>CM031242.1:333263510-334463510 GCA_018340775.1 Taxus wallichiana var. yunnanensis
ATATTTCCATTATTCCCTGTGCAGAATTGAAAATTCTAGACGGAGAAAAGATTAGATGAGGGACTAGCTTTGATTTGATGGATGAGTTGGGTTGGCCTTGAGTACCACTTGTGTTAGCGGTCCCCTTGGATTTTGAATAATTGTTCTGTGGTTTCGAGCAAAAGAGGCATCATTTGATTTGAAGGCCGAATTCTTATTACGTAGTTGGATTTTCTTCTCTTTGATGGCCCGAATCTCTAAGTTTCGTGCCATGGTGAATGCTTCATTGAAGGTTTGGAATGTTTGGACCTAAAGTTTTGGTGAAATATGTCTAGCACAAGCCCATGTGAAGAGATATATGAGTTTTGTTTGGGGTAGTTGGAATGTGAGTTGAGTGATCACTCTACGCCAACGAGAAACAAAATCTGTGATAGATTCATCGTCATAATACCGATGCGTAGAGTATAGGTCAATCATGGTAACCTTCTTAATGATATTAATGGAGAAGTGATCCAAGAAGGCTTGGGCTACCTGATTAAGTGAGAATATATAGTGTCTAGGTAACTCACTATACCAATCTAACGCAAGTCCAGTCAGAGACATGGGAAAGGTCCTTAGGAGAAAAGCATCATCATCGGCGATCGATAACACTCGTGTTTGAAAGACCAAAAATTCTGTTGTGGGTCTTCTTTGCTTTTGAAATGGTTAAATTTAGGCATTTCCCGATGTATGGGATATGGGCGGATAGAAATGGATGGGTGTATAGGCTCATTACAAATCTCATCGTAGGTGAGAGTGTTGCGGGAGCCAGAAATCGATGCCTCCAATGTCTGCATCTTATCCATCATTAACTTGATTAGGTAATTGTAGGTTGTGATGGTTAGGTGCCTCATGTAGCATAAAAGGGTTGGTTTTGTGCATATAATGAGGGTGAAATTCTAGTATATGGTGCTTCGTATAGGTAGATTGAGGATAAGGTAGTGAATTAGAGGGTACATATCCGAGTGAATAATAGATGAAACAGGAGGTCACGATAGTATGTATATGGAGGTGGAAGGGTCATGGTGACCCTAGTGGTAATGGGGGCTAAAAATACTAGAATAGAAATGATGACATTTTGAAAAGGGGTAGGGGTCACGACACCGGGGTGGTTGTGTAGCTATGGGTATATGCAAGAAAATAGGCATGGATGAGATTGTGTTCTAGGAGGTTGGTGAAGGTATAGTGGATGCGACAGGTGCAACGGATGTAGCAGACATTGCATTCATAGTAGGTATAGGGCCTAGCTATGAAACACCTACGGGTAAGGTAGATGCGGGCGGTGTGGAGCCGATGTGGCTGATGTAGGAGTGGGAATGAGAGTCGGGGGGATATATATAGGCATGTCGTATATCAACTGACCCAAGGCATCTCAAGTGGATGAGTGGGAAAGGTAAAACTACAAACTGAGAAGATTTTGGTCAAGGAGTTGTGTGAACTCCTCATCTCCGGTAGCGATAGAGATATGTTGGATAGGTTCCATGGTGGTGATAAAATGGAAGGTGGTGAAGGGCTAGGTGGGAGTGGTTGACAACTAGCGTGGAATACGAGGGTGCTTTCTTGTTGATGTGTCAGTACCATGTGAATAGGTACTAACGTGGTAAGACTACTTTCTATAAATGACACAAAAATACAACACAGATAGGATAAATAGGTGGTGGTAGGTGAATTGGGGTTAAAATTTCAGCTGGAAAATTACATAGGATAACCAATGCCGGTTAGGTTAAACGACGCCGGTCATAGGTAACCTAGCTGCTTTGGTCACTGTGGAAAGTGGATAGTTGGTCAAAAACAAGGTATAAGGCCAAATTTTCCAGGTATGTAAAAATGTTGATGGAATTACTGTGTGCAGAATACGATAAGAGTGACAAAGACTCTAAAAATTCAAATAAGGTGAATAGGTGTCCTTTTGGGTAGGTTAACCAAAAGAACAATTAACTGATGTGGGCGAGTGTGGAGCCAAATGTGGCTGATGCAGGAGTGGGAAATAGAGTCGAGGGATAGATACAGGCATTTCATATATCAACCGACCCAAGGCATATCGAGTGGATGAGTGGGAAAGGTAAAACTACAACCGAGAGGATTTTGATCAAGGAGTCGTTTGAACTCCTCGTCTCTAGTAAATGAGCAGAGATATGTTGGATAGGTTTCATGGCTGGTGATAAAATGGAAGGTGATGAAGGACTAGGTGGGAGTGGTTGACAACTAGCGTGGAATACAAGAGTGATTTCTTGTTGACGTGTCAGTACCATGTGAATAGGTACTAACATTGTAAGACTACTTTCTATAAATGACACAAAAATACAACAAGGATAGGATAAATAGGTGGTGGTAGGTGAATTGGGGTTAAAATTTCAGCTGGAAAATTATATAGGATAACCGATCTTTGGTTAGGTTAAACCAACGCAGTCATAGGTAATCTGCTACCGGTCACTGTGGAAAGTGGATAGTTGGTCAAAAACAAGGTATAAGGCCTAATTTGCCAGGTATGTAAAATTTTTGATGGAATTACCAGGTCCGTGAATACGATAAGAGTGAAAAAGAATCTAAAAATTCAAATAAGGTGAATAGGTGTCCTTTTGGGTGGGTTAACCAAAAGAACAATTAACCAATGTCGGTTGAGTGAAACCGATGGTGGTTAGAAGGTAACCGATGATGGTTGTTGGACCGACACCGATCACTATGAAATTGAAACAGAGATGAAGAAAATGTGGTTGTGAGTTAAAATTTGATGTGGAATCAAACCCATAATTATGAGAATGATGAGAATATGGTCCAGGTACACTCAGATGAAGCTGAAATACTCCAACTGTGATGAGGAGCATGCAAAGGGGAAATAAGAAAAATGAAGAATGTGACCTCTCACCTCAAAATGCAAGCCAAGCAGAAACACTAAGAAAAATACGATCCTAAGAGTGTTTTTTCTATTATGTTTGTTTAGATTATGTTATTTAAGGATTGACTCATGAACTTTAGAATAGAATTTTTGGTGAGGATGGCTTCCTATGAAGAAGGAGATCTACAAGGAGAGGTTTCAGGTATGTTATGGTGGGGGTAGGCCATCCTCTGATGGGGTATTGGATAGAGATAACCAGCAGGGTGCCCACTGTGCCGTGATCATGTGATCACCTACAACTTCTTCCGGGTGAGATGTTGTTTAAGAATGTGTATATATTTTAAATTTGTGATGTTTGGGTAAGACTCAGAGAGAGAAAAAGAAAGGAAGTGCTTTTCTATGATTTTTTGTCAACCATCAGTTGGGAATGACTTCCAGCGTATAGGTTTCCCTCAATTAATGTGAGCTAATGCAGAAAATTAGAATGAAATGAAATGATTTTTAAACCCAAATCAAAATGTAGAATTCAATGCCATAAATAGATGAATAGGAGAAGGGATTCTCTTTCACTAATGCGATACTAGTGAAAGGGAATAAATGTTTTTTTAAGCACCAAAATAAGATTTCTTTTAGACAATAGAAGAGAATAAGGTTCCAAGGGAGAATTTTAATGTAAGAACTTAAAAAAAAAAACATACAAGATTTTCACCTAGAAATTAAAGAATGCAAAAAGAACCCCGAATGGGTCCCACCAGTGCGTGCAAAATGTTTCACCCGATTCTAGATGCATTTCTTTGAATGTTGATGAAAAAATAAGGGTAAAGGGTTAGGCGAAGTACCTATTGAAATGCTAGTTGTAGGTTGTTACGCGTGTATGACTTCTAGCTCCACGGTTGATCGTGAGAGCTTTCCTTTGCTTGGAGGAACTACTCGAAATGGAAAACAATACCACAAATAAAATTTAAATAATATATGTAGTGGATTGCCTAGCGTGTGCTAGATCCGGAAGTGTGATACTTCCTAGATGGCTATCAACCCACTATTTAAAACAACTTAATGCTTACAATAAAGGAAATCCTATTGTAGTTAAAATTATTTAGGTATTTCATCAATATACAATGAGTAAATTCATTCATAATAGGCTAAGCTTAATTAAATCGAAGGTCAAGGTCCAGGTTAGGATAATTTAGTACGGTTCGGGGTGAGATTTTGGGTGTTTTTGGGTATTTGGTGGAGGTTTAGAAGCTCTATTCTTGGTTTCTGGTAAAATACACAGAGACCGATGTTGGTCTAGTATGACCGGTGTCGATTTAGGTTAACCGAGAAATGGTTGAAGGTAACTAGAAACAATATGATCGGGCTATAGGAAACTCAATAAAAACTTGGCAAAGTGATAGATCTGGTGCTAGATGAGAATGACAGGGAAATGGCAAGGTTCGTGTGGGTCTTAGGTATGCACAGGAATGATGAAAGTCCAGATATGGGTAGTTCAATGGTGTGGGTAAAGGGATGGTCAAGTTTTCATGGAGGTAAAATGGTGGGGAATGGGAATGGGAGTAGAAACTAATGACGAAGTAGAAAGATCTACTCAAATGATAATAAACCAATGTTGGTTAAAAAAACTTACTACTTGTACGAGCTTGATGTCTAGTTAGAAATGGTGGGTGATCAAATGGAAGGAACTTGGTGTGGTGCTTTGACACTTCCTCGGATGTTCCCATG
Source organism: Taxus wallichiana var. yunnanensis (assembly GCA_018340775.1). NCBI lineage: Eukaryota > Viridiplantae > Streptophyta > Pinopsida > Cupressales > Taxaceae > Taxus > Taxus wallichiana. The sequence continues at coordinate 333,268,087 of CM031242.1, forward strand.
AAGACAAATGGCTGTTTGATTGCTTCCAATGTTGGCTATGGATGCTCTGATGTGTGTACTAATGCTTTGGTTCTACTTGCATGCATCTCTGGTTTTGTCACTTGTTCTCAGAATATTTATCAACCTCTCAACAATGTGCCAACCTTGAAATAAGGTTGTGTTGGGGTTAAATGGTAATCGATGGTGGTTTCGGCTTAACTGGTGGAAATTTAGGGTAATAGGCATTGGTTAGGGGTGGGATTTCCTAGGTTTACTAAACTAGGCAGATCCCCTTGATTTTCTGAGATCTCATTTCATTTACTCTATGGATTAGCATGGAAGCTTTCTTCTAACGTGTGGGAATGTGGTTAGAGGGAATGTAGGCATTGATTTTTAGGGTTTGGGTAGGTCTTAGTTAGTTATGTCAACTCTAAGAATAGGTATTAGGGTGAGATGGCTAGATGAGGTGGATATGTGGGCATTATCCCAAATAATAAATATGTTGAGGATAATGAAATTAATTTAATTAAATTAATATTATAGTGGGGTGAAGGGGGCATGGCTAGGTGGATGTGTTCAAGGTGTTTATATGTCGAGGGACCAAGGGGAGTGTGACTCAATTTTAGTGTCTACACAAAGATTAATTAATTAATTAATTATTAATTAATTAATTTTAAATGTGACTTGAGACCAGGTAGGAGGAGTTCTTGCCGAAAAGGATGAAACAAAGACCGAAATGATCACAAAAATTAGACGATCATGATGAGAGTGATAAACCATGCAAAGATACACTTTTGAAAAATTACAAAATTTCCATTTTTATATTATTTATTTATTATTTTTTAAAAAAAATTACGCAGTCAAAATTGGCTAATAATATGTTTCTAAAGTCACTTAAAGTAATATTAAAAAGTGAAAATGTCAATGCAAAAATATAACCTTGATGAGAGAGAGCCTTGGGTGAGAAGAGAAGAACAAGAAGAAAGAAGAAGAATCATGTGGAAGAATGAGCTGTTGTGGTGGAATTTGCTCCACTCTCTGACTACTCTCCATTTCACATTCCTGAGAAGACTTATGTCTTTCCAAGATCCTTGTTGAAATGAGCCACTACATGTTCTACTTTTTTGGCATGAGGGATGTGAATGCATCTCAATGTTTCGGTCCATCCATCGGTCACACTGTTGATGTCCTTGCACTTCCCAAACCATGATGAATGCTTTTCTACGATAAGTGTAATGGAGGATCAGATCTCTGAGAGGAAGTTGAGAGTATCCTTAGTGAAGGAAAATGGGTTTCCCACCCCTCTCTTGACATATTCTTTGAAAGGTCCATTCAACTCATTAGCAGTTGTGTGTTCACTCATTATAGGTACTCCAAGTTTCTAAACTTTCTGATTTATAATATCCTGTAGCTTCTATGTTTGTTCTTCTTTCTCCTCTAGATTTTTGAAGTCCCGATTGATTGTCTCAAACCTGATTTCCAAGTTCCTTGCCCATACACGTGTCAAGTATTTTGTAGGAGTTTCAAAAACCTTCTTGTTGATCAACTCCTGACGATGGGTGTTGCTCATCTCACTCACTACTAGTCCCAGAGGTTCCCAGTTATCTCTTTATTTATCCACATCCTCTTTGAGTGCTTGCATTATGTTGGTTGTTTAGCACATGTACACAAAGAGCTTGATTTCCTCTTGGAGTGTTGGCTTCCATTTTTTGGAGATTGAGTTGATACATTCATCATTTGTTCGCTCTTACATCATGAGCTCATGTATTTTTCTGATGGATTTTGGATCAAAGCTACTGATGGGCACCACTTTTTCAATAGTAAGTGTTATATTTCTCGCCCACTAGGTGTTGCACATAATATGAAAGAGTTCATACTTTTTCCTCTAGTACCTCAATCTTCTCTTTATAATATTTATTCCTTGGTATCATGCGAGCAAAATATTGTTGATATATGTATAAATATCCCTCATGAGTACATGGTCCCAATTAGATTGTGCTCATCATGTAGTAGGTCAGTGTCATATCATCCATTGGCTTGATTACCTTTGGCTGAGCTACTTCGATGTACTCGATTAGCTATCTTCCTACTATAGAATTGTGAGGTTGTATGTGCGGTCCTTCTTGAACATTTTTCTTTAGCCAAGGAGAAAATCATTGATAGATCAAGGGATACTACTTGTTGCATAGTATGAATGTCGTGGATGACTATTTCCCACATCCATGAAAATATTTCTCTCGGATTCGAGGCTCAATGATGGGTGAAACAACCATTCCTTATTCTAGAGGAGGAAAGTCCTAAATTAGAGGGGTGTTGGTGTCAACAAGAGATGAGACCTCTTGCAGTAGTTCGAATACTTGATTGTGAACCATGTAATCCTCGTTCTCCCGTGCTTTAGCTATTATATTTTCTATTTACATTACTTGAGATCAATTTTTCCTCCTACAATGATGCCAATGATCCTTCTTCTACCCCGACCTTCTTGGGTGTCTTCTCCTGGGAAGAAGTTTCCAATTCCATTTCCTTCCTTTTGAACTCACTCCGAGTTTTTAGAGATGGAAGTCACCTCCACCAATTTTAAATATGAATGATGTGAAGCTTGCCTCTAGCTTGAGAAATTCCTCGTGACTGGATGACCATTGTCCTCTTCTTCGAAACCAATTCCTCGTTATCTTCACAACCTTTTAAGTATACTCGAATACATATCTAGATTCACAAACATTCCAGTTGATTTGTGGCATTGGGGACATCTTGACTACTACGTACTCAGGGTTGTACATCTCTATCCCATCATCATGCAAGATGTCTTCATACCAAGAGAACTTGAATTTCTTCATCTCGTTGATTGTCATCCTCATGTGGTCCTTTTCACGTAATTCAAACTTGTCACAAGTACATTTGGCCTAGTAGTCCTTGAATTTTCATTCATGTTGTAATTCTAGGACATATAACGAGTCAATATCTTCTTGGATGTCAAAGTTGGGACTAACAACATAGGAATGCAAAGTCAAATGTGTGAAAGTGACCTCCAGGTGAGATGCATCATTTGAGATTTTGCACATGAACACCTCTAGAGATATAGGGAATGAAATAAAATTATTTCTCCTACTTTTGAGCATGTTATTCACTTGAGTGATCTACCTACAATGCTTAAAAAAATACAATCTAGTCAATGAGGTACTTAGATAGTCTCAACAGATCTTGGTCAAAGCTAGCAACTCACAAGTAGGAGAAGGTTGAGAATTGTATGAAGTATGAGCAGTATTCTTTGATCAAGGATGCCTCTTATAGTGAAATCCTAGATTCAAGATCCTATTCTAAGCTTCAGACCATGTACATGGTGAATGCATCATTCGCATGATTGAAATGCTTGTTTCCCTCCTCCATTACCATATGTAGAAGTTTCTCAAACACAAGCACCTTGGTAGTAATTTTATTGTGTGAGAGCCAATCCTTTGAATAATCCTAAGCTTGCAAGGAGATATACCAAGTAAGAATTAATGTGGAACTTCTTCATCATGGGTACTTGGAGTATTTGTAGATGGAGGTTTTCATTGATGATCTACCCCTAGTCAATTCTCTATTTTCCTTATGTCAATGTCAAGATGGAAAAACCCATCTAGTCTTAGAAGTATCTTGTGCTTGCTTCACCCATTACTCTATTGAGGAGAGTGATGATATCATAATACCCTTCTCGGAACTCACACCTTGGAATATTCTTAGGCATCATCAAGGGATTTCTCCCTATTTTCAACCATGACCCGAGCGTAACCCCTTGCACATATGCATCCATCATTTCTCAATCATGTAAGGCCATGTCCTTTGAGATGACAGCCATATTGGGAGATGTTGGTATCTGCAGAGAAAGAAATATGGTTCGAGGGTTGATGATCGCCATTTTTGTACCATTTTCAGCTCAAATGGTTCGTGTTTTAGACTCCTAGTAGTGGGAGCAAGAAAATACCAACTCATGAATTTGGATAGACACTATATGTCTCGCAACAATGAATAAGCCACTTGTGAATATTTGATCTTCAATATTCTTTCAGTCCTTGGTTTTCATCTGAGTTCTAAGATCATTCAATTCCATGTACAAGACATCACTATCTTCTATCTGATACTCGTAGGAAAAAGGTTGTATCGGCTTCTATCCTATCCACTTTTGATTCATGTTTCCCTTAGAAAAATTAACTTAATAGTTTTAGTAAGTACCAAAAAACAACTCCCTAGAACCTCCACTAAGTGTTATGACCTTGATTTCCCTTTCTCCCTATGTTCCTTGTTCCTTCTAGATCAAATTTCTATTTTTAGAAGGTTCTCATGGGCCCACTTACTATTTTTAGTAAGTGCCAAAAATGTCTATTCTGGTGAGTTCTCAGCTACAGTGCATCTTCAATGTCACTGTCTCCTTCATAGGTTCTTCATTAATGACTTTCTCAAAATAGTAGTCTACTTGTGTAAGACCTGCTATTTTTAGAAAGTGATCTTCTAGATGTTGGATTGATGTGCAATGAAGTTTTTGATATGGGTTTTTTCCCAATATCGCCCCTCTAAAATTTTGGCTCTACTCACTCAAAACTCTAGGAGATTTTACACTTTTAATTTTCAGACTGTCGGTGCTTACGGATGTGGTAGCCATTAATGGACCTCAAAATTATAGATCTGGATTTCTCCTCCATTTGTGAAAAAAATTCTATTTTTGATGTGGGTTTTTTCTTCTGGTGCTTCACATGAAATTCTACTTCATTTTGCCCAAAGGTTTGATAGGAAATTGGAATATTTTTGTTGAGCCGTATGGGATTTCTTCATTATGAATGCTCATGTTGTAGGAGAGGAGAGTTTGAAGATGTCCTTTTATGGTCTCCAGTAGAGGAATGAACATAAAAATACATTTTTTTTTTCATGTATCCCTTTGAGATATTTCTTCAACTTCTCATTTCAAGGCCATGGAGTTTTCTCTGTTTTCCCCTTCTTCACTATGTGCCTCTCCTATGTTTGCTCAAATTTCCTTCTACGACCTACATTATTTTGTGGAGTGAAGGGAAGTACCTTTGTGGTAGGTCTATTTTAAGGTTCATTATTGGCATAATTATTATGAGAAGGTTGCAGAGGAAGAATGGAGATATGTCTTGCACAAGAGTGGAAGCAGCTTGGAAGCAGGAAGCATGTGAATATTTAGATTTTTGAAATCATGGCAAGAGAGAGATGGGAAAAATTTTAATATCTTGATTTCCCTGACCTAAGGGATGTGAGGGAGATAAAATTCCATGGGTCCTGGAGCTAATACATGACGGCAATCGACAATAGGGAATGGAGTTGAAAAAAACAACTTTAAAGCACTAAGGGATAAAATTCATCACGTGGATGAAAAATGGACTCCCATAGGGGTTGGGTGTATTTTTCCATGTATAATTTCCCTAACCTTAAGGATATGAGGGACATCTAATTCCACAAAGAGCAAGAGGACAACACATGTCCTCAATTTTATGATAGGAATTTGATCTCCAAAAATGCACTTAGGGGTTGAACTGTGAAGTTTGAAGGTCACATGAGGGTCCCAGAGGTCACATGCGGGATGGGAGAATTTTTCAAAGTTTTTGTACCTGAAATAGGGACTTTAGGGACATAAAATCCCACTAGGCTCCTGGTGCTAACACGTGTCCTCCCAAAAATTGACTAACTCTCGAATTGTCTTCAAGAGGGTAACTTGGAATGATGATAACTTGAGCTCCCAGTGGAATTTATTGGTGAAATTTTATATTATCCTGACTATAAATGGAATTTTTAATCTAATGGTGTGGGCCTCATATATTTAATCTTCCATTTGATCCTTAAAAATGGATTTTTGATTTGGTACTCCACCTATTCCTGAGAAAAACTACCTTCAAACTCTATGCGCCAAGGTGTTTTGAAACCTCTTATTTTACCATAATGTAGGTTTTGGAATCCTCTTTCTAATGATGTTTTTATTTACTTATAACTCCATCCGAGCTCTTGAAATCTTCTTCAAGCCCAACTTGATTGTTTTAAGCTCCGTGTACTACCTAGGCTTGTAAACCCTATTTTTTATTTAGACTACTCTAAGTCTTTCAAAACTTCCCCAAACCTTCCAAAATAATTTCCATAATGTTCTAAGGTATTAAATTCACCCCCATGCTGAATTTTACCCTTTTATTACACTCCATGGGGGTTGATCCATTCCTAGGAAGGCCGATAACCCTTTGCAATACTACCCGAGAAGATAACATTTTTTCATAACTTCCTAAAATACCCTGGGGATTAAATTGACTTTCCTAAATCACCTAGGGGACCAATTTGACATCAAATAGGGGGGGACCAGATGACGTATTTGACCCGGGGTGCCTAAGAATTATAAAACATGAAATGTTTTGCACAAGGGTATAGTTGTCATTCCTAGAAACTTCCAATTTCCCTATCACACATTTACACAACAACCGGATCTAGCTTGGGGGTATGACATGGACTAAGTGTAGTGAAGACATGACATGGGAATCCAAAATCTCAATTTTAGACCATATAATTCATTGATCAATTGCCTTATCCATTGGGCCTTATAGAGTCATGTACAATTTCAAGAAAAAAGGAATGAAAGAAGGAAACACACACACACACATAAGATGACGGAAGGGAGACACATGACACACAAAAAAAAATGGGAAACACACCTAGAAATCACCTATAGTATAAGGTGGGGACAACCCGCTTTCACTGACGATACAATTTTAGGTATTTCCCACTACGAAGAAATTTCTATGGCATTCCATCTAATTATGAGAGTAGAAAAACATTCTTGCTGCAAGCTTCATGAATCTAGAATGGGCCGAGCCACAATGAATAAAAATTTCCATGGCTTCCTTTTGGTTCCCCTTTCTTGTCCCATAGTAGGAAGAAGTATCCAACTTTGATTTCCCTCACTTTGGCCTTCTTATCAAAAAATTTCTTCACTTTCAAGTGGTGCTCTTTGATACGGTCCACCACTCAAATTATATTTTCTTCTAGCCTCTCAAGAAAGAGAATCCTCTTATCAATGGAATCCTTGTACTATCCATCTTCTATTCCCTATAGAAAATTGAGAGCCAACATCTCAATTGTGATGGGAATTTCTGCTTCAACCCCATACAACAGTTGGAATGGTGACATACCTATTACCTTCTTGGGAGTGATCTTTTCCACCCACAATGCATCAAACAAATTTTTGTGCCAATCCCTTTGGTTTTGTCTCAAAGCTTGCGAAAATGGTCGCAATGTTCTTGTTTCTTGATTTGGCCTATCCATTTCCATGTGGGTAGTAGTTCAATGAATGATATAAAGAGATTTTGTAGCCATATCAAAACTCAGTCAACTCCCTTGAAGAGAAATAGGTAGTGTTATCTTCAACAATATTTTGTGGTACTCCAAAATGTACTATGATATTCTCCTTGATGAAGTCACTTACTGTTTCAATGTTGGCTTGCTTGGTTGGAATGGCCTCCACCCATTTTTTTACCATGAGAACATAGGTTTTCTCCACACTTGTGTGAGGATTAATAACACCAATGAAGTCTACCCCCACTACTTAAATGGTTCTTCAATAACAACTGGCATGAGCGGTAGTGTAGAAATTTTTAGTCTCTCAACAAATTTTTAGCATGTTTCACATTTGGAAACCCAATCTTGAGTGTCTACAAAGAGGGTAGACAAATAATACCTTCCTTGGAGGATCTTGTGTGCAGTGACCATCACTGAGAAATTTCCACCACATGCTTGGTCATGGTATGCTTTAAGTAATTTTCCTTGTTTCTCTTTGTCTACACATTTGAGGAAGCATCCATCTAGACTTATTTTATAAAGAGGATGATTCAAAATTACAAAATTTGTTTCCTTCATCTTGAGTTTTCTCCTTTTATTATAATCAATATGAGGAGGGAATTCTCCATAAGTTAAGTAATAGGCAATATCAACATACCACTCATCAGTAGTGGTTACAAAGAGAACTTGTGGGTTGTTTTCGAACAAGTTGAGCAAGAAAAATTTCTTCACCGTGTTGAGATTTGAGTGTTTCATCTTCAAAAATCAACCTACAAAAACCATTCCCCCTTACCAGATTGGATGGTCAAATCTCCAAGTCATATTCTTGAGTCTTTGCAATCTAATTTCCTCTTTTAGCTCCGGATCCTGTTGTGTCAAGATGGACTTGATTGCACTGTCGGGGACCATCACCACCATATGAGAGTTGAGGATGTAAAACCTGAAATTTTTATAGCCTTGACCACTACATAGGCATGCTTCTCCAATTGGATGTAGTTTAGTTCATGATTTTTCAATGGACAACTCATGAAATCAATAGGTTCTTCCATACCTTCATCATTTTTCTAAACAAGAACAATAGAGATTGTATGTTCTGATGCATAACAATACATGATGAAATCCTTATAAAAATATGGAGACACAAGATTCAGAGCCTTGGTAATGGATTTTTTGATCTCTTCAAATGTTGCCTTCCCTTCATTGTTCCATTTGAAGTTTTCATGTGGTTTCATCATGGTGGTGATGTGCTTTGTCAATTCAGCAAACTCAGGAACAAAGTGACGAAGAAAATTCACCTTTCTAAAGAATGAATGAACTCCTTTCTTATTTGTGGGTAGAGATAGTGCTTGAATGGCTTGTACTCTCTCAGGATCAATGGGTGATACATTTTTATTCATGATATGTCCAAGTAACTTTCCTTCCGTAACTCCGAAAATGCACTTTTTGGGATTTAGTGATATGCCATGTTTTCGCACCTTGCAAGTACTTATTCCAAGTGATGGATATGATCTCCCCTCTTCTTTGAAAATAATGTGATATCATCAAGATATATGACAATGTAATGTTTTGTATCTCTAAATGTCAAATCCATCACCCTTTGAAATGTAGCTCCCACATTGATTAGGCCGAAAGGCATTCTACTATAGGCAAAAGTGCCCTAAGGTGTTGTGAAGGTTGTCTTGGTGTGATCCTCCTCTACCACTTTGATTTTATTATACCCTGAGAATCCATCAAGTAATGAAAGCATTTCAGATCTAGTGACTTCCTACAAAATGTGCTCCATGATAGGAGATTATAATTGTCTTTTAGTGATGCTTGGTTCAAGTTACGAATATCTACACATATTCTTATTTCACCATTCTTATTCCACATCAGCATAATGTTAGCCACCCACGTTAAATGGTGGATGGGAAATATGATTCTTGCATTGAGCATATTCATTACCTCCTCCTTGATGGTATCAAAAATATGTGGGTTATATGTCATTTTTGTTTCCTAAATGGCTTGGTATTTTGCTTCAAAGGAATCGAGTGATGAATTTCCTTCAATTGGAAGGATTTGAGTTCATCAAAAGAGTATTTCAAAACATTCAAATATTTCTTGAGTAGTGCAACAAATATTCTTTTCTCCTCGGGCGAGCAACATTTTCTATCCTTGGCTCCTTCGGCATGCCGATGTTTTCCTTATCAAAATTAGCTAGGTACCAAGAAGATTTTTTTTCTTTCTCTTAAATGAATTTGTCATGTTTTTCAAAGAGGTCTTCTAGAGAAACTAGGCCTTTGGGAATCTTGTTTCCTTTCAATTTGATCACTCCTTCTTCATCAATCCCTTCAATTCCTTCTTTCTCTTCTTCAGCAACCGCTTCTTGGTGTGGATTTTCACCTCCTTCAAAGAAGAGATTATTGAAATTATCCCTTTATTCCAAAAATGCTAGAATCTGGTTATCGTCATTAAAGACTTGTCAATGATTTGCATTATCTGGTACACTAGGCCTGAATACCATTTCAATGGTCACCTTGTCTTTACCAAAAGAAGGATGAGGTGTCACTAGGGAAGTCGAAACCACAAGAGAATCATCATTTTCATTCTTTTCTCATGGGATATCTTCAATGGAAAATGCATCAAAATATGCAATACAATCCCATACTGCTTTTCTATAATGTCGAGTCTTGGATTATTCCCATGATATTGTTGACATACTTACTTTATTATCACCTCTGCATTACCTTGGCATCTCACCTTCTTGATTTCCATGTATTCTTCCATAACTATGCCTAAGAGGAGAGCTTCACAATCTGTTTTGTTATTCGTATTATCAAATTAGAGCTTGTAGGAAAATGGGTACAATTCACCAGAAGGAGAGTACAACACTACACCTGCTCCCAAAACTGCACTAGAATGACTACCATCAAATTCCATCATCCAAACTTGGTATTCTTCATCTTCCATAAGAGAAGGAAATTTCTCATCTTTTTCTTATGTGAGGAAGTAGTTTCCTAGCCCACTATATTGAAAGAGAAATTTTTCCTTTAGATCATTAGAATTTTGTACTGTGAACTTCATCTTCCTTACTGGCAGCAACTTCTTCATCTCACCTTTCACTAGAATAGTTACATATTACCAGTTCATTTTTATTTATCCAACCAAGTATTTATAGAAACTTTGGATCAATAACATGCCAAAGGATGCTAGGATTTCCACCACTAGGATGGTTAGGAGAACCTTCTTGTCTAGAAAATTAGATAGTGCTACCTGTGCATATTTCATTCTTCTTTCCAATGGCACTTGTTTGGATTCCATTTAATAGCATGTGTCATTTTCTGGGTCAAGGTGAGGCCTAGAGAATTTTCAACTTTGACGGGCATCACATTATCTCGAGGCACTGGAATCTATGATATAATTATTTAGCTAGAATCCTTTAATGAGGAGTGACAGCTAAAAAGGTTCAAACTTGTTGGTTTTGGAGGCACCAAGAGCTAGCATGTTTTTGTTAGGAATTAATAATATCTAATGCGAGAATAATTCCTCGAATCACAATAATAAGAAGTATGAATAGAATTACAAAAATGAAATATACACAACACGAAGACAATATTTAACATGGTTCCCCAATGTGGGCTACATCCACCAAGAACACTTGCTCATATTTTATTACAAGCCAACAGTCTTCACAGTTACAATAATCAAATCTTGTTTAGAGATGCGCTCAACAAACCCTCTTGAATTCGTGCTTGAATTCATACACACTATTCACCTTCTCAAAACACACTCATATAAATCCTATTGTATGCCCATCTATTTATAAGTACATCAATAGGTAGCTGAAGAGGCGGTTTTATAAAACAATGGGTACCGAAAAACCATGGGCCCAAAAACATCCCATAACGGTTACCCATTACCCATGGGTTAATAAACCACCCATGAAAATTTTCTTTGGGGGCTTCACCCCCAAACCCCTTGACCCGCTCACCGGCGAGTGGGACCGCCGTAAAAATATCCGAGTGTAACACATGGAAGGTGTACCAAAATCTAACATGAAAATAGGCTCCACAAACATAACAATCTCCCACTTAGAGACTGATTTCCACTAAGAAAGCTTCTCAACCCTTCACTGTCATCCGCGAAGGCCAACCAAAGCTGAACATAGCTTTAGTTTATCCCTTGTGACCACCTTGGTCATCATGTCTACAAGATTCTGACTGGTATGAATCTTCTCCAACTTCAACTTATCTTCCTCCAAAGTTGTCCTGATGAAGTGATATCTCAACTGTATATGCTTCATCTTGGAGTGGAAAGAAGATTTCTTAGCTAGGTGTATAGCACTCTAACTATCACTATGCAACTTACATTCCTCTTTCTTATGCCCCAACTCCTTAAGCAATTGTTGTAACCAAATCATCTCTTTGCTTGCCTCTATGGAAGTAACATACTCAGCCTATGTGGTTGACAAAGCCACTAGCTTTTGTAGTCGTGAAATATAGCTCATTGTTGTCCCACCTACAGTATAAATATGACCTATCATGCTCCTATTGTCAACATCTCCAAATCGTGTCTCGAATCTACATAACCACGTAAAGTGGTGTCTCGATCCACTGTAGCACAAAACTATCCCCATGGTCCCTCTCAAATACCAAAGGATCCACTTTACTGCTTGCCAATTCTCTTTACCTTGATCACTCATAAATTTACTCACAACTCCCACTGCATGGGCAATATCAGCCCTAGTACACACCATAGCATACATCAAATTGCCAACGACTGATAAGTAAGGTACCTTAGACATCTAGTTTCTTTCCTACTGTCTTGGGACACTGCTCCTTTGATAATTTAAAATGGCATGCCAAAGGAGTCCCAACCAGTTTAGCATCCTGCATGTTAAACCTATCTAATACCTTCTTAATGTACTCTTCCTGAGATAAAGTCAGCTTTCATTCCTTCCTATCCCGAGTTATCCTCATACCAAGGATTTTTCTAACTACCCCCAAATCCTTCATATCAAAGGATTCACTTAGTTGTTTCTTGAGTAATTTTATTTCCTGCATGTTTTTACCTACAACCAACATGTCATCAACATACAAACACGGGATAATATAAATTCCATCCTCAAATTTATTTGTATACACGCAATGGTCAGAATGACATCTAATATAACCTTGCTCCATCATGAAGCTATCAAACTTCTTATACCATTGACGTGGAGCTTGTTTCAGGCCATACAAGCTCTTCTTCGCCTTTGCACACCATCTCCTCTTTACCTTTGACTTCATATCCTTCATTACTACATATATAGCTCCTCCTCCAAATCACCATGGATAAATGTAGTCTTTACATCTAACTGTTCTAAGTGCAATTCTTCTGCTGCCACTATTCTAAGAACAATTCTGATAGAAGTCATTTTTATTATAGGAGAAAAATCTCATCAAAATCTATACCTTGTTTCTGTGTAAGCCCCTTGACCACCAACCGGATCTTCTATCTTTTCTTTCCTCATTCTTCATCTTTAACTCAGACACCCACTTGTTTTGCAATTCTCTTTTTCCTTCCTGGTAGCTTCACCAAATCCCAAGTTTGGTTCTCCATGAGAGAATTATGCGCCTCATCCATGGCTTGCTCCCACTTCTTACCGGCATCTACATACATTTCTTAATCAAAGCTCTCGGATCTCCACTATCGGTGAGTAATAAATAATAAAGAGAAGGAGAAAAACATTCAAGTTATTTTTTTACCCTAGAAAACCTCCTCACGGTAGGAGTTTGGGGTTCTGTTGAGTAGGCTCCCGAACGGATTCATGGGTCACCGTCCCATCCGTAAGATCCTCTACCACCGCATATTCTTTCTTGGATTCTTCCCTATTTTCCTACAACTGTTTCTTATACATGACTTTCTCATTAAAGACCACATCCCTAGACCGAATGATTTTCTTGTCCTTAATACTCCAACATTTAAATCCAAAGTCATCACCACCATAACCAATAAAAGTGCATTTTTCTGATTTAGCCTCTAGCTTGGTCTTATCATCCTTGTCAATATGAACAAATGCCTCACATCCAAAGACTCTAAGAAATGAGTAATCGACTTTCTTATAGTACTAAGCCTCCTCGTGTATGCCTCCATCCAAGGCGCTTGAGGGTCCTCTGTTTATCAAGTACACAACAGCTCACCGCTTCTGCCCAAAAATAAAGAGACAGTCCTACATGTATCCTCATGCTCCAAGCTCATTCCATTATTGTTCTGTTCATCCTTTTTGACACCCCATTCTCACAAGCAGGGTTCCTAGAACCATATTTTGCCTACGGATTCCATTCTTAGAACAATAATCATCAAATTCATTGCTGCAATACTCCCCTCCATTATTTAACCTGAGACATTTTAACTTAAGACCTGTTTCATTCTCTACCAAGGCTTTCCATTTAACAAGTATAAAATACATCAGATTTGTTTCTAATACAATAAACCCAAACTTTCCTTGTTACATCATCAATAAAAGTAACATAATAACTTGAACCCCCAAGAGATGATACTTGAGATGGCCCCACACATCAGAATGTACTAGCTCTAACTTACTCTCTTTCTTCGTAGGTCCAACCTTGAGAAACTTTACTCGCTTCTATTTCCCATATATGCAGTTCTCACATAAATCCAAACTTGTTTCTATATATCCAGGAAAATTCTTCTTTATGATGTCCATGCCCTTATGGATCATATGACCGAGCGTATAGTTCCATAATGTTGTACTGCATCTAAAGTATGCTTACAAGCTAATTAGGCAATCTAATGTCTTCGACACGCACTAATGGTATTTGCGAATCTAAGGCAAAGAAGGCCCTTCTTACTTGGATCGGTGTGATAGATCGATCAGCGAGGATGACTCGTCAAGGCTCCAATCAATATCGAGCTCGCGTGATTCGATCTATGGGCCGCGGAATACGTGGAAGTGACTCGGGATTGTTTCGTATATATCTCCCGATAAGGTCATATGGCGACAATGAAAATAGTCGACTTATGGACGATTTTCTAACCTAGTCCAAAATTCCTAGCTTCGTTAGCCGTTATATCTAGTAAGGACAGCTTGTTCGAATAATGATAGGTGGAAGTGGGGTGGACTCGAAATACTAATGTGCGTAGGCCAAAGTTGTCTATATCTAATCGATTTGTGGATTCGTTGGGTCATGGGATCTCGGGGATCACAACCATAGACTTTTGGTTGTCATGTCCCCGTTATGGTCATACGAGATCAAGTTCGATCCCTAGTATCCAAAGAGTCGTAAGCCTTTTCACCTTCTACGTTTAGAATCAGCAATTGTGCGATTTTCTCGTAATACCTCACAGTGTTCTAGCGACTTGGATTCTTAAGTCGGTATCTATATCTACTAGGGTGTCTCCAAATCCTGTCAGGGAACTAAAGGATCGCACCCGAATATTTGTTCTTTTCAAATCCTTCTACAAATATGCGGATGTTTTCTAGATAACCCGTAGTTTGGCTGATTTGACCAAAACAGATGTGCTTGTGCTTGGTCGCCTTCGATATTTAACCCTCTCAACCGTGACTGATCGTTGGAAGTCTCGTTGTTGTTTGGAAGACTTGATCCTAAGGTTTTGGTCAATATCGCTTATCGCCACTACGGTATTGGGCTGGGGCACAATTGGCTCGAAAATGTATTCCCTGGGCTCCCTAGGTCCCGTAATTGTCATACAAAAGCAGTAATGAAACAAACTATGATAAAGTAAAAACTAAGTGTACTTCTAACATATATAATTTCTTTTTGTATTTTCTGGCAATTTATAAGAAAGCAGCTATTTAAAATATTTAGAATTGATAACTAAACTAACAACGTAAAACAAACAAAATAGCCGAGTGTAGCTATTTGTCTGTGCAATTTCGTATATCTATTCTAAACAAGGAAATAACTAATCTATCTGCAAGATTCTCGATCCTACCTCAGAAGTGAGGAATGAATCATAGTTTCTCGGAAACTATCAATCCCCACAACCTCCCCGGCAATATCGAGAATGGAAATGACTGAAATAAAGCGATTAACTACTTTATTTGATAAGTTCTAACTAAAACTTTGAAAGATGGAACCCGGATTTCGCAGTAAAGCTGGGCGAATCCGACGGTGTGTATGTTCTTGTCCCCTCGCATGATCTCCACGCTCTTTGTGCTCACGTGAATCCGTAAAAGCGTGAAATGCTTGCATCAACAGAATAAGTATTTGGATCAATGGACAACCTTCAAAATGCGTATGTAATAGAATGCGGATAGGAGAGGGATAAAGACAAGAGTACGTGAGCTTGGCCTATGCAATTCCTAGCGGGGTCACTGCGAATCATGCAACAAAGAGCGTCCGTAACCCGAGACTAGCCTCGTATGAAGAGCAAAACCTGCAACTTTAATGGCTACCTAGACCGCTCTACTCCAAAACAATAATGCTCGTCCTCGCACAAGTTGGGTCTGTGGCTTACCAACAAGAATATAAAGCTAAAACAAACCTCGCAATAAACCTGCTCTACCAATCCTAAGCAAACTAAAACGACCATGGTACTCAAAACATGAAGATTGATTGAAAATGGTGGCCAAATGATGTTTGCACTTGCACAAGTTGATATGTGGCTTACCACCGCAATACAAAAAACTAACCAAGGCACTCAATGGAAAACTAGAAACCTAAGCAAAGGAAAACTAAATCTACCGCAACAAGAAATTTAAAACAAACTTTGGAGCAAAATTCGTAACTAAAATCAGGGGCCATTTTGCATGTGCACAAACCATGCATTTATAGGAATCCAAACATGCAAAGATCAAATCCAAACCGAACTCCTAAACATTAAACAAAAGAAAAACACTATTCCAGGGGACCAAAAACATTAATGCAAGCTTAAGTCGGCAAGAAAAGCTCGGTGAGTCGTTGATCTTTGCGTGCGTTCCGTCCAAAGCACGCTCGAAAACGCGCACAGACCGCCGCCCCGCTCAGTGGCGGTTACATAGACCGCCGCCTGCTCAGGAGGCGGTCACGAGACCGCCGCCTGCAGCAGGCGGCGGTTTCACCATCAAGACCAAAAGCCAAGAAAAGAGGAAAATAGGGAAAACAAAGCACACGGGGCTAAGCGGATGTGTTAACGCATATCCGTAAGGCTTTTCTCGATCCCGAACACCTCAAAGAGACTCAGATCATCATCAGGGCACTTATTACACTGCTCCGCAAAGACAAGACCTTACAATTTTGGGTACGTACATATTGCCCCTCTGAGAAGCGCTTTAGCCATGAAGAGGCATAAAACGGGGTCCGAGCATGGCCGTCCCGAAATGGGAAGTGAGAAATTATACCTTACACGCCCGTGTGTCAAATGACGCCGCCTAAAATTCCCGCTACTCCGCAAAATGAAAAGAGCACTCAAATGCAGATAGATACAATAATTTGAAAATAAACGTTAAAATAATAGAGAAAGAGGACGACTGCTTGTGCGAGGATAGAAACTTACCTCCGCTCGCGCTCCGAACTCGCGAAAAGTCATTTTAAAACGAAATGTAACGATATATATATGAAAGTGGGCCCATTTTCCTATTCATTTCATAAGCGAATCGATTTGATTGATTTTGAGCTCTGGGACCCACGGTGACGGTTTCTTACGCGAGTAGAGTCAAAACATCCGTAGAGAGATAGAGATCATGCCTCCACGAGCGAACACCGACCTCAACCGATCACAAAGTTGGTTTTCTTCCATTTTGTGTTTTTCCCCTTTCAATTTTAAAATGCTAAATTCTTTGCAATGGGGGGGCTATTTTCGAAAATGTTTGGTTTAAAGGGTCCACCTAGGGGGGGCGCCTACTGGGTAGGCTTTGTTTTTAGTTAAAATGGTCATTTTTCACTTTTTTGGGACTTTTTAGGTTTAAAACCCGCGCGGGTTTTCGGACCGCGACCGCCGCCCCAGACAGGGTGGCGGTTACACGACCGCCGCCTCACAGTGGCGGCGGCACACGAGACCGCCGCCTTATGGGCGGCGTTACAAACCGCCCCGCTCAGTGGCGGCGGTTTTGCATGTAATGCACAAGAACCTTACTTAAAAGCTTACTTGTATTTTTAGCATTTGTACGTGTTTTTATGCTTCTCTTGATGTTGTTTAGATACTAACTTACTCTTCCTTGTGTGTTTTTGGGTGTATGCAGGCAAAAGAGGAGTACATTAGATGGAGCCGGGAGAGAGAGTGTGACTGGCTGCCTGGGAGCTGATGCCCTCTCAAAGAGATGAGGAGGACACATCACAGAGGGCCGGATATTACGCTTTGTCGCGTGTGCCCCACGTTGCTCCATCCAAATGATTCTTTGTGACCTATTTTCATATTGGGACGCAGATCGAACACCTTCCGACCGCCAGGGGTCCGTGGTGAGTGGACCATCACTTTGGAGGATGTTTATCGCATCCTCGGGGTCCCGATCATCGGAGGAGACTCACACCGAGACACTGGTCCAGAGCATACGATTGCACAAAGGCAAGGTGTTATATGGGGGACGCAGCTTATTTCCACTGGGGCCAAAGAAGGGAGTGAGAGTTAGATCCATTCCTTCTTTGCCCATCCCCGTATTTCGTCAAAGCCATCATGGGGATCCTCGCCTCGAGACCGATCGGGGACAAGGGAGGGGATACATTGTTATACCGCTGGGCCCCATCATCGCACGTATAGAGGGACATGGCCGGAAATACGCCCGGGCGAGATTTTGGGGACCACCTACCATGACTTATACAGGTGGTCCGATCACAGGATAGCTTTCTTTGAGCCACCCCACTCTAGTCATGAGTCAGGTGTGATGCGCGTTTCATTCCGTATGGCAGAGGCGTGGCGGTGGCGATCCCGGCGGTGAGGGCAGCCCGATGGTCGTATGTCGCTGCGTCGCAGCACCTCACCACCCAAGAGCCACCCTTACCACTACAGACATGGAGGCTACACCGCACTCAGCCTTATGGCCGGTATATGGGGAGAGGAGACTACGACATTGATCTCCTGCTCCATCACAGGGCAGGTTATTGATCGTGTGGGCCGGGTAGAGGTACATCCCTTCAAAGCAGGTTCCTCAAAGAAGCTTGGCCTCCCTACGCGGCTATGCTTCCTCCAAGAAGCACCCGCTTATAGATCACCCGAGAGGCTGAGGGGGCCTAGAGGCCGTGGTCGACAAAGCTGATTACCCCTGGCATTCCTATTGCAGCCAGAGGGATAGTTCGGGCCAGAGGGAGAGCTGGTGCGCCTCGGGCACCATTACTTCAGATTGCTGCAGGTCCTGCTCATAGCAGTGACGACCCTATAGATATTGACTCCGATTCTGAGGAGCACACAGAGGGAGGGTCAGAGGAGCAGACGGACGAGAGCGATCCTGAGTGGCATGATACTCAGGATATTTTGCGGGCAGAGAGAGAGGAGGAGAGTGCAGAGAGAGAGACCGTGGCCTCTGAGGAGCCACTCTCCCGAGGTCATGGTGGAGACGATGAGTCCGTTGCGGGGCGCCATGTTGCCCCAACTACAGAGTAGCTCCCTGCCAGCAGCAAGCATCAAGCAGCAGTGCTGGCCCCGCGACCCATCTTGGAGGCCTGGCGATCCGAGTAAGTTATCTTCTCCTCCTTTCAATGCTTGTTTTGTTTTAGGATTTGTTTTCGAATGTTAACTCTCCTTATATTTGCATTGTGTATACTTTAATCTTTTGCCTAGTTTCTAATTTGTTTTTCTTTCTTTGCTTTGCAGAGATCGCTGATGAGTGGCGGATCTAATCCGTAGGGTTTGCATGCGATTCTTTGATGATCCCTATGGATAAGACCCGTACGGAGTTATCCGTGGATGCCGGAGAGCCCTCAGCAGCCGGCAGGCACACTGACGTCTTCGCTCCCGTTTGGCATGTGGCCAAGATGGTGTCAACTCTCCGTACAGAGTCGGGCAAAGCTATAGGACAGCCGAGCGCCTTATGAGGAGCCGCTCATGGCGAGACCACGACCGCCTTGGGACCCCGAGCCCTCCGTCCATTCGAGCGCCAACCAGCAGCCCGAGTCCTAGCGAGGGCGCGCACCTTCGCCGGGATCGCGCAGGGGCCGAGAGGCCACTTGGCTTTCTCGTATCTCGTAGCACATTCTTTTGTGTATTACGGGCTCTTTGAGCGTTTTGACCATGCCTAGCGCATGATGGCATCAGATATAAACTTGATTTATTTATATATATGCGCGGTTTTGGATCAAAACTTGTCATTTGTATTCTACTTTCTTTATTTCCAACTGCTTTGTGTATACTACGATGTATGTTTTATATGCTTTCTAGAATGTATGCAATGGTTAACAGATGGTGCAAATGTTTGTTTTCTTTTTGTGTTTCATGATGCTGATACATGATATTGTAGATATATTGTGATCTTAAATCTTAGCTTCTGTGAGCAATTTTGGATATCTCATGATTTGTTTTGGCAAAGTGATGAAAATAACCAGTATGATGAACAGATTAACTTGCCCCACTCCTAACTCCACGCAACTAGTAAGATGCGAGGGCTCATCACCAAGAGCCAAGAAGGGCGCAAGTTATGAAATATGGTGAAATGATAGTGATAAAAGACAGGCGAAGCTTTGGTGGAACCAAGTTAAGAACTACAAGCTTACTCTACCTGAATGACTTCATAGTTTTGGGTGCGACTTGCTTTGCGGTTTATCCAGACTTAGACCCGTAGATGGCCACATAGTAGACAAAATCTGGGTTTTTAGGATTTTTAACTCTCTTGGAATTTTGAACATCTGATTTATTCATTTATTGACTCAAAGTTTGAATTGATTGTTTATGACTTTTTAACATTCACTTTGTTTAAAGGACCCCCTACACTTTGCCCCATGCTACCTGTAAGAAGCATGGGTTTATCACCGTGGGCAAGGCATAGGCGAGTAAGGGCATTTCCATCCTTTCCCAACCCTACGTCACTAGTAAGAGACGCAAGCTCATCACCGAAGGTTGGTGGGGCAAGGAAATGTGTAAAATAAAATTTTCTGTTTCAATCACTTCTTGACTTGTTTATCTGAGTAAACTGTCAATATATGCTTATTTCCAAAGAGATGCGTATATGGGATAGATGTGACACCACACCAGAAGCTTCTAGAATGCACTACATAGGCAAGACACCTATCCTAAGAAGAAATCAAAGCGAGAACAAACTTGCAGATCTTGGTATGGTTACCATTAGGACTTCGTCATGTCTGAACTGTTTGATAAAAGATTCTGAAGTGATTTGATAATGTTAAAGATGGAGAGATATGATTAAAGAACTTTATGCCAGAAACATCACGAGTTTGAAATAAATTGCTTTTGAGAATAGATTCCTTGATCACAATTTGTGTAAGAACAAGTGGACAAAATGATCCTAATTTGTATGAAAATGCAATGTAGATAGTTATATAGGCAAAGCGTAGTCAAGCTACGCGTAGAAACGCTTGAGGTGGAGAGAATTGACTGTTTCGCCAAACTCCTCACCTTCTAGCGTACATAAGAGGTATGCACCATTTCCGTAGTCTTTTGTGACTCGGTATGGGCCCAACCATTTGGGCCGGAATTTCCTTCCTTCGCCAGTCTTCTTGTCGATCCGGCTGTCTAACCTTAGAACTAGGTCACCTTCGTATATGTCACGTTCATAGACCTTCTTGTTGTACGCCGCACATCCGGCCGGGATAGACTCTATGTCGTTGTTCAAAGATTTAACCTAGTTTCATCGAGGCTTTCTAATTGAGAAAGACGCGCTTCTCTCGTAAGCATCCTCATCCGTAATCCTCAGAGCGAAATGCGGAGACTGGGGATTTCAACTTCGAGTGGGAGAACTGCTTCTGACCCAAATACCAGTGAGAAAGGAGTTGCTCCTGTCGGAGTTCTTATTGAGGTTCGATGGGCCCACAAGGCCGGATATAACTTCAAATGCCAATCCCGCTTGTTTTCTTTCACTGTTTTAAGGAGAATGGCTTTCAGTGTTTTATTTGTTGCTTCAGCCTGCCCATTGGCTTGGGGATAGTACAAGGAGGCCGTATGATGGCTGATTTTAAATTTGTTGCATAATTCACGAACCTCTTCATTTTTAAAAGAAGTTCCATTATCTGAGATAATGATTTGCAGGATACCGTACCTGCAAATGATTTGGTTCAAAATGAACTTAGCGATTACAGTAACTGTGCATACTTGTAAGAGGCATGGCCTCTACCCATTTAGTGAAATATTCAAAGGGTGATTATAAAATTGTGGCCGCCTCAGGGACGAGGGAGAGAATTTCCCTATCAAATCTAGGCCCCATGTAGAAAAGGGCCATGGAGTAACGATTGGTCAGCAAAGCTTGGCCGCATGTGGATCTCATGAGAGAACTCCGACATTTATGACACCCGCACAAACTCTATTGTGTCATGTTCTAGAGTGGGCCAAAATAGCCCATTCGATGTATTTTTCGAGCGGTGGCATGGCCACCGAAGTGGCCTCCACATATACCGCTATGGGATTCATGGAGAATCTTCTTGACTCTTCTCGTGTCGACACACCTTAAGAGCATCCCATCGAATGCTTTCCGATAGAGGACTTGCTCTATAATGACGTATTTAGTTACGACAATACGTAACCGCCTTCTTTGTTGAGGTGTAGCTCCTTCCGGGTACTTATGGTCCATGATATAACTAATAATATCGCCGTACTCAAGGGCACTCGATATAGCAGGTCGGGTTTCACGTAGTAAACACATTCATCCGGAAAGTCTAAGTCTACTAAATCGCCTCCGTCTAGCGGGTTATCACCAACCAATCTGCAATGATTTGTCCTTTAACCGACTTCTCGGTTTACAAAAGTTAATTCAACTCTCCCATTAAGGTTATAAAACGTCCAGCTTTTTTGGACAAGGACCCTTGTGTGAGAAAAGTCCGTAAATGGTCCGTCTTTACTATGACCCTTGTCTCTTGATTTAGCATGTAGTGTCTTAGGCGTTTAGTAGCAAAGACTATGGCAAGACATTCTCGTTCCGCTTGTGTATAGCGCGTTTCGTAGTCGAGCAATGTTCGGCTAATGAAATAAATTGCACGCTCTCTCTTGTCATCGTCTTCTTGGGCTAGCATACAAGCTAACGAAACATCGGTAGCCCGTGAGTACAAAATTAAAGGGCGATCTAGCTTTGGTGGCATTAGCGTAGGCGGTGATAACAAGAAACGCTTGACAGCATCAAAAGCTTCATTGCAATCTTCAGTCCAATTAATGCTATAGTCCTTCTTGAGTAAATTGTTGATTGGATGAACGGCGAAGCTTAGATCTGGGATAAATCTCCGGATTGCACCCAACTTCCCGAGAAATGATCTGATTCCAGATTCACTCGAGGGTGGGACCATTTCGAGGACAGCCCGAATTTTGGCTGGATCAACATCAATCCCTCGTGACGAAATGATGTAACCTAGGAGCTTTCCCCACTACACCAAAGACGCATTTCTCCGGGTTTAGGTAACCCCGTATTCTATTAGGCGTGAAAGGATGATGCGAGCACTTCAGATGGTCACAACGCTTCTTGGCCTTAGCCAACAAGTCATCTACATAGGATTCCACAATTTTATGAATTAAATCATGAAATATATATGTCATAGCCCCCGCCGGTACGTAGCACCAGCTGCTTTTTGAGACCGAATGGCATAACAACAGAGCAATAATAGTTCCCAAGGAGTTATAAACGTGGTTTTAGCTTGATCTTGCTCGATATTTTGATTTGATTGTATCCCGAGAATCCATCCATGAGAGACAAGAGTTCAAAACCCGCCGCCGCATCAACAATAACGCCTATGGATGGTAATGGGAAGTCGCCCTCCTTAGGGCAAGCTTTGTTGATATCTCGAAAATCTATGCAGATGCGTATCTTTCCATTCTTCTTGAGAACGGAACGATGTTGATACCCATCGGGAGTAGTCAACTCGGCTTGATGAATCCTACTTGAAGGAGTTTCATCACCTCCTCTTTACCATGAGAGCTACTTTGGGTTTCATGGGTCTTGATTTCTGCTTAATAGGCTTTGATCCGATCTAGTGACAAGGTCAGCACCGCAATGTGGGGTGCGACTCCGGTCATCTCTTTCAGTAATTAAATGCAAATGCCTTCGATGTTCTCTCGAGAACCCGAGTATGTATCTCTACTTCCTCTCAAGGTTAATGAAGAACCTAGCTTTAAAACTCTTGGTTCATCTTCCGCTCCGATGTTGACATCGATTGCTTCTTCAATTAAAGAGGCATTACCCTCTTCGAACTCGTGGTGGTGCCGAGGTAGATCTATATCATCCCCGCTTTTCCACCACGTATATATTAGGTTCTTTTTGCGAGGGAAGATTCATTACGGATTTCCGAAGTAGGAAGATGAATGCGGATCGTGATAAATCCAAATGCGTGTGATAGAGAGAGATGTAATGCTCGCAAGGGCATTTAAGTAATCCAAAGTAGCCGCATCATTTCCAACATGGTCTAGATGGTAGATTCACTTCCGCTTGAAAGAGGATCCATCATCGCTTTTATTAATGGTTCGTTACTTAATGGATACCGTGAAATGAGTATCTTCTAGCTCATTGCTTGAGTGAAGCGTGATGCCGAAGTTGCTATCGAATCGGCGAGAATATTCTTCTCTCGTGGAATTGCTTCAATGGATATGAAGTCGAACGCTTTGCTTAAATCTAATACAGCGTTTTTGTAAAGTTGCAAGTGTTCGGCTTTAGTTTCATATACCTCTGAAACTTGGTTTGCAACTAATTGCGAGTCTCCTAAAACTCTGATATTATCGATACCAATTCTTTTGGCTAAGGTAAGGCCAAGGAGGAGGGCTTCGTATTCAGCGCCGTTGTTTGTACATTCAAAGTTTAATTTAAAAGAGAATGGGAGGACCTTCTCTTCGGGCGAGGTAAGAATTATACCTGCCCCCGCTCCATAACGGCATTTAGCTCCATCGAAATGGAGAGTCCAATACTTAGCTGGGAGTATGGATGTAGGTGTATCTGTTGTGTTTGCACACTCTACTTCTACCATACAGAGATCTTCTGCTGGCAAGGAACCAACACCTAAGGAAAATCCTATGCCTACTGAATCGAATGGTAAGAATATTGGTGAATCTTGTTCTATTAATTCAACGATCTTCGCAGTAGTCTCTAATGATACTGTCTCTTTAGTTTTACCTTTTGGAATTGTTTGGACTATGTTGGTAGTTTCAAGATCCGTCAGAGGTATCAACTTTTCCTCCGGCTTTGAGAGCCGAGGGTTTGTTAAGTTGGTTTGTTGGCAGCTCGACTCGAGTGTACACCGGCCTTCTTTAAATCAGCTAGGTGTACGCAAATGGCTTTGATCGCCTTTGCTACAAATACCTTTCCTAGATGCAGAATCTTACTTCTTGAAATAGCGTGGAAGGGATTGCTTTCATGCGGTGAATCCATGGTCGGCCGAGGATCATATTATAATTGGTTTCCGATCTATAATATAAAACTCAGCTAGGATTGTTTTAGGTCCTAAGGTGACCGGTAATATTATAGTTCCTATCGATGTGGCTTTAAGGCTATCGTAGCCTCTCAAGGTATTTCGTAGTAGAGAATGCTTTGTTTCTCCATATCCCAATTTTTGGAGAAAGAGAAAGGGACTATGTTAACCGCAGCCCCGTCATCAACCATCGCCCGCTTTACATAGTTATTATAAACTTGTACTTGCAAGTGTAGGGGCTGGATCGCCTCGGCGCGATCTCAAAGATTCGTAGGCATTTTACTTATTTCGAATATGAATTCGACATCCCTCTCTCGCTTGTCCCGAGGATAAACATCAAAATCTATATGATTTACTTGTGCTTCTGGTGGTGGAGTGATACTAATTAAATGACCCAAACCTAACGCCTCTAAAAGAGCAGCCCTATGAGCAGGGGAATTCTTTAGTAAATCAAGGAATGAAATATGCGAGAAGGTTTTTGTTAGATCATTAATTAGATCGTAAGCACCCATAGGTTTTGCTATGGTTTGTTGGACATTATCCGCTTCCTAGATGGCTTGGACTTGGTTGAGAGAAATACTCTCGTGTCCTCGTAATTGCTTCAACGGGTAAATCGGAATCTAACTCTACTAATCCAACTACCTTAGGTCGTGGTTGACTTCCTAGTTGTGGCGCGACCAACGGATTTAGCGAGGTTGAGGCCTCGTGATCGTTATTTCCTGTTATTGCACCTTTGTTTGTTCCAGTTGGTTTTAACCTATCGCTATCATGATTTGGGAGTGGATCATTAAAGATCTTGAGAGGGGCATTCTCGAGGGGAAACCGCCTCGCGAAGGTATTTGCCGTTGCATGCGACGTAGGATCTGCTAAGAACATATCCATAAAAAATTGTTTTTGTTCATTTGCAAGCGTTGCATGAATTTGTTGTAATCACGACACGCTTCTAGTGTCATGCCCTTGAATTTTATGGAAACCACAATAAGAATTGGGATTATAATTCCCGCTTTGTTGGTTTGGTGTGTATTGGGCCTAAAATTCCGGCCAAACTGCTGCTATTAGGACCAAAGTTTTGGAATTGTTGTTTTTGGTTTTGACTTTGGTTTTGGTAACCAAATGAGTTTTGGCTTGGTCCTCGCATGGGATTTCGCCGCTGTTGTTGTGTGGATTATTAAAATCCACCGTATTGATCGTCGGGGTAAAATTGTTGTTTCTTTGGTTGTTTGTTCATGCGACGGAGTATTAATGACATTTACCCTCTCGGGGCTGGTCGGGCTACCCCATCCGTTGTTACCCCACGATTTTTGTTGAGGATTTTGGGTCCTTGATTGACGTTTGTGGTGGTTGTAATATTTTGAGTAGAGGTGATTAACCTCCCGTTTGTTCCATACGTCTTACGGCCACTATCTATCGCTGCTTGATCAATTCGCAGAGCGCTCTCAAGTACTTCGTCATAAGTCCTTAGTGGGAACTTCTGGACTTCTTCCTTCACCTCTCTGCTAAGAGAATGAAGGAATAAATCGCATAGTTCCATCTGATCCATGTTTGGAGCGCTTGCGAGGAATAAAGGACTCGTGCGCCACCTTTGATGAAATGGGCGACAGATTCGCTTATGTTCTTGCTTGATGTGCAAGAACTCCCCGATTCCCCGCCCTTAGTAGTTTGTTCATGTCGAAGGCTTTGATGAACTCGCATACGAGTTGTTTGAATGAATGTATGGAAGCCTCGTATTCTATAATACCAATCAAGAGCAATGCCCTCCAATGTCTTAGGGAATATTTTAGCAACAACCCCATCCCATGGGAGTAATTCACGAATGGTCAGAGCATAAGCTTTGATATGCGCATTCGGATCTCCTTCTCCTTTGTATTTAGGCAAATCGAAAGAGGCCTCGAAGCATAACGCTCGTATGGCGAAATCTAAGGGCTCTTTTAAATATTCTCGAATAAGTCCCTATCGCATACGCCTCAACCATCGATGGTGCCTGTTGAGGAGGTGGTGGCGGAACGGGTTGTTGATATGGCGTAACGTGACGCTGCAAGCGGGGCATAAGGCAATCCTCAGTATTTGAGTAAACATGCCGGATGAGTACAAATCCCCTTGTGGTGATTTGGAGTACATGTTTAAGTACGAAGGGGTACTATCCAGAATGGATTGCTTTGCAGACCGGACCTAGAGGAACAAGATCGCGATAGTGGGTCTAGTTGGTACTTGTTGTGAATATTGAGGAGTCATACCCAATGTGCCTACTCCTGTGAGGAGATCTACTTGGCTAGGATGGTGCGGAGGATTGGAATTCCCTGTTTGTATGATTCTTGAATTTTGACTTGCTTGGGCAAGTTCTAATCCTCTAACCTTTTCCATTAGATTTGAAATGACTTCGCTTTGGTGAAGCCATGATATCGTGCCTTGTGGCGTTTGTCAGATATCCTGTGTCAGATAGGCATGTGATAGCCTGTCATGAACTGATTGCTATCTTGCCAAGTTTCTCCAAGAATATTTCCTGTAGAGGTATTTTCTTGAAAATGGGTCTCAGGTTGTACTTGTAAACCTCCTATAGGTGGGTACATACCCCGGGAGCGTTGTTCACTCCTAGGATAAGGTATTGATTGTCCATCATCCAAGACCAAGTATGGATCCGATTGTCTACTAATATGTGGTCTGAGTAATACCTGAGGAGATGAAGCAGATTCTCCAGTCAATGTCATATTGTTTGAGCCTGAAGGCTCTGTTTGTGTTTGAGCAATTTGCTCCAACCCCTCTGTTTGAAAGGACGAGTTATATCTAGTCCTTGGTGTTTGTGTTGACAATTGGTTAGTTGAATAGTTGTCGCCCCACATTGAGAGTGAGGGTGATGATTGCCTATTCTGTTGGGCGTAGTATGCCTCAAGACCCAAGAGGGGTCTGCCGTATGCATCGAATCCCGACATATTCGGGGGGTATATGAATACCCGCAGAATAATGGGAAGGAGCGAAGGTGATTTGGAGAAGATGAAACTTCTCAAAGAGAAGGTGAAAGAATTGCTTGTTTCACGTCGGGTTCACCAATTTTGTACGTCGGAAAAGTGACAGGCGAGCGTGAGAATCGACAAGTAACTCTTTTCTCACACTCCGACCTCCCGAGGTCGTGCCGAGACAGCCGGTGGGGGTAGAATATGCTGGCAAGCTAGTTAGGCAATCTAATGTCTTCGACACGCACTAATGGTATTTGCGAATCTAAGGCAAAGAAGGCCCTTCTTACTTGGACTGGTGTGATAGATCGATCGCGAGGATGACTGCCAAGGCTCCAATCAATATCGAGCTCGGCGTGATTCGATCTATGGGCCGCGGAATACGTGGAAGTGACTCGGGATTGTTTCGTATATATCTCCCGATAAGGTCATATGGCGACAATGAAAATAGTCGACTTATGGACGATTTTCTCGCCTAGTCCAAAATTCCCTCTAGCTTCATTAATGCTATATCTAGTAAGGACAGTTGTTCGACGAATGATAGGTGGAAGTGGGGTGGACCAAATACTAATGTGCGTAGGCCGTTGTCTATATCTAATCGACTTGTGGATTCGTTGGGTCAGGATCTCGGGATCACAACCATAGACTTTGGTTGTCATGTCCCGTTATGGTCATACGAGATCAAGTTCTGATCCCTAGATCCAAAGAGTCGTAAGCCTTTTCAGCTTCTACGTTTAGAATCAGCAATTGTGCGATTTTCTCGTATACCTCACAGTGTTCTAGCGACTTGGATTCTTAAGCGGTATCTATATCTACTAGGGTGTCTCCAAATGGCCGGCATGGAACTAAAGGATCGCACCCGAATATTTGTTCTTTTCAAATCCTTCTACAAATCATGCGGATGTTTTCTAGGATAACCTCGTAGTTTGGCTGATTTGACCAAAACAGATGTGCTTGGTCGCCTTCGATATTTAACCCTCTCAACCGTGACTCGATCTCGTTGGAAGTCTCGTTGTTGTTTGGAAGACTTGATCCTAAGGTTTTGGTCAATATCGCTTATTGCCACTACGGTATTGGGTCAGGGCACAATTGGCTCGAAATGTATTCCCTGGCTCCCTAGGTCCCGTAATTGTCATACAAAAGCGAAATGAAACAAACTATGATAAAGTAAAATTAAGTGTACTTCTAACATATATAATTTCTTTTTGTATTTTCTCGCAATTTATAAGAAAGCAATATTTAAAATATTTAGAATTGATAACTAAACTAACAACGTAAAACAAACAAAATAGCCGAGTGTAGCTATTTGTCTCAGGCAATTTCGTATATCTATTCTAAACAATGAAATAACTAATCTATTCATAAGATTCTCGATCCTACCTCGTAAGTGAGGAATGAATCATAGTTTCTCGTAAACTATCAATCCCCACAACCTCCCCGCAATATCGAGAATGGAAATGACTGAAATAAAGCGATTAACTACTTTATTTGATAAGTTCTAACTATAACTTTGAAAGATGGAACCGGATTTCGCAGTAATGCTGGCGAATCCGACGGTGTATGTTTCTGTCCCCTCAAAGCATGATCTCCACGCTCTTTTGTGCTCACGTGAATCCGTAAAAGCGTGAAATGCTTGCATCAACAGAATAAGTATTTGATCAATGGACACCTTCAAAATGCGCATGCATAATAGAATGCGGATAGGAGAGGGATAGCACAAGAGTACAGAGCTTGGCCTATGCAATTCCTAGCGGGGTCTACTGCGAATCATGCAACAAAGAGCGTCCAGAACCTGAGACTAGCCTGTATGAAGAGCAAAACCTGCAACTTTAATGGCTACCTAGACCGCTCTACTCCAAAACAATAATGCTCGTCTCGCACAAGTTGGGTCTGTGGCTTACCAACAAGAACATAAAGCTAAAACAAACCTCGCAATAAACCTGCTCTACCAATCCTAAGCAAACTAAAACGACCATGGTACTGAAAACATGAAGATTGGATTGAAAATGGTGGCCCAAATGATGTTTGCACTGCACAAGTTGATATGTGGCTTACCAAATTACAATACAAAACTAACCAAGGCACTCAATGGAAAACTAGAAACCTAAGCAAAGGAAAACTAAATCTACCGCAACAAGAAATTTAAAACAAACTTTGGAGCAAAATTCGTAACTAAAATCGTGGGCCATTTGCATGTGCACAAACCATGCATTTATAGGAATCCAAACATGCAAAGATCAAATCCAAACCGAACTCCTAAACATTAAACAAAAGAAAAACACTATTCCAGGGGACCAAAAACATTAATGCAAGCTTAAGTCGGCAAGAAAAGCTGGTGAGTCGTTGATCTTTGCGTATGCTCTCACAAAAGCACGCTCGAAAACGCGCAAGATGGACCGCCGCCGCCCTCAGTGGCGGGCGGCATGACCGACCGCCGCCCGCCAGGGAGGCGGTCACACGAGACCGCCCAGGCAGGCGGCGGTTTCACATCAAGACCAAAAGGTCCAAGAAAAGAGGAAAATAGGGAAAACAAAACAAAATAATGCCTATGTGGAGTAGCATGAAAAGAAGCCCCGAATCTAAAACCCAAGATTGATAATATTATGCAAAGAAAGAATCAAAGCATCCGGCATACATTACCCAATGCCACATTTTCCTCCTTGTTTTCTTCCTATTGTTTCTTCTTGTCCCGAAGCTCTCAACAGTCCTTCTTTGTATGCCTAAACTTTCCACAGTGCCAACATACTATCTTGCTTTTGGATTTTGACCTTGCCCGATCCTTTGATTTTCCACGGTTTCCTCTATTCTTCTATCTCCCTCTAGTTTCCACTTTGTCAAATCATTCCTCAAGTAGAATATTCACCGAGATTTTTCTTGAATTTCCTCACTTAGAATCACCCCTACAACATCCTCAAACTTCAACTTTGAGTTAGTGGAACCGAGTTGCTCACCGCCATTACTGTGCTATTCCAACTTTCGGGTAAAGAGCATAGAATTAATAAAGCCCTAACTTCTTCATCAAATTATAATTTCTTCGTAAAAGGATGTGTTCCTTTGATTGTGAAGTCATGCTTGATATGGATTGTATCTTCTTTGCTCTTGAAGATCTTTGACTGAGTCGTCTTTCATTTTTAGCACCTGAGTTCAATTTGATTTCGAAAGGAATTGTGGATTTATCCGTCTTTATGACTCAGCCTTGGATCAGTTGCATTGATCCAAGAGATGTTTTAAGTTTATTCTAGATGAACAAAAATTATAGACCTTACGAAAGTTGCAAGGTCTGAATGTGTTGAATAAGCAATTCCGGAGTCTAACTCAGGTTGATCGTGTTAAATGAATTGGTTCCCAATATCGTAATATCAGGAAGGCCTAGACCTTAAGCCAGGTAATAAATTCTGGTGTAT
The DNA here is from genome assembly GCA_018340775.1 of Taxus wallichiana var. yunnanensis. Lineage (NCBI taxonomy): Eukaryota > Viridiplantae > Streptophyta > Pinopsida > Cupressales > Taxaceae > Taxus > Taxus wallichiana. The sequence goes on from CM031242.1 coordinate 333,299,191, forward strand.
ACTGTAAGCTTTTTATCAATGCCGATAGAATCCATTTCGGGAATGTTATACCCTGTTGGTTCTTATACTAATCGATCCTACTTGTGAGACCTAGAATGGATTCATTAAGGTTAATAACCTTAACCTAAACTATAACCTATGGGTTGAATTATTGCTAATCTAACCTAGCCCTAAACTATAGGTTTAATGCTCCTAAGGTTAGCTACCTAAGCACTATGGAAGTAAGACTAAAGTATTACCTTAAGATCTAACCTATGTTTCTAACCTAACTTATGATAATGGATGAAGGGGGACCTATGAAGGGGTGTGAGCCATGGGCGTGGTTTCCATGGCATTAAATGAGGTGGATAAGCATGAAGGACAAGGGATATGGCGGAGATTTCAAATGGCTATTGAGACCGACGTGGCAGAGTCGCCAAATCTGGGAATGGTCGTTTGTTTTCATTTGTCAATCGCCAACTTTGGCGGGTCGGTGGCAATGGAGATTAGGCGGGAATCTTGGAGTTAATGTCATTGATGAACTTCGGTTCCCGAGCGGATTGCTCGAAGGCATGCAAATGGAAAACTAGTTGGTTGTTTGGTTTTCCATACGCCTCCGCTTTTCTCTGTTTGATCACTGGTTCTTCGAACTAGTCTACTTTGTGTTGCATGGCAACTATGAGAATATCTAGCTCTTTTCTCTGTCGGGGAAAGTTTATAAGACATGAGGGTAACAAATTATTGTTGTTGAATCTATCGTGGAAGAAGAGGAGAAGGCGCGAGCACATTCAGAGGTCTTCTTCAGATTTTTAAGTGACATTACTAGGCATGATAGGCCCTGACTTTTAAAAATCTTGCTTTACTCCAAATGCTTTCATTAAAACAACTCTGTTCAGGTGATTTCAGTTCAGTTGGTTTGAAGCAATGTATTGGTTCTTCTTTTCCTGTGGAATTAGGAATCTCGGTTTTTCAAAGACTTTGTTGGAATGTTTACTGTATTTATTCTTCCTTTTGGTTTCATTTCGATTGAAGACCGGCTGTGCTTTTATTGTTGTTGAATCCTTGTTGAATCTTGCTAAGAATACTTTAAGTTTCTTCTGGTTGGAATGCTTGCTGTGATTATACTACTTGAATGCGACTATTGTAGAAATCCTTACTGTGTTTGCAATTTTGGGTTAGTCTCCGTTGAAAGTTTTCAGGGATTATATACGAAAATGACTCAGTGGGAGTCCTTTTAATGTTTCGTATGTTTTCATCTTCTGTCTAAGCTTGGTTGTGATTACTGTGGGAGTCCTTGTAACGTAATTTATGTTTTAACTTCTGTAGAAGTTTAGTTGAGAATACTATATGGTATTGACTCAGTGAGAGTCCTTGAAATGTATCTTGTATTTCAACTTCTGTCTAAGCTTAGTTATGAATACTTTTTTTTAGTTGAGAATACTGATGGTATTGACTCAGTGAGAGTCCTTGAAATGTATCTTGTATTTCAACTTCTGTCTAAGCTTAGTTATGAATATTTTTAGTTGAGAATACTGATGGTATTGACTCGCTATCCTTGAAATGTATCTTATGTTTTCAACTTCGTTTTAGTTATGAATATTGTTTAGTTGTTGAATACGTGGTATTGACTCGTCCTTTGAAATGTATCTTGTATTTCAACTTCTCAAAGCTTAGTTTTGAATGATGTGGTTTAGTTGATAATACTTATGGTATTGACTCTTGGAGTCCTTGAAACGTAATTTATGTTTTTAACTTCAATAGAATTTTTGGAGTACTTGGGATTCTTGAATTGTTGTCGTATGAATTCAACTTCAATCAAAACCTTGGTTATGAGTACTGGTTGGATTTGACACTGTTGGAGTCCTTGATATGTTGCGAGTTGGCTCGATTCTCGAATTAAGTCCTCATTGTGCATGCATATCGTATAGACTCTTTCTTAACATTGTTGTGTTATATTCAGTTCGCTTCTGTGGAATTAAAGGATGGGTTTTCTTTACAAACTTGACTCTGTTTGAGACCCTGTTGTATTTCGTAGTAGCTCGACTTCGGATGAAACTTTGAGGAAATTATTGTTATGGAATTCGGCTTCTGTGAAGACCTTGTTGTGATTATTTTTCTTGAAATCGGCTTCTAATATAAGTCCTTGTTGTATAATCGTAGGGATTTGTTTAAGTTGAATGAAGCTGTGCATGTTTGTGTTTCGACTCAGTGTGAATGTCACTGTATTTGCATATGGAAACGTTATTTGTTTTTAATGTTATCTTGTCTCGAGTTTGACTGAAACAAAGAGCTCTTAGTTGTACCATGTCAGGCGATGGCGTTGGGTATTTTCATGTTGATGAATGATATGGAAAAGATTTGTTGAGTCTTTCATGGTTGGATTATTTTCTTTTTCTTTGTCGCGAGAGCTCTTGTAATGCTTAATAGCTACAGGTGATTTTTATTAATGAATTTAGATGAAACTGTAGTTTCTTCTTGTGATCTCGACTGTTTTAATCGCATGCGTAAAAGTAATTGCATTATTCTAGAGGAGTCGGTACAGTCCTGAACATGATTGAAATGGGAATCTGATTTACTCTGTTTCCTTCTCCTGAGCTGTAAATTATATGTTGATGTGTAATAAGAGGAATAAGAAAATACTCTCTCTCTCCTAGTCTGGAAACTTTATGTGCTTTCTCCTTGTATCCTTATGCGATCTCTACGGTAAGGGCATAACAAGAATAGACTGTGGTATTGTATGGAGAGACTGGTATAAAATGTGTGTTGCTGTATAAGTAGGTATACTCATCAATACCATTAAAATAATGTATGATTGAAAGGAAATTACGACAGTTGAGCTTGTTGAATGTTATAAACTGCCTTTGAGTAATTGTTAGAAACATTCTTGTAGGAGTTTTGTTGTCTTTAGAATGGTTGTATTCATTTGTTCTTAGTCTCTAACATATAAGATGAATAGCCCGATTTATGTTTGGAATTTGAAGAAATGATTTCATTTAAACAAGTTGTTTAATGAGAACAATTGGTGGATTGCAATTGTTTTAAGAATTAGTGCTTATCATGCTCAGTTCACCGAACTGACCCGTGTTGACAATTTTTGCAGATGGTTGCCGTAAGTGGTAAAGGCACGCAGATCTGATATGATGTTCAGATTGTTTAATTTGGTTTTATGATGAATTCCAACTTGATTCTCTAAATGTACTACTTGAAGAAAGATGTTCTTTTGTTGTTGAGTATTGTATCAAATATGCTGAATGCATAAAATGTATTTGATTAGCTTAGAAATGAATGAAATGAGGTATTTGTTACTTATGTGTTTGCATTCGTATCTTGATGGATTGAACTTCTTCGGTTCGAATGATTTTAAGAGCATTGTTATTATTGTATACCTTGGAGACATTTGGGATTCTCTAAGTAAGCTTTGCAAAGATTATGTGACTGAATACTTGTGAATGTTTAGTAGTTCTGTTATGTTCTATCTAAAGCTAAATTGGAATTTAGATCACTGTCTTTCGAGAAGCTAAGGTTAAAATAAACCTCAACAGGAAGCTGAACGGGCTGAATAAATTATTACTCCCTAATCTTGATCTAAGTCAAGACAACGCCTTAATTTGATTTTAAATCACTATATCTTAATACTAATAAGTAAGATGTATTTCAGTTTTGAGAACTGATATAAACCTAATAAGGGTATGGTTAGCAACCTTATGAGAAGACTTAGGGCTACTGCCCAATTTCGTTGATTTAGATCATTGTGTAACAAAGAACTCCTTAATGAAACCTCAAATCTTATTAACTTCTCTTTGTGAAATGGGTCTTAATAAGAAAGGCAATTCTAAGGTGAGGAACCCAGGGGTTGGGAAAAGACTACCCTAAAAGGAGCGTCTTAAAGTATAACTTTAACTCAACGTAAGTAACACCTTAAAGTTAAGTAGATCTTTTCGAGGTGGATTTGAAGGTTGATGGCACAAGTCAACTGCAGGGTTGTACCTTCGAGAAGATTAGGATCTTCTCGAAGATACAACAATGCAGGTGACTTATGGCGACACCCTTTGCATTGATCGTTAAGATTTACACCTTAAACTCGAACAAGTTTTTACTCCGGACTGGTTAGGAATGTGGTCATGATATGAGGCTGCCCTGGAGACTCGGGGTACCTTGACACACAGGGTTAACTAGGGTTGACCCAGTATGTCAGCGTATCCCTAGTTCTTGAGAACATCCTTATATCATTGTCATATTATTAATCCGTTCCTGAGTGAATAACTTGGGACAGGGGAGGCTGACAGAAGTCAGTGTAAGACATTCTACATAACATAGGAATGGGGTGAAGGACGTATTCCAGATTGACGAGTATGCCATCAAGGAATACGAGACATAAGCAGTATGTTTCAAATCTTTGGCCAAAGTATCGCAAGCTGCTGATTGCGTTGTCCTATGTCACCTAGTCTGAGGGACGAGATGCCGATGAATAATGGTAACAATTATTCAGATAGGTTCCTTGGACAGAGCATTCTGAATCCCAGATTAGGGAAGAGAACCGCAAGAGTGATGTGTTAAAATAAAAACGCCAACTCTTTGATACTCATGAATAGATCGGTAGATTACCGAGTCATGGAATGAATAGATCGGAGGTACTCCGAGTCATCACAGCTGCATATGGTTATCTGTTATAAGAATGATTGTTATGATCTGAGAGTTCTAAATTATGTATTTAGAACTAGAATGCTTCTATCAAAAAAAAAAAAAAATTCTTGTTCTAATGTACTAAAATGGGGATGTTACATCTTGGTATCGTAGTCAAGGTCAGCAGCTTCTGACCTATTGTGTCCATAATCTGATAAAAACCTGAATTTTCTTGTAATGTAAAAATGGTTAGAACAAGGGGGAACGTTGTGAATAATGCTCCACCAAGGAGGGGGCGGCAAAACCCAAAAGCTTGATGAGATCCTCGCTGCCCTATCGACACAAGAGATCGCTTGGCTGTATACTTGAACAACAAGTAATGGGAAATGAGGAGGATGATGAAGCTGGTAATAACAATCAACAACCTCCTGAGGACAACCCCGATATGGGTGTTGATAATAACGCTGGAAATGCACCTGTCCAACCAGAAAACAAAAAGGCCAGGTTGGCAACAGAACTCACTAATGATATAAAAAGGATAAGCCCACCTAAATATGATGGCACCACATTAGGAGATGGAGCCGAGCCGAGAACTGCTCAAATGAAATGGAGAAGTACTTTGCAATAAGAAACTTCTCAGAGGAAACCAAAGCTATTTGGGGAGCCTATCAGCTTTCCCACGAAGCATCTTCGTGGTGGGATAGCCGTAAAGCTGAGCTAAATATTGATGAGACCAATATTACTTGGGATCAATTTAAGGGCTATTTTAGGCAACGTTGGCTGCCACAACTTTTCTATGATCAGAAAATGACAGAATTCTAGAACTTAGCTCAAGGGAAGCTAATGGTAACTGAATACTGGGAGCGGTTTACAAAACTCCTCAAGTATGTACCGCAATATCAAACTGACGAGAAGTTCAGAATATGGAAATTCATCATGGGACTGAATCCCGTGATAGGGGAGAGGTCGATGTTCACAGTCCAACCACTATGGAAGGAGTTGTTGAAAAGGCCATAAGACAAGAACATAAATTAAAGGCTATTTCTACTCATAAAGAGGAAGTGCGGAAGAAGATTGCAAACCCTTCTTCAACTTCACTTGCACCCAAAAAGGGGCCATGGAAAAAGTTTGGAAACAGAAGTAAGTTTCCAGGGGATAATAGTAAGAAAACAGTAGCAAATAAGCCTGCTGGAAATGTAAGGGATAATTTTGCCAAAAATTATAACAATGGGCAGAAGCCCTATGGAGGACAACGTGATAATTACAAGGTTGGAGGTAATTTTGAGCCTAAAAAGGGACCTGTAGGAGGCTACTACAATTGTGGCAAAGACCACTACGCAAATCAATGCCCTTTGAAGAAGGATGATCGTAATCGCAAAGATAAGATACATGCCGCAGAGAGCGCATGCAAGCAAGCTGAAAAGCAAGTGACACCTATAGAAGTTCCAGGTAAGTTATTTGGCATACCTGTCACTATTCTTTTTGATACAGGAGCTACTGAATGTTTTATTTCTAGTAAACTTGCTTCTAAACTTAAAAGAAAAGCTGGAAAAATGGATAAATCTTGACCGTATAAAGATGGTAATAATTCTGTTCATACAATGAGTATGTGTCTTTTTGGGGCAGTCCTTGACTTACCTAACTTTTCCACTGAAGTTGACCTCTATGTTACACCTTTGGGATCTATGACATTGTCATCGGTGTCAATTGGTTAGCAACCATAAAAAGCAAAAGTAGACTCACATGAAAAGAATATAAAATGTTTAGATGATCGGTCAAGGCAAAGCAGAGATTCAAGGTGTGAAACGGGAAATTTCAGTTAGAAAACTGTCAGCTATGCAGCTTAAAAAGGCTAAAAACAAAGGATGTACCCTTTATGCAATAAAGATATCTGAATTTTCAGAAGAAGATGGTGATTCCATGAAACGATTTCCTCTGTTGCAAAGTTTCAAAGATGTTTTTCCAGAGGAATTACTAGGTTTACCACCCAAGAGGGAATTTGACTTCACCATCGAAATCAAACCAGGAACGGAACCTATTTCCAAAGCACCTTATCAGATGACTACTACAGAGTTAGTCGAGCTTAAGGCACAATTGCAAGAAATTTTGTCTAAAGGTTTGATTAGACCAAGTGTTTCACCTTGGGGAGCGCCAGTAATATTTGTGAAAAAGAAGGATGGAACACTTAGGCTGTGTATTGATTATCGATGTTGAACAAAGCAACAATCAAGAACAGATACCCACTTCCAAGGATCGACGATCTATTTGATCAGATGCGTGGGGCAGCGGTTTATTCTAAGATAGATCTTCGATCTGGTTATCATCAATTAAGGATTAGAGAAGAAGATATTCATAAAACAACTTTCCGAACAAGGTACGGACATTATGAATTCACGGTTCTACCCTTTGGATTAACTAATGCACCCAACTTTTATGAACTTAATGAATAATATCTTTCAAGAATATTTGGACAAGTTTGTACTTGTATTCTTGGACGATATTCTCATTTATTCTAAAAGTGTCGAAGAGCACAATGAGCATTTGAAGATAGTTTTGGGAATTTTGAGAAAAAGAAAGTTGTATGGTAAGTTATCCAAATGTTCTTTTTGATACGTGGTTCACTATTTGGGTCATGTCATTAGTAAAGAAGGAATTGCTGTAGATCCTTCAAAAATAGTGGCAATAACTGAGTGGCCTACACCAAAGAATGTGCACGAAGTAAGAAGCTTCATGGGTCTTGCTGGTTATTATAGAAAATTTGTTAAGGATTTTTCTAAAGTGGCTGCACCGATAACTTCATGCAGAAAGAAGGATAAGAAATTTATTTGGAATGATAAGTGTGAAACTCGCTTTCAAAAGTCTGAAAAGCCAGCTTGACTTCCGCACCTATATTAGCTGCACTGCACTTAATGGGAGCTTTATCTGTTGTAAATCGATGCTTCGGGGAAGGCCTTGAGGTGTTTTGTTACAAAATGATCAAGTCATAGCATATGAAAGTAGAAAACTTAAGTTACATGAGCTGAATTATGCTCCTCATGATTTGGAGCTTGCTGCCATTGTTCATGCGCTTCAAGTCTGGAGACACTATTTACTTGGGAAACCTTTTGAGTTGAAAACTGATCACTTAGGACTGAAATATATTTTCACTCAGCCTAATCTAAATGCCAGACAGAGAAGGTGGTTAGAGTTTTTATCTCAATATGATTTTGATATTAGCTACATCAAAGGGAAAGAGAATAGGGTAGCAGATGCTCTAAGTCGTAGGAAGCACATTTCTGCTCTTATAACATTAAGAACTCAGTTTAAGGATGAGGTAAAAAGTGCCTCAGAATCTGATATATACTTTCAACAAGTAAAAGCAGCACTTGCTGCAGAACCTAATGATGAAAGGTATAAAGGTTTTCATTTTGATAATGAAGGAATCTTACGTTATGAAAACAGGGTATACGTACCTATGCTGAACGATTTGAGAAAGAAGTTGTTAGTTGAATTTCATAATTCACCCTTCTCTGGACACCCGGGTATCACAAAAATGCTTGCTGATCTAAAACAACAATACTTTTGGAAAGGTATGAAAAAGGATGTTATTGATTTTGTGACTCATTGTCTGGAATGTCAAGTTTAAGGCGTAAACACATGCACCCTCGCTTGACTATTATATCCCCATAGCATACCGCAAAGATAAAATGGCAAGTAATAAGCATGGACTTTGTACAAGGGTTACCTATGTCCAGAATAAACATGATGTTATCCTCGTAGTTGTAGATAAACTAACTAAGGTAGCTCATTTCATCACTGAAATCTAAAGGATGATTCACCAAAGTGTTGGCCAAAAGATTCGTGGCATGAAATTTTCAGGTTACATGGTGTACCGTAATTGATTATATCCGATGGATCCTAGAATGACGCCAAGATTTTGGCAAACGCTTAATACAACTCTTCTGAACGAAACTAAACTTCAGTTCTCGCATATCATCCGAAACGGATGGACAAACCGAGAGAGTAAATCAAGTGTTGGAAGATATGTTGCGAATGTATCGCATGGATCAACAAAGATAAATGGGAAGAGTATCTTCCACTAGTTGAATTCGCATACAACAACACTTATCACTCATCTCTTAAAATGGCACCTTTTGAAGCACTTTATGGAAGGAAGTGCAGAACCCCTGTTAGTTGGGATAGTATTGAGGATAGAGTGGTAATTGGACCAGAGATCCTCACTGAAATGGAACAGCAAGTTAAGTTGATTCGTGAACGATTAAAGGAAGCAGCAGATAGAAGAAGAGCTATGCTGACCTTAAGCGGGTTGATCAAGGTTTGAGCTTGGTGAGAAGGTTTTTCTTCGTGTTAAACCCAGAAAGAGTTCTATAACTTTTGGCAAGGCTGCCAAGTTGTCACCTCATTACGTGGGACCTTTCAAAATTGTCAAAATAATCAATCCTGTAGCTTATCGATTAGCATTACCACCTACTTTGTCTCGCATGCATGATGTTTTCCATATTTCTTTGCTTAAGAAATACGTTTCAGATTTGTCACATGTCTTAAATTAGAATTCCTTGCAGGTCCAAGACCCAGGAATAATCGTGGTTAAACCCACACGAGTGCTGGAAACTCACCAATTGCATTTGAGAAATCGTGAAATACAACAATGTAAGGTCCAAAGGGGACCAGCTTTAACGAAGAAAGTGCAACTTGGGAAAATCTGAAGAGATGAAAATTGCTTTTCCTTTTCTTTTTCAATGTAATGAAAATCATTGACAAAACATTTTTATGAACTTATCTTTTTCATGTCTATATGAAAGCCGATTGAGGCAAACATTATTCAAAGCCGAATAAAATGTATCGTGACATTGATTTCTCGAACTATTCAAGTTGAAATAGTCTTATTGTATTGTGAACTAATAAATTGGTCGACTCAAGGTAAATCAAATATGTAATCATCGGGACGATGAATCTTTTAGAGGGAAGCATGTAACACCCTAACTATTGTTACTTCCTCCCGAGCATTCAAGTGTTGATATATGATTTCTTCTCGTATAAGGATGTGTTCCTTTGATTGTGAAGTCATGCTTGATATGGATTGTAGATTCTTTGCTCTTGAAGATCTTTGACTCGAGTCGATATGCTTGACTCTTTTATTTCTTTCATTTTTAGCACTCGAGTTCAATTTGATTTCGAAGGAATTGTGGATTTATCCATCTTTATGACTCACCTGATCACTTGCATTGATCCAAGAGATGTTTTAAGTTTATTCTCGATGAACAAAAATTATAGACCTTACGAAAGTCAGTAAGGTCCGAATGTGTTGAATAAGCAATTCCGAGTCTAACTCAGGTTGATCATGTTAAATGAATTGGTTCCCGATATCGTAATATCAGGAAGGCCTAGACCTTAAGCCAGGTAATAAATTCTAGTGTATACTACAAGCTTATTATCAATGCCGGATAGAATCCATTTCGGGAATGTTATACCCGTTGGTTCTTATACTGAACGATCCTACTTGTGAGACCTAGAATGGATTCATTAAGGTTAATAACCTTAACCTAAACTATAACCTATGGGTTGAATTATTGCTAATCTAACCTAGCCCTAAACTATAGGTTTAATGCTCCTAAGGTTAGCTACCTAAGCACTATGGAAGTAAGACTAAAGTATTACCTTAAGATCTAACCTATGTTTCTAACCTAACTTATGATAATGGATGAAGGGGGACCTATGAAGGGGTGCGAGCCATGGGCGGTGGTTTCCATGGCATTAAATGAGGTGGATAAGCATGAAGGACAAGGGATATGGTGGAGATTTCAAACGGCTATCGAGACCGACGTGGCAGAGTCACCAAATCTGGGAATGGTCTTTTGTTTTCATTTGTCAATCACCAACTTTGGCGGTCGGTGGCAATGGAGATTAGGCGGGAATCTTGGAGTTAATGTCATTGATGAACTTTGGTTCCCGAGCATGGATTGCTCGGGAAGGCATGCAAATGGAAAACTAGTTGGTTGTTTGGTTTTCCATACGCTCCGTTTTTCTCTCTGTTTGATCACTGGTTCTTCGAACCAGTCTACTTTGTGTTGCATGGCAACTATGAGATTATCTAGCTCTTTTCTCTGTCAGGGAAAGTTTATAAGACATGAGGGTAACAAATTATTGTTGTTGAATCTATCGTGGAAGAAGAGGAGAAGGCGCGAGCACATTCAGAGGTCTTCTTCAGATTTTTAAGTGACATTACCAGGCATGATAGGCCCTGACTTTTAAAAATCTTGCTTTACTCCAAATGCTTTCATTAAAACAACTCTGTTCAGGTGATTTCAGTTCAGTTGGTTTGAAGCAATGTATTGGTTCTTCTTTTCCTGTGGAATTAGGAATCTCAGTTTTTCAAGACTTTGTTGGAATGTTTACTGTATTTATTCTTCCTTTTGGTTTCATTTCATTGAGACCGGCTGTGCTTTTATTGTTGTTGAATCCTGTTGAATCTTGCTAAGAATACTTTAAGTTCCTTCTGGTTGGAATGCTTGCTATGATTATACTACTTGAATGCGACTATTGTAGAAATCCTTACTGTGTTTGCAATTTTGGGTTAGTCTCCATTGAAAGTTTTCAGGGATTATATACGAAAATGACTCAGTGGGAGTCCTTTTAATGTTTCGTATGTTTTCATCTTCTGTCTAAGCTTGGTTGTGATTACTGTGGGAGTCCTTGTAACGTAATTTATGTTTTAACTTCTGTAGAAGTTTAGTTGAGAATACTATATGGTATTGACTCAGTGAGAGTCCTTGAAATGTATCTTGTATTTCAACTTCTGCTTAAGCTTAGTTATGAATACTGTTGCTTAGTTGAGAATACTATATGGTATTTCTCGGAGAGTCCTTGAAATGTATCTATGTATTTCAACTTCTTTTTCTAAGCTTAGTTATGAATACTTGTTTAGTTGAGAATACTATATGGTATTGACTCAGTTGGAGTCCTTGAAATGTATCGATTTATGTTTTTAACTTCTTAGTTAAGTTTTTGTTTAGTTGTGAATACTTATGGTATTGACTTGGAGTCCTTGAATGTATCTTGTATTTCAACTTCGACTTTAGTTTTGAGTTTTGAATTTGATGTTTTAGTTGAGAATACTATATGTTTTGACTCCTCAATGAGTCCTTGAAACTTCAATTTCAAACTTCATAGTTTTGCTGAGTACTATTGGAGTTTTGACATTGTTGTCGTATGAGTCCTCGATATGTTGCGAGTTGGCTCGATTCTCGAATTAAGTCCTCATGGCATGCATATGTACATATATCTTTCTTAACATTGTTGTGTTATATTCATATTGTTGTTCACTTTTTGGAATTAAAGGATGGGTTTTCTTTACAAACTTGACTCTGTTTGAGACCCTGTTGTATTTCGTAGTAGCTCGACTTCGGATGAAACTTTGAGGAAATTATTGTTATGGAATTCAGCTTCTGTGAAGACCTTGTTGTGATTATTTTTCTTGAAATCAGCTTCTAATATAAGTCCTTGCTGTATAATCGTAGGGATTTGTTTAAGTTGAATGAAGCTGTGCATGTTTGTGTTTCGACTCAGTGTGAATGTCACTGTATTTGCATATGGAAACGTTATTTGTTTTTAATGTTATCTTGTCTCGAGTTTGACCGAAACAAAGAGCTCTTAGTCGTACTCATGTCAAAGTGATGGCGTTGGGTATTTTCATGTTGATGAATGATATGGAAAAGATTTGTTGAGTCTTTCATGGTTGGATTATTTTCTTTTGCTTTTTCGCGAGAGCTCTTGTAATGCTTAATAGCTACAGGTGATTTTTATTAATGAATTTAGATGAAACTGTAGTTTCTTCTTGTGATCTCGACTATTTTAATCACATGCGTAAAAGTAATTGCGTTATTTTCTAGAGGAGTCGGTATAGTCCTGAACATGATTGAAATGGGAATCTGATTTACTCTGTTTCCTTCTCCTGAGCTGTAAATTATATGTTGATGTGTAATAAGAGGAATAAGAAAATACTCTCTCTCCTAGTCTGGAAACTTTATGTGCTTTCTCCTTGTATCCTTATGCGATCTCTACGGTAAGGGCATAACAAGAATAGACTGTGGTATTGTATGGAGAGACTGGTATAAAATGTGTGTTGCTGTATAAGTAGGTATACTCATCAATACCATTAAAATAATGTATGATTGAAAGGAAATTACGACAGTTGAGCTTGTTGAATGTTATAAACTACCTTTGAGTAATTGTTAGAAACATTCTTGTAGGAGTTTTGTTGTCTTTAGAATGGTTGTATTCATTTGTTCTTAGTCTCTAACATATAAGATGAATAGCCTGATTTATGTTTGGAATTTGAAGAAATGATTTCATTTAAACAGGTTGTTTAATGAGAACAATTGGTGGATTGCAATTGTTTTAAGAATTAGTGCTTATCATGCCTCAGCCACCGAACTGACCCGTGTTGACAATTTTTGCAGATGGTTGCTCCGTAAGTGGTAAAGGCACGCAGATCTGATATGATGTTCAAATTGTTTAATTTGGTTTTATGATGAATTCCAACTTGATTCTCTAAATGTACTACTTGAAGAAAGATGTTCTTTTGCTATTGAGTATTGTATCAAATATGTTGAATGCATAAAATGTATTTGATTAGCTTAGAAATGAATGAAATGAGGTATTTGTTACTTATGTGTTTGCATTCGTATCTTGATGGATTGAACTTCTTCAGTTCAAATGATTTTAAGAGCATTGTTATTATTGTATACCTTGGAGACATTTGGGATTCTCTAAGTAAGCTTTGCAAAGATTATGTGACTGAATACTTGTGAATGTTTAGTAGTTCTGTTATGTTCTATCTAAAGCTAAATTGGAATTTAGATCACTGTCTTTCGAGAAGCTAAGGTTAAAATAAACCTCAACAGGAAGCTGAACGGGCTGAATAAATTATTACTCCCTAATCTTGATCTAAGTCAAGACAACGCCTTAATTTGATTTTAAATCACTATATCTTAATACTAATAAGTAAGATGTATTTCAGTTTTGAGAACTGATATAAACCTAATAAGGGTATGGTTAGCAACCTTATGAGAAGACTTAGGGCTACTGCCCAATTTCATTGATTTAGATCATTGTGTAACAAAGAACTCCTTAATGAAACCTCAAATCTTATTAACTTCTCTTTGTGAAATGGGTCTTAATAAGAAAGGCAATTCTAAGGTGAGGAACCCAGGGGTTGGGAAAAGACTACCCTAAAAGGAGCGTCTTAAAGTATAACTTTAACTCAACGTAAGTAACACCTTAAAGTTAAGTAGATCTTTTCGAGGTGGATTTGAAGGTTGATGGCACAAGTCAATTGCAGGGGTTGTACCTTCGAGAAGATTAGGATCTTCTCGAAGATACAACAATGCAGGTGACTTATGGCGACACCCTTTGCATTGATCGTTAAGATTTACACCTTAAACTCGAACAAGTTTTTACTCCGGGACTGGTTAGGAATGTGGTCATGATATGAGGCTGCCCTGGAGACTCGGGGTACCTTGACACACAGGGTTAACTAGGGTTGACCCAGTATGTCAGCGTATCCCTAGTTCTTGAGAACATCCTTATATCATTGTCATATTATTAATCCGTTCCTGAGTGAATAACTTGGGACAGGGGAGGCTGACAGAAGTCAGTGTAAGACATTCTACATAACATAGGAATGGGGTGAAGGACGTATTCCAGATTGACGAGTATGCCATCAAGGAATACGAGACATAAGCAGTATGTTTCAAATCTTTGGCCAAAGTATCGCAAGTTGCTGATTGCGTTGTCCTATGTCACCTAGTCTGAGGGACGAGATGCCGATGAATAATGGTAACAATTATTCAGATAGGTTCCTTGGACAGAGCATTCTAAATCCCAGATTAGGGAAGAGAACCGCAAGAGTGATGTGTTAAAATAAAAACGCCAACTCTTTGATACTCATGAATAGATCGGTAGATCACCGAGTCATGATATGAATAGATCGGAGGTACTCCGAGTCATCACAGCTGCATATGGTTATCTATTATAAGAATGATTGTTATGATCTGAGAGTTCTAAATTATGTATTTAGAACTAGAATGCTTCTATCAAAAAAAAAAAATTCTTGTTCTAATGTACTAAAATAGTTATCCATTACCCATGGGTTAATAAACCACAAGGAGAATTATTCTTATGAACCTTTGAGCTGAGAGAATGATTAGATGACTTACTCGGTATGGTAGCATGATCCTTGCTAACCAGTGGGTTTGCTTTTTCTTTAGCCAACTCCATGAAGGTGGTAATGGTGATCCTCTGTTAATGACTTTATTTTATGGGACCTCCGTACAAGAATCTTATTTATTCTTCTTTTCCTTCACTGCATTTGCTTTGAGGATGGAGCACCTTTCTTGGACTGTGTGTGAGTGAAAATTGTGCATGAGAAACTTGGAGCTTCTTCATCATCATCATCTTCATCGTCAACATACTCAATTAGGAAATTGTGCGTATCACCATGAACTTCCTTGACCTCAAGATATTTTTCATATTCCTTCACATTTTCTTCTTCATATTCTTCAATTTTTTCTTCCTCCTTTGGTTCTTTGGTAACACAAGCGACATTAATCGGTGGTGCTTTAAGAGCAATCTGGTGAGGAGGTGGGGAAATCTCTTGTTTATTGGGAGGATTTGGATTCCTTGGTGTGTTCTAAATTGTGATATAGGATAGTAGTTTCTTCAATGTAACCAATTCATTCACCATTTTTGGAACACTCGGGTTTATGGTGACTGAGCCTGAACTCTAGCCTTTTTGCTTTCCATTTGGGCCTTTCACTTTAGTGGATAGGATTCGATCATCTTCAATTTATATCACATGGTCTTGAGCTTCCCTCAATGTTCTTGGTTGGGTTATTCTAAGGAAAAAAACTACTTCTAATGGCAAGGCACTGATGAAGAATCTCTTCAAATTATTTTTAGGAGGCACCACATCTTTGGGGATTCTTCTTATCACTCTATTATATCTTTCTATGAAGTCTCTCATTGATTCAGAGGTTTCTTTCTTAATTTGTACCAATTAAACCAAGAGATATTGAAAGTATTATGTGGTCTTAAACCTGTGTTTGAATGCACTTATTATATCCTCCCAATAGGTGACAGAACTCAGGGGTAGCATGTACAACCATTCGGAAACTTTTTCTTAAAGTGATTCCACAAAGAGCCTAACTGACACATCTTTGTCCTCAATGCCCAATACAATGAAAGAGGTGATAAATGTTGCTACATGTTCTTCAAAGAGTCAAGAACCATTCCCTTTGAATTTTGGAAAGTTTTTTCTTGAGCCTCTTGGTAGCTCATGGAGTGGTTGAGCAAAGGCGAGTGGGTCAGTTTTTCTCCCCCATGGTACATTAGGCCTATGGAGCTCACGAGCATGATCCCCCATTCTATTTATATTTATATCTTCCAACATCTCTAATGTTATGGTTTCAGCTGCAACTCTTGCATTTGCCTCCACTTGAAGTCTTTCAATTTCTTTGAGTTGAGCTCTTATTTCCTCTTCCACTCTTGCTTCTCTTTCTCTAGCTTCTTCTTTGGTCTCTACATCAGTGAAATCTTCAAGGTTCTTGTTGATGTATGGAAATTCACCGTCCAAAGGATTGGAAACACTCAGGTTCCCAATGTGACTAGTTTCTTGATGAAAGGGAGACCTCAAAATTTTGAGAAGCTCTTGTCTTCTTTGAAGCTCTTCAAAAGTGGGGTCGGTTTGTCCTCCTTGTCTCTATTGTTGGGTGTATCTTCTATCTGCCAGCTTCACAATCTATGATTTTCTTTGTGGTGCTAGAGTTTTTCTTTGCCTTTCCAATTTAGTAGTGCATTCATATTCAAGTTCAATAATTCTTGTGGCAATGAAGTAGTGATTAACACTTTTCCTATTATGCCAGATAGTTTCTCTCAAATTTGAAGCAATATACTCTTAGATGTGGAAGAGAAATTCAGGTCTTTCAATAGGAGTATTTCCTAGAAATGCCATGGTTTGTAGACATGTGGCTCATATAGCTATTCAAATTCTAGAAATCTTTTCTTTTTTGAATTTTGAATTTTTTGATTTTTATTTTTATTTTTCAAACCTTTTCTTCGTATTTTGAGTGCGATGATCTCTTGAATATGCCCCACAAAGGGCTCCAAAAACAGTAGGAAAGAATTTTTTTAAGAAAATTGGTGGTTATATTACCAATGCTCTGGGATTCTAATTCCCTCTACTTAACCAAATAAGAACTTCCGTGTGTGTATGCACAAGTAAAAATGAGTTTTCTCATGTCACCTTACAATTGAGGATCAAACAGGGACACTCCTATGACTTAACAAAGAAAAATCTTCCGGATATCAACAGGGGAAGAATTTTCTAGGAGAGTGGGAAATGGAGTGAGAAAGTTAGAAAAGATAAAATAATGCTTCAAGTAGAAAATCGAGACTTCCATATACCAAATGTAACTTCATTACATGCACTTGAATTTAGAAGAAAAAAATCATGTAACAACAACAAGAACAAATAGAGTTTGATGAACACAAAGTACCACTAAACCCCTCATTAAAAAAAAGGCTCAAATTCCTTCTTCCTTTATTGAAGCTCAAGCGAAATTGTACATATCATAGAAATGGAAGACATTTTGACTAGGGAAAATAGAAGAAATTTGCTATCTCTTTTCTCTCTTCACAAGGATATCTCTCTCATGGATTCACAAAAATAGCTCTAATATCTAATAAGTTTAAGAATATTTTAGAATATGTGTAAGAAACCCTTTAAATGAGGAGCTAGTTACAATTTATTGAAGAGGATGCAACTCTTCATCTTCCTAGTGAATTTTCAAATACTTTAATTTGACTTTAGATTGTTCATATTCCACTTAAATATATAATTCCATTTTATAAAATCAGAAACTTAAAGTTTACATTATGTTTCTAAAGTCACTTAAAGTAATATTAAAAGTGCAAACCTAAATGCAAAAATATAACATTGATGAGAGGGAGTGTTGGGTGAGAAGAGAAGAAGAAGACGAAAGAAGAAGAAGAATCATGTGGAAGAATGAGCTATTGCGGTGGACTTGGATCCACTCTCTGACTGCTCTCCACTTCATGTTCCTGAGAATAATTTTGTATTTGAAAGATCCTTGTTGAAATGAGCCACTGAATTTTTTACTTTTTCAACATGAGGGATGCGAATACAACTCAAGGTTTCATTCCATCCATGGGTTACACTATTTATGTCCTTTCACTTCCCGAACCATGATGAATTATTTTCTGTGATAAGTGAAATGGAGGCTCGGATCTCTAAGAGGAAGTTGAGAGTATCCTTAGTGAAGGAAAATGGGTTGCCCACCCCTCTCTTGAAATATTCTTCAAAAGGGACAGTCAAATCATTAGCAATTGTGTGTTCGCTCATTGCAGGTACTCTAAGTTTATGAACTTTCTACTTTATACTATCCTACAACTTGTATGTTTGTTCTTATTTCTCCTCTAGATCTGTGAAGTCCCAATTGATTACCTCAAACCTGATTTCCAAGGCCCTTACCCATACACATGTCAAGTCTTCTGCAGGATTTTCAAAAACCTTCTTGTTGATCAACTCCTGACAATGGGTGTTGCTCATCTCACTCACTACTAGTCCCAGAGGTTCCTGACGATATATTTCTTTCTCCACATCCTCTTGGAGTGTTTTTTTCCTTTTTGAGATTGATTTGATACATTCATCATTTTTTCTATTACATCATGAACTCATACATTCTTTTGATGGATTCTAGATCAAAGCTACTAATGGGAGCCACTTTCTCAATAGGAAGTGTTGTAGTGCTTGGTTCCACCAGGTGTTGCACATAAGATGAAATAGTTTTTACTTATTCCTCTAGTACCTCAATCTTCTCTTTATATTATTCATTCCTTCCCACCATGCTAGCAGAAGATTGTTGATATATGTGTGAATCTCCTCATGATAGCTGGTCCAAATAAGATTGTGTTCATCTCATAGTCGGTTGGTGTCATCTCATCCACTTGCTTGATTACCATTGGATGAGCTACTTTGATGTACTGATTACATGTCTCCCCACCATAGGATCATGTTGGGCCCTAGAATATTGGATAAGTATAAGAAGGTGTGTGGGTGCGTGGGACCTATTTGGATAAGGGAACGTAGGGTGAAGGTACAAAGGGAAGTGTTATAGTAGGGTTTTGTAGAACACATGGCACATGCATAAGGAAATAAAAATTTTGGGGACTTAGCCATATTTTGCATCCCAGGGAAGCACAAGAGAAAATCATGAACTATCTAGCATGCAAAGTGGATAAGGTACCAGCCTGGCAACTATAGGATCAAAAAGGGAATATTCCATGCATGCGATGGAAGGTTCCATATGAAAAACATTACAAAGAGTGGAGAGATTGTATCAAAGGAGACATGATCCATTGGAGGACCACTTGGACACTTGGCAGCCGATCTATTACCCCGAGAGGCATGGCGGTGAAAGAAGAAGGATATATATTGAGGGGTGCATAATAGAAGGGAGTGCTAAGAGAAACAAAAGATAGTGAGTAATTAGTGTGGTAGACTGGTGGAAGAGAGGAGAAGCTCTATATAAATATAATGGAGGATTATATGGGTTGGGATTAGAGGAAATATAGGAGTGATAGATAGGGATGGGTCTATATTCGTCCCTTTAATGTGAAGGACATATTGTAGTTTTGATGCATGCTTATGCTCTGCATATTTATATGGGTCTATTATGACCTCAAGGAATGTAATGTGGTTATTGAACATGATAATATGAATGGAAGGATCTATCTTAAAGCATATTTTTGTTTATTAGTATAATCCTTGTGCATTTCCTTTACGTATGAATCAATGCTATATTTTGTTATTTTTCTTTTATGGATACAATGAGATGACAACTCATCCTAGTTTATCAAAATGATGCACAGTCCTTTTCTATTTCTTTTACACTTAAATATTTGTCATAAGATGACACATTCTCACAAGACTCACATAAAGGAGAGGCTCGATGCCTACGCGTGCCTCGGGTGAGCACCTAGTTCTGTTAGGTGATAGGCTAACACGTATGGGGTTTTAATATTAATCTAAGGGTATAAAAATAACTACATCTTGGTTCCATTTCCAGGACCTCTTTTCAAAGTTGTTGTGAGAAATGGCATACATCTTTATCCCTGTGATGTGTGATGATAGAACATCTGACCTTGGAAAGTGTTGAAACATGGTTCAAGAGCATAGAGGATGAGTTTTCTCAAAGATTCAGCACTGGACCTGAGTTTAATGCACGTAGATGGGTAGAAGAGAACATGTACCATGAGTTGTATAAGACATTATTTGGTTATTCCCAAGAGAACTATATGAAAGGATATCAACATATGCATCCCTACGTATCACGTGTATGGACCCAAGATGATTATCGAGGTCAAGGATGCAGATCGACTTGGAAGTGTGTTGTTGATCACTGGTGGAAAGGAGTGTTGGCCAGTTATACTCTAGAATACGCCATTTCTACGTATTCTTTCCCAAAATTTGTTGATTTTGAGTTTCTAAGGGATCCCAGAGGATCATTTTTACATTTTATTCCTTTGGCTATGAAGATATTGCTCATTACCTTAAGCTTAGAGGCATTTCCCTGGGCTGGATAAACTTCTTTGAACGTTGGGAGAGGAAGCTAGGGTGGAGGAAGATGGTAGACATTGTAGATGCAAAGGAAAGGAAGGATAGATGACTCAAGTATAGTGAAGCTTGTGAAAGGGAGATGATTAGACAACACAAGGTTGCAAGTTTGATGGATCTATGGAGGTAGATGTTTCGAGAAGGAGATGAGGTTCACACAAAGCACGTGGAACCTGAAATTTTTTTACTACTCCATCTTGGAAAGCGCAGGAGAGAAACCACTTTAGCTTCGATGAAAATTCATCATATGAAGAAAGGAGGTCTATTGGCATGCATTTGAACCCACCGGAGACCAACCCTTAGTGCTTGGTTTTCCGGATCGGGGAAGAAGTAGTGTTAACCCGGCTTGGTATCGGTGAGAGTAACGATCCGCACCTAGGAGATATAATTTCTTGTTTGGAACATACATGGCTACATAATCTATTCTTGTACTTGGAGGAATTTTTTGATAAGGTGCAAGTACACAAGGCTTAGGTATCACGTCTGGGAGTGGTGTGGGACACACAATTAGTAGTGGGATAATATCACAAACCATTGGCATGCGATTCGGGGGATGTTGGGAACATTAGGTGTAACCGCTTCATAACATTTTCGACTTTAAGTGGTGGAACCGGTGGTATAGGAGTTCGAGGACACGTGGACCTAGTGGATCTAGAGGATTTGGAGGTTCAGGAAGAATAAGACCTAGTGGATCCATTGGATTAGGTGGAGGAGGAAACACTAGAGTGAACCAAGGCTCTAGATCAGGAGGACAAGGGCGTCATCCACCTCCACAAGTATTTTTGAGGTGTCATTACACTTACTAGAATACGGGGTATTGAAAATTTTGCAAAGCATGTGCACAAGTGTGAATTACTATGGCACACTAAAGGGATCACTACCCCGGAGTAAAAGGCAAGTCAAGTTTTCAATGACATTACAAGGGCACATGCATAGTTGGTATATGAAGTATGACCCCCATCAAATAGTGGTAGACTACACCGCAACGAAGAAAGCCTTCCTAGCATAGTTCTATATCCTTGAGTTTGAGAAAAATAGCATCAGTCCTTTAAAGTAGATCCAACAAGGAATGATGGAGAGTGTATAGAGTACGACACACGTTTCAAGACTCTCTTGTTAAAAATATCCTTTGACATTCATCCTTCTCAACATGCTCAATGGTTTTTTGGAGGGTTGATAACAATGTTTAGAATGGTTATGGCACACAAGAATTTCACAAACCCACACGAGGCCTTGGAAGTTGCTTTGTGTGCTAAGGCTATTGGGAGCATTGATACTAGTGTTAGTCCATTTTTAGAGGCTCAAATTATTGCAATGGCCAAGTAGTTAGAGAAGCTATCTACAAACTCAGCACATGAGGTTCGTAGTGGGATTTGATGCACAGATTGTGAAGTAGAGGAACATGCAAAGGATAGTTTCCCACGGAATTTCGTATGCACTATGGTGGTAGAATGTGAAATTTTTCATGGGGATCATGATGTAAGTAGGTTCCCTATACTACAACACATAATCTGCAAGAATGTTTCTTGGTATTGTAAGATCTTTACCTCTACAACCCATGATACCAAGGATTGTAGACTAATTGATCAGATTCATGATGCTATTGATCTTGGTGTGCACTAGAATAGTTTTGTAAGCGCCCAAGGATGATGATCATCGCTATGAGGGGCACGTAGATGGAGGGGTTCTGGAATAGGTTTTCACAAAGGGTTTCTTAGTCATAGTAACCATGGTGAAGGATGAAGTGAATTCCCATGAGGAACCTGTTATAATTTTGGATCTACAAATCATTACAAATGTGAGTGTCCTGATTTGTTGTAATTCTCGTGGTGCAGAAAGAAACATAAGTATGAAGAGTGTCTAGATATTTATGAGCATATGAACTAGCAACACTGGAAAGACAAAGGTATTGGGATGGTAAGCATCAAGAAATCTAAATCACAAGTGGATTCCAAGAGTGGTACGTGATCCAGACTAGAACCAAGATCTTGGTGATGACACAACAGAGGTTATACACACTAGGGAGATGCCAAGACAAAGGACACTAGTTTCAAGAGAGGAAGTGGTACATGGAAAGTATCTAGACCCTACTCATCAGAAGGAGGTATATCAAGATACTATAGATGTGATTTAGAGTTTGCAAGGGGAGATCCAATGTCTAAAGGAGAAATCAAAGTAGTTGGAGAAAAGGAAGAATGCCAAGGCTCCAAAGGATGACATGGATGAAGTCAAGGAAGTATGTAGGATGTTAAGACAGGATAATATTATTCCCTTTCTAGGAGAATGGATGAGGGAGAAAGTACCATGTTCGGAGAAAGCATGAAAGGAAGGTTTTTCATGAAAACCTTCCTCCTCATAACCTTGACTATGATTAGGAAATTACATTGAACATAATTATTGATGAATGGATTCTAAGAAATATCCTCATCAACATAGGAGCATAGATCGTTGTTCTTACCTTGGATTCTTGGCATCAAATGGGATGACCCACACTACAAC
Source organism: Taxus wallichiana var. yunnanensis (assembly GCA_018340775.1). Lineage (NCBI taxonomy): Eukaryota > Viridiplantae > Streptophyta > Pinopsida > Cupressales > Taxaceae > Taxus > Taxus wallichiana. The sequence continues at coordinate 333,321,986 of CM031242.1, forward strand.
CATCTTTGAATGTGCTATATATGGAAAACAAGACAAAGGAAATGCCCATTAGAGTCTTGAAGGATGCAGCTATCACCATTCAAGGGGCCAAGTTCACTGGAGACTTCAAAGTCTTGGTGCTCACCAAGGCAGAAAACTTTTCAGCATTACTTGGGCGCTCATGGTGTTATAAGAACAATGATGACCTGCAGTTTAATAAGGGGTATATCATATTTGAGAAAAAGGAAGAAAGGGTGATTATTCCTTTAATAGATGGGAAGTCAGTGCCCTATATTGAGCCTGTAACGTCCTCATTTTTATACATTAGAACAAGTAAATTTTTTATTTTATTTTTAAATGCTTCCTGGTTCTAAATACATAATTTAGAGCTCACAAATCAAAACAACCATTCTTATAACAGATAACACTATGCAGCTGTAATGACTCAGAGTACCTCTGATCTATTCATTCCATGACTCGGTAATCTACCAATCTATTCATGAGTATCAAGAGTTGGCATTTTTATTTGAACACATCACTCTTACGGTTCTCTTCCCTAATCTGGGATTCAGAATGCTCTGTCCAAGGAACCTATCTGAATAATTGTTACCATTATTCATCGGCATCTCGTCCCTTAGACTAGGTGACATAGGACTACGCAATCAGCAACTTGCGATACTTTGGCCAAAGATTTGAAACATAATGCTTATGTCTCGTATTCCTTGACGGCATACTCGTCAATCTGGAATACGTCCATCACCCCATTCCTTTGTTATGTAGAATGTCTTATATTGACTTCTGTCAATCTCTCCTGCCCCAAGTTATTCACTTAGAAACGGATTAATAATATGGCAATGTTATAAGGATTCTCTTGAGAACTAGGGATACTCTGACATACTGGGTCAACCCTAGTTAACCCTGTGTGTCAAGATACCCCGAGTCTCCAGGGGCAGCCTCATAACATGACCATGTCGGTAACCAGTCCCAAAGTCAAAACTTGTTCAAGTTTAAGGAGTAAATCTTGACGATCAATGCAAAGGGAGTCACCATAAGTCACCTGCATTGTTGTATCTTCAAGAAGATCCTAATATTCTTGAAGGTACAACCCTACAATCGACTTGTGCCATCAACCTTCAAATCCACCTTGATAAGATCTACTAAACTTTAAGGTGTTACTTACGTGGAGTTTAAATTATACTCCAAGACACTCCTTTTTAGGGTAGTCTTTTCCCAACCCCTAGGTTCCTCATCTTAAAATTGCCTTTCGTATTAAGACCCATTCCACAAAGAGAAGTTTAATAAGATTGAGGTCTCAACAAGGAGATCATTGTTTCACAATAATCCTGATCTACGAAATTGGGTAGTAACCCCAAGTCTTCTCATAAGATTGCAAACTTATCCCTTTTTGGGTTTATTCCAGATCTTTAAAACTGAAATATATCTTACTTATTAGTGTTAAGATATAGTGATTTTAAAAACATTCAGTACGTTGTCTTGACTTAGATCAAGGTTAGAGAGTAACAGATTACTCTTCCCGTTCAGCTTCCTGAAAGGGTTTATTTTAACCTTAGCTTCTCAAAAATCAGTGATCTAAATTACAATTAGCTTTAATTAGATCATAATAGAACTACTAAACAATCATAAGTATTCAGTCACATAACCTTGCAACGCTTACTTAGATAATCACAAACGTCTCCAAGTTGTACAATAATAACAATGGTCTTAAAATCATTCGAACCGAAGAAGATCAAACCATCAAGATACGAATGCAAACACATAAGTAACAAATACCTCAGTTTATTCATTTCAAAGCTAATCAAATACATTTTATGCATTCAACGCATATTTGATACAATACTCAACAGCAAAAGAACATCTTTCTTCAAGTAGTACATTTAGAGAATCAAGCTGTAATTCATCATAAAACCAAATTAAACAATCTGAACATCATATCAGATCTGCGTGCCTTTACCACTTACGGAAATCATCTGCAAACATTGTCAACACGGGTCAGTTCGGTGAACCGAGCATGATAAGCAATAATTCTTAAAACAAATGCAATCCACCTATTGTTTTCATCAAACAACCTATTTAAATGAAATCATATCTTCACATTGCATACTTAAATCAGCTATCCATCCTATATGTTAGAGACTAAGAACATATGAATACAAACCATTCTTAAGACACCAAAATTCCTACAAGATTGTTTCTATAATTTCTCATGGTAGTTAAAACATTCAACAATCCCACAGTCTTAATTCTTTTTTTCATCCTAACACATTTCAATGGTATTGACAAGTATACCTATTTATACAGCAGCACTCATTTTATACCAGTCTCTCTATACAATAACTCAGTTTATTCTTGTTATGTCCCTACCATAGAGATCGCAAAAAGGATGCAAGAAGAAAGCACACAAGTTTTCCTGTCTAAGAGAGAGAGGATTTTTCCTATTCCATTTACCATATATATATCAACATATAAATTACAATCAAGAAGAAAGAAACAGAGTCCATTAGAATCTTAAGTCAATAACATTCTGAACAATATCGATTAATGCAAATACATTTACGCATGCGACTAAACAGTAGAAATTACAAGAAGATCTACGGTTCCATCTATTTCCAAATATAAAGGTCACCCGTAGCTACTAAACAATTCGAGAGTTCACGCAACAAGCATAAATAATCCAACTCCAATAGGCTCAATAAAAATTTCCACATTATTCACCAAACATGAAAAATATCCAACGCTATCGCCTCGTCACGCAAGCAAACCCAAGAGCTCTTTGTTTCATCAAACTTGAAACAAGATCACATTAAAACAATTAACATTTCCATTTGAAATATAGTGACATTCATGCAGAGTTCAAACACAATATGCACTTTTCATTCAACTAAGCTAATCCCTACAATTATACAACATGGGTGTAAATTAGAAGTCGTTTTCAAGAAATAATAACCTCAACAAGATCTTCATAAAAGTCATCATCATTTCATTATTTTCAACAAAGTTTCATCCAAGCCGAGATAATACGAATATAGAAAGGACTCATACAGGGGTCAAGTTTTAAAAGTAAACACAACGTGGACTAGATCAGTGGTTGAATTCATACGAAAACATTCAAGGTTTCCAACTAATTCAACACCAACAGTCTTCACAACTAAACTTCTACAGAAGTCTAAATACAAGATACATATTAAGGACTCCAATAGAGCCAATATCAATAAGTATTTGCAACCAAGCTTATACAGAAGTCGAAACACTGATTACATATCCAGGACTCCAACTGAGTCAATAACCACAGTATTCACAACTGAGCTTTATATAGAAGAGAAAAACATAATATACGCTTCAAGGATTCAAAAGGAGTCGAACCCATGTAGTATTCTTCAAATAAACTTCTACAGTATAGATACGTATGTTACCTTTCAAGGACTCAAAAAGGAATCGAACCCATATAGTATTCTTCAAATACTCTTCTACGTATGAAAAGATACAAGATACATAATAAATTCAAGAATTCCAACTATATCAATAACATACAGTATTCACGACTGAACTTCTACAGAAGTAGAAACGTATGTTACCTTTCAAGGACTCAAAAAGGAATCGAACCCATATAGTATTCTCGATTAAACTTCTACAGAAGTTAAAAATACTATCTATTCAAGGATTCCAACAATATCCAAAAACATATAGCATTCACGACTAAACTTCTACAGAAGTCTAAATACAAGATACATATTAAGGACTCTAATAGAGCTAATATCAATAAGTATTCACAACCAAGAAAACTTTTCATGGACTCCAACAGAGTATTTTTCTTACATTACCCTTGCAAACGTTTCTACGAAATCTAACCGTAATGCAAAAACAACAAGATAATTCAACCGAACGAAACAAAATGTACACCCAAAGAAGGGTTCAATCAGTATAATCGAACCAAAGATGTAGATACGAGAAAAAATTCATACAATGCTACCATAAAAACCAAATGGACCAAAAATCATCTCACTGAGTTGTTCTAATGAAATCATTTGAAGGAAAGCAATATTTTTAAAAGTTAGGGCCTAACATGCACTGTAATGTCGCTTAAAAATCCAAAGAAGACCTCTGAAAGAGCTCGAGCCTTCTCTTTTTCCACATTAGATTCAACAACAATAATTTGTTATTTCCATGCCTTATAAACTTTCCTCGACAGAGAAAAGAGCTAGTTATTCTCATAGTTGCCATGCAACACCAAGTAGACTGGTTCGAAGAACCAGTGATCAAACAGAGAGAAAACCGGAGCGCATGGAAAACCAAACAAACAACCAGTTTTCCATTTTGCATGCCTTCCCGAGTGATCCGTGCTCGGAAATCGAGTTCCTTAATTGCATTAACTCCGAAGTTCCCGCTCAATCTCCATTGCCACCGACCGCCATAGTTGGCGATGGACAAAAACAAACCAAAGACCATTTCCAGATTTGGCGACTCTGCCACGTCAGATTTCACTAGCCATTTGAAACTTCCACCAAATCCCTCATCCTTCATACTTATCCATCTCATTTAATTCCATAGAAACTACCACCTATGGCTCACACCTCTTCATAGGTCCCTTTCACCCATGATCATTAGTTAGGTTAGAAACATAGGTTAGACTTTAAGATGATACTTAGTCTAACCTCCTTAGCACTAGGTCACTAACCTTAGAACATTTAGCTTATAGTTTAGGGATAGGTTAGATTAGCACTAATCCAAGCCATAGGTTATAGTTTAGGTTTAGGTTATTAACCTTAATAGAACCAGTCTAGGTCTAACAAATAGAATCGTTCAGTAAAAGAACCAACAAATATACCTTCCCGAATTAACTTATAACATCTCTTGGATCAATGCCACTGATCCAAGGTGAGTCATATAGACGAGTAAATCCACAATTCATTCCGAAATCGATTAAACTCGGTGTGTAAAAAAAGAAATAAAAGAGTCCAAGCATATCCTCGCTCACCAAAGATCTTCAAATGCAAAGAAGATACAATCTATATCAAGCATGACTTCACAAATCAAAGGAACACATCCTTTTACGAAGAAATCATATATCAACACTTGAATGCCCAGAGGAAGTAACAATAGTTCAGTGTTACATGCTTCCCTCCTAAAATATTCATCGTCCCGATGATTACATATTTGATTTACCTTCAGTCAACTAATTTATTAGTTCACAATACAATGTGATTGTTTCCAACTTGAATAGTTTCATAAATCAATGTCACGACACATTTTATTCAAATTTCAATAATGTTTGCCTCAATCTAGCTTTCATATGAACATGAAAAAGATAATTTCATATAAAAATGTTTTGTCAATAGATTTCATCTTGTTGAAAAAGAAAAGGAAAAGCAATTTTCATCTCTCTCGATTTTCCCAAGTTGAACTTTCTTCGTTAAACCGGTCCCACTTTGACCTTACATTGTTGTATTTCACAATTTCTCAAATGTAATTGGCGAGTTTCTAGCACTCGTGTGGGTTTAACCACGATTATTCCTGGGTCTTGGACCTGCAAGGAATTCCAATTTAAAACATGTGACAAATCTGAAACGTATTTCTTAAGCAAAGAAATATGGAAAACATCATGCATGCGAGACAAAGCAGGTGGTAATGCTAATCGATAAGCTACAGGATTGATTATTTCGACAATTTCGAAAGGTCCCACGAAACGAGGTGACAACTTGGCAGCCTTGCCAAAAGTTATAGAACTCTTTCTGGGTTTAACATGAAGAAAAACCTTCTCACCAAGCTCAAACCTTCGATCAACCCGCTTAAGGTCAGCATAGCTCTTCTACCTATCTGTTGCTTCCTTTAATCGTTCACGAATCAACTTTACTTGCTGTTCCATTTCAGTGAGGATCTCTGGTCCAATTACCACTCTATCCTCAACACTATCCCAGCTAACAGGGTTCTACACTTCCTTCCATAAAGTGCTTCAAATGGTGTCATTTTAAGAGATGAGTGATAAGTGTTGTTGTATGTGAATTCAACTAATGGAAGATACTCTTCCCATTTATACTGTTGATCCATGCAATACATTCGTAACATGTCTTCCAACACTTGATTTACTCTCTCAGTTGTCCATCCATTTCCGGATGATATGCAGAACTGAAGTTTAGTTTTGTTCCAAGAGTCTGTATTAAGTGTTTGCCAAAATCTTGACATCATTCTAGGATCCCTGTCAGATATAATCAATTCTGGTACACCATGTAACCTGAAAATTTCGTGTATGAATCTTTTGGCTAGCACTGGTGAATCATCCTTTAGATTTCCAGCGATGAAATGAGCTACCTTAGTTAGTTTATCTACAACTACCAGGATAACATCATGTTTATTCCTGGACATAGGTAACCCTTGTACAAAGTCCATGCTTATTACTTTCCATTTGTACTGCGGTATGCTATGAGGATATAACAGATCCAACAACAGCTACATGTGTTCTACCTTAACCCACTGACATTCCAGACAATGAGTCACAAAATCAATGACATCCTTTTTCATACCTTTCCAAAAGTATTGTTGTTTCAGATCAGCAAGCATTTTTGTGATACCCAGGTGTCCAGAGAAAGGTGAATTATGAAATTCAACTAACAACTTCTTTCTCAAATCGTTCAGCATAGGTACGTATACCCTGTTTTCATAACGTAAGATTCCTTCATTATCAAAATGAAAGCCCTTATACCTTTCATCATTAGGTTCTGCAGCAAGCACTACTTTTACTTGCTGAAAGTATGTATCAGATTCTGAGGCACTTTTTACCTCATCCTTAAACTGAGTTCTTAATGTTATAAGAGCAGAAATGTGCCTCCTACGACTTAGAGCATCTGCTACTCTATTCTCTTTCCCTTTGATGTAGCTAATATCAAAATCATATTGGGATAAAAACTCTAACCACCTTCTCTGTCTGGCATTTAGATTAGGCTGAGTGAAAATATATTTCAGTCCTAAGTGATCAGTTTTCAACTCAAAAGGTTTCCCAAGTAAATAGTGTCTCCAGACTTGAAGCACATGAACAATGGCAACAAGCTCCAAATCATGAGGAGCATAATTCAGCTCATGTAACTTAAGTTTTCTACTTTCATATGCTATGACTTGATCATTTTGTAACAAAACACCTCCAAGGCCTTCCCCAGAAGCATCTGTTACAACAGTAAAGCTCCCATTAGGGTCTGGTACAGCTAATATAGGTGCGGAAGTCAACTGGCTTTTCAGACTTTTGAAAGTCATTTCGCACTTATCATTCCAAATAAATTTCTTATCCTTCTTCTGCAATGAAGTTATCGGTGCAGCCACTTTAGAAAAATCCTTAACAAATTTTCTATAATAACCAACAAGACCCATGAAGCTTCTTACTTCGTGCACATTCTTTGGTGCAGGCCACTCAGTTATTGCCACTATTTTTGAAGGATCTACAGCAATTCCTTCTTTACTAATGACATGACCCAAATAGTGAACTTTTGTATCAAAGAAAGAACATTTGGATAACTTACCATACAACTTTCTTTTTCTCAAAATTCCCAAAACTATCTTCAAATGCTCATTGTGCTCCTCAACACTTTTAGAATAAATGAGAATATCATCCAAGAATACAAGTACAAACTTGTCCAAATATTCTTGAAAGATATTATTCATTAAGTTCATAAAAGTTGTGGGTGCATTAGTTAATCCAAAGGGTAGAATCGTGAATTCATAATGTCCGTACCTTGTTCGGAAAGCTATTTTATGAATATCTTCTCTAATCCTTAACTGATGATAACCAGATCAAAGATCTATCTTAGAATAAACCGCTGCCCCACGCATTTGATCAAATAGATCATCGATCCTTGGAAGTGGGTATCTGTTCTTGATTGTTTCTTTGTTCAACATCCGATAATCAATACATAGCCTAAGTGTTCCATCCTTCTTTTTCACAAATATTACTGGTGCTCCCCAAGGTGAAACACTTGGTCTAATCAAACCTTTAGACAAAAGTTCTTGCAATTGTGCCTTAAGCTCGACTAACTCTGTAGTAGTCATCCGATAAGGTGCTTTGGAAATAGGTTCTATTCCTGGTTTGATTTCGATGGTGAAGTCAAATTCCCTCTTGGGTGGTAAACCTGGTAATTCCTCCAGAAAAACATCCCTAAAACTTTGTAGCAGAGGAAATTGTTTCATGGAATCACCATCTTCTTCTGAAAATTCATATATCTTTACTACATAAAGGGTACATCCTTTGTTTTTATCCTTTTTAAGCTGCATAGCTGATAGTTTTCTAACTAAAATTTCCTGTGTCACCCCATGAATCTCTCGTTGTTTCAGCCGATCATCTAAACATTTTATATTCTTTTCATAACAGTCTACTTTTGCTTTATGTTCAGCTAACCAATTGACACCAATGACAATGTCGTAAGACCCCAAAGGTGTAACATAGAGGTCAACTTCCGTGGAAAAGTTAGGTAAGTCAAGGACTGCCCCAAAAAGACACATACTCACTGTATGAACAGAGTTATTACCATACTGTATACAGTCCAAGATTTATCCATTTTTCCAGCTTTTCTCTTAAGTTTAGAAGAAATTTTACTAGAAATAAAACATTCAGTAGCTCCTGTATCAAAAAGAATAGTGACAGGTATGCCAAATAACTTACCCGAAACTTCTATAGGTTTCACCTGCTTTTTAGCTTGCTTGTGCGCTCTTTGCAAAGATGTATCTTATGTCACTGATTACGATCATCCTTCTTCAAAGGGCACTGATTTGTGTAGTGGTCTTTGCCACAATTGTAGCAGCCTCCTACAGGTCCCTTTTTAGGCTCAAAATTGCCTTCACCTTGTAATTATCACGTTGTCCTCCATAGGGCTTCGGCCCATTGTTATAATTTTTGGCAAAATTATCCCTTACATTTCCAAAGCAAGCTTATTTGCTCGCTTTCTTACTATTATCCCTTGGAAACCGCAAGCTTATTTCTTACTTATCCCTTGAAACTTACTTGCTTTCCAAACTTTTCCATGGCCCCTTTTTAGGTGCAAGTTAAGTTGAAGAAGGGTTTGCAATATTCTTCCGCACTTCCTCTTTATGAGTAGAAATAGCCTTTAATTTATGTTCTTGTCTTATGGCCTTTTCAACAACTCCTTCCATAGTGGTTGGACTGTGAACATCGACCTCTCCCCCTATCACGGGATTCAATCCCATGATGAATTTCCTTATTCTGAACTTCTCGTCAGTTTGATACTGCGGTACATACTTGAGGAGTTTTGTAAACCGCTCCCAGTATTCAGTTACCGTTAGCTTCCCTTGAGCTAAGTTCTGGAATTCTGTCATTTTCTGATCATAGAAAAGTTGTGGTAGCCAACATTGCCTGAAATAGCCCTTAAATTGATCCCAAGTAATATTGGTCTCATCAATATTTAGCTCGGCTTTACGACTATCCCACCACGAAGATGCTTCGTGGGAAAGCTGATAGGCTCCCCAAATAGCTTTGGTTTCCTCTGAGAAATTTCTTATTACAAAGTACTTCTCCATTTCACGAGCCGGTTCTCGGCTCCATCACCTAATTGGGTGCCATCATATTTAGGTGGGCTTATCCTTTTATATCATTAGTGAGTTCTCACGCCAACTAACCCGGCCTTTTTGTTTTCTCGTTGTCAGACAGTGCATTTCTAGCATTAATTTCAACACCCATATCAGGGTTGTCCTCTGGAGGTTGCTGATTGTTATTACTAGCTTCTTCTTCCTCCTCATTTCCCATTACTTGTTGTTCAAGTACATCAATAAACGATCTCTTGTGTCCAACAGGGCAGCAAGGATCTCATCAAGCTTTTGGGTTGTTTCTACCCCTCCTTCAAGTGGAGCATTATTCGCAACGTTCCCCCTTGTTCTAACCATTTTCTGTTACAATAAAATTCAGGTTTTTATCGATTATGGACATAATAGGTCCAAGAGCCGCAACCTTCACTCACGATACCAAGATGTAACGTCCTCATTTTTATACATTAGAACAAGTAAATTTTATTTTATTTTTAAATGCTTCCTGGTTCTAAATACATAATTTAGAACTCACAAATCAAAACAACCATTCTTATAACAGATAACCATATGCAGCTGTAATGACTCGGAGTACCTCCGATCTATTCATTCCATGACTCGGTAATCTACCGATCTATTCATGAGTATCAAGAGTTGGCGTTTTTATTTTAACACATCACTCTTACGGTTCTCTTCCCTAATCTAGGATTTAGAATGCTCTGTCCAAGGAACCTATCTGAATAATTGTTACCATTATTCATCGGCATCTCGTCCCTTAGACTAGGTGACATAGGACTACGCAATCAGCAGCTTGCGATACTTTGGCCAAAGATTTGAAACATAATGCTTATGTCTCATATTCCTTGACAACATACTCGTCAATCTGGAATACGTCCATCACCCCATTCCTTTGTTATGTAGAATGTCTTATACTGACTTCAGTCAGTCTCTCCTGCCCCAAGTTATTCACTCAGAAACGGATTAATAATATGGCAACATTATAAGGATGCTCTTGAGAACTAGGGATACTCTGACATACTGGGTCAACCCTAGTTAACCCTGTGTGTCAAGGTACCCCGAGTCTCTAGGGGCAGCCTCATAACATGACCATGTCGGTAACCAGTCCCGAAGTCAAAACTTGTTCGAGTTTAAGGAGTAAATCTTGACGATCAATGCAAAGGGTGTCACCATAAGTCACCTGCATTGTTGTATCTTTGAGAAGATCCTAATCTTCTCGAAGGTATAACCTTGCAATCGACTTGTGCCATCAACCTTCAAATCCGCCTCGATAAGATCTACTAAACTTTAAGGTGTTACTTACGTGGAGTTTAAATTATACTCCAAGACACTCCTTTTTAGGGTAGTCTTTTCCCAACCCCTGGGTTCCTCGTCTTAAAATTGCCTTTCGTATAAAGACCCATTCCACGAAGAGAAGTTTTATAAGATTGAGGTCTACATAAGGAGATCATTGTTTCACAATAATCCTGATCTACGAAATTGGGTAGTAACCCCAATTTTTCTCATAAGATTGCAAACTTATCCCTTTTTGGGTTTATTCCAGATCTTTAAAACTGAAATATATCTTACTTATTAGTGTTAAGATATAGTGATTTTAAAAACATTCAGTACGTTGTCTTGACTTAGATCAAGGTTAGAGAGTAACAGATTACTCTTCCCGTTCATCTTCCCGAAGGGTTTATTTTAACCTTAGCTTCTCAAAATCGGTGATCTAAATTACAATTAGCTTTAATTAGATCATAATAGAACTACTAAACAATTGTAAGTATTCAGTCACATAACCTTGCAACGCTTACTTAGATAATCACAAACGTCTCCAAGTTGTACAATAATAACAATGGTCTTAAAATCATTCGAACCGAAGAAGATCAAACCATCAAGATACGAATGCAAACACATAAGTAAAAAATACCTCAGTTTATTCATTTCAAATCTAATCAAATAAATTTTATGCATTCAACATATTTGATACAATACTCAACAGCAAAAGAACATCTTTCTTCAAGTAGTAAATTTAGAGAATCAAGTTGTAATTCATCATAAAACCAAATTAAACAATCTGAACATCATATCAGATCTGCGTGCCTTTACCACTTACGGCAATCATCTGCAAAAATTGTCAACACGGGTCGATTCGATGGAGCATGATAAGCACTAATTCTTAAAACAAATGCAATCCACCAATTGTTTTCATCAAACAACCTGTTTAAATGAAATCATTTCTTCACATTGCAAACTTAAATCAGGCTATCCATCCTATATGTTAGAGACTAAGAACATATGAATACAGCCATTCTTAAGACAGCAAAATTCCTACAAGATTGTTTCTACAATTTCTCATGGCAGTTAAAACATTCAACAATCCCACAGTCTTAATTCTTTTATCATCCTAACACATTTCAATGGTATTGACAAGTATACCTATTTATACAGCAGCACTCATTTTATACCAGTCTCTCCATACAATAACTCAGTTTATTCTTGTTATGCCCCTACCATAGAGATCGCAAAAAGGATGCAAGAAGAAAGCACACAAGTTTTCCTGTCTAGGAGAGAGAGGATTTTTCCTATTCCATTTACCATATATATCAACATATAAATTACAATCAAGAAGAAAGAAACAGCAGTCCATCAAAATCTTAAGTCAATAACATTATGAACTATATCGATTAATGTAAATACATTTACGCATGCGACTAAACAAATCAAAATTACAAGAAGAGCTATAGTTCCATCTATTTCCAAATATAAAGGTCACCCGTAGCTACTAAACAATTCGAGAGTTCATACAACAAGCATAAATAATCCAACTCCAATAGGATCAATAAAACTTTCCACATTATTCAACAAACATGAAAAATATCCAACGCCGTCGCCATGTCACACATAGCCAAGAGTTCTTTGTTTCAGTCAAACTTGAAACAAGATCACATTAAAACAATTAACGTTTCCATTTGAAATACAGTGACATTCACGCAGAGTCAAAACACAATATGCATAGCTTCATTCATTTAAGCTAATCCCTACGATTATACAACATGGGTGTAAATTAGAAGTCATTTTCTAGAAATATTAACCTCAACAAGATCTTCATAAAAGTCATCATCATTTCATTATTTTCAACAAAGTTTCATCCAAGATGAGATAATACGAATACAGAAAGGACTCATACAGAGTCAAGTTTTAAAAGTAAACACAATGTGGACTAGATCAGTGGTCGAATTCATACGAAAACATTCAAGGTTTCCAACTAATTCAACACCAACAGTCTTCACAACTAAACTTCTACAGAAGTCTAAATACAAGATACATATTAAGGACTCCAACAGAGCCAATATCAATAAGTATTCGCAACCAAGCTTATACAAAATTCGAAACACTGGTTACATATCCAAGACTCCAACTGAGTCAATAACCACAGTATTCACAACTGAGCTTTATATAGAAGAGAAAAACATAATATACGCTTCAAGGATTCAAAAGGAGTCGAACCCATGTAGTATTCTTCAAATAAACTTCTTCAGAAGTAGAAAGATATAAGATACATAATAAATTCAAGAATTCCAACTATATCAATAACATACAGTATTCATGACTCGAAATTCTACGGTAGTAGAAACGTATGTTACCTTTCAAGGACTCAAAAAGGAATCGAACCCATATAGTATTCTTCAAATAAACTTCTATAGAAGTAGAAAGATACAAGATACATATTAAATTCAAGAATTCCAACTATATCAATAACATACAGTATTCACGACTGAACTTCTACAGAAGTAGAAACGTATGTTACCTTTCAAGGACTCAAAAAGGAATCGAACCCATATAGTATTCTCGATTAAACTTCTACAGAAGTTAAAAATACTATCTATTCAAGGATTCCAACAATATCAAAAACATATAGCATTCACGACTAAACTTCTACAGAAGTCTAAATACAAGATACATATTAAGAACTCCAACAGAGCCAATATCAATAAGTATTCGCAACCAAGAAAAATTTTCATGGACTCCAACAAAGTATTTTTCTTACATTACCCTCGCAAGCGTTTCTACGAAATCTAACCGTAATGCAAAACACAGTAAGATAATTCAACCGAACGAAACAAAATGTACACCTAGCAAGGGTTCAACTGTATAATCAAACCAGCATGAAGATACAGAAAACAAATTCATACAATGCTACCATAAAAACCAACTGGACCAAAAATCATCTGAACAGAGTTGTTCTAATGAAATCATTTGAAGGAAAGCAATATTTTTAAAAGTTACGGCCTAACATGCCTAGTAATGTCGCTTAAAAATATGAAGAAGACCTCTCGAAAGAGCTCGAGCCTTCTCCCCTTTTTGCACGTTAAATTCAACAACAATAATTTGTTATTTCCATGCCTTATAAACTTTCCTCGATAGAGAAAAGAGCTAGTTATTCTCATAGTTGCCATGCAACACCAAGTAGACTGGTTCGAAGAACTAGTGATCAAATAGAGAGAAAACCGGAGTGCATGGAAAACCAAACAAACAACCAATTTTCCATTTTGCATGCCTTCCCGAGTGATCCGTGCTCGGAAATTGAGTTCCTTAATTGCATTAACTCCGAAGTTCCCGCTCAATCTCCATTGCCACCAACCGCCATAGTTGGCGATGGAAAAAAACAAACCAAAGACCATTTCCAGATTTGGCGACTCTGCCACGTTAGATTTCACTAGCCGTTTGAAACTTCCACCAAATCCCTCGTCCTTCATACTTATCCATCTCATTTAATGCCATAGAAACTACCACCCATGGCTCGCACCCCTTCATAGGTCCCTTTCATCCATGATCATTAGTTAGGTTAGAAACATAGGTTAGACTTTAAGGTGATACTTAGTCTAACCTCCTTAGCGCTAGGTCACTAACCTTAGAACATTTAGCTTATAGTTTAGGGCTAGGTTAGATTATTACTAATCCAAGCCATATGTTATAGTTTAGGTTTAGGTTATTAACCTTAATAGAACCAGATCTAGGTCTAGCAAATAGAATCGTTCAAAGAAAAGAACGAACAAATATACCTTCCCGAATAAACTTATAACATCTCTTGGATCAATGCCACCGATCCAAGGCTGAGTCATATAAATGGGTAAATCCACAATTCATTCCGAAATAAGATTAAACTCGTGTGCAAAAATGAAAGAAATAAAAGAGTCCAAGCATATCTTGGCTCACCAAAGATCTTCAAATGCAAAGAAGATACAATCTATATCAAGCATGACTTCACAAAAAAGGAACACATCCTTTTACGAAGAAATCATATATCAACACTTGAATGCCCAGAGGAAGTAACAATAGTTCGGGTGCTACGTAACCCTTAGGAGAGGAAGTCCTCAATAAAATATATGTTTATTCCATCATATTTCTTGAGATAATTCATCCCAAGGAGGGAGTTATCCAGTTTGAAGATGCTTAGTCCTTGAGTGATACCACTAGCAAGGCTTGCGATAATTGGGCGCATGGGACTTATGAGTTAATTAGGTGTTATATGATAGGATTTGTAACAATGGTGAAAAATTCACGTTTGGTCGGAACCTAGGAAGAAATAATTTTCAAAGTTATTCGGAGGAGCATATCCTGAAATTTTCTTATGAGAGATGGAGGCTCAGTGGAAGAATGAGGACGAGAGAAGGGGAATGCTCGATTCCATACCTACATAGAACTGCAACACACTTTGGTGGAATACACATTAGGTGATCCTCCTAGAATGGTGCGAGGAAAGGATCACATTCTTTGTAAGGTTCTCTAGAAGCAATGTGCCCACTGTCATACAAGACTACCATGGTAAAGAGACCACCTCATTTCATATCCAAGTGTGTGAGAAGGCCTGGATGGGAAGTGCAGAAGCATTACCACCTTCATTATGGGTGCATAAGTTGTATTCCACCTTACAAGGTTGTGCATGCACTCAATATATTCATTCGGATATGCGTTGTCAAATAGGTAATTAGAAGGAGTTGGCAGCTAATCTTGTTCAAGATTTCGAGTATAGGAGTACAAAGCCATCAGTGGATAAGGCATTGCAAGTAATCAAGTGCCTTATAATGGGAGATAGTGCTATGATAGAAGATAGGATACTAGAATTATTGGGTGAGCCTTATTTGGAGACATTCCTTAATGAAGAATAATAAGAGGAAGTACAACTTGAGCATGTGTGTATGGAAAATGAAAAATGAAAGATGGTCTATGTAGTAGATGGTGAAGAGATGGAAACTTTGGATGCTAACCATTCTAAAGGTATGTATGAGGTCATAGATAGCAGATGAGTGAGTGAGCATGAACCTACCATGAGCCCTTGAAAACAAATAATGTTAACATTGGGATAGAAATGGAGCCTAATGAAGCTATCATTGGGGACTATTGTTTAAAAAATAAGTTTCAAGATAATTGATCTATTGTGCAAGTTCCAGGATTTGTTCCCTTGTGGGTACCATGAACTCAAAGGCATCCACCATTCCTTAAGGGAGATGAAGATCAACTTTAAGAAATTTGCGTTCCTCGATTCGAAGAGGCCTTATCGATGAATCCAAATTTATGCGTATGGGTCAAGGAAAAATAGTCAAGATGATATCATATGGTATCATCGAGGCGATAGAGAAGAATCGAATGGATATCCCAATGGTCATCAGTATTAAGAAGGATGGGAGGATAAGGATTTGTGTGGACTATAGGGATCTAAATGTAGTATGTGTCATTGATCCTTTTCCAACCCCCTTTACTGAATAAATTGTGGAGGAAGTATCCAGTGTGAAATATACTCCTTAATGGATGGGTTCTCAGGGTATCACTAAGTCAAGATTGCAAAGGAAGACCAGAGAAAGACAAATTTTTCCACTGAATGGGGAATTTTTCCTACATGGTTATTCCTTTTAGATTGAAGAATGTTCCTATTGTGTTCTCGCACATCATGGTACAAGCATTTCAGGACTTCATCCATAAGTTTCTTCTAGTTTACCTGGATGACTGGACTTTGTATGGGTTAGTGAAAGACCATTGTGACAATTTGAGGCTGATGTTTGAGATATGTCGGCAATTGAGGATATCCCTCAACATTAAGAAATGTGTCTTTGTTACTCCATTTGGAAAACTGTTAGGACATATTATATGATAGGAAGGCTAACTAGTGGATCTCGCCAAAGTTACGATTATTGTGGGATTAGGGAGCCTATTATTCAAAGCGTATTGCACAAATTCCTTTGGCATATGGGGTAATACAGAAATTAATCAAGGGGTATGCCATGATTACCACACTCTTGGAGGAATTTATTAAACACAAGAGTGCCTTTTTATTGGGGAGAGGCACAACAGAGGGCATTTGACAGGTTTGAAGGATAGGCTTGTCACGGTACCCATACTACGTTTTCCATCTTGGGATAAGCCTTTCCATGTGCATGTTAATGCCTCAAGGATAACTATGGAGGCGGTACTAGCACAACCTAGTGAGCAGATTTTTTATCATCCCTTGTGTTTCTCTAGTATAAAGTTGACACCAAAAGAGAAAACTTACACAACTAATGAGCATGAATCATTGTCTATGATCTATGTGTTGCATAAGTTCAGGAAGTATCTTCTAGCAACACCATTCATATTCTACATGGACCACATGGCATTGAAATACTTAGTGAACAAGCCCATTTTTCAAGGGCACATATGCCATTGGATCCTATTATTCCAAGAGTTTGAGTTCACAGTGGTTATAAAACTAGGAAAAAGTAATTCAAGACATGACCACTTATCAAGGATTAACTCAAGGGAGGATGCGTAAAGCATTGAGGATACCATGTTAGAAGTGCAATTGTTAAGGTTATAGTGTGCACCCTCATACTTAGAAGATATCACGCTTTTCTTGAAAATATGTGTGGCACCGTAAGTGATGAAGGCTCTGAAAGGAAATAGTTAGCAATACATGTTGCGAACCTACATGTTGATTAGTGGAGACTTGTATAAGTTAGGTCATGATGAGGTTCTGCGTTGATGTGTATTAGAACATGAGTGAGTGGAAATTATAGAGGAAACACATGGTGGGATTGCAGGAGGACACTATGTAAGAAATTCTACCATGTGGAAGATTTTACTAACGAGATCTTTGGTGTGAAACCATGTATCGAGATTGTATTGAATTTTCCAAGGCTTGTGACCATTACCAGTGCCTTGGAAAACTTGGGAAGAAGGATGAAATGCCTTTACGACCAATAGCCAGCGTTGAACCATTTGAAAAATGGGCAATCAAATTTGTAGGGCTAATTTTTCCAGCCGCGTGAAGGATTGGTTCATGGTATATCATTACTTGCACTGACTACTTGAAACATTGAGCAAAGGTAGCACCTACGAAGGATTGCACCACAGCAATAGTTGCTATATTTTTATGGGAGAACATAATCAGCATGTATGGTTGTCCTTTAAGCTTAACAAGTGATAGAGGTACACATTTTCTCAATGAAATGGTCAGGATTCTATTAGCAGAATTTATGGTGGCCCATCACAAGACTACCCCTTATCACCCACAAGTGAATGGAACTGCTGAGGCATTTAACAAAATACTAAGTCACACATTGACTAATATATGTGACGTTGGAAGACAATATTGGGATGACAAAGTATTAGTCATTCTATGGGCATACGGACAACCTATAAGAGGTTGAATAAGGCCACACCATTTCAATTGGTGTTTGGCACAGAGGCTATTTTTTTGGTTGAATTCATGCTACCATTGTTGCGTATAGTACGCAAGCAAGAGGGATGGATGATGAAAAAGCATTGGAAGAGAGGATTGATAAGTTGATGTAGTTAGACAAAAGGAGATCACTTGTTAGATGGATTCAAAAGATAGAAAAATCAAGACAAAAGGTATGGCATGATTGTCATAACAAGAACAAGCAGTTTGAGGTTGGGTAGATGGTGTTGTTGTATGATTCCAAGTATCTGCACCATCCTGGAAAGTTTAAATTCCATTGTTTGGGACCATACATCATATTGTACATTCTTGATTAAGACCTTTGGATGGAACACGATTACCAGGTCATTTTCTAGTTAGCTTGTAATTTCTTGGTGTTTATAAATAAGGAAATATTATCGCTTAGCTTATAAATAAGTCTTCTTGGTGTTTATAAATAAGGCAATATTTTCAGCTAGCTTAGAATTCTTTTTATGCTTTTCTTTTCTTGTGTTTCTCTTTCTCGTTTCTTGTTCCTTTATTTATGTTTCATTTTACTCCTTGTGCACTGGTAGCCACATTATTTTTCCAAGGTTGTGTATGTGTAGAGGATCGCGCATCTATTTTAGTGTGGGGTGGAGTAATACGAAGAAACGTATAGGACTTTAATTCAAGTTGAGTGGCCCAAAGAAGGAAATGAGTAAGGTTGCAAAATCACATGGGGAAATGGTGGATAATAAGCTATGGTGTCAAGATGTAACAAAGATCATGTACAAAGGATAAAGAGCATAGGAACAACATGAGGTAGACGAGGGAAAAAAATCATGTAAAGGATAGAAGAAGTTCCTTCGGCACTTGTAGACCCGTGCATAAGAGTCTTTGGTCAAATTATATTTTTGTCTTCTAGAAGGTTATAAAGGATTTTTCACGCAAGATTGGGCACGTGGGTAAGGGTGCTTAAATTCATCCTAATGGAAAAATATGCATTTAATGTTAAAGTACGTTAGTAGGTGGTATAACATTTATGGTTGGTGGGAAGTAAAAACTATAAATATAAGTTTGGGAAAGTATTTATTCTAACTTTCTATTATGAAGTTGAAGCGCTCTTGCAAACAAGGGCATCCAAAGAGATTTGTGCGAAGGAAGAAGAATATTAAGAATCTAAGTGTGTGACTAGAGTGGATCTACAAACCAAGAGGAAGGAGTACATGGGTGTGAGAGAAGGTTGTTTGTGGTGCACCGTCTTGTGGAAGGTTTTCCCAGTTAGGGTTTGGCATCTAGGGCACATAGATAGAAGGATTTATTCTAGGAGTTGAGATTTGGATTTGAGTTTAGAGTTAAGAAGAGTAGTAGAGCAGAGTAATAAATTATTAGTTTATCCCAACAGAAAGCGTGACACCTAAGAAGGCAACCATTTCACCAAAGAAATAGAAGGGCAAGGGAAAGGGAAAAAAACTGCTATCGTGGCAAGCTCCAATGAAGAATGGTACATAGAAATTCAATGCCCAAATGGAGTATTTATAGGAAAGGAGTAGGTGTCACATTTAAGACAAATGATCGTGAGTGACTATAACCATCACACGAGCACAACTGAGAAGGAAATGGTGTTATATTTAGTCCATCCAACTAACAAAAGGACACTAGATGGGATGCCTATATACAACGATGAGGTGAAAGTCAAATTGGAGAAGGTAGGATTATTGCAACTATATGAGCTGCCTTATTTTGGAAATCCTAAGCACCTTTATCAATGTTTGATGTTGTGTGTGCATGAGGATTACTTCTATTTCACATGGTGCAAGATGCACATAACACCACAAATTGATATCCAAGTTCACATGCCTTATTTTTTAAGGATAAAGTATAGATGATGATCTTTTCGACAAGGAGGCTATCAAGAAGACCGTAGTAGCATATGACTACAATAAGGTTTTGTAATATTTTGAAATCGCAGATATTCCAGACTCACTTATGAGGATGGCCATGTGCTTGGTGACCAAGCTTAATGATTGGGAATGATGGATGCAAGTGAAAAAGGCATGGCTAAATGTATGCTGGAAGATATAAGGGGGAACCATCTATAACTTGTCCACTTTCATCGTAGATGAGATCATAAGTAGCGCGCAAAAGGGAGAGAAGATATTATTTGGTAATGTCCTCCTCAACATTGTATTTTCAGATATTGGAGTACTAGATGGGCCAAAAAAAATTGTTTAGCAATATCCAGATGAGGATCTCTTTCGTGCAAAATGTTTTTAAAAGTACACTTTTGAAACCATGATGACCACTCACAAGGCATGCCTAGAGAAGTGGTACAAATGAATGTGTGATGTATTCGGGGTAGAGTGGAGGATCCTAGAGTAGTTTCCTACGCTCATGGATGGAGAAGTAGAATTTTCAATGTACCAACATTTCTACATTGGTAAATTTACTTTAACAAATGGGACTAAGGGTCCATGGTGCAATATATCCTTCTCCTTCATCACACAATACTTCCAAGCTGGAGTCATTCGGTTCAAAGAAGCCAAAAGACTAAGGTTCAACCTTACTGAGGTGGACTAAGACCACCACGAGCTGCACTAAAAGTTCATGTACCCTAAAAATAATGTGTATGTGGAGAAGTATGTCTCTAATGAAGTTCAAATGATGAAGCCGATAACACTGCCAATCACTTGAAGGGCTACAACAAAGATATACCTCCACATAAGGCCAACGTTTGAGAAAGGCACCTATCTGGAGAGTGATGTCTCCATTACAAAAGACCCCATAGGGAGAAAGAAGGCTGCACTGAAGAAGAGAGAGAAGAGGGGTAGGAGAAGAAATCACCAAGTGTGTAGACCACACAATTTATGGGCATGCTCAAGAAATCGCGAAGCCTAGCAGATTTACACATGGAGAAAGATGTCCCTTGTCAAGGAAAAGACTCTAGAAGAATAGGTTCCAGAGCATGAAGGGCACCTCACCCATGAATAATTTCCAATGAATAGGTCACCTATCAAGGAGAAGGAGAAAGAAGAATCTCATGTACTGGAATCCCTAGTAAGGAAGAAGCAGAAGGTGATAGATGAGGCAGACTCAGAAGAGATAGAAAGCTTAGATGCCTATATCTGTGATAAGGATGATGACGAGCCTGAAGGAGGTGAAGACCATCCAATATATGATGTACATGACTCAGAGGAGGAGGAAGGTGAAGAGGAATATAACAAGGATGAGGAGAAGAATGACGGGGAAGAAGTTGAGGATCAAGGCAAGGGAGTGAGCAAATAAATAAGAACCAAAAAGAAAGAACCACAAGCCTCACCAAGGAGAAAGTGGAGAAATCTATAGAGAGATAAGTGGTTGGCATCATAAATGATTTGGTGGAATAGGAGTTGGAGAGGAACATAGATGAAATTATGAAGGAGATGGAAGAAAAAATCATTGTGAAGGAGTATGGCAGCATGGGTGAGGATCCCAAATTGGCAGTGAGCTTCCCTAAAGCTACTCGAATGGGTGGTAAAGGCATAGTGTTCAAACAAGAACATAGAATGGGGTACATAAACGATCCTAGTAAGGTGTTACGCATGTCTTTCTAAAGCACCATACCAACAAAGAAACTCCTAGCTATGTCATCATTTGATGATGACGGAGCATATCCTTGAACTAGGAAAATGCTATCCTGGCATTCGAATCTCATGTAGATGATCCCGAATTCGAAGTGAGCCAAAGGGTGTTGATGAATGTTCCAAAAAAAAAGCATTAAATCCATTGGTGAACACTCAACAACTATTAGATGAAAAATTCCATAATGTGCTCAAAACAGTTTTCGTCAGCTTGTCAAAGTTGAGGCCACCTTTGTTCGGGAGAAATGAGAGAGTGAGATTCCTGGAGGAGGAATTAGAGAAGAAAAAGGAGCTCATGGAAAAGAGAAAGGACCTAAAGAAAGAGGATCTGATCAATGCTCAGTTGAGGTATGAGCTGAAAGAAGAAAAAGAAAAGGTGTGTGAAGTCTCCAAGAAGGTGGAGATGATTATGGATGCCATTGTCTTGAAGCACCCCGACTTAGCGCCACCCGAGTAGAAGTATGAATCAGCCTTGCAATGTCTAGAGGATTTGACTCACATTCTCATGATGGAGAGGTGACCACTCACTTTAGAGTCTATAGAAGAAGCGTAGGAATGCCAAGATAAAGATAAAAAGATGAAGGTTTTCAAGATTGTGGCTCGATACACTAAACTTCTTGTAGAGGTAAAGGCTACCACGCAAGTCATTGAAGCTTCTTATGACAATTGTACTGATAGGGATAGAGTGGAAAGCATCTTGGTTGCCACCCATGAAACGGAACTCAAGGAGTTCCAAGAGAAAAATAAGGGGAATAAATCGAGAAAGAGATAAGATCCTATCCAAGGTGGAGAAGAAATCGAAGCAAACAAGACCATGCACATCTCGATCAAAAGCCATATAAAGGAATTATACCCCTAGATCACCCACATGATGTATGCACTTGAGGACTTGGGAAAGTAGTTGGAAGGTATTGTTGACACCATGCGTGCCAAAGGGGAGGAGTTGAGTTTTGAGGAAGTGAGCACCCTGGTGGGTGACCTTTGTAAGCAAGCTCAGAATGAGGTAAAATCTTGGGAGAATTTAGAGGAAGAATTAGGAAAGGATTTCCCTCTCCTTCTCCAAAAATAAACAAGTCCCTCATTCTTTCATTCTTTCTCCCAATTATTCATTCCTTTATTCTTTCTTTTCCAAGAATTGTAAGATCCCAACATCCTTTACTTTATAGAAGAGTGTTTCCAAGGATGGAGAATATGCATAGTGTGGAGTGATGTTGGCCCCAGAATATTGGCTAAGTATAAGAAGGCACACAAGACCTATTTGGAAAAGGGAACATGGGGCGAAAGTGCATAAGGAAAGGTTCTAGTAGGGTTTCATAGAACGCATGGTGCGTGTGCAAGGCAAGACATATTTTGGGGACTTATCCATATTCAGCATCCTAGGAAGCACACGATAAAATCATGACCCATCTAGCATGCGAAGTGGATAAGGTGCCAGCCTGATGACTGTAGGATCAAAAGGGAATATTCCATGCATACAATGGAAGGTTCCAGAAGAACATCATTACACATAGTGGAGAGCTTAGATCAAAGGAGGCATGCTCTATTAGAGGACCACTTGGACACTTGGAAGTCAATCTGTTACCCCAAAAGGTATTTCAGGAAGGAAGAAGGGCTATATATTGAGGGGTGTAGATAGTAGAAGGGATTGCTAAGAGACATAGAAGATGATAAGGTATAAGCAGATGTACTCAAAACAATCTAAATTATATCATATGAACAATAAAATTATATAGGAGAATTTATCCTATAATAAAGGAGGTGGCTACAACCACTCCTCCATAAATATCTGTAAACTCACGTACACAACAAACTCCTAATATACATTATTGTTACATAACAATAATGTCACCAAATTACATTATAATATTACTGTTATATTATCAACCGTGGAGCACTAAATAATTGATTTCCTAACATTCCCCCCCTTAGTGCGAACATGGTAGAAAAACATCCACACGCTCCTCTGCAGTATGCTCACCCCTGTGGCATGTCCAACTCTATGACTCATGACCTTGATCCAAAAGAAAGGCTCACTCCTTCCATGGTTTTAAACAGGCTTACCACAAACCTTGACGCGACAGGAACCTCATCAATTGTCGACCTCGTGTGGTTTCTCGGATCCTCCCAAAACCCTTTCAAGATCCATGAACTAACTTAATCGGTGCTCTGTTCACCACTATGCTTATACATTAGGGAATTATGTAGGAAACACAACATGCATATCACAAAACTGCACAATAGAAGATATATTGAAAAAATTCACATTACTTCCTATAAGAATCGTAATGTTCTTAATCGTAGTCTCTGTCATTGATCGCTGCCACTCGATCTCGAACAACATAGAAAACTGCCACTGCCACTGGAAGCTTTCCTTGACTAAGTCATTTTGGGTGCAAAATGGGAATGGAACATTGGTATGTATTCCCCCCCACAATGTGAAATTCCACTCATATAGATACTGAGAAGAAAACTGCATCGAAGAACATACTCCTGAATGGATCTTGCTAGTTAGGTCTTGCTGCACATGGTCACTAATGCTAGTGAACGTATTCTCCTAGCTGACCATCTTCCAACAAAGTACGGCAGTCAGAGGACCAAGTCAGTCAGAGGATCACTGACAGTCATCTGTGCTCCAACACAACTTTCTTTCCAACATCCATCAAATACCAAACAAAACAGGAACTCTGAAAAAGAATCACACCAAGCTGAAATTCACACCACACAACTGAATCTGGAACACTGCAAAACTCAAAAACAAGTACTCACACTGCACACCTGTGCCACCACAGCTTTTGCACGGGCTCGTTGTTGGTGGATCGGCAAGAGGTCGCTGATCGACCTCCTTCCTCCGATGCCTCCTTCCTCCATTAGATCTGCTGCTAACTCAGCCGAATGTGATCATGGGGCTCAATAACATGCCTTGAACGTCGGATTCCACCGAAAATGCGTTCGTGAGGCAATTTTTTTTATTTTTACAAGTTTTGACTCACAAAACAAAACTTTATGGTTTGACTAACCATATAACACTATTGACTTGGACAAGAAGACATGACTAGACAGATAACCTAAAATCACCTATTTTAATTAACTTGACAATAACGAAACTTTTACAATATACTTTTGACTTGACTAGACCAAAAATACTCTTTATCTTGATGAACAACAATATTTAGACCTAAAATGAAAATTACTCACAATTGTACACTTGTGACCCAAATGTTTTTGTAGAATAAATTAATAATTTATACATAATAGATTATAATTTTTACACAAAAAAATTACATAAAATGACATGAATGCTACCTTACAAACTATAGTCAATGGAATAAATGGAATTGCATACACCAATACGAATGGGCACGACTTTAACTAACATGACTAAAAATGAAAATTAAAAAAGATAAACCCACTTGTTTTAAAGAATCTTCCTATCACTAAAAATTAAACAAATACTTAAAAACTGATTTGACACAGACATACTCAAAGTCGATTGGGAACCAAATCAAATAGAGAACCAACTACGTCGATTTGATACCAGATGTCATAGCTATAGTTTATTGGACAGTGATTGGTGGACTGCACACACGGATGGAGGAGTAGCTTATCACGGCATTCATAGAATTGACTCAGCTCAATGCATGGAATAGAGTCTTCCAATGATACAAGGAACGAATTGAAAAGGAAGCGTCAAACACTGCAAGATTGAATCAATAGAAATAGATGGGAATATGCCTTGTCATTTGCAGCGGCATCTATGATTTGCTTTTTGTATCCAGATCTTTAATCAACCAATCATCCTCTTGCATGTGATATTTCCAGAAAACAGATGCGATTACAAAGAAGACACGGGTCTGCAGTGTATGCGACAGGATGTTTGGATCTAAGATAGAATTTAAAGCACCTCCTTCTATCTGATTAGATCTGTTGACAACCACCTTCAATCTATATTAGTGATCTTTCAATTCAAATCACACACAAAATAAACAAATAGAACTAACACCATATTACAAATCTCTCCACAATACTATTCTCTCATGAAACGAGGCAACCAAAAGTTGTAATGGCTTTGCCCCTCGTTATATCCTAGGAATTCATTACTGCTCTGATACCTAATGACAG
Source organism: Taxus wallichiana var. yunnanensis (assembly GCA_018340775.1). Lineage (NCBI taxonomy): Eukaryota > Viridiplantae > Streptophyta > Pinopsida > Cupressales > Taxaceae > Taxus > Taxus wallichiana. Next base: position 333,347,918 of record CM031242.1, read on the forward strand.
GGTATAAGCAGATGTACTCAAAACAATCTAAATTATATCATATGAACAATACAATTATATAGGAGAATTTCTCCTATAATCAAGGAGGTGGCTACAACCACTCCTCCATAAATATCTGTAAACTCACGTACACAAAAAACTCCTAATATACATTATTGTTACATAACAATAATGTCACCAAATTACAGTATAATATTACTGTTATATTATCAACCGTGGAGCACTAAATAATTGATTTCCTAACAGAAGATAGTGAGTAATTAGTGTGGTAGACCGGTGGAAGAGTGGTAAAGCTCTACTGAAATATAATGGAGGATTCTATGGGTTAGGATTAAAGGAAATATATGAGTGATAACATAGGGATGGGTCTATATTTTTCCTTGTAATGTGAAGGACACAGTGTAGTTTTGATGCATGATTATGTTCTCGCATGTTATATGGGTCTGCATTATGACCTTAAGGAATGTAATGTGGCTATATAACATGATAATATGGATGGAAGGATCTATCTTAAAGCATATGTGTGTTCATGAGTATAATCCTTATGCTTTTCCTTTATGTATGAATCAATGCTATATGTTGTTTTTATTTCTCTTTTATGGATGCAATGAGATGATAACTCATCCTAGTTTCTCATAATGATGCACGGTCCTTTTCTATTTCTTTTACACTTGAATATCTATCATAAGATGATGCATTCTCACAAGAATCACATAAAGGAGAGGCTCTACACCCGCACATGCCTCAAGTGAGCACCCAAAGGCTCGTTGGGTGATATGTTAGAGAATGTGGGGTTTTACTTTGTTAATATAAGGGTATAAAAATGACTACAAATCATGAGGTCAGTATGTGCAATATTTCTTGACCTTTTTCTTTAGCCAATGAGACAATTGTTGATAGATCAGGGGCTGTTACTTGTTGCACAATGTGAGTGTAAGGGATGACCATTTCCCATATCCACGGAAACATTTCACTAGATTCAGGATCAATGATGGGTGCACCAACCATTCCTTGTTCTGAAGGAGGAGGCAAGTCTTGAATGAGAGTGGTGATGGTGTCAAAAAGAGGCAAGACCTCTTGCAATGGTTCAAATATTAGATCATGAACCATGTACTCCTTGTTCTCCCGTGCTTTAGTTATTGGATTTTTGTTTACATTACTGAGATCAAGTTTTCCTCCTATAAATGCGACACCAATGAGCCTTCTTATACACTGACTTTCTTGGGTGTCTTCTCAAGGGAAGAAGTTTCCAATTCCATGGCCTTCCTTTTTGACCTCTCTCTAGATGTTTTAGATATGGAATTCACCTCCACCACTTTTGAAGAGGAATGATGTGAAGCTTTCTTTTGGCTTGGAGAAATTCCTCGTGACTAGATGACCATAGTCCTCTTCTTATGAAACCAGTTACTCATTCTCCTCACCACCTTTTTCAATTTGTTCCAATATATATCTAGATTCACGAACTCGCTAGTTGATTTGGGGAATTAGGAACATCTTGACTACTTTTACTCGAGGTCATACATCTCTATCCCATCATCATGCAAGATATCTTCATACCAAGAGAACTTGAATTTCTTCATCTCATTGATTGTCATCCTCATGTGGTCCTTTTCACGTACTTCAAACTTGTTAGTACAATTGGCCCAATAGTCCTTGACTTATGACTCATGTTACAATTCTAAGACATAGAACAAGTCGGATCTTCTCATATGTCAAATTTGGGCCTAGCGACGTAGGAATGAAAAGTTAGATGTGTGAAAGTTACCTCCACGTGAGATGCATCATTTGAGCTTTTACACGTCAACACCCCTAGAGATATAAGGTATGAAATAAATTTATTTCTCCTTCTTATGATCTTTATATTCACTTGATTGATCTACCTATAGATCTCAAACAATATAATCTAGTCATTGAGGTACTTAGCCAGTCTCAACGGAGCTTGATCGAAGCCAATGACTTGCAGGTAGGAGAAGGTTGAGAATTGTATGAAGTATGAGCCATATTCCTTGATTAAGGATGCTACTTGTGGTGACATCCTAGCTTCAAGATCCCCCTCTAAGCTTTGGATCATGTACATGGTGAATGCATTGTTCACATGAGAGAAATGTATGTTTCTCTCCTCCATTAACAACTGTGAAAGTTTCTTGAACGCAGTCACCTTGGCAACAATGTTTTACATGAGAGCCAATCTTTTGAATGATCTTGAGCTTGTAAGGAGATATACCAAGTAAAAATTTATGTGGAACTTATTTTTCATGGGTACTTGGAGCAGTTGTAGATGGAGGTTATCGTTGATGATCTACCCCCAATCAATTCTCTATTTTCCTTCTATCAATGTCAAGATGAAAAGACCCATCCAATCTTGGAGGCCTTTGTGCTTTCTTCACCCATTGCTTTACTGAGGAGAGTGATGATATTATAATACCCTTCTCGGAAGTCTCACCTTGGAAGATTTGTGGGCATCCTTGAGGGATTTCTCCCTATTTTCAACCATGACCCAAGTGCAACCCCTTGCACGTATGCATCCATCGTTTCCCAATCGTGCAAGGCCATGTCCTTTGAGATGACGACCATGTTGGGAGATGTTGGTATCTGCAGAGAAAGTGAGATGGTTCTAGGGCTGATGACCACCATTGGTGTACCATTGTCAGCTCGGATGGTTCATGTTTTGGACTCATATTGGTGGGAGAAGGCTAAGACCAACTCATTACTTTGGACGTATTACCTTTGGATGTCCCGTAGCAATGAACAAGCCACTTGTGAATATCTAATCTTCAATCTTCTTTCAGTCCTTGGCTATCATGCAAGTTCTAAGATCATTCAAGTCTATGTATAAGACATCATTTTATTCTATCTCATACTCGAAGGCAAATGGTTGTGCCAACTTCATCTGTCCAATTTTGCTTTATATTTCCCTTAGAAAAATCAAATTACTATTTTTAGTAAGTATGAAAAAGAAACTCCTTGGAACCTCCACTGAGTGTTGTAGCCTTGATTTCCCTTTCTTCCTACATTCCTCATTCTTTCGGATCAAATTTCTTTTTTTTATAAGGTTCTCATGAGCCCACTTACTATTTTTAATAAGTGTCAAAAATGTTTGTTCTAGTGAGTTCTCAACTACGGTGCATCTTCAATGTCACCGTATCCTTCATAAGTTCTTATGTTGATGACTTTTCTCAAAATAAAATTCCCCTGCGTAAGACCTAATATTTTTATAAAATGATCTTCTAGATGTTGAATTTAAATGTAACTAATGTTTCGATATGGGGTTTTTTCCCAACATCGCCCTCACGAAATTTTGACTCTACCCACTCAAAACTCTAGGAGATTTTATGCTTTTAATTTTCATACACAGCAATGCTTTTGGATGCGACAACCATTAATGGACCTCAAAATTATAGATCTGGTTTTCTCCTCCATTTGTGAAAAAAATTATAATTTTTATATGGTTTTTTCTTCTAGTTCTTCATGGGAAATTATACTTCGTTTCGCCCAATGGTTTGATAGGAAATCAGATTTTTTTGTTGAGCCAGAAGTGGGATTTCTTTTCTATGGATGCTCTATTGCATGAGAGTAGAGTTTGAAGGTTTCTATTACATGAGGGTAGATGAATGAACAGAAAAATACATCTTGTTGTTTCATTCATCCATTTGAGAGAATTCTTTAACTTCTCGTTTCATGGCCATTGAGTTTTCTCTGTTTTCTCGTTTGTTATGTGCCTCTCCTTCTGTATTTACTAAAATTTCCTTCTGTGACCTATGTGATTTCATGGAGTGAAGGGAATTACCTCTATGGCAGGTCTAGTTTGAGTTTCAGCAATGGAGGAATGATGGTGAGAAGGTTGCAGAGGAAGAATGGAGATATGTTTGTGCACGGGAGTGGAAGCAGTTAGAAGCAGGGAAGCATGTGAATATTTAAATTTTTGAAATCATGGAGAGAGAGAGAGAGGGATGGGAAAAATTTTCATGTATTGATGTCCCTATCCCTAGGGATGTGAGGGGCATCAAATTCCATGGAGTTCCCGGAGTGACATGTGGCAATGATCAAACGACAGGGAATGGAGGTGAAAAAAGTGTCTTTAAAGCATTAGGGGTTGAAAGTCAGTCACGTGGATGACCAAAAGACTCCCCATATGGGTTGCGTGGATTTTCCCATGTCTTATTTCCTTGACCTTAGGTATGTGAGGGACATCCAATTCCACAAAGTGAGCAAGAGGATGACATGTGTCCTTGATCCAACGACAAGGAATTTGAGCTCCAAAATGCACTTGGGGGCTGAACTATCAAGTTTGAAGGTCACAAGAGGTTCCTAGAGGTCACATAGGGGCTTGGAAATTTTTTCTAAGGTTGGTGTACCTGACCTCAGGGATGTCAGGGACATAAAATCCCTCCAGGATCTTGGTGTTGACACGTGTCCTCCTGAAAATTGACTAACTCCTGAACTATCTTCAAGAGGGTAACTTGGAACGATGATAACTTGAGCTCCCAGTGGAATTTCTTGGTGAAATTTTATATGATCCTAACTGGAAATGGAATTTTGAATCTAATGGTTTAGTTATAATATCTTTATTCTTCCATTGGACTCCTAGAAAAATGGATTTTTAATTTGGTAATCCACCTATGCTTGAGAAAACTTCCCGCAAACCCTATGAGCAAAGGTGTTGTGAAAAATATGATTCCACTATCATGTATTTATTAGAATCTAATTTCTGGAGTTTTTTTTTTTTTACTTATAACTCCATCTGGAGCTCTTGAAATATTCTTCTGAAGCCCAACAACTATTTTAGGCTTGTGTACTGCCTAGGCTTGTGAACCCTATTTTTTATTCATACCGCTCCAAGTATTTCAAAACTTCCCCAAACATTCCAAAATCATTTACATGATATTCTAAGGTCTTCAATTCAACTCCATGTTGAATTTTACCCTTATGTTATGCTCCAAGGAGTTGATCCATCTGGGATGGCCATCGATGGCCCTTCCTAATACTTGTCGAGAAGATAACATCTTTTAGAACTTCCTAAAATCACCCTGGGATTAAATTGACTTTCCTAAATAGCCTAGGGGAACAATTTGACATCAAATATGGGGGTACCAGACAATCGATTTTACCTAGGGTGCATAGGAATGATAAAACATGAAAAATTTGGCACATGGGTATAGTCGTCATGCCTAGAAACTTCCAATTTCCTGTCGTACATTTGTACAACAAAAACATCTTACCTCTAAAATATTTTCATTATCTCTTCCTCATCAGGTCCTAAGTGATGTTTGTATATCATGTGATACTTATTTAATATATCACAACATGTGGACATTCTTGGTCTATACTCTCTCAATCTCTTGTTTAGCTCAGTAATCTTATTCTCCACTAGGATAAGTCTTTTAATGACCTCATGAGAACAAGGTTCCTCTTTGATATTATTGTCCAAGGATTGATTTAAAGTATCAATTTCCCAATTCCCATAAACCATTTTGTGCTTTTCAAACACCATTTGTTCTAGTATGATGTCTATGTTATCAATAGTCTTTTCAACCCATTCTTTCTCAATTTCCAACTTTTCTTTAACTTGGTTTATGGTTTCCACCCTGATTCTAGCCAAGTCTTCCATCACATATTGAGTGCCCTTCTCTTCAGGTGGCACTATTCCCTCTTTTTCCAGCAGATCCTCCTCTAATTGATTTATTGCTTCAAGTTTGGGAAAGAATCCCTCCCAAGAAAATACTTTGTTTTCGCAAAGCTCAATAACTTCATTAATTTCATTGAGGATTTTAGTAAGTTCAGTATACCTATTTGTTTCCTTTTCAATAACTTGCCTACCCTTTTGAGATAAGTCCTCTATCCACTTATCTACTACTTCAAATTTCTTACTGGCCTTTTCAATTCTATCCATCATCTCAGGGGTGATAGTGGTGATAATTTCTTCTATAGGCCTTACTAGTTTATGTAAGCATGAGGTCAATGTTTTTACCTGTTCTTTCAACTATTTTTGGATATTTTATCCTCATCAAACTTATGTAAAAACCTTCAACTACCTTTGTAACTCCCTGTTTCAATGATTCCCGATAGGTCTTCCCAATTGGATATGTTGAATATCATAATCACCTTCTGTAATATCATAATTTTTCTTACCCTGATGAGGAGTTGCAACCTCCAAAGTTCTAAACCCATGTTGGTCTATTCTTATTTTGGTAAGGACCCTTTCTTTCTTCAAAGATTCTTTGGGCTTTGGAATTGAAATGTTGGTAATACTTAGAGCTTCCTTTTGATTGGCATCCTTCATTGCTTGTTGAAGGAGCCCTCTTAACGATCTATTCATAGGGAATTTCCCTTCTTTTCTTTCTGTGGGATCTCATAATACAATATCATTTCTTTTGATGTTTCCCCAACCTTTACCATTTGTTTCTCACCTTCTAAGGCTAGAACCTCTGATTTCTCTTTATCTTATCCTTGAATCTGTGGTGGGTGGCATCTTCTGACTTCTTTCCACTCACTACTTCTTCATTTTGACCCTTATTGTCTGTAGAGACCACAATTTCATTTGACACCTCCTTTGGATCCTCAATAGGAGTATCCATTACACTTGTATCTATATTTTTGTTGAGATATTTGTCACATTTGTAGTCTCCTTTGGAGTATCTCCATCCAAACTTAGAGCTTTAGCTAGCTCCTTTTCCTTTGAAATACCTTCATCTCCTATTAATGGTTGTTTAGTGGATGGATCCACTTGGGGATGCTTTTCAACTACTTTAGTCTTTGTTGGCTGAGCTTCTAGTTGTGATTTTTGATCCTTGTAATTTCTTTAAGAGGACTCTCAATAGGTTTACTTATCTCTTTTAACACCTCTGTTACACCTTATTTCATGGTATTTTTCTTGAGAACCCTCACCTTCTTTGACTATCTTTGAGTCCTTTACTAGTTGATTTTTAATATGAACAATATGTACTACATCTATTATAAGTGTTTCACTCAACCTTGTTTGAACTATTATTTTAAGATTCCTGATAGAGTTTGGACATTTACTTTGAATATTTTGGGGTTGAGTTCCCACACCTGCACTTGATGCCTAATGGATATCTTGAATGTGAACTTCTTTTTATGGACATTTACACTCTCATTTGTATGATTCTTAATGTTTACATCAGCCATTTCTAGCTTAGGTGTTTCCTTAAGCAACTCAACTATCTCTTCAGCTATTTTTGACTACTTTTCAAGCTGCTCAATCACTATTTTTTTTGCACTTGTTCTTCCTTAACTCCAATTGACTGACTAGACATATGAGCACTACCAATTGTTCCTAGAATAGTTTCAGTAGGGACTAAAAATATAGCTACACTAGGTAATATCACACTTGGAGTAGAATGCACATTCTCAGGAGTTTGGGATGGTAGCACTTGATGGGCTAATGAAGCAACAACCCTTTATTGATCTTCAATCAAAGCAGGAGGATCAATTACCTTAGGCTCTCTATGTTTGTGCTTTCTTGATGCATGGCCACTTTCTTTCACTGAAATACCAACATCTCTTTCCAAAGGTTATTCAAATACCAACTTAACTTTCTTCTTAGCCCTTTCAAAATGTCTTAGGTTTGGTGCCTCTCTCCTTGGTACTCTGTGATTTGGTTTGGACATTAGCACTTGACATAGCTCCCCTCATCATCTTTCTAGTACTAGATGATCCTGATGATACTTCTGAAGTAATATTTTTTGAAATTGAGTCTTTTCCTTTTCTTGGATTGGCATTTATTTATTGATGGGGGCATATTGTATGGCTTTCAAAATTACCCCCTCATCTTTTGGAATTAGAATAGCTCTTGAAGTCTCACTATCCGGTTGCTTTGATGTCCATTCATCTATAGTCCCTATGGTAGGTTTTTTACTAGGTAATTGAGGATAATGTTCATTTAAAGGATCCATTTTATCTACTCCCTCCCTTAGTGGGGGAGATCTCTTTCCAACACTTTCAAATCCCTGAAATCCTTCAATACCTTTGTGTTTTGCAAAGATAGATCCAAGCCTTTTATAGTCAACCAAGTTAATGTTCTTCTTAAGACATTGGAAATCCTCCTATGAGGGATATCTGATTCCTTTTCCTTCCAATCAATAGAGCTAATTATTTTTTATTCAAGCTTTTGGTCATGGTAAAATTGTCCCACTACATCCATGTCATCCACAATTCCCTATGGGATTACAACAATCTTGAAGTCAATAATCTGACTCAAGGTCATTCTGGAAAAATCTCTTAACCTGATTTCTTCTTCATCTATACAGTTCATCCAATAATCCTCAAAGTGAGGCTCATGTTCTTCTATGCTGACAACCCATTGAATGTCATAGTTAGGCCTTGGTGTAAATATTTCCATTTGGAATCTCTCCATTTCTTCCTCCATTAGTCTGGCCTTTATTATGGTTTGGCATGAATACCTACCAATTTGGATTGGGAATTTGATATTTGTTTTGTGCTTTTTTGCAATCTTCTTATGCACAACAGTTAACTATCTTGAAAATTCCATTAAGGCCCACTTGTCACTTACATATTTGGGTAATTTACAAGGTTTTCCTTCAAATCCACTTACTCTAAAATATGTAAAGAACCTATATTATATAAAAATGTAGCCATATTCCGAATTGTAGTCCTAACAGTAACAGATAGTCTATATTGTTCCCACTCTGGTTTGAAAAGATAGGTCATAGGAGTGATGAAGGCATCATTTATCAACCTGACATTCCCTTTCCAATTGGCCAACCTCAATTATGGGTACACATTGTACACTCTATAATCTTTAAAACTTTCTTGCAATGGGATACCAAGAAATGATTTAAAACAAGCAATGTTATAGATGAAATAAGACATCATATAGAAGTTGATGTTACTCGGATTACCCTCACCAATATTTACAACCATTGTCAAAAATTTAGCATGGATGGATGTTGATATGAAAATTTCCCAAAAAAATTCCTTGTTCTTCTAAGATGACCATTATAAAAGGGCACATCCATTCTTGAAAATCAGTGCTTCCCTCCAACCCTGCCATTCTACTCAATAACACAATAAGGTCTTCAACTTCATTAAAAACATGGATCTGGTTAATTTCTTCAGGATTCTCTTGACAGATGGTTTTTTGTCCTTTAACCATTTGGAATTTAGCATTATAGTATACTCATCATGCCTTGCCTCATAGTCAACCTGTGCAGACTTAATTGTGGAAATTATCTGATGATCCAAATCTGGTAACCCTAAAATTTCCCTAAAAGCCCCCGATGTCAAGTTTATAACCCTTTCTCCACTTCCATCCAACACTTCTTGTGTTTCTAGATTGTAATTCTCAACACATAACCATACGAGCTCAGGAGCGTGTATGGATAGTGGGAAAGAAGCTGTTAGGGAAATGCCACTAGCATCAATGGCTTCCATCCATTTACTTTTATTTGGATTACTCAACCTTCTCTCGAAAATCCTCTAAGTCGAATTTAATAACTTTGTGTCCATAACCTTATCTAGATCACTGGTAATGGTGGAACTTACATGGAAACTTGATGTTAGGGTCCTCATCTTGTGTACCTTTTCTCTTAATTTTCAACTTGAGTATTGAGAATCAATAGTGGTAGAATTGAGACTTACCTATTTCTTACAAATTCAATGAACTCTTCCTTTTGATTTCATACTTCCCAGTTCTCTTGCTCATATTTTATGCTTCTCTATCAATTTTTCTCTCCTCCTTTTTCCAATTCATGCAACTAGGGAATCCAAATATTTGTATGCAATGGTAATAATTCAAAATGCTTAGAAGTTTTTAAGAATTCTACCTTGATTCGTGAAAAATCCACATTAATGGCGAAGCCTTAAATGCATTACATCCCAACCATTGATTTTTCTTTCCTCATTTGAACGTGGACCATCCACATGGCTTAATCTGCTCTTTACGGGGTTAGGTAGTTTTCTTGCACATTTGTATTATCTTTCGAATGAGTGCAAGTTTGTAATCTTAACCCAAACTTCCACCTTTTGAATTTTGATGATGGGTTGCCACATGTTTAAATATGAAAGGCAGTAGAGCCATAGAGCTCATTTGCATTTTTAACCAATTTCTCACATAAGTGCAAGATTACATTATTGACCCGAGTGCCCGCTTGTTGACTCTGCCTAGAAAATTGACATGTGTCCTCCATCAGGTTTCGGAGGCATATTCACATTTTTCACTATAAATTTCCTTTGGTGCAAAACTACACCGATGATCCATTTCCCTGCTCCAACCAAATTTAGACATGTATCTCTTTTGGGAAGTAGATCCTTCTTCACATTTTACATTTGTAACTTGAATATTCCTTGGAATATTCTCACAGTTTCAGAGCTAAGCTTGCATTTTACATTTGTCATGAAAATTGGTCAAGTTTTCAAGCACGACCATCATAAGCACCACCAAATATATATGCCATGTATCTTCGGGTGTTGGAGGACAAATTTCAATTTACACTAGATACCACAAAGACTATACAAGATGAATTTTTCATGGATGATCACAATATTTAATCAATTTTTTCATAAGGATCTTCAAGGATGACATGATTATTACATTCCTCAACTGGAAAAGAGGATTCACATCCTAAATATAATATTTTCATTTAGATTCAACACAATTACATTTTTGAGCATGTGTTTGGTAAACATGGGCAAACAAGCCAAAGAATTTTTTTCGAAGGCACACACACTGGATAAAAGGGTGAGATCAAATTGAGAACTAACATGTAATATATAATAATACTTTTTGCTCCTTCATTCTAGTATTATGTTGGATAGATAGATGATTGCTAAATCCTAAATGCTTAAGCTAGACATATATATATGATATTTCTTACTTTGAAATTAGGAACTTAGTGGGGGAAAAGGATAACCCATTGGATGTAAAATGAAAAAAAAAAAAGAGGGAAAAATTGGCACATGAAGACAAACCAAATGAAAAAAATAGTTTCAAGACCATACAATGGGGTTAGGACTGTGTACGGTCATGAATCTACTATACGGTTTTAGCCCATGGTCAAAAACATAAAATAAAGAAACTAGTGAGCTAGAGATCTTTGTAAGAAGCATGCAAGTTCATTCAAAGTAGGAAAAAGTGAATAAACCAAGTCTAATAAAATAATAAAAGGTGATGTGTAGAATAATCAACCAATGATATTAGGTCTCCTACTCTGCTATTCATTAAATTTCAACCCGGGGTGTAAGCTTTTCAAAGGGCCTACAAAATATATGCTACAGTACTTTAGAGTGAGGTCTTTATAGGCTAGAAATTCATCAAAGAGTATAAAGTAATGCTTGTGTAAATTGGAAAGTAAACTATGGATGTTGTTGATCTGTAGATCTAAAACTCAACACACTATGCACTCATTATCTTTTAGAAATGAAATGAATAACATATAATCAATCCACACAACATAAATAGGAAATGAAGGAATAGGATCTTCCCTGCAATTCCTTCCGAGGGGGCCCTTCCTCATGTAGAAGTAGGTTTCGATCCTACCCTAGAAACTCATAGAACTACTCAAGAAGATAAAGAATTCATCTATTAAGTCAGTAGCAATTAAATATTGCTACAACAAAGAGATTACAATGAACTTAAGAGCACAAACTCACATTAATATATTTTGTCTTCACACATTCACAATTTTGCTTCTCTCATACAGCTATCACTTCATTCCTTAATCTATTACTCTATATCCATTACATTTCTATATGAATATATATAGACAGATCACTAACTTATTCTATGCTAGGAATATGATCAAAAACCACTCAAACAAATTATAGTTGTTCTGTTTCATATTTGTTGAGTGGAGACAGCTAATTCCTGTCTTATTTACATGATAAGAACTGATTACAAAACTACTTAACAAAGTAACCATAACATTACATATGATGTGTTAGGATAGCTGGTACTTTTTGTCTTATACTTTGGTGTGAGATGGATAAGTTCTCTTTGGCTACGGGCAGCTGGAGGTGCATACTTGCTCTGTTGCTTTGCAGGTAGTTCTAGAAGATGCTATGGGTAGGTCTGGAGCTTGCTACAGGTAAGATAAATCACCCAAAGACTTCTCAGACTTGTCCAAACAATGCTGCCACTTGGTTAACTTGTTTTCCAGCTTCATATGCTCAACTCCATATACTTCATGATGCCTCATTGTTGTTGGATGTCATGATTCTCTTTTATCATTGCCCATCCAGTGGCTATGGGCTGTTGTAGGAGCACAACTAGAGTGCTACGGGCTAGGGCCTACTACTTCAAAATCTTATGGCATCTTGTAATTTGTTCATGGAGACATCAGAAACATCAGTTTGCACAAAAGACAAGATTCACCAAAGTAAATAAGTATATTAGATCTTAATGAACATACAAAACTAAATATATGAAAAATCATAACTTTATCTCATATCAACCATCAAGAGGATATCAAAGTCTCAAAATTGTAGTTGTAAGAGGATTCAAAAGGATTTAGATGGGGAAAAACATGCCAATATGTGGCCTCATCACACGCCCCAACTTAGATTCTTTCGTCCCTAAGCAAGCTAGCTCATCTTGAGGGCACAATATTTTCTCGTAGTCATAGGGGTCTTAATTACCTACCCGGTCATATCCATAGAGACCTTCCCTTATCCCAAGTTCATGCCATACGTATGCTTATTTTTCTTTATCCAAAGGTACTATTTCCTCCAATATGGAATAGGATACCGAAGATGGGAGGATGAAACCTCAATCCTATCCATCCTTCCTTTTCATTATTACTAGTTCTATGTAATCATGAACCCTTTTAAGGTCTGCTTAAAATTTGTAGGTGAGTTTGGCTCTTTATTTCTCAATATAGTGGGAAACTCATCCCATCTTGATTTGTAGGATACATAAGTTGTTTTACCTTCTTTTTCTAGGAATATCAAATATCGGTTCTGACAACTATCTCCTTTGCCTAACCCATGTAGCCAATCTATCCTCTGATACAAACTCTACCCATTCTTCTACAATGTCCTCAGGGTAACCACTTTCTCCCCTTATCATTAAGGCAGACTATTTTTCCATTTCTAGATACTCATCTGCCTCTTCTTTTCTTCTCTTCTCATTTTTCAAGTAGGATGTGAAGGCATCTAGAAGTATGTCACCCAGGTACATGTTAGGATTCCACTTTACATTAGAAGGAACAAAAAAGTTATGGATATAAAACTCACTCGATTGTGCCTCGATTTTCTATATATGTTAAAGAATGTTTTGGGGTCATCCACAACATAGGGAAGGTTATTGTATACTTTCTCATATCTGAAATGTAACCATTTCTCCTGCAGATATAGAGCATATACTCATGGTGGAGGTCTGCATTCTAAAATCCTAGTAGAAAGATCATACATATTTTCTACTTTCATCTTGAGTCCCTCTATTTCTACTTCCTATTTTTCCACCTTCTCCACCAATGTGTCATGTTTCTTCCTTGCTTCAACATGCCCTTTAAATCTTTGTACTAGCCTTTGAAAAACATTATAATCTTCAAGAAAATTTTCTTCTAAGAATGTATATAGGTCATCCTTAGGGCCAGCTGAATAGGTATTTTTAGAAGTGAGGTCAAAGTGTATTACCTCAGGCTCTGCTGCAGGTTGTTTTTGTGCTCTATATGGGACCATTTGGAGTAAGGACTCATCCTTTCCTCCCTTGTATTTACCTTCATATTTTGGTTCAAGTTCAGGTTCTTCTAGCAGGTTCTTATTTTTCTTCTTCCATGGGAGTCTTTTCCAAAGCTTTTTCTGCTCCTATCAGGGCATCCAATCCTCTTGTTCCCTCCAGGTTTCTTATAATGCTTCTCAAAATGTTGATTTCCTTCACTGCTTGCTCTAGAGTTTGGAATTCAGGTTCTTGTTTCCCTTCACTTTTCTCCTCTTCAATTTCTGCCTGTTGTGGTATCTCAAGAGGTATTTGTTCTTGCTTCTCCTCTTCTTCGAATTGTCCATCTCAAAACCTTATTTTGTGATAAAGACTTCTTCCTTCTTCTTCTTTTGAGGTACTTCTTCACTGATTTCTATGGTCTCTGTTTGTGTTGTTCTTTTCCTCCTTATCCTATGAGATCTTCTTACAGCTGTTATTTTTCTCTTTTGTTCTTTCTTGGGGGTAACTTCCTCTACTACCTTTTCTTTTCCTTTTTCCTTAGGTGTTGAGGTAGTCTCAGTTTCTTCAGGTGCCTCCTCTACTATAGGTGTAGGGGGTTTTTCTTCCTTTTCCTACATGTTATGCTCCCTAGCAGGTGATGTTTCCTCTACACCTTTCATCTTCTTGGAGACAAAGCCCCTTGATTCTGTAGACAGAGAGGCATGAGGGATACTTTTCTTACTCCCTTCCTCTTCTAGTGGTTTCCTTTTCTAAGGAAATGATGAGCCTCCTTCTTCTTCTTACTCAGCAGAAGAGCTCTTAGTATTTCTTGCTACGGGTATGCTAGAATCCTCTTCTCTCTCCTTAGGGACCCTTATGATATGCTTTCTTTTTTACCTCCTTTCTTGTTGTGGCTATTTCTCAGGGGTTTCTTCTTTTCCACTCTTTCTTCAATTTTTCTTGACTCTTCTCTTCTTTAGGTGCTGCAGGTTGCTAGTTTGGATTCCCTATTACCTGGTTTAAATCAATCCTAGGTTGGATGTTTTGGAGGCCTTGCTTGGTGATTAGCCAGATCAGACAATGATGAGACAAGGTTTTCTTCACCCCTTTCTGATATTATTTTGCCATTTTCTTTAGGCTATTCAGCAAGTGGTTTGGGACATTTATTACTATTCCATGCCTCAAGTGATTTAAGTATTTAAATTGCATTGTATAGAGTAGGGAATACCTTCCTTCGCATGTGAAGTACTTGATGATGAATGTAACAATTTCTCTCTAGGCCTCAAGTAGGATTCTTTTCTCAATACCCCCTTTTGTCTTATTGTATTTCTCCCCTTGGAAGAATTGTTGTCTAATTTGTTGTGCATTGGGTTTCCCCTCCCAATTTTCTCCATTTTGAGGGAGTCCTATCACTTGCCCAATCAAGTCTTCTGTTACTAGAAATGATATGCTAGCTACTGTGGCTTGTTATCCATTGAATGTTCTTGCAAATTGCTTTGCTCTCTCATTTGAGTATTTGGTTAGCAATTGGAAGTAATTTTTCCATCCAGCCCATTCAAATATATCCTAGAAATGAGGGTTATTTCTCAAGGGTGTGACATCGGTGGGCTCTCTGTGAACAATTGTTCCTCCCATAGCTTCTGCAAACAGGTTTTTTCTCTCTACGTTGATTTTCACCCTTTTTGTTTTGCTTAATCACATCTCAGGGGCAATCTTTAATTTTCCCCGTAATCGAGGCGTGCGTCATCATTCCATAGGTCCTTGTGTTGTGGCTAATTAAATCTTCTCGTAGTGAGATCCAATCCTGTTTCCTCCCTCGGATAGATGTCACTCGTCCTGAGTGAAAAAAATGTTTCACACATGCCATTTTTCCTTCAAATTATTGTTGAAGGGACTTATTAATGTCCCCTCATGATGGTGATTGAAAAAAAGTAAATGATTAAGGCATATATTTAATTTTAACATGTCTTTTCAAGAAATAGATACTTACTACTTGTAGATATTACCTTTTTACCTTAGTGCCACCTATTTGTCCTTCACGTGACACCTTTTTATGGGAATATGCTTTGTCCAAGGGTTTGGCATGTAGCACTTTTTCCAATGAGTAATTTGATTGCAAGGATCATCTGAAAAATGATTTCTCTTCTGGAATTTGTTTATGCAATTTTTATGCTTAGGTAGATCTGACATGAGGTTCCTCTTGGACTCGGCTGGAGGTCCTTGTTTCTATTTGTGCATCTGCAACATGTGAAAACTTGCAAAAATGATACCTCCTTACATGATGCTTGTGATTTTTAAAAACTTACATTCCTTCTTCTTTTATTGTATGATGCTTGCAAGTTCAAGTGGTCTTATGCATCTCTTTTCTTGACTACCCGTAGCACTACTTTGCTGCAACACTCTAAAATTATGCCTGTAGTGACCATGAGGTGGCCCGTAGCACTGAACAAGTAGCCTGATTTAACCAAGGGGTTGCCCATAGCAAGTAAGGAATGTTTGTAGGAAGGGAAAGAGTACCTGAAGCATGAATTTTACTTTGTGTAATTGTTTGTGATTTATCTTTTACCTTACCTCCTTCTGAATATGCCTGTGGCTGACCAAAAATCTACCCATAGCACTTTGAGAAAGTGTCAGTAGCAACTATTTGAGGAGCCTGCAGCAACTGAAAGGTTTCCCATAGCAACTGGAAGTGATAAAAGCAATGTGTTAAGAAGGTTTGGCTGAGGTGTTTTTCTTTCCATCCTTCTTGAAAAATACACATTTTTTCTTCTCCTTTCCTTGTTTTTTTTTTTTTTTTCGGTTTTGCCCCATGAATGACCAAAGCAAGATGGTTTTCCATTTAGGCTCTTTTTCACGCTTCCGAGTAGTCGAAGCTAGGTTTCTACCTAGAATCTACCAACAATGCCCAAATAGGGTTTTCATTTTTGTTTTTTTTAATCCTGCTATTGTTTGTAATAGAATGTTTATTATGGCCCTATTAAGGTCCATATACAACATTTCAATCTTCTTCCCATGGGAGGTAGATATCATCCTCCCTTCCTCATCAATATCTTTTTCCTTTGAACTTAGTGGGTCAATATGAGGGTTTGTCTACATGGATTACTGCACTTGCTGTGAAAATTTCTCCTTTGATAAGGGTTTCTTGTATACTTTGAGTCTATGACCATTAACCAAGAGTTTTAATCTTACTAGATCAATTGTTCATAGTTGGATCACACCATTGTCATAGACATGTTTGATCTTGTATGGCCCAAGCCATCTTGTTTGCAATTTTCCTTTGTGGTTTTTGTATTTTGAATTGAACAGTAGGGCCCAATCTCCATGTGTGAACTGCCTAGGCTTGATGTATTTGTCATGTCATCCTATTTTTGTTGTTGTATCAATTATGTGTTCTGAAGTGCTTGTTGTCTATACTCATCCAAAGCATTGAGCTGCATCAATCTTTGCTTGTGTGCTTTGGAAATATCAATTCCCAGCTCTACTGTAGTCCTCAGAGTTTTGTGTTCAAATTCTATTGGTAGCATTGGTTTCTTCCCATATACAAACTCATATGGTGTGAAGCCAGTAGTTATTTTCCATGTGATTATGTATGCCCATACAACCTCATGGAGTCTAGACTCCCAATCCTTTCTTGATAGATTGACTATTTTGGTTAGGATATTTTCTAATTCTCTATTTGTGACTTCAACTTGGCCATTCGAACGTGGATGGTATGGTGTGGACTTCTTGTGTCTTATCGTATATTCTTCCACTAGGTTAGCAATGAGATCAATAGTAAACTATGGCCCTTGATCTATAACTATTTCCCTTGGTACATCGTATCTTGTGAATATCTCTTCATATAAGAAGGCTGCTACTTTCTCATCTAGAGCATGTGTCGGTTGCTTTTACTTAATCCCATTTGGTGACATAATCTATACATACAAGGATGTACTCTTTGTTGTTTGATTTGGGGTCTATGGGCCCAACAAAGTCCAGCCCCCATTTGTCAAAAGGTTCTAGTTGCAGCTGAGGCTGTAATGGCATCTCATCTGACCTTGTAGGCCTCCCCATATGTTGGAATTTATCACAGTGGGATGTATATTTGTTTTCATCCTTGTACAATGTAGGTCGAGTATCCTACAATCGGATTTTGACTTTGTTGTTCTTTTGGCTACAAAGTTTCCTCCACATGGCTCATCATGACATACTTTGAGAATGTCAATTACTTCATCATCTTCGTAGAAATATTCATATTACACAATAAAGTCCATTATAGAAGAGAAAACTAGAAATCCAAGAGTACTTACCACTTTTCCGTATCAAGGCCCTCTTCTCTTTTGAGGAAAAGTGATGTGGCAGTTGTCCGGAAATGAGGTAGTGTGCTACATCAGCAAACTATCATGTAGAGATAACGAGGGCAAAGAGGTGCTCATCGGGAAATGAGTCATCCACTATGGAATCCTCTTGACTACTTTGTAATCTTGAAAGGAAGTCAGCTACAACATTGTCCTTCCCTGGTTTATCTAGTATGGTAATGCCAAATTCTTGCAAAAGAGAAGCCATTTTACCACTCTTTTGGATATCGATGGTTTATTCATGAGGTACCTGATGGCAACATGATCTCGTGTGTATGAAAGTTTGATAGCATGTGATGTAATGTTTGAACTTGTTGATTTCATATACAACTGCCAAGAATTCTTTCTCCGTCACCATGTAGTTCAGCTCTGCTACTTGCATATTTTTTCTTACAAAGTAAATAGCATAGCTGAGATGACCTTCTTTCTATCCCAAGATCCGCACCTAGGGCAAGATTATAGGAATTTGTATGTATGTGAAAAGTCAATTCCCAGTATGGTCCACATAATATGGGGGTTGATATGAGTAATTGCTTCAGTAGATTGAATGCTTCATTACAGGCGGGAGTCCATACAAACTTAGCATCTTTGTTTAGCAAGGTGAACAATGGGGCTGCCATTTTGCTGAAATTGTTGATGAACCTCTGATAGTAACTAGCATGACCCAAGAAGCTACGTACATATTTTTTTTTTTGCGGTACTGGAAGGTCCTTGATGATAGCAATCTTGGCTGGGTCCACTTTAATCCCCTTTTCAGAGACATGGTGTCCTAGCACTATCCCTTCCTCCATGAGCATGAAACATTTCTTATGACTTAGGGATAGATGATTTTCTTGATAGCATATTAATACTTTTTCCAAGTTATTCAAACATACCTCAAATGTGTCTCCGTAGATGGTGAAGTCATCCATATATATCTCTACATAGTCATGTGAGAGATCTAAAATATGCTAAGGACGCCTTGAAATGTGGCAAGTGCATTGCATAATCCAAATGGTAGGAAAACATATATGAACGTTCCCCATGGGCATGTGAACGTGGTCTTTTCTTGATCCTCAGGAGCAATGCAGATCTAATTGTATCCATTGAAACCATCTAAGAATGCAAAGTATTTCTTCCTTGCAAGTGTATCTAGCACTTGATCAATAAATGGCAGTGGGAAATGGTCCTTCCTTATAGCTGTGTTTAATTCTTTGTAGTCTATACATATACACCACTCACCTCCTTTCTTGGGTACAATGACTAATAGAGAAACCCAATGGCTGTCAGAGATTGGATAAATGAATCCTGCATCTAAGAGTTTTTGTATTTCAGCCTTGACTATTTCTTTCACTGTTGGGTTCATCCGCCTTTGTGGTTGGTGTATGGGTTTGCATTCCTCTTTAATGTAAATGTGGTGTGTACACTTATCTAGGTTGATGCCTTGCATGTCTTCATAGTCCCATGCAAAGGCTTGTTTTTTTACATGTAATATGGTTGTCAATTTTCTTTCTTCTTCCACACTTAATTTGTTATTTATGTGAAGTGTCTTGCCTGGCATTATTTCTATGGCTTTTGTGGCTTCTGTCATTTTCTCTATGCTTTGTTGATTGATCATATGTGGCTGCAGCTATGTGGCAGCAGCTGATGGAAGATCCTTTGTTTAGTTTCAACTGGTTCTTCTTTTGACCATAGATTATAAAAAGGACAATGAATACAAGGCAATTCTTCAGGAGTGGATTATTCTACATGATAATTGTTTTGCAGTATGTTGGAGATGATGGTATCCTCTTCTAGATCTTGCTTGTGTGCATGCATGATCTATTGTTAAAGTAGGGTAGAGGGGTACCTCTTCTTCTTCTTCAATCCAGACAGGCTGGTCCTTGTCTTGTGATACCTGTGCTGGTGGGTACAAAACCAGTTGCTTGGTGATGTTCCCATTTGAAATCTGCATGTTGCCAGATCTACAGCTTGATTAATGCATCTGCAGTGGCCAAACATGGCCTTCCCAAGATCAGAGGATATCCTCCAAGTTTTTTTGGCTATAATACAATAAAATCTATAGGGTACTACCATGAATCTACTAATATGACCAGATCTTCTATAGTTCCTTCTAGTCGTACTATGGATCATGCTGCCATTTACAACATTGTATATGTGGGATGAATATGTTATAGGTATAATTTATGCATTATTTCCATTGTTATGACATTGATGGAAACTCCCATATTGATCAAGGTATTATGGACTTGTTGTCCATTGATCTTAACAAAGGACAACAGACAGCCTGGTCTGCGTATTTCTACGTGGTAGCGTTCTTCCCAAAGATGATTTCTACCAATTGTCCAATGACATGGACTGTATTAGGATCCTTCTTCTTCCTTCCAGGTTTCTAAAGGCACAAATCTCTAACTACCTTGGAATAAATGGGGACATCTTTAATGGCTTGAAACAAAGGGATATTTACATAAACATTCTTTAGTCATGGCTTTGGGATATCAAACTCATGTTCAAACATTCTGGGAAGGGTACTGATATTGTTTTTGCATTCTCTTTATTAGCTGGTTCATGATCCTCATATGGCTGTGGTGTAGACTATGGAATGGATATTGTGGGATTTTTCATTATGGGTGGAATTGGAGGTGGTAGATTTCTTCCTAAATGCAGGTGGACTTCATTGATGTCCATTGTATAAGCCGGGTACTGTGTTATTTTAGTAGTACATGTTGGTTAAGCCAACTTATTTGCAGGATTTGGCACAGGTTGAGTAGGTATTTAAGCCAATCTTACTGGTTGTGTGTTTGGTATTATTACAGGATGTTGTGGTTGTTGTGGGAACCCACCTTTCTGATTTCCCCAAGTTTGCTTCCCTCTCCATGGTTGCTGCCATGGGTTTGTAAGATTTTGTGGACCTTGGGTTGGCTGGTTTTACCATTGATTGTGTGGGGATGCCATGGTTGTTTTTTCTAGGGTGGATTAGGATATTGCTGCCATTGATTGGGATTATATGGTTGTTGGATAGGCCAATGTGGGTTGGAAGGGGCTAGGGGCATCCATGGATTACTCCAGCTGGGCATGTTATTTACATTTTGATCGAAAAATGATGATTTTGAAAATGGTAAATTTGATCCCATACCTGGATAGTTTGTCCTTGGTTGTCAAAGTTTCCTTTGTGCCATGTAGATCACTTGGTCTTCATTTCCTCCTATGGCATGCAGTGCTACGAAATCTGGTTCTTTAGATGTAATTCTTGCTACCTTCATCTTTATAACTTGCAATCGCTTGCTTCTTCGATAATGGGCAGCAAATGCACCATAAGGGCTTGGTCCATTGCTTGTTGTTTCTATCTGGTGTGCAGTGTATCTAGCTATGTAGTCATGTGGATGATTACATCCATCTTCATGTCTCATAGCAGATTACTTACATCATCTTTAGAGATCCCATTGGCTGATGCTGACATCATTTTATTATTCCAAATTTTACGCAATGTTGATCTCGAATAATTATTCCCCAGTTGTTGCATCTCCTCTAAGGTTAGCTGAGATGCGTCTCCTCCACTCATGAGGTCTAAGGCTTCCAAGTAGTCATCTCATATTCCTTTCAAAAATACTAGCTTGAGTGTGTCTGGGCTAAGATTAGTTTGCTTATGCTTCTGCAGAGTGAAGGTGAACCTCTTCGTGTAGTCTTCCAAAGATTCATCCTCATCTTGAGTCATGTGGAATATGTCATTTCTTCTAAAGTTTCGCCTTTGCCATATTCCTGATATTTGGCTAGAATTTTTTTTTCATCTCATCCCAACTACTAACTGTGTTCCCCCTAGTCCCATGAACCATCTTAGTGTTGCATCCTTCAGGGTGGCTGGAAAGAGCTTGAGATTTTGTTCATCCATTTGGTAGTTGTAGCTTCGGCATAACACATCATACTCAAATAGGAATGTATCTGGATCCTCATTGAACATCCCCCTGAAGTGTGGGAGGGATGAGGGTGGAATATTCTTCATAGGAGTATCTTCTGGTTTCGTAATTAGGAATTCAAAAGTGGAGGCAACATGTCCTCTACCTTTAACTTCATTTCCTGATGCTCGATCCATGGGAATTTCCTTGTTATACAGATCCCAAGAGATTTCAGAATAATATCCTCAAATTCCCGATCAACCTCCCCTCGATTTATAATGTACAGATACTTGAGGTGTTATATGGTGGGTGGCAGTAGCTATAACAGAACTTTCTAAATTGAGTAGGTATTTTGGTGTTCTTTCTCCTCGTGGAGTATGGGAAATGTTCAAATCCTCATCTTGTCTCTCTTTCACTAGCACGGCCAAGGTCTTCTCTGCTTCTTATTCTTCTTCTTGAATATGTTGCAGCTCCTCTACCACTCTTCTTATTTGTGTGGAAGTATACTCCTTGTCTTGGGAGATAAGTAGCTCCTCTGCTGTAGTAGTTTGTTTTTGCTTTGGCAAAAATCTTCCGAACGAGTCTCGTTCTCTATGCATAAATTTTCCAGCTCTCTCTCTTGATTTTTCCTATATATTTTCCTTTTTTCCCTTTTTTTATTTTTTTAATATATGAGGGGGTTGGTTCTTAATGCTATTTGCAGAAATTGAGCAATGCGGTAATGAAAAATTTACCCTAGAAAGTAGGAATTCTAGCTCCTAGAAAGCTTTTGAAATAATAGGAAGGAAAGTTGATCTAAAAAGTAGGACGACTATTCTAGAAAGCATGAATGGTTATTCTAGAAAGTGGGAAATGAAAGCATGAATTGACTAAAAGTGGGAAATTTAATCACTTATATGGTAATGTCTGGACACCTTCCCAAGCAACAAAGGTTAAAATTATGTGCGAGAATAATCAACCAATGATATTAGGTCTCATACTCTGTTATTCATTAAATGTCAACCCAAGGGTGTAAGCTTTTCAAAGGGCCTACAAAATATATGCTACAATACTTTGGAGTGAGGTATTTGTAGGCTAGAAATTCATCAAAGAGTATAAAGTAATGCTTGTGTAAATTGGAAAGTAAACTATGGATGTTGTTGATCTACAGATCTAAAACTCAACACACTATGCACTCATTAGCTTTTAGAAATGAAATGAATAATTGATAATCAATCCACACAACATAAATAGGAAATGGAGGAATAGGATCTTCCCTACAATTCCTTCTGAGGGGGCCCTTCCTCATGTAGAAGTGAGTTCCGATCCTACCCTAGAAACTCACATAACTGCTCAAGAAGATAAACGATTCATCTATTAAGTTGTAGCAATTAAAGATTGCTACAGAAAAGAGATTACAATGAACTTAAGAGCACAAACTCACATTAATATATTTTGTCTTCACACATTCACAATTTTTCTTCTCTCATACAACTATCACTTCATTCCTTAATCTATTACTTGTTGGTGTGTGTATTTTCCACATCATTAGGTGAGTCATCTCACTTAGGTGAGATCGTAGGTCCATGTGTCATTTAGGGGTCATTATGAGATTCCCTTACACATCAGTGTGTCGGTAGCGTCACAAGGTCAACACGTCGTCATGCATCATATGTGTCATTGGGAGTTACACTTCTATTCTAGGAATGTAACTCCCCCTCTCTACTTGAGTTGTCATGATTGCAGCACTGGGGGTTACTCAACACCTTCTATATGTACACATCTTTTGATCTATGAGATAGAGGAGAGTTTTATGGCTTAACCAAGTTCTACCCATTTTTCGAATATTTTCATGCACATTCGGTTGATGCTCACTCCTCCCGAGATCTCTTCACACTACCATTCGCACATCCATTGATGTGCACGTCGTCCCTCATGATCCTCGCTTGTGGGTTTTCAAACCTCTTTCATGGTATCAAAGTGTGGGGACCTAAATTACGTTGCTCACCATCGTTGCTCCACTATGTAGTTGCTTGTGCAAGCTCTCACTTTTTCATGTGCTCTACTTGCATATTTTGAGATTCTGTGGGTGTATTTTTTGGGTGTTTGTGCTCTTCAGGTGTTTGAGTTTAGTGTCTTTGACCACTCGATTCTTCGTGTTTGCATGTGCATTTGGAGGTGTTTTTTATGAGCACGTATTCCCTGCCCTTCAGCTATAGCTTGCTCGTGCTACATGTTGGTCTAGCCTCTGCATTGGTCTGTAAGCTACTTTGTGCATGCTTTGACTCGCTGATTGGGTGCCTGTACATGTTTTTTGGCCTTTTCTTGATCTCGTGGGCTTGTGGTTTGTTTGGAACGTTGGCTCCTTTGAAAGTGGACGTTTTGCACTGGTGTTTCGAGATCCTCTACTCGTGCTGCAGCTCGGGTTTGTCCTCTATGTGGGCATGTTTGCATTCAATCACTTAATTGCTCGGCACTCTGCACCGATCCGTGGTATTGGTTCGTGCCTCTTGCATTTATTGTGACTCAAGTTCTATCGGTCTTCACCTACGTGAACATGCTTTCCTTCGGATTATGTTAGCTTAAATCGACCCTATACTCGCGTTGGCTCTTCATCATTCTTGGCATGATCCTCTTCATCCGACTTGTGTTTGGTGTGTGTGTTGGTTTGCTCGTGGTTCTGTGCTCCCTAACTTGAAGTATGCATTACTTTGGTAGTTGTTATGCCCTTCCCAAGTTTGAATTCACGCCGTAATATTACTAGGTCTCTGCTCAAACATGGCTGCATTCTCTCTATGTCCCGTGTCTGAGCCTCCAAAGCATGTGGCTCTGTAGTTATTGCTAGTTCTCTATGCCACAAACCATTACAAAAACATTGTAGCTCTACCTACACTGCCCTCCACACATTTCACGTGGATTCCTCGCTTTCGGATCATGTTGGGTCGTTTCACGTGGATTCTTTGCAGCAATCGTCCTCGTGTTCGCTATTATTTACACATAGAATTTGGTTTAGACTCTTGCTTGGATGCAGCAAACAACTCCAATGGCTCCCTTGACCTCCATGTGGAGCTATCACTACCTGCAGCACCAGCTCCACCTCCCTCCAGCTCCTCCACATGTGGATTTCTTTTCTTGCCGCAACCAATGACCTCTTTGCTCCACGTGGGCTCCACAGCACGCATTCCCAGCATCTTCAGTTTGGTCAAAGAGTATCTCCATGTGGTCCCTCTCATCACCTTCTTTTATGATGTTTTAGGGTGATTATTAAAAAACAAAACATTTCATTTCTTGGTATTGTAAAATTTGGGTTATTTGACTTGTTTTATCAACCCTCCTACGACCGTCAAAGATGGAGGGCGAGGTCCGGGGTTGGCAGGAGGCTAACCCCCTCAATCAAAACAAACCCCTACTAAAATTCCATGTCATTTCTAATGAGTAGTCACACGATACCCTTTTCACCCAACTCATGTACTTTTTTCATGTGTTTACGATTCTCTAGTGCATTTTTCCATCGATTGGGGAATCATTTTAATGCGATAACTTTTGACTCGCTGCTCATTTCTGAGCGCTTCCTTGGTCAAAGTTGTATGATTTTTCACACACTACGTGATGGAATTTCCAATTTTATAAATGCACTACTTTTATAAAGTCCGCATTCTAGGGGGGTTGCTTGTACTCTTGGGTTTTCGCACATAAACGCATTATTGGCCGAGTCCGATGTCTTGCACCTTGCATCTTGCATTTTTTCATCATGGAGAGTGATCTTTTGAGATGTGAGCATCATAGGATCACCTTCATGACCTCCACCACTTCTCACTAGGAAAGAGACCTATTCAGCCTGGCGTGCTTCCATGGAACGTTACTTCACCTATGAGGGTCTTTCACCTTCTTACTTGGGCCGCCTCGCACCCACAGATCATCATCATCTAGAGGACTTCCTTGAAACTTGCAACCATGTTTTTGGTCACATGATGATGCATGTATCTCGTTCTCTTTGGTTTCACGTGGCAGACTCAGATCCACCTCATCGTGTCTGTAGCATTCTTCAGTCCTTCTATGGAGACCCTTCACATACTGCCACCATTGTTGCTACTGCTAATTCAATTGTCTCCTCCATTTCTTCATGTGATGACAGTTCCACTGATATAGGCTTGCTTGGTTCTACTTCTGATGATGAGGATTGTGTACCCATTTCTGATGCAGAGAGTACTACAGAAGACTCTTCTCCTCTTTCTCTCACTATTCCAGACATTATTGTTGTCCCCCACATCTCATCGGATATCAAGCGCCTCATACTCGCCTCACACCATCATTACACCAGCCTCCTCTCCACTTTTAGTGTGTGAGGCCCCTTTCACTCTTTTACTTGATGACTCATACCTATCATACATCGCTCTTCTATTTGTTGAGCCCCCTCATTGGGATGAGTATCTGCCTGACCTTAGTCGTCTTTTCACAGAGTCTACTTGTGATGCACTATAGGTCCCTCATCCATCTATAGGTGTTTTAGAGGAGTTCATCATCTCTGTTGTTGGGAGTTCCCCTTCCGGGAATCATGTCACTTCCACATTTCCGGAGACCTTCATTGATCCACCCTCAGCTGTGGATCCCTTTTCTATTGTGGAGGATGTTTTGTTCCCTTCACATCACGTGGACATCCTTTCTACAGGTGTTCACTCTTCACACTTTGACAATTCTACACACGTGGCATTACCTTTGGTTCCTTGGCACTCACTCACTAGACCTATGTCACACTTTAGTGCACCAGACTCAGAGTTCATTGTGTTGCTGCCTTCAGTTTCCTTTGTGGAGTGGATGGACTTCTAGCATGTCATTTATGTCTTTCCTAAGGGCAAGCACATAGTTCGATGCGGGTGGCTCTTCTTCAGTCTAGAGGCAAAGGATCTCGTGATCGGCATTCTTCTAGGAGACTTCATATAGCTGCAGAGTTCAATCCATCCATGGCATCTTCTAGCATCCCTCTCATCTCCCTCTTCTTCTCTCTTCTTCTTCTTTCCGAGAGATTGCCTCTTTGTACATGGGTACCTTTTCAGGATCGTCTATGGACGGGACCCATCTTTGGCATCTTTCTTAGATTAGAGAGTGTGTTTTTCTCTTATGGTGGATGTTTTTCCCATTGGGTTTTCCTTCACTTCTTGGGATGTTCTTTCTTGTACATGGGTACCTCATCGGGCTTTATCTTTGGGACCCATTTCTCATTTCGACTTACCACCTTGTCCTAAGTTACGATGAAGGGGGGGTGTTGGTGTGTGTATTTTCCACATCATTAGGTGAGTCATCTCACTTAGTTGAGATCGTAGGTCCATGTGTCATTTAGGGGTCATTATGAGATTCCCTTACACGCGTCGGTCGTCACATAGCGTCGGTCGTCAAAGACGTTAGTACGTCATATGCATCATTGGGAGTTACACTTCTATTCTGGGAATGTAACTCCCCCTCTCTACTCGAGTTGTCATGATTGTAGCACTGGGGGTTACTCAACACCTCCTATATGTACACATCTTTTGATATATGAGATAGAGGAGATTTTTATGGCTTAACCAAGTTCTTGCCCATTTGTCGAATCTTTGCATGCACATTTGGTTGATGCTCGCTCCTCCCGAGATCTCTTCACACTGCCATTCACACATCCGTTGATGTGCACGTCATCCCTTGTGATCCTCACTTGCGGGTTTTAAAACCCTCTTTCATTACTCTATATCCATTACATTTTTATCTCGAATATATATAAACAGATCACTAACTTATTCAATGCTAGGAATATGATCAAAAACAACTCAAATAGATTATAGTTGTTCTGTTTCATATTTGTTGAGCGAGATAGCTAATTCTGTCTTATTTACATGATAATAACTTATTATAAAACTACTTAACAAAGTAACCATAATGTTACATATGATGTGTTAGGATAGATGGTAATTTTTTCTTATACTTCGGTGTGAGATGGATAAGTTCTCTTTGGCTATGGGCAGCTGGAGGTGCATACTACTCTGTTGTTGTAGGTAGTTCGGAAGATGCTACGGCAGGTCTAGAGCTTGTTATGGGTAAGATAAATCACCCAAAGACTTCTCAAACTTTTCCAAACAATGTTGCCACTTGGTTAACTCATTTTCCAACTTCATATGCTCAGCTCCATATACTTCATGATGCCTCATTATTGTTGGATGTCATGATTCTCTTTTATCATTCCCAGCCAGTGGCTATGGGCTGCTATAGGAGCACAACCAAAGTGCTACGAGCTAGGGCCTACTACTTCAAAAGCTTATGGCATCTTGTAATTTGTTCATGGAGACATCAGAAACATTAGTTTGCACAAAAGACAAGATTCACCAAAGTAAATAAGTATATTATATCTTAATGAACATACAAAACTAAATATATGTAAAATCATAACTTTATCTCATATCAACCATCAAGAGGAGATCAAAGTCTCAAAACTATATGTGTAAGAGGCTTCAAAAATGATTTAGATGGGGCCAAAACATGCCAATATGTGGCCTTATCAAAAGGTAAACTAACAATGGATAGACGTCACTAATATCTCATCTCATTGTTCAAAAAAAAACGTGTACATATAACTATAACAAAAGTATGATGTAATAGTGATTTTGTGTAAATTTTAGTGTCTACATTTCCCCCTTTATGCTAGTGAATAAAATTTACTAGTGTAAAGGAGAAGGAGAAGTGTACTTGAAATTTTGTTTAAGAAAGAACCAATAGGATCATGCCGAGAGAATATAATCGTGCATAGAGAACGTCATGAACCAATGATTGATTCATGTGGAGAAAGGGGAGGACCTTGTCATGAGTAGATAAGGATTTTATGTGACTTTGTGAAAAGAGTATTTTGGAAACACAAAGACTAGCAGTTGGGTGTATTTGTGAAATTGGTGGCTAGTCAAATCTTCAATATATTTTGGTTGTAAAGCATAAATTTGGGAGTTACAACACATCCTGAGAATGAGACCACACCAATGCAGATGGATCTAGGTCATATTTATAATGCAAGAACCCTATGAAAAGGTATTAGGGAATGATATATCAATGCCCTACCATATAACACATGGATTTAATGATTATAAAACTATGAAATTTTCATTTGTGTGTATTATCTAGGTTTGTTTACTTTTTCCCCATATGCTTATAAAGTGCACTTTGGAATTGTTGTAATTGTAACTAGATTGAAATTGGATAATTGAAAATAAGTAGAATTTTCTTTACATGAACACTTTGGATATATCTTTTCTTTGGGAATGATATATAATGTGAGATGTTTATGTGTGGTAAAATTCAGAGATGTAAGATGTGGATGACCCTACGTGGTTAGCCCTATATTTCCCCCTTTCGATGAAAAGGATATGGGGTAACCATGTCACTAGAGTCAAGAGAATATAATATAGCTGGTGTGTGGATATGAGGTGTAATGTGAGACGTAACTTGAGAAATTAAATATAGGATAGCTTGTAGAAATTGAAGGAGTTGTTAAGATGGAAAGATAGAATTTTTCATGTAGGATGTAGGTCCTACGATATATATGTAAGAACATGAACTCACTATTGCATAATATCTATGATAGATCACAATGAGGATGTGTTGTGGGAGTGCTAAAAATCATATAGGTAATGACACAAATAGCATGTGAAAAAGGGTAAAAATCACAAGATATGGGCTATACCATAGCGGGGGTATTAATGAGGGACTATACCTTAGGAAAGGTGAGTGGTAGAGTTTTGTACTATAAATGTTTGACTATATATAGAAAAATAGAAAATTTGATAGTGACATTTCATTTGTAATTGAGTAATTGTGAAACTTAGCTCTAAGTGAAAAAATATGTTGAGAGTTAGAGAGCCTATTCAAACTCAATTTGAGTGGGTGATAAATTCTATACATATGTAGATGATGGATGACATGGTTATTGCACTTGATGCCATGAATGTATAGAAAAATACCTTAGTTATTGGGTAAAAATCTGGAAATAGACATAATGGTCCAGTTTTGGCCTTGGATCATTAACATTCAAAATTATATGTTCCTCACCTAATACCATATGCTTTAGACCCTATAAACTATTTTGATAAATTGTGTAATTTTTTATGAGTGTTTGACGTTTTTCATCATCTAGTATAGTATTGATGCCTATGTTGTGGTATTATTGTGATCTATTATGGTTACAAAGAGATGTAAATGTGAGATATTTATACGGTGGACGTCATATGGATACCTTATTTTCCTTACACCTAGATGATGTGGACTAGGATTTACTTGACAAAGCAAGGATATAGAGGTTCCCCCAAACAAGAACTTGATTATAACATTGTTTGAGTCATGAAATTCGACACATGTACATTTTGGTTACCTACGAAGATATGAAAATCACGCTAGAGGATGTATAATGCATATTGATATTTTATTTGGTACAAGAGTGGGTACATGTTGTTCATGTAGATACAACATATCATTTCGAGTTTCAAATAATTATTTTGTGGGATGGGGTGGGATAGGAGAGATTTCTATTTGTTTGAGCACTATTGTTGCATCATGAATTCCATGGTTGTAGAGGTATATTACGTTTTATTGGCCTCATTTGTGGTAATATATGGTGGATTCGTGTCTATATAATATATGATGTTGTATATTTGATAGGATATTAAGGAGCAAGGGACCCTCTATTATTGGGTTTGGTGTATGTTGACACACACGTACAAAGACTTATAAATATTTACTTTGGAGAGTCGTGGTATTGGTACGGTAGCTACCACAATATTGCACATTTGCTCTTATAAGTATATTGTATGTGTGCATTCCATAGGTGGTCCTCATATTGATTAGGCACATCTATAGATAGTGGAAATGTAATGGGACTTTCTAGAGGTAATGTTTTGAGACGATGACCTATAAGATGATGTGAACATTTTAACAATAATGGATATATTATGTTGCAATTGTATAAATACTATCTAGGGTGACTAAGGGATGTGGTATATCTCCAAATGATTTGAGGAATTATGTGGTTGGAGGATTGATTCCCCATACACGAGGATCAGTATCGTATGAAAGTGTGACCCATCGGTTTGGGGTAATGTAGAAGGTTACCCCACCACCATACCCATGGAGCTAGTCCACACATGTAGTAAATAGATGTGGACTGTCTGAGCCAATAATGGTTGGCCTATTATCACCCCTAGCATGAGAAGTAGATCCAAAGTGATAGTGGTGATAGGTAGGGATGATGCAACCTATACAACATGGTGGGCGAGCATTCATGGGTACTCATGTTTCCCATATTAGTGGGAGGCCCAGATGGAGGTGAGCCACCTAATGGTGTAGATGGATATCAAGTTCCTCCACCTGCAGTGGAGTAGAGGGAGATTCCCTTGTGGAGATGTGGTGGAAACAACAATAGCTCAATGTAAGTATATATTGTGCTTATAGTATTTTTTTATATCATGTGATTAGTTGGTTAGATACTAGCTAATGTATGTTGTGTGATGATCATAGGTGATTCCCGTTAGACCACCATTATAGACGCGTCTATGCAAACCCCGATCTGAAATGTTCTAGGGGATATTGTTATTGTGGATTCATTGGGAGATTGGATGACATTACGGTGAGCACACCTATCTATTTGACCTAGAAGTAATGACGACAATGACTTATGTGGTTCTACATATCCGGAGGGATGAGAGTCATTTTGGGCTAGTGAGGTAGCCCACTGGCTAGCCACATGATGATTTAGTAAATATCTTACTAGCGAGATTGGTGGAGTCACATGCACGGTATGTACAAGTGCTAGAAAATAATGTGACATTGCGAGAGAAAATTTTGTACTATGAAGATAGGTCATGATCCGGAGGATGCTGATACCTACAACAACCTCTAGCTCATAAGATCTAGTGGATGTATATAGTGAGAGTGTTGAGGATTACTATTTTGTATATAAATATATGTGCTCTTTGTACCATTATTATTTAACATTTTGTTGTAATATATATATATATATATATATATATATATATATTTAATTACATTGTGTAATATTTGTAGTACTTGTGTTTCTATTATCCAAATAACTATCTTGGTGATTTGGATAACTCACATACACATTCGACTCTCGGTTCCTCATTAAAGGTTGTGCACACTAAATTTCAGTTGCACAACTCCTTGGTTGCATTTTCCCCTTGCACCCCTTCTTTTCCTCAAGCACCCTTGCACACTTTTTTCTCTCTCCTTCTCCTTTCCTTTTCCTCTTTGTTCCACTCCCCCTCACACCCACCTTCTAAGCATTAGATTCATTTCTAAGAAGCTTCTTAACCCTACGTGCATCTCACACTTGCTTCAATCGATAATTCCCTATCCCTATTCCACACAATTCCCATTACTTTGAATGGTTGTGCCTTGACCTTGTATTCTTTGCTCACTAGTTTGCTTCATTTCCCTGCATGCATCGTGTGTGCATCCCTATGCACCTTTCCTTTGTTTTCTTTTACACACCATTTCCTCGTGCCCTCCTTGTGCCCTTTTATGCTAGGTCATCTTATGAAATGTTTGAGTATGCCATGCATAACTAGTCAAAATGTTCCACCTGGGGCACCGAATCCTTGCAAAAAAATAAATGAATGACACATGGAAGAAATGACAAATATTTACATAGTTGGCCATCATTTCAGCCAATCCACGCACGCCACATGTTTTGTGTGCGCCGATGACTCTGAAATCTTCTAGAAGCTGTATCTTTTACTACAGAGCTCATATCAGTGTGTGCCTCGACTTGTTAGAGAGCTGCTGACATCAGCTACAGTGTTAGGAATTTAAATTCAAATTCTTGGTAGATCTGGTAGGTGAGAAATGGGAAAATGTCTCTCTGAGAATTGATGAGTAGATCTAATTTCTCCAACCACCCGATTTGATATGATCTACCCTCCTTCCTTCTTCAACATGCCAAACAAGCTTGGGAAGCATATTTCATAGATCTCTAGGTGGATTTGTAGGCATTAAATGCTTCTTGTTTGTGGTTTTATTTCAAATTCAGTTTTTCCTCCTCCTCTTCTCCTTCTATAGATTTATCTATAAATGTAAGAGCTAGGCTCATTTGTAATGTTGGACACTCTGGATCCTTACGCATTCTACTAAGGACTTCATATTTTCTATATTTTGAGTTACAGACCTCTAGATCTGGCTCTCACATGTGGATATCAGCCTCCTTCATCATTGTAAAAACACTATGTATATCTGGAAGTAATAGAAATGTCATTTTGTGACTATTAGTTGTCATAATGTGTTTGCATTCCTTCTTCTTTCCTTTTGTTTTGTGTTGTGTGCTAGTTATTTCATTTCACGTCCCTTGTAGTTCCTTATTTAGTTGTGTTCCATGAGAATGATAAGGTAAATATGTGTTTAGCTGTGTTACTCGTGCCTAGCCTCCTTTTACGTATTTCCTTTCATTCTCGCTCAAAACAAATAGTGTTCATCCCTCTTTTTTGGTTTTATCACCTTTTAGTGTAGTTTCCTTTCATGTTATCCTTCTATCCCTAGTCCCTTGGCATTATTAGCTTAGTTTTCCCTTCTAGCACTAGGAGTAGCGTAATAGCAATAGAAATAGATAGAGGAACCGGCCTTCTCCGGAGATCCGTCCCAAGCACACAAGGTCCCACAACTTGGGGATGATTCCATTATGGTCTAAAAAAACTCGACCCTTCCAATATTTGAGATGTGGGTGCACATTTGAGAAACCAATAGTTTTTGGCACACCGGTGGGACAAGCATTGAAAGCTCAAATTTCATATCTCTAAGTTTTGGTGTGTGGAATTAGTATTTCCTTTGGAGGCTCATTTCAACACATCTGGTGACTCCCAACATTTTAAAATCTCTATTTTAGTAGTCCTGAGTTCCTTTCATGAGAAGAGTGCACACAAGAAGAAGTGAAACAATCAAGATTCTTGTGAGTACCTTCACTATCCCTAAGAAAAGTTCATACTAGAAATTCCACGTGCGCATATCCATCTCCAGTAGCTACCGCGCCCATTCAAATCCTCCTCAAAATAGATAACCTACATGACCTATAACAAAACATCATTTTCCTCCTTCACCGAGAAACTTTACAAACCGTACTTAGAGGGAGTCCCTTAATTCTCAAGCTATGTAACGTGATATGCCAAATGGCACACTCAAAATTAGTCCATACTTTACTGGTGATAATCAAGTCACCCCTTAGGAACATATCCATGATATAGAAAATGTGTGTTCACTCTACCTGATCACACATGATGATGTATCACCAAGCTACACGTAACCTCTTTCAAAGGAAAAGTGCTCCAATGACACCAAGGCTCGAGACTTGGATCTTTCACCACTTGGGATGAGCTGGGAATAGATCTTTACAATTACTTTGAAGATAAGTTAGATCACCTATCTCTGGTGGAAAACTGAAAACAACAATGAGGGTTCCCAACGAGGAGATGACTGATTTCAACATCATATTTTAGAAGACTTGGGACATAATCCCTCTTGTGGTAAGACCTATAGCCCAACATACTTTCCTATATTATATGAATGTGCTTAATAACAATATCTAAGTCATGATTCAATCCATGGGAGGTAGGAATTTACTAGCTTCTTATAGTATTATAGTAAGGGCAGAAAATAGTCTTATTCAAGTGGGAAAGATAACTCCTAGACCGCTTATGCCCTTGTTCCCAGAAATGCCACAAGTACCCTAGCCATCTTTAGCCCCTATTCCTATTCCTGAGAAAAGCGCATAACCAGGTTGCCTCAACATCCTACTCTCTAGCGTAGAAAAAGGAAGATAAAGAGTTGAAGGCCCTGATTAGAAATTTATCAAACAAATTCATATCATTAGAAAAGCAATAGGCACAATCCTATAGAGGTAATTCTAATCAAGCACATGGCCAAAGTAATCAACCTTGGTAGAATCAGTATGGAAATCAAAGATACACACCCAACTAGAAGAATGATAGATGGCATCCCAATGCACATATACCCTTGCAAGTTGTTCCTCACGTTCCTTCCCTTCCAAAGATCTAGTGTGAGTCAAGCGCTTGTTCCAGTTCAAAACAATTTGGTACAAGAGTCATAATGGTGCTTCCCTTGCAACATGCCTCATATTCAATATCATTGTGCCAATTTTGTGCGCACCCAGGCCTTCATGATCTAGAATGCTTTAACCTACAAGCCTTCAACAAGTTCCCTTAAAGAAGAAAACTAAGAAAGACCAAAATCTCCTTCATAGACAAATTTTATGTTATTTGGTGCAGAGGACTTCTATGCAATCAACCAAGATGCAAATGATGCAAATAGACCACTCGCCCAATTTGTGAACAACACAATATATATATAAGAAGAGTATGTTATAATCAAGTGCACAGTCATGATCCCAAAGAACACAAGCGGATCCTCAAAAGCAAAAAGATGTATAAAATGCATCTAGTATTAAAATCACTCAAGTCCCTATGCAAGAGGCTCTACACAAAGCTCCTTCTAAAGTAGTGTGTACCCTTCCTTTGGTAGGTCAAGCCTCTGCTCTAGCTAAAGTCCAGGCTTCCACACTGAACAGTCAAGAAGGGATGTTGTTCCCCAAATGTAAAAATGGGGGCCTTCCATTTAGCATTGTGGACCAAATGAAGAGAACAAACATAAATGTCACAATGTGGGATGCCTTGACCATTCCATCTCAATGGGATCTATTACATGAAGCTCTGCACAACTCCCACGCACTGATCTAGTTGTGCGAAGTCACTTTATTCTATCAACATATGCCAAGAAAAGGAGAAATAAGTAAGTAAAGTTGTTAAAACCCCACCCTTCTACATGTCCTTGATCATAGGCAAACACCTAGTTCATAATTTCATGATTGACTCAGCACTAGTACTTCTATTATGCCTAAGAAAATTACTAATGTCTTAGGTCTTAAATATATCCCTTTGTCTAAAGGAGTCCTATAACTTGATGGCTCAACTGTCACCACTTTAGGATTCATTAAGGATCTTTAGTTGACCCTCCATGCATGTCCAAGCCTAACAATAACTCAAGATGTGTCAATCATCGACCTACCTCCTGTTTTTTCCTATGTCTATCAAGAGACTTTACTACTAAAGTGGGTGGTTACTTGACTTCTGATTGGTCTCATATGTTATTCAAGATGAGGTATGGTATCTAGTTTACCATACAATATGAGCCTATATTTTTGTATCATGTAGAGTCATATGTCCCATCCCCTCTCCAAGCCAACTGTTTAATCCAAGAAGAACAAGCTTCAGTTCCTAAAGAGCAGTCTCTTCCACCCTCTATTCCTAACCTAGTACTTGATGAATGGGTGGAAAGGCACCATAAATTTTATCCATATGCTGAAGAATTGGAAGCTTATGAAACTAGGCTTGGTACTTACTACATTCTTAATGAAGAAGTTGTCCTACCACATGTTCTTAAGAAAAAAAAAGTATAATTGGGTCTATGGAAGTTGTACGTTGATGAATCCGTAGTAGAAACAACGTGGGAGTAGGAGTGGTTCTCATTTTCCCTGACGATGAGAAATTATTCTTTGTGCATAGGTTGTAGTTCACATGTTCTAATAATGTGGTAGAGTATGAAGCGTTGGTCCATGGCTTGCTCATTGCTAAGAAGAAGAAAATTAAGATTCTGTGGATCTTTAGGGACACAAAATTGGTTTCCCACCAGGTTACCAACAAATGCCAGACAAAGAATAAGCTTCTCAAACCTTATAATCATAGAGTTTGGGACCTCCTTAAGATATTTTATGCTCTAAATTTGTAGGTGGTGCCACGTAAAATGAATAAGGAAGATGACTAGATGGTCATGCTTGGTTCACAATTCTCTCCTACTGAGGACTTTGTCAAAGAGAACACTCAAAGACATTAATATGGTGATCTAGCCATCCATTCCAAATAACAATACCAGCTGGAAAGTGTTTGACAATGATGTGTAGATTGTCTAGTTTATTCATAATGAAGCTGAATTTTCATCAAGTATGCAAGTTGACTTGTATGACAGCTATGGTGACCAAGTGATACAAATGAAGACAAACAAGTTTCCTAAAGGGATGGTCACCTTAGAGAAAATTTTTAGCCCTGATGATGAGTTCAAGGGTGAATAAAGGTACATGTGTGTCACGTAAGAACATTCTTCCCTAGTTATTATTATGTGCGAAAAATAATTCTTGCTCGGTAAGACTTGTGGGCATGATGAAAACATGCCTTCATCTCTCTCGTGTCAAAAATATAGTGATATCTTCTCATGGGATTATGAAGACCTCAAAGGTTTTTATCCAATTGTTTCTCAACACTCCATTGACCTTAATCCTAGTATCAAGAAAATAAAATATAAGCAATGACCAATCAATCTAAAGATAGATCCCCTAATGAGAAAGGAATTTTACAAAACTCATTGAGGAAAAATTATTTTTCCCATTAAATACTCTACCTGGGTCACAAATTTAGTTCCAGTGCACAAGAAGAATGGTGAAATTAGACTCTGTGTTGATTTCAAATATTTGAATAAGGCATCTCTAAAGGATCATTATCCTTTGCCTTCAATGGAGAAGATTCTACAAATTGTGGCTGGCACGCAGAGATTCTCCATGCTAGATGGATATTCAGGTTTCAATCAGATCCTAGTCAAGGAAGAGGATCAATTCAAAACAGTGTTTACAACCAAGTGGGGAACATATCCATATCAGAAGATGCCCTTTTTTCTATCAAATGTGGGTACCACATTTTAGAACACCATGGATAATGCCTTCAAAGGTTACATTAATGAGTTCATCTTGGTTTACCTTGATGACATAAAAATCTTCTCAAAGTAGAGCACGAATCATATGGCGCACTTGGAGAAATTATTTGAGAGATGCAAAAAAATTGGGGTGTCTCTTAACCCTAAGAAGTGAAATTTTGTGGTGGCACAAGGCAATCTCTTGGGCCATGTGGTTTCAAAGGATGGTATCGCAATTGATCCTGAGCACATTTCAGCCATCCTATCTCTTTCCTTATCGGTGCATAAAAAGGCCTTGTTGTCCTTCCTTGGCAAGATCAAATTTGTTAGGCGTTTTATCCCTAACTTTGCAGGACTGATTCGACCCATCACCTTGATGATCAATAAGGACATATCCTTCATATGGACAACATAAGGAAGATAAAGTTTCAATAAAATCAAGCAAGAGATTTCTTGCACACCAAATCTCATCAACCCAGAATATTTAAAGGATTTCATCTTTTATGCTTATGGCACTGATGCAAGTGTTGTTGTTGTCCTAACACAAGAAAATGAACAAGGGATAGAACAACCAATGGATTTCTTTAGCTAGATGCTAAAGGATTATGAACTAAAGTACAGTCACATAGAGAAGTAAGTCTTCACCATCATGCGTGCACTTAAGAAATTCAAGAGTATGCTCACCACCAATCATATCAAGGTGTTAGTCTCCCACTCTTCTATCAGAGACTTCATCATGGGAGAAAAAATTAGTGAGAAAAGAGCACGATGGGTGACCAAAATCATGGAGTATGATGTGACTATAAAGGCTACAAAACTGGTAAGAGGTAGCGTGCTCTATAGGAAAATTACTAAGGATGTGCAGAGTGAACTTGAGGCTTCATTATTTCTGGATGAGGACCTCCCACACACGAACTCCAGAGAACATAGATATTGGAACACATGATTGGATGTAGGACATGATCACATTCCTTTCCAAGGGAACATACCCTCCAAGTTTAAACAAAGCAAAGATAATAAATTTGCGGTTACAATCCATCCCCTGTTTTTGATCGATGGAATTCTCTTCAAAATAAATCTTGATGGCATGTTATTAAGGTGTAAAATTGGTGCAATGCACTTGAAAAGGTGTTGGTAGAATTTCACGATGGATTATCTAATGGACACTTCTATGCCAAAACTACAGAAATGAAAATCATAATGGCATGTATACTTTTTCCTACCTGTTTACAGATGCACATAGGTGGGTCACAAAATTCAAGGAATGTGTTTTATTTGCAGGAAAGAAAAGATTAACAGCTTCTTCCCCTCTCGACCAATCCAAGCAGATCAGCCTTTTGTGCAATGGGGTATTGACTTCATAGGCATGATCAATCTACCTTCAAGCATTGGACATAAATGGGTGTTGAAAGCTACATATTACTTCACCAGATGGACAGAAGCTATCACACTCAAGGAATCAATTGAGTCAGTCATCCTTGACTTTCTCGAGGGTATAGTCACAAGGTTCGATGTTCCTCAAACCATTATCTCTGATAATGTAAAATACTTCCTTGGAACTAAAATCAATGATTGGGCACTAAACTCCGAGCATATACACAAGACTTCTTCCAACTATTACCCTCAGGGAAATGGTTTGACAGATTCAACAAATAAGAACCTGATCAGAATTATAAAGTACAAAATGAACATCAACCAAAGATAGTGTCATACAAAGGTCTTGCGAGTGCTCTAGGAAGATATAATCACAGTAAAAAAGGAAATATGAACTTCACCTTACAATATTTTCTATGGTAAGGAGGATACCCTTCCTTTGACACTTGAGTTGAATTCATTAGTGTTTGCCCAATAACCGGAATCTGAAAGTGCGGCCCAAAGAGAAATCAGAATGGAAGAGTGGTTGATATTGAAGAACTAAGGAACTCTACATGCTCAAGCTAGAACAACATCAACAAACAAAAATAAATGGTTTGATAGAAAGGCTAGGCCTCAAGATTTCAAGGTTGGGGACTTGGTTCTAAAATGGGATGTTGATAGAGCTAAACCAAGGCACCATTCAAAGTTTGATACACTTTGGAGTTGCCCATACATCATCAGTTCCTGCAAGAAGGCTAACTCTTTTGAGTTAACCTATCTTGATGGAGGCATGCTAAAAATACTAGTAAATGGGATCCATCTCAAACCCTTCCATTAATTTTTCTACATCTTTTTGTATATATTAGAGTAGTTTTAATTCCTCCAAGTGTGTTACATGCACATTGTTTGTTTGTACATAGTTCTTTCTTCTTACGTGCTTCTTATGCACACTCTTCCGTTGCTTCTAGAATACAAAGCTTCTTTCAATAGTTGCAAGATTCAAAATAAGAGTCAAGAAATGACCTTTCAAGTGACTACGGGGTAGTTTCATGATTACATAACAAACTCCATGCCCAATGGATGCTCTAGGCTACTGATCTTCTTCATCTAGTAGGAAATTGGCCCCAAACATTGCCAAAACTATTATCCAAATAACTTTCCTAGTGATTTGGATAACTCGCATACACATTTTGGCTCTCAGTTCCTCATTAAAGGTTGCACGCTCTTAATTTAAATTAGCAAAACTCCTTGGTTGCGGTTTCCCTTGGTGCCCCTTATTTTCCTCAAGTTCCTTGTGTGCTTTCTATTATCTCCTACTTTCCTTTTCCTCTTTGTTCCACTCCTATGTCATGCCCACCTTCTATGCATTCACTTTCTCCTACATAGCTTCTTCACCCTGCGTGCATCTCACACTTGCTTCAATTAGCTAAGTCCCTAGCCTTCTCACACATTATTCCCATTACTTTGTAGTGGTTGTGCATTGACCATGTGTTCTCTTCTTACCAGTTTTCCTCATTTCCCCGCGTGCATCTTGTGTGCATCCCTATGCACCTTCTTCTGCATTTTCTTTCGTGTGCCCTTTCCTTGCACCCTTCTATATCAGGTCATCTTCTAACATGCTTGAGTATGCCACACACAACCAGTAAAAGTGCACCACTAGGGTGTCAAATCCTTGTAAAAAACCAATGACTCAAACGTGGTAAAATAATAAATATTTGCACCTGTTGGCCAATTTCATCTAATCCATGCATGCCAAGTATTTTACATGCACCGACGAATCTGAAATATTTTGGGAGTCATATCTTTTTCTCAGAGAGCTCAAATCGGTGCATTCCTAGACTTGTTAAAGAGATATTGACATCAACTACAATGCTAGGAATTCAAATTCAAATTCTTAGTGGATCTGGTAGGTGAGAAATGGGAAAACATCTCTCTGAGAATTGATGAGTAGATCTAATTTCTTTAACCACCTGATTTGATATGATCTACCCTCCTTCCTTCTTCAACACACCAAATAGGATTGGGGAAGCATATTTCACAGATCTCCAGATGGATTTGTAGGCATTGAATGCTTCTTATTGGTGGTTGTATTTCAAATTCAAGTTTTTCCTCCTCTTCTCCTTCTACAGATTTATCTATAAATGTAAGAGCTAGGCTCATTTGTAATGTTGGATACTCTGGATCCTTACGCATTCTACTAAGGACTTCATATTTTTGTATTTTGAGTTACATACCTCTAGATCTGGCTCTCACATGTGGATATCATCCTCCTTCATCATTGTAACAACACTGTGTATTTCTGAAAGTAATAGAAACATCATTATGTGACTATTATTTTTCATAATGTGTTTTCATTCCTTCTTCTTACCTTTTATTTTGTGTTTTGTGTTGGTTGTGTCATTTCACGTCCCTTGTAGCTCCTTATTTAGTTGTATTCCATGATAATGATAAGGTAAATATGTGTTTAGTTGTGTTACTCATTCCTAGCCTCCTTTTACGTATTTCATTTCCTTCTCACTCAAAAAAATAGCGTTCATCCCTCTTTTCTGGTGTTATCACCTTTTAGTGTAGTTTCCTTTCATGTTATCCTTCTATCCCTAGTCCCTTGGCATTATTAGCTTAGTTTTCCTTTTAGCACTAGGAGTAGCAATAGCAGTAGAAATAGATAGAGGAACCGGCCTTCTCTGGAGATCCGTCCCAAGCTCATAAGGTCCCACAACTTTGGGATGGTTCCATTGTGGTCTTAAACACCTCAGCCCTTCCAAGATCCGAGACGTGGGTGCATGTTTGAGAAACCAACAGTTTCATTGATAGATATGTTTTTATTACGTTATAGATGTACATGTTATTTGTAATGAGTATGTAAAGGAATAACATGATGGTTATTTTTATCGATTTAGTGTTAGCTCATGATGTGTTGTGAGTAATTCTATCTCAATATTGATTGTGGATAATGTGGAGATAAAGGAATATATATGATGATCGTATGCACGTGGATTATAAATTATGAGGAATTTGATCATGGTATAAAACATGATAATTATGACCCAAACCTAGTCCTCGTGGGCATATCAAGTGAGGAAAACTATTTGTGAAAAATGAAGGGTGATCCTTAGGGATTCACATAAGAGACAAAGTGTGAGGGTCACAAAAAGAGGTTTAAATCATTATCAAAAATGAGTGTGGGGTATGGATTTGGTGTGTATGAATCGATAAAAATCCTATAGATACTATACATGAAGATCATAGCTTGATAAGATGAATGAAAGAGGGAAATGAAGGGTATGTCAAAGTCACATGTGTAACTTTGGGGATAAACCCTTGCACCTTGTTAACCCACTTGTAGAGAGATTTTGGTTTCTCTTGTGTAGGAATAATGTCAATATGAGAAATATGAAAAGGAGTAGAAGAATTTTTATCAAGAGTAACACTTATTGTAAGCATGTGACATGAAGGATTTGAAGTAGATATATCTATATTTTGTAACTCATAAGCAATGGTACCTTTTTCCTCTAATAGTTTATGCTTATGATATAATGTATAACAATCATTGTCATAATGACCATTAATATGATGGAATTTTCTAAAGGAATGACCCTTCTCACACTCAAGTTGGTGAGGAGGGAGATGATCATTATGTGGCAACCAAATCGTCATCTTATTAAGTAATGTAAGCAATATGTCATGTGACCTATCATGTGCTTTATCAATTTAAATGGGATTTATCTCGAGAAGAGGATGGTTTTAGTACTCATGGCTGACAGTAGGATTTAAATAATTATTACCGCAATGTAAGACCTTAAATTTATTATCATTATGATTATGAATATCATGGGAAATAGAAGAGGTTGTAAATTTGAAATTTAGAGGCTTAAGATTATGTGCTAGCATAATATCTTCTTCTAAATCAAATACATGTGCACAAATATCATAAAATGAATCACAAGTATCATAATGTAACTATGCTTTGAGGGATGGTACAAGTTCCTTACAAAATATGAATTGCATTTCTAAATCACTACGTTTATACACAAGTAAATGCACTATGTTCTTAAAGTATAAAATATAATTAGAAATAGACTCATGTTGATGTTGATGCAAAGAATAAAATTTCTCATATGTAGCCCTAAGGCATCTTCTATAACTGAAGTGAGATAATATTTCATCCTTGAGTTCTATAAAAGTATTTAAAGAGCCACTAGGGAGATGAGTAAAACATAAAATACCATTACTAATAATACTTTAGAGAACACTTTAAGTAACATCCTACTATTGTCATAAGGAGTCATGACCGCTAAGTAATGTTGGAGATGTAGGTAGGGATCCATAGTGCCATCAAACAATTGGAATGAAGGCATGATAAAATATCTAGGGAATGGTATTTTAACTATAATACGTGGAATATGATTGTTGGGAATAATATTAGAATAAATACTATCATAATAGGACTTTATTTCTAAATTCAAAGTGTGAATCTTACATTGGAGCTCACCTATGACATGCATAATGGAAAGAACCTCTTGGGTAGGTGTAGAATGAGAACTTAGGGGTTCTTTCATAGGTTACACTTTACCATTTTTTCTTACAAAATAATGACAAAGATCAAC
This sequence comes from Taxus wallichiana var. yunnanensis, assembly GCA_018340775.1. NCBI lineage: Eukaryota > Viridiplantae > Streptophyta > Pinopsida > Cupressales > Taxaceae > Taxus > Taxus wallichiana. The sequence goes on from CM031242.1 coordinate 333,391,449, forward strand.
ATTCTCTAGCCATGGTGGTTGATGTGAACATGGTTGAAATCAACAATAGTCAAGTTTTACCATCTAGATTATCTTATAAACCTCTCCTTGAAAGCAACCTATGGAAAATCTAATACGACATATCCAAGTATGTTGTAAGACCAAGGGCTATTATAGTCTTAATCTCCCTTGGAAGGATAATTTTTCCTTTTGGCTTTCTCCTTGATTTTAAAAGCACCAATAACGAGAAAAATATAAAGATTTATTGATAAAACTTATCCTAGCCTCGCTAACTTGGTATTTGAATTCTAAAAATCCTAGGTGACTCTCAAGTTATCACCAATCAAGTGGTAGAATTTTATCATACTAAAGAAAACCTTTTTAATCATACAAAAGTGTCACTCATACATTAGTTAAATATTTTGATTTCATATTTATTTAATCAATTCCTACGATTCAAAACCATCTAGATGATGTCATTGCTACAACTTATACACAATATTCCTTTCCATGGGCTTCCTAAAGCTGATTTTGTTGTCTCCTTAAGGTGTGTATTTCTCATCAAGAAGGAACTCCTACTTGAAACAGTGTAGTCAAACTAGATGACCTTGGATTGTTAAACCTTGACATAGAAGAGAATGATGAAGCCATTCTAGAGTATTTACATGCTTACAAACACCTACCTCCATTGCATCACAAGAAGGGTATTTCCATGAATTTTCATCCTTAATTTGTCCTAGGGAATGAATATTATGATTTTTATTGCAAAATCAAAAAGTATGATTTAGCCACCAAAGACCCCAACATTTGTGGCCCTGAAGAGGAAGTGTTAGATCTTCCACTCGCACCACACATGTTTAAAGAATGGAATTTTTACCTCATCGAAGACACCATTGATATAAACATATGAACAAAGGAAGAACCAAAGATATTGAAACTTGGTTCTTCCCTCTCACCAAAAAAAGTTGAAGACCATAAAGCCCTACTTAAGGAGTTATATAAGGTTTTAACCTTCTCGTATTCTAACATGACTAACATTCACACTGATGTAGTCCTACACAACTTAGGCATGAAACCTAAATCCAAGCCAGACAAGAAAAAATTATGACCAATGAAGCCCAATATATTGCTAATGGTAAAAGTGAAGTTCCTAAAACTCCTCAAAGTTGGTTTTATTAGGATTTTGGATTATATAAAATGGTTGTCTTGTATCATGTCGGTTCTAAAAAGAATGGTAAAATTAATATTTGTATAGAGTTTTATGATATAAATAAGTGTGTCATAAAGATTACTTTTTATTACCCTTTATCCATGTGACTATTGATGAAATTGTTTGGTATGAAACCCTTTCAGAATGGACGGTTTCTTGGCTATAATCAAATACACATTTCGAATAAGATAAAAAAATCATTCACTACCCCTTGGGAATTTTTTGTTACACTTTGTCATGCCCTTTGGACTCAAAAATGTGGTTCCCAATGAGAAATGACTCACATATTTCATGACCTTATTCATAAGATTGTTTATTCTTAGGTTGATGATATATTTTCTAGATCCAAAAAGAGATAGGACCATATAGGAATTATTATAATCCTTTTCATGTGTCTCATTGAGTACAGTGTTACCTTGAATCACGAAAAAAATGTGTTTGGAGTACTAAGAGGAAAATTTTAGGATACATTATGTCTCAACATGGCATTGACGTTGATCCTGCCAATATATGTTTTATCTTAGAGATGATTCCTCCAACCACCAATTTAGTGGTCTAATATTTCCTTGAAAAACTAGGATCCATATGGAGATTCATTTCAAATATCACGTATGTGGTGAATCCTATCAATAATTTGTTAAATAAATAAAATGCCATCAAATAGACTCAAGAATGACTAGAAGCCTTTGAAATTTTCAAGTTCTTATGATTATTCTCTTTCACTCTCATGGATCCTTGAAATAATAGACCACCTATCATTTACCTTCATGTAACTAATGTTTTGTTAGTTTGAATGCTTTCTCAAGAAGATGATGAAGGAAAAGAATGAGCTGTTTATTTCTCCAATCATGTCTTTTTGGACTATAAAATAAATTTTTACCAAGCTGAAAAATAATTTGTCATTATATTATTATCTACTAAAAAAACACGAGACATTATATGATAACTCAAGATATTAAGGTAATTGTCAAATTTGAGGGGATATGCACTTTTTAATGAATCCATCCCTCTATAATAAACTCGGTCGTCTAATTACACTCTGTGAATTTGATTGACTGTCTTAATCAAACATTGTTCAAGGGGTAAATTTTCACTAATTTTATAGAAAAAAAGACACTTGAAATAGGGAGATCTAGTAGACATTCAATTCCTTGACAAGCTAATTTATATTATGTAGACAAAGCCGATGTGACATCATCTCTTTGGTATCAATATATTGTCACTTATCTCATTAAGTACACCTATTTAGAGGATTTTAATTCCTAACAGAGTTGTCATATCTATGTCCTTGCATGAAAGTATGTAATTTTAGATAAACTATTATATAAATGAGACTTTGATGGCATGCTCTTTCACCGCATTAATGAATAATATTCTAATCATGTTTTATTATAGTGTCATGATGGGTCCTTCTTTGATTATTTTAGTGGCTACGTGAAATCAAATAAAATTCATAGGATGGAATATTTTTGGCCCACTATTGAGAAAGAAACTATTGAGTGTGTTTAGAAATGTCCCAAATGCTAGGATTTTGTACATGTTATACATGTTCTGGAATAAGAAATTTGACCTATTGTTACGCCATGTCCATTTCTACTTGTGGTATTGGTTTAATTAGCAATTTGACCCTTGCTTCCATGGATGGGCACAAATTCATCATAACCATAAAAGAGTACTTTTCAAAATGGGCAAAGTGGCCATGCCTATTACCACTTGTCATTGGTTCAGTTATAAGGAATTATTTTAAACAAAATAAATTGTTAGTTTGGATTCCCACAAGTCATTATTTCTGAAAATAGGATCTATTTTAAGAACCCGCAGATGTGAGAAATATGTTAGAAATTTTTTATTTCACACCATACTACATCTCTTTATTAACCTCAATCCAATTGATAGGTTGAGGTAACAAAGAAGACATTAAATTCCATCTTTCTTAAGACAATTAAGAAAAATAAGATGGATTGACATTTATAGTTAAATTACACCTTATGGGCCTATCGAACTAACATACACACATCGAAGGGTGTTACAACCTATTCATTGGTTTTCGGGATGATGTTTTTCTTCTATTGGGGTTCATCTCTCTAGTCTCCAAATATCGCTTCAAGGGTTTCTGGATGTAGATAAATATAATGAAGCATGTTTGACTTCTTTAAAAGTTTAGATGATAACTATCTCAAGGATACACAACATCACGAGGTCTATTACACTCATATGGATCGGCGATATCATAATAATATTCATGAGAACCCTATTAAATTCAGTGACCTTGTTCTTTATCTAGACAAGTAGATAGATAATAATACTTGATGAGGGATGCAAGTTTTGGCTAAACTAGTTAGGGACTTATTTGGTCACCGAGGATTTCAATAATAGGGCCTTTCCTCTTTGTATTCTTGAAGTTGAAAATTTTGGCGATTTAGTTAACTCTCTTCACCTCAAGAAGTATTATGTTTTACATCACCCTTTGTGTTGTTAGACTATTTTTGTTTTGTCTCACCTCATTATGTTTAAAACCTGAAAAAATTGTCTGTAAGTGAGATTCATTATGTTTTCTCTATATGATGATCCTTTTTATCCATATGTTAAATTTTTTTCCTCCCATGTTTTTGTCTTAGTACCATGTCTTTTGATTCATCTATGCAATGTAAATTTGGTTCTTGGTTAGCTAGTCCTATGATTCCCTTGTCCCCTAGGGAACCTTACATGGGTGTAGGGACTTTATTTTATGTAGGTTTCTAGAAGATTTTTCATGACACATTCCCCTATTTTTCTCTCCTCATATATGAAATATTGAAATGTCTCACCCCTTGAAACCTCCTTCACCTACCCGAGTCTTTGGTGTTGAGCCTTTATATCCTACTAGTTACATGGTGTTGGGGCATGGGAGAGAGATTTCACTTCACTCTTAAAAATGCAAAGTAAAAGGAAAAAAACATTTAAGAACATTTTTATTAGATGAACTACCATGTTACTCACCCTTGTTGGTATTTTGTGATGATCTCATGCATCTTTATGGTTGTGTGAGGCTATAATTTTAGAGTAACACCCTTACTTGCCATATCTGATCTTTGGTGATGAGCCCATGCATCTTCATGGTTGTATGAGGTTAAGTATGGGGAATCACATATGAAAAAAATAAACCTATATGCTAAAGGAAAAAAGATAAAGTGATTTAATGAGATCTCCCAAGTCCAAGAAAAAGATAATTGTTTGAAATCAAGAAGAGAGAAAATTACCACTTCCCATCGTGTTATGACCAGATACTAAAAGGTTTAAAACTAGACATCTATATCAAGTCATCATAGTTTATCCCCTAAGGGTTAATCTAATCCTAAATCGTGATTACTACTCATTCATTTTCCTAATATTGTTTTGTTTACCAACATTGTTACCGTTTCCCTTCCCCATGTTTTCCTTTGCTACATCTAGTTTTATCCATTTCCTACTTTGTTATTTTTTTTCGTAAGAATCATCTATGGAATCACATCTCTTTTTCATTCCTATAAAACAAATAGTCATTGTACATTCCCATTTTTTTATTACTCATTGCATCACCTTACATACAAGTCTAAAAATCCATATTGTTATACATCCAAGATGTTACTTATTATATTACATATATTTATAAGAAAAAAATTTAAAAACATAAATAATCAAATGATTCTCATAACATCCTATAAACAAAGTCTAATATGTGTGTATATATGTCTCAATCAAATTTTGTATAATCATCATCACATCCACGCTAAATGGGAAAGTGTGGGCTCAAAAATTAGAATATACAAAAATATGGGGTAGCCATGTGCCTCCATCTATAATATGATCCATAACATATAATACAAATAAGGTCACTGATGTGACCCTCCAGCCACGTGGTGTGGTGGAATCCTAGTCCTCCACCTATGTTAACAAGTTGTAGAGTGACGTGGGCTCCTTGATTGAAGCCTACAACATGGCCCACTCATTTTTGGTGCTGGAGTCATCTATGTCTCAATCCTCCTACTCAAATAATTTTCATGTCTACCAAAATGTTTATCCATCAACTCTTGTAAGGTACAAATATCATCTTCTAGTGTTGAGGTCTTATCTCTCTCGAGCAAGAATTGTTCCCTATGGTACCCCACAAAGAATATGTCGAGTGTATCATGTAATGATCTAGGGAAGTCCAAGATCCTCATATAACTCATTAGTAAAATTCCATGATCTTGGGAAAATATATCAACTAAATTTCCCCAAATGATATGTCACCACTCATCGAGTCTTTGCACATGCACACACATAAAAATTTAGAGTCAAAAATTTTTCCCAAAAAATTAAGTACTCACTATATGTATAAAGTCACTAATGCTATCATACCAAGTAGTAGTATAAATATAAGCAAGAATGTAGATACAAAAAAATAAAAACAATTTACTCGAGTCTTTTCCCTACCACTCTATATCCAAACTAATGTCACAAGACTCGATTTTTATCATCCTCCTCTTCAAAGGGTCCCTAACTCTCTCTAGAATCTTCATTCCCCATACCAACTCCTCCCTAACAATCTATACTCTTTATTTTTCCAATAAGGGGAATCACATACACACGTACTAGCCCCTAACCAGCCCCTACTAGTACCCATGTGGTTATGGTTGTCCTAGCGGTGGTGGTGCACCTCTCCTCCCTTATTGTCACCTATGAGTTTGCGCAAATCCACCTATATACACAAAAATGGAAACTATTGGTGTTAATTGATTCCACTATAATCTCCCCAACCGTGTGTCCCAATGCTATCATGAACCATGATATACTACTAGTATGTCAAGAAGTGCAATGGATAATGGATTTCTAAATTGTTGAGGTATCCTAGTGATGAGATGCACCTCCACATACCAAAATATTTCCTTGGCCCATACCAAAAGGGAATATGTCATTAGTAAGCACCCTCTTTAGGCCAAGAGTAAAACAACATCGGTATGGATGAGCAAGCATATCTACATCGGTGAGTGTTAATGTTGTTATCGAATGTCTCTAAAAGAGACCAGATTTCCCCAACATCGTGTTTTGATTTCCTTGAATGAGCCCACGTTGTCCTAGCATATGGTTTGAATATCGGTATACTCATCTCATAACCAATGTAGGAAAACTAAAATCCTAGTTGTGTATCTTGGTTATCCTATATAGATCCCTATATGTGTGGGATAACATATCATGTACACAACTAAACCAAAGTCCATGCTCCTTGATATCCACGAAAATGGGAGCCTAGATGTATAAAAGTGTGTATGTGCCCTTGTTCTTGACCACTCATGAGAACAATATGTTAATGATAACCTTACGAAGTTTGAAATGTTAGCATTACGAACTACCACCAGCTTCACCCCATAATTTGTGCCACATGTTGGCACATGATAATCCCAAAATAGTTCTCCCACTAAATTTTTTTGATGACCATATGTTAGCTATCACTTAAACATCTCCCTCCATTTGGGAGTCCTATGAGCTTATATACATCCTCGAGAGTGATGGCCATTCTCCTTCCACTATTGGAAATCGAGAAAGTGTTCTAGTCGGGGTCCCATATGTGAGGAAACTACATAGTATCTTGCTTGCATGAGCAACTAATATAGTCTTGGCTAATCTTAGTAGCCACCCGAGTTAGCCAATAATGTTGTCTCTTTTAGTGTCATCTATTCTATCACATAATTATACTAGTCGAGATCTCTATCTCTAATCCATCTGTAGTATTGGCTCTCCAAAAATTTAAAATAACTGAGAATGGGAGTTATAACTTAGTCAAAATAATAAAAATTCAACTTCCAGTACAAAAAGTCACATTCTAATAAACTATTATGTAATCGATGCTTCTTGTAGGTATCAATTACACGTTATATGTGGCAATTGCGTGTTCGCCATTGAAAAACACACAACCTCCTATAGTGGTTACATCCCCACTTTGTGATGGTCACAAACTAGTGCTTTCATCCCACAAGCGGTGGTTACGTCCCCATGGACAAAAAAACTTGAAAACTACCAAAAATCCAAAAATGAAATTTACATGTTCGTGATCTACCCCTTCTATCAAACAATTCTACATTGATTTTATGATGAATAACACCCACAAATGATAGATCAAGTCAAATTGAAATTTCCCTCCCACAATAAAAGATTTCAATAACTCATTTTTTTGGTTGCCTCGCTTACTCCTGTTAGTTCCACTTTAATCGTAGTCTCATTTCCATCCCATAGCTTTTCTTTGTTCATAAAATGGTTATTAGTTCTCTATAGCTCAAAAATTACAACTCTCACTTGTGCAAATGAATTCCAAATTTAACAATTTTTGAATATATAGGGGTTAGTTTTAACCAAGAATTTGAAAATTACCTAATTTTAGTAACTTTCTTTTATGATTGAACCCAGAGAGATGTAATTTGATTCCAAGTTTGGTAAACCATTGTTATTTTTAGTTTATCATTATATAGTTGTGTTTTTAGACATTTTATAGGTAAAATGCATGCGGAAGAAATATTGTATCTCCAAACCTCGCCCAAAAGTAAATTTCTTTCATTTGGTTTCGATTACGTAGTCATTTATAATTTATTTTAATACATTACACTTGATTCCATTTCAATTTTTTTACAATATGTGGTTGGCTTCGTTTGCACTACAAGGTAACCAAGGTATTTTTTTATTTTGTGATGTGGTGCTTACTTATTAGGAATCACACCCTATTGAATTCATGGAAAGGTTGCTCACCCAAGGGGGCAATTTGTATGTACCCCATTTTTCACGGTTTCGGAGTTAAAGTATCCAACAATGATGACTAGGATCTCCAAAAACATGATGATATGTTTTCAATATATCAAAACCATTCCCTAAATCTTTCTCATCCCTTTATCCCCTGTTAATTCCTCTTTTCTTTCTTATGGACCCTTTCATACCCTTTTTTTTTCCTTTTTTCCTTATTTGCATCTCCTTACCATTTTGGGAGGGAACCATTATGGTAGTTTTACCCCTTGTTGCAATAGTTAGGTAACCACCATAGCGTATTCATTTGCTGTCATGGAAATTGTGTAGTCACCATGGAGGTTTCATTAAAATGATTGGTGGTTATGTAAATTACCTTAATTGGTTCGTAACAATTGCCTACATGAACCAAAGGTTCTTTCACATGTGAGACTTAAGTCAAACTCTTCCCATGGGTGATTTTTATCTTTTCTTTAGTATAAGCACACAATTTTTTTATTATTTTTAAGGTTCATTTCACTCTACCCACCCTTTAACACTTGAGTTTACTCCATAAGTGATTAAATTTAAGCCTTAGATTGAGTTTTCATCTTGAATTATGATTGGAAAACACTTAGAGGTAGGATATTAGAAAAAATTGTATACTCATTTTTTCCCCATCAAAATTCTAAATCTTTTCCAAAGAGCATTATTTTATGCCATTTTTCATCTAAAGATTAAAAACTCAAGCTATAAAAGACATTGTTTACAATACAAATCACCCTAAATATTTTGGATCATTTTTGCTACCAAAGAGATAACACAAGTTCCACAAGACCAAACCTTTACCTCTCCTTAATCCAATCTCATTTTAGCTACCTATTCTTCCACCCAAGTGCACCAATTTCCCTTCTTTCCTAATGAACACATCAACCACGAATTGGTTTCAATGAGATCATACAAAGTATTTTGCTACGAGTAAAAACATAGAATTCAAATCAACCTCATCTTAAAAACACATAGTTCAAATCAAACTCATCTCAATCACGGAAAACAATTTGGATCTAAAAAAATTGTTTTTATATTTTTATCAACTTTAAATTATTTTCTTTTGTAATAATTAGAAAATTAGAAAAAGAGACAAAAAGTATATTAGAGTAGATTTTAATTATGTAATTTTCATATTGATAGATTCGAATTTTCAATCACCTTTCTCTAGAATTTTATCACTTCGAGATCAGGCTCTATATTTTAGAATAGAAAAGTAAAATTTTTTTGTTAGATATAGAGAAATTAGTTTTAGAAAACATAGGGAAACTCAAAAACAAAAACATAGTTTCAATTGTTTAGATTGTAGGCTTGTATCTATTTATAGGTTAGGAAAAATTCAAATTACAAAGTAGATTAATCCCAAATTAAATTTCAAATCTTAATTTACACAATTCTCATTTTTAAATCAGATTTTAGATTAGATAATCTTGACAAAATAATACAATAATTTCATATCTGAGAATACTAATCTCTTAAGGAAAATTATCACTTGCATTTCCTTGCTTTGTATAAGGTTTAACTTCGGTAAGAGAAATTTTAATTTGCTATTTGATTCATTTTTTCTCATGTATTTTTTATAACCCATAAACTCATAAAAACACCAAAAATATTGTTCATCCAAATTCTCATTTAATCAAGTTAATTAAATTGGTAATTTGGTTGTTAAAACAATTGTGAAATAAAGTGATTTTGACTTCCAAAACCCCCATTTCCAATGTACACTTGGCTTCTTGGCTTCTTGGTATCACATGTAAACACGTTTCAAAAATATTTGCAAACTCTCAAAAAATCAAACAATACAATGATGTATAAACTATTTTTGAGATCAAATATATGACTTTTTCAACCGAAACAAGCTTGAAAACACTCACATTCCATATTTCAATAAGTACAATACATAAACATTCCATTTTAGTTGTAAGAATCCTCACATTCCAAACAAGGACTCATGTTGATCCACATGACAATGAGAAATTATTTAGTCTAAATAATGTTACAAGACATCCCCAAAGCTCCAGTCCTAGCCTAGGATTTCCCTAAGATAACCTCTCATCACATTATTCATTTGGGTTTTTCTCCCAACAATAGTAAGAACAACACACTTTGATCATTTCCTATCAATCATGGATGACTTTGGATAGTCGACATTACTCATAAGAGTTGTAAACTTTCCTTTTGTTCCCAATCCACTAGGATATCAAGACCTCTAGGATGATATCTTATCTAAGCTCAAGATAGACGTGTTTAGTTCTTCACCTTCCTCTACATAAATCATCCCAAAATTAGTTTGTATTGATGGTGAATCCCAAAAAGACAACAACCATATATGTCATCTAATTAGAAGTCTATTCCCATTGTAAATTTTTGTTTTCTTGGGCATTTCACAATCCACTACCTTCTCCTATGTGCCCTTTCCTAATCAAGGATGACTGCCTCAAGATAAAATTTCACTCATATAGCACAACCAAACATCCCTCCATTATATAACCATGATATAGACCTAGGGATTCGTGTATCTATTATTCTTGACCATACCATACACCATGATCAAGTCCATAGGAGTATTCCTTCCTCAAAGAGGAATTTTTCTTTCCCAAGAGCATAAATAGAGTTTCTATTTCAAATTTTTCATGTTCCTCTACCCACACTCTTATCATATTCACACCATCCGTAACATTCCCAATTTAAGACTTTAGAAACAAGGGAATTTTTTTAAAAAAATGTCCGTTGTTCTAAATTCATAATTTAGAACACACATTCTTTATCAACCATTCATAAAAGAGATAACCATATGCGGTTGTAATGACTCGGTGTCTTCTGATCTATTCATTTCATGACTCGATAAACTACCGATATATTCATGTTTAACATTAAGTATTGAATACTTTTTCATATACTACGTATACTTGGTTCTCTTTCCCTGTTCAGGGTATTGAGTGATCTGTCTAAGGAACCTATCTGAATATTTTTTACCAATATTCATCTACATCATGAACCTTAGACTAGGTGACATAGGACAATGCAACCAGAGATTTTGATACTTTGGCCAAAGATTTCTAACATACTATTCATATTACTATTCCTTGATGGCATACTCATCAATCTAGAATACATCCTTCACCCCACTCTATTGTTATCTAGAATGTCCTTTACTGACTTATGTCAGTCCACTTACCCAAGGTTTAACCCTAGTTCAAGTTAACAACATACATTATGATAGGGGGAGTCTCATTAAGACTTAGGGTAAGTTGGCATACTCATTCAACCTAAGTCAACCCCATGTGCCAAGGTATCCTGAGTTTTAGGGGGCTACCCCATATCTTAAACATGTTACTAACTAGACCTAGAGAGAAACTAAGATCAAGTCCCATGTGTGTAGATCTAGATGATCAATGCAGAAGGGTGTTGCCACATGTCGACTGCATCATTGTATCCTCAAGAAGATCCTAATATTATTGAAGGTACAACCCTGCATAGTTGGTGTGTGTTAGCATCCTACAGAATAGCCTCATCAAGATGTACATACCTCAAGGAGTTTATTATAAATTTAATTAATTTGGATTATTAAAAACAAATTTCAGCAACCTTGCCTAACCCTAATCCAACACTCCTTAAGTTCATCTCTACAACAGATTCAATTGATTGTTAAAGAAATTTCTTAGCTTAAGATTGCCTTTAATGTTATTTACTGGACTTAACAAGCCGTCAACCATAACAAGATATCAACATCATAAGTTCCATTTATTGTGACTTAACCATTCAAGGAAGTGTAACAACCATCTAGGTTGTAACTAAGTAGACTTTATTAATCGAATTCTAATGATTAGGAATGGCTTCCATTTTGTTTGCATTCTAAAGATAGAGGAAGAATCTTCCTTTACATGATTAAGTGCTAGGGCCTAGCACCCCTATAAATCATTTATAAATTCAATAGTTATTACTTGAATGTTCATTCCACATCATATTACTATATTGAATTGTTTAGTTATGACCATCAAATTCTGCAACTTAGGAAGCTACATCCTATTTAGGGAGATTATTCCAATTCCCAATGTCAAACTTATCTAAGAATACCCCATTAAGCATATACATAATATGGAGTATATCAACAAGATAGGATTCCATCTATGTAATGAAAGTACAAGATAATTTACATCCACTTTGTAGATAAATTCTCAACATTTAATTCATCTCTAAAACTTATACATGTAGGTATGCTACATAATAACTACCTTCATTACAAAAGAATACTACTTTTATTTTTCAATACAATCTCAAGAACGATTCAGAGTTCTTCACAAAATCAGACTTAAATCAGCCAATGCATCACATAAGTTTTTGCCTTCCTTATCACTTACGAAGTCCATCTGCAAAAATTGCTAGCACGGGTCAGTTCAATGAACTGAGCATGATAAGCACTAATCCTTACAAAGAAGTGAATTCTTCTAATTGTTCCATTAAAACAACTCTGCTTTAATATCAATACATCAATAGCAAAAAAAATAAGTACATTTTAAACAATTGATTTCACTTCCAAGAAAAGGACAAACTATAATCCACTATATCAACCTTACAAAATTAGAGTTTAATTAATCCTATCAATTATCCTTAGGCAAACAACATATCATAACATCTCATTGTTCCCAATATTTCATAATAGAATACAACATTTATCTTTGCTTCAAGCCAAAAGAAGGATTTAAATCATGGTTCTACTTAGGATGATTCATCTAGCTCCTAAGAAAAAGAAGAAGAGAATCATTACCACTATACCCAGACACAAAACATTTGAGAAACAAAATAGATTCAAAATGTGATTTAACTGTTTCTTTTAAAGGATAATTACCTTAAAAATTTTAACATTTAAGATATTCATCAGAATAGAATTCCATCTTAATCCAAGAAGGAATAGAGAATCAAATGGTCTACATGTAAGTTTAAATCTACTTCCACATATAGAAGTTAACTTTTAAAGTTCGAAACAATGTACAAAATCAAGGTAGATTCATACAGGAGTTAATCTCTACTCGAGTCCATCCAAGGAGAATTCACAAAAAGATAGAGTACAAGAGACAAAACTTACTCATCTCAAACCAAACAAGCAAGGCTTGTCAAACAAACGTTCTGCCAAACAAGTTTTCATTTTCTGTTTAACTAATGAATCATCTAATCTCTTCCTACAACATTTCAACAAAATATTTGAACAAGGAAGACCAAACAAATCATAAAGAAAAATCCATTTCAAAGGAGAATCAAAATAGAAAAGTTCAACCAATGATCTATACAGTAAGAAGAAAGCACACTGCCATATTATTTACACTTCTTTACTTTCAATGAACACAAGTTTCAATTCCATACTCAGAATGAAATTAAAATAATAGTCCTGAAACACATTCAGGTTATAAAGGAATCACATTCCTTACTTTTATAAAGATACAAGGAGTATTTACTGTATCTAACAAGAGATAGAAAAATAACCGATCAGTAAGCCAAACAGGATCAGAAGCTTCAACAAATCTCAATGACTAAAATCCCATTATCCTTAGAAAATGTTTCTAGTTAAATCCCAAGGATATTTAAACAACTCGATTTAATCTACTCTCCCATATTTCCTTGAGTAAGTAGTTTGATTAGAAGATTTCTGAGCTTTAAACTCTTTAAGAAGTTAAAAACCCAATTCAAATACCAAAACCAAATCGAACTTGTTGATAATACTACTAGCTCAGAGCTCGAAAGTACAAAATCGAGCACAATAACGAACACAAGCTTCTCACAAAGGTACAGGACTACCCAAGTAATTATTCATGGGTTCAGGGAAACAACAATTTCCCATCTAAGTTTATATCAATAACAAAGAAAACTCAACATACCAGAACAAAACCAACACATCATTCCTACTACAATTTCCAAACACTAAGTACTAAATTTCATGTATAGTGTCAAATTACAAAAACTCAACATGAGCTCATATATGCATAGTATTTTAGTATGAGGCTTTATAAGATACAAATATCCATTAACAGTTCATATTCAAAACAAGGATTCCTATTTCCAACAAAACATGAGTTTCCAACAAGAGTTCAGAATCAAATAAATAACAAGATAAGAGTGTAGTGAAATCATGAACTTCCATTAACAGTCCAAAATACCACAAGAGTAAAGCATAAGTACAGAGCCACATATGGCTTCAACAATAGTCCCGAGTTACCCAAGATACCAACACTAGTTTAGAACAAAAAAGTGACTCCAACACGAGTTCATATCAAAATGTAAATCCCAAATACTAGCTCCAACGGAACTCAGGGTTCCCACAAAGTTCGTGAGTCCACACAAGTAATAAAACATGAGTGTCGTGTACATTATAATCTTCCATTAATAGTTCAAATGGTCACTAGAGAATAACACAAGCTCTAAGCCATATACGGACTTCAACAACAGTCCAGGTCATCACAAGAATCAACACACGATTCCTAAGTACAAGAATCCTCTAACAACAGTTCAGGGAAAACACAAGTAATAAATTACGTGTTCAAAGCCATATACTAACTTCAAACAACAGTTCAGAACTACCCAGGTTTCCAAACGCCAGTTCAAAACAATAAGAAGCCCCTACACAAGTTCATATAAAACATGAAGGCCAAATACAAGCTCAAATGGAACTCAGGGTTCCCATATGGTTCAGAATCCATGTATTGCAATGAAGGTCAGTTCCAATACCACAACAACCTTATATGCACAATTCAGAAAAAGAAAAAGGAACTTCTAATACAAGCTTTGCATGCATGTATCATTATTAATTATAAAAAAATAGTTTCCAAAACCAACGTAATTTTTGCCACGGGTTCATATCCAAGATGATAGAGATTATAAAACCAGCAAACAAGAAACCAGATTAAACATGCAAGCCAAGAATCTCAAAAGAGCAGACTTGTTTTAATGAAACATTTATAAGAAAGCAAGAGATCTTAAAGATTAGAGCCTATCATGCCTGATAGCACTTTTGAAAAATCGAAGGGAACCTCCAGCCAAGCTCACAACTTCTCCTCTTTTCCACGAAAGATCAAACAACCACATTCTTTTTCCACAATGCCTCTTATATATCCCACGAACCGAAAATAGGTCTAAAACCTCAAAAATAGCCATTAAGTGTAGTTCTATCTACTGGTTCAAAAACCAGAGAGCATGCAGAGAAAAAATCATGAAGTATGCAAAGTGAAACAACCCCATACAAACCCGTTTACATGCCTTCTAAAATGGTTTGAGCACAAAAACTGAAAACAATAAATTCCATTAATTCCTATTTTCCCGCCTATCCTTCCTTGCCACTGCTTTCCAATTTTGGTGAATGCCAAATCAAAATTAACATGCAAATCCATTTTTAGTGAAGTTTACACATAATCCTCCACCAAGTCAACTAGTCCCTGCCACAACTGGCAGCATGTATGCTTTTAAAAACCTTATCAACAACTTAAATGCCTTGGAACCGTCGCCTATGATACATGCGACCACCAATTCCCCCTTCATGCCCATTAGTTTAGGGTAGACATAATTTCTTAGGTTAGATCTTAGGTTAGCTTAGGATATGTAACCTTAGGATATAACCCAATCAATAAATTACCACCTTAGGTAGTTTCCACATAGGTTAGATTAATTCCAACACAATAGTTTTTAGGCATTAGGTTAGATCATCACATAACCATATAACATTAGGTTTTAGGGTAATTTAAATAACCTAGTAACCTCTCCATAATCCTTTAGCACAAAGCTTAGGTTAGGATAAAATTTAATTAATTAACATAGCTAGGTAGTATATATATTCTTACCTAGCTTAGGATTCCATAGGATAGTCCCTTTAGTTTTAGGAACCAGAATATTTCCTAAGCCATGAACAGGCTATAGTTCATTTGCATCAGCATTGTCCTATCATGATCGATCTCCAAAGATCCAAGCACAACATATGACTAAATAGAAACACGTTCACACAAAAATCAAAGAACTTGTAATCAATCAAAGTTCTATCATATGTCTTTTAATTCGTGGAATGTCGATTTACCATTCGTTCAACAAAGTAGATTTAAAACATTCCTTGGATCACTAAAATTGATCCAAGGATGAGTCAGATTAATAGATAAGTTTACAATTCTTAAACTAGATTGCAACTCACCTACAAGAAGTGAAAAATGGATTCAAGGAAGCCATTCCAATTCAGTCAAAGGATCTTAAGAAAAAAAGATGATTTATCCATATCAAGCATGATCTCCAAAAATCAAAAGAACGTATCTTTATAAGGAAATCCACTTGCCAATGCTTGAAATACAAAGGAGGAAAATAACAACTGCCAAGGATGTTACATGATTCCCTCCTTAAAAAAATCATCGTCCCGATGATTACCCCTTTTTTTAACAATATACCTCAGAACAATCACTTCATTCACTTCTCTTACCATAAGTCAAAATATATTAGAATCTTATAGTTCAAGAAATCAACATTAAATAGTTGTTTATCTAAATCAAATTAATATCTCGCCCAAAACGGCATATTTAATGTCATATAAAGATAAAATGATATTTTTTATCATCAACACAATGAATTCTATTCAAATAGATATGGAAAAGTATTTTTCATATATTCTAGATTTTCCCAAGTTTCACTCTCTTCATTAAACTAGTCCCCTTTGGACCTTACATTGACTTATTTATCAATTTATTAAATGTAATTGTACGCCGGAAAAGTGACAGGCGAGCGTGAGAATCTACAAGTGACTCTTCCGCGTACCCGACCTCTCGAGGTCATGCCGAGACAGCCGGTGGGGGTAGAATATGCGTTGGATTCAGACAAACTAGTTAGGCAGTCTAATGTCTTTGACACGCACTAGTGGAATTTGTGAATCTAAGGAAAAGAAGGCCCTTCTAACCTAGACTGGTGTGATAGATCGATCGGTAAGGATGACTGCTCGAAGGCTCCAATCAATATCGAGCTCTGGTGTGATTCGATCTATGGGTTGTGGAATACGTGGAAAATGACCTGGGATAGTTTCGTGTATGTCTCCAGATAAGGTCATAGGGTGGATGGTGAAAACAATTGACTCTATGGACGATTCTCTGGCCTAGTCCAGAATTCTCTAGCTTCGTTAGCCACTATATCCAGTAAGGACAATTGTTCGATGATGATGGGTGGAATTGGAGTGGATTGGAATACTAGTGTGCGTAAGCCAGCGTCTATATCTGATTGACTTATGGATTCGTTGGGCTGTGAGATCTGTGGGTCACAACCATGTACTCTTGGATGTTGCGGTCCTGTTATGGTCATGCGCGAAATCAAGTTCTAATCCCTAGTATCCAGTAATCGTATGCTTTCTCAGCTTCTATGTTTAGGACCAACAACTGTGTGATTTTCTCAGAATATCTCACAGGTGTTCGTGCAACCTGGATCCTTAGACTGGTATCTATATCTGTGAGAGTGTCTCCTGCACCTGGCTGTGGGACCAAAGGATCACAACCAAAGGTTTGTTCTCTTTCGAACCCTTCTACAGTCATATAGATGTTTTTCTAGGGTAGTCTGTAGTTTGGTTGATTTGACCAAAATGTATGTGCTTGGTCGTCTTCTATGTTTAACCCTCTCAACTGAGAACTGATCAGTTGTAAATCTGTTGTTGTTCGGAATACTTGTATTCTGAGATTTTGGTCTATGTCAACTATTGTTGTGACGAGGTTTGGTTGAGGCACGATTGGCTCAAATATATATTCCCTGGGCTCCTGAGGTCCCGTGATTGTCATACGAAACGAAATGTAAATCTAACTGTAACTAAGTAAACTCTAACTACGTGGAATAAACCTAAAACATAAATAAGTTCTATTCTTCTAAGAAACCTTTCAAGAATATAATGAAAGCAAGCTATTTAAATGTATCTAGGAATAACAACTAAACAATAATTTAAAACAGACAAAATAACCGAGTGTAGTTATCAGCCTGTGCAATTTGTAGATTTATTCTAAATAAAATAGCTCATCTAATCTATCTGCAAGATTCTCAATCCTACCTCAGAAGTGAGGAGTGAATCATAGTTTCTCAGAAACTATCAATCCTCACAGCTTCCCTGGCAATATCGAGAATAGAATTCACTGAAATGAAGCAATTATCTACTCTATTTGATATGATTCTAACTAGAACTTTGAAAGCTAGAACTTGGATTCCACAGAACAGTGGCGAATCCAATGGTGTGTGTGATCTTGTCCCCTCAGTATGATCTTCTCGTTATTTCGTGTTCACGTGGATCCAGAAAAGCATGTAATACTAGCATCGACAGGAGTAGATATTGGGACAAGGACAGCTCAGAATGCAGACCGAAAATGCGAGTAGGAGAGGGACAGTCGCAAGAGTACAGAGCTTGGCTTATGCGATTCCTAGCGGGATTTTACTGCAAGCCATGCAATATGAAGTGACCAGAACCTGAAACTATCCTGTTTGAAGAGAAAACCTACAACTTTAATGGCTTCCTAAGCTATTCTATTCCAATGGATTGGATAAAACAACAACACTGTTTGCACAAGCTGGATATGTGGCTTACCAACAGCTGGACAATGCTAATGAGCATGCAAATGAACTAAAACAAGTATTCTAAGAAAAATAATAGCTAAATCTAATGCAAAGAGAAATTCAGAGACAAACTTCAGACCGGATTGGGTGAAATAACAGCACTGCCTGCACAAGATGGGTATGTGGCTTACCAACAGCTGAACAATACTAACTAAACATGCAAGTGAATTGAAACTATGGCTTCTAAACAAGATAACAAGCTGGACTACTGAAAATGAGGAGATGAGAGCAAAAGATCAGTCTCTTTTGTTTGAGCACAAGCCATGCATTTATAGGAATTCAATCACCCAAAGATCAAAACCAAACTGAACTCCTAAACAATAAACAAAGGAAAAACACTAACTGGGGACCAAAAACATAAATGCATGCTCAAGTTGGCAAGGAAAGCGGGTGAAACATGATATTTCATGCGAGTCACGTTAAAAGAACATTCTAGAAAATGTGTAAAGGACCGCCGCCCTACTCGGGGTGGTGGTTACAGATCGCGCCGATCGGGGTGGCGGTCACTAGACCGCCGCCTCAAGGGCATTGGTTTCATCATTGAAGATCAAAAGGCCAAGGAAAGAGGGAAAAAATGGAAAACAAAGGGTGCGGGGCTAAGCGGGGCATGCAAGATGTTAACGCATACTCCGAGAGCTTTTCTGGATCCCGAACACCTTGCGAAGAGACCTGTATCATCATTGGGGCATGTGTAACATCTTTCCGGTGGTGCAGTACATAAAATTTTGGGTACGTACATATTGCCCCCTCGGAGAAGCATTTTATCCATGAAGAGGCATAAAACATTGGGTTCGAGTATGGCGGTCCCAAAATGGGGAGTTAGAGGATATACCTGACATGCCCGTGTGTCAAAATTCTGCCAACTTTCACATGCTTTTCAGAATGTATGCAATGGATGACAAGTGATAACAAATGTTAAACAGAATGTTTTTACTTTATTTGCTTTTGCAATGCTGATATGTGATGACAAACATGTTGTAGTATTGAACTTTTGGCCTCTTTGGGCAATGTCTGTGATTTCTTCTTATGTTGGCAAAATGTGATGAATGTATAGCGATAAAGAGATGAACTTGCCCCAATCCCAAATCCACGCAACTAGTAAGATGCGAGGGCTCAACACCAAGAATTGGGAAGGGCACAAGTTGTATGAGTTTGATTTGAGTGGAATGATGAGAGACAGACAAAACAAGGACAAGAACCAAATTTTGACCTACACACCCACCCTACTCAGAACTACTACCAAGCTTAGAAGGCCACTTACTTTTCAGTTTATCTAGACTTAGATTCATAAATGGCAACCTGGTTGACAAAATCTGGTTTTGAGGATTTGATCTCTTTGGAATTTGGATGTTTGGATATTTGCCTTCTTTTAATAGAATTTGACTTGTGTTTTTAGCATACCAAGATTTGTTAGTTTGTGTGACAGGACCCCCCACACCTGCCTCATGCAACTAGTAAGAAGCATGGGTTTGTCACCAAAGGCAAGATATAGGTGAGTAAGGGAACTTCTTTCCTTTCCCAACCTCACATCACCAGTAAGAGATGTGGGCTTATCACCGAAGGTTGATGGGGCAAAGAAGTGTGTAAAATAAAATATTTTGTTTGCTTGCGCTTTTGATTTCATTTGATTTTGACATTTCTGATCTATGAATTTGGAATATCCTTTCATTCCAAGAGATTTTAAGAGGGATAGATGTGACACCAAGAAGCTTCTAGAATAGACCGTAGGCAAGAACAACTTCACCTAGTAGAAAGAAAGAGTGAAGCCAAGTATGCAGGTCTTGGTATGGTTTCCATCAATGTTTGTCTGTCAAACTTAATGAGAAGATTTGAAAGTACTTGATGATGTTTGAAGAGATGTGATTTGAATAATTTTGCCAATATCTTCAGAAATTTGTAACAGACTTAAGAGTAAGTTCCTAGACTACAATATTTACGAAACGAGTGAACAAAATGAGCCACTAAATTACTAATGTAATGCAACTACAACCATGTACATATGAAAATGCAGGTGGAACCATATGTCATGATGTCTAAGGTGAAGAAAGTTGATGAATATCGAATTCTTCACCCCTAGAAGTACACAGTGGAGAACCATTATCCTCAAATTTTTCATTTTCTTGACGAGGGCCTACCATTCTGGGTTTGAACTTACAACCCTTGCCCAGAGGTGTATATGTCCCATTATTAAAAACATTTTTCTGAAAGAGGCATTCGCATACCTCTTTGTCATGTTTTTGAGAGATGGCATGTGGGTGAGCATGACTATGCTGCTCGACCTTCTCTCTCATAGCGAGCATTGTGTTAATGATGAGGTCTTGCCCCATGGATAGGGAAAACTTAGCTTTAGACACGCATGGGTCGAAGCTAGACTTTAGAATAGGGTAGTGCCTAGAGATGGTTTTGATAGGCATCATTTCAATTTTAAATTTCCCTTCTTCGTTTGTTAATTCTATCATGTTTATATCTAGATTTGGGTCATCGGAGGGAAGAGGTGCTATACCGAGAAGACTATCCATTCCCTGTGGTTCGAATGGGAGAAAGATTGGCTCATCATTCTCCAAGAGTTTCATAATTCCTGTTGTGGTTTTAGTGGAGACTGTTTCCACAGAAATTGACTTACCTTTATTTGTCTTTGTTACGTCGTATATTTTTGGGTCAACAAATTCAACCTTTGGAATGTCTGGGGTGACCGAGACTAACTCTTTTGTTGGAGGTGGTTTGTTTAATTGATTCATGGTGAGTTCATGCTCTGTATGGACTCCTTTCTTTTTCTTGAGGTTTTCTAAGTGTATATCAAAGGGTTTAGGATCCCCTTTAGCGATGAAGACCTTTCCTAGGTGTAAAAACCTTACTTCTTGAAATAGCGTAGAAGGAATTGCCTTCATGCGGTGTATCCATGGATGACCGAGAATCATATTATAGTTGGTTTCCCGATCTATAATATAAAATTCAGTGAGGATTGTTTTGGGTCCTAAGGTGACTGGTAGTATTATAGTCCCAATCGAAGTGGCCTTAAGGCTATCATAGCCTCTCAGTGTATTTCGAGTCGTGGAACAATTTGTTTCCCCATATCCTAGTTTTTGAAGGAAAGAGAAGGGGACTATGTTAACTGCTGCCCCATTGTCCACCATTACACATTTAACATAATTGTTGTAAACCCACACCTGTAAATGCAAGGCCGGATCACCTCTACGTGTAATTTCAGCATCTGTTGGCATTTTGTTTATGTCGAATATAAACTCGGTATCCCTATCTGGCTGCCCCGGAGGGTGGATATCAAAGTCTACATGGTTCACTTGTGTTTCGGGTGGTGGCGTAATGTTGATTAGATGACCAAGACCTAATTCATTGAGCAACGCAAAGCGATGCGTGGGTGAATTTTTTAGCAAATCTAGGAATGAAATGTGGGAAAAGGTCTTGTTCAAATCTGATATTAAATCATAGGATCCTACCGGTTTAGCATTTGTAGGAACTTCATCTCGTGTGGAGAAAATATCGGGTAGGGGTTGTGAAACATACTCCTTTGTCTCGAGTTGTTGCATTAATTTCACACTCAACCTCTAGCTCGACTAATCCCAAGATTTGTGTAATACCATTTGAACCTAGGTTAGGAGCAATCTGAGAGTTGTCAAGAGTTGAGGCGTCTTGATTGTTATTTCTTATTATGATACCTTTGTTTTTCCCATTTGGATCTAACCTGTTATTGTTAGAATGATTTGGGAGAGGATCATTGAAGATCTTGAGAGGTGCATTTTGAGTGGAAACTGATCCCATACCAAGTGGCAGTGTAGGATTTTCCAGAAACATATCTACAAAGAGTTGTTTTTGCTCTTCTGGTAGATGTTGTAAGAATTTGTTGCAGTCATGGCAAGTCCTAGTATCATGACCCCTGATTTTGTGGAAACCACAATATAGATTGGGATTATAGTTCCGTGGTTGTCGGTTTGAATCCTGTTGTGGCCCAAAGTTCTGATTGGGTTGTTGGTTGTTATAGTTGAAATTTCGAGGTTGTGGCCTTTGGCTTTGGTTTTGATATCCATCTGGGCCCCGAGCAAGGCCTTGTGGCTGGATTTTCTGTTGTGGAGGATGATTAGAATCCACCATATTGATCGCTGGAGTGAAGTTATTATTGCGTTGATTGTTAGCAGGTGTCGGGGTGTTCACAACATTTGGTCCTTTGACTTGATCAGTGACTCCATCTATTGTAACCCCACGGTTTTCATTAAGGATCTTGGGTCCTTGATCGGTATTCGTGGTAGTAGGATAAGTTGTAGTGTTCTGGCTAGAGGTGATTAACCTCCCATTTGTTCCATATGTCTTACGACCACTATCTATCGCTGCTTGATCTATTCGAAGAGCGCTCTCAAGTACTTCATCGTAAGTTCTTAGTGGGAACTTCTAGACTTCTTCCTTCACCTCTCTGCTGAGAGAATGAAGGAATAAATCACATAGTTCCATCTGATCCATATTTGGCACACTTGTTGAAGAATAAAGAACTGTACGCCACCTCTGGATGAAATGGGTATCAGATTTGTTATGTTCTTGTTTGATGTGCAAGAATTCCCTGATTCCTATTCTTAATAGTTTGTTCATGTCGAACGCCTTAATGAACTCTGATACGAGTTGTTTAAATGAATGGATGGAGGCTTCAGGTATTCTATAATACCAATCAAGAGCAATGCCTTCCAAAGTTTTGGGGAATATTTTAGCCACAACCCCATCCCAAGGAGTAGTTCGCGTATGGTCAGTAGCGTAAGCCTTGATATGTGCGTTTGGGTCTCCCTCACCTTTATACCCGGGTAAATCGGGAAGGGGTCCGGGAAGCATGACGCTTCATATGGCGAAGTCTAAGGGCTCTTTCAGATATTCTGAATAAGTCCCTATCGCATAGGTTTCGACCATTGATGGTGGTTGCTGAGGGAGTGGTGGTGGGATGGGTTGTTGGTATGGTGCAGCGTATGCATTGGCAGGGGCATAGGGAAGTCCCTGCGTTTGGGCAAAAGGGGTGGGAGAGGAGAACATATCTCCCTATCGTGATTTGGAGTACATGTTTAAGTATGACGGGATATTGTCTAGGAATGGGTTGTTTGATACTAGACCGGGAGGAATGGTGTTAGAGATGATGGGCCTTGTTGGTGTTTGTTGTGGATAGTGAGGCGGCATGCCTAATGTGCCTACTCCTGTGAGGAGATCTACTTGGCCAGGGTGATATGGAGGATTGGAACTTCCTGCTTGCATGAACGGAGAATTTTGACTTGCTTGAGCAAGTTCTAACCCTCTCACTTTTTCTACTAACATTGAAATGACTTCATTTGGTGAAGTCACGGTGCTTTGCCTGAGCGGCATTTGTTGTATACCATGGTGTTGTATAGGCATGTGATATCCTGCTATAAACTGATCGCTATCTTACCAAGTTTCTCCGAGAGTATTTCCTATATGCAGTGGCATAGAGGTATTTTCTTGAAAAGAGACCTCGGGTTGTATTTGTAAAGCTCCTATAGGTGGGTACATGCCCCGAGAATGTTGTTCACTCCTAGGATAACATATTGACTGTTCATCATCTAAGACCAGGTATGGGTCAGATTGTCTACTAATTTGTGGTCTAAGTAGCATCTGAGGAGATGAACCAGATTCTCCGGTAAACGTCATATTGTTTGAGCCTGAAGGCTCTGTTTGTTGCGTTCGAGGGGGTTGATCTAACTCCCCATTTGAAAAGACGAGTTATATCTGTTTCTTGGGGTTTGTGTTGACAACTGATTAGTTGAATAGTTGTCGCCCCATACTGAGAGTGAGGGTGATGATTGTCTATTCTGTTGGGCATAGTATGCCTCGAGACCCAAGAGGGGTCTGCCATATTCATCGAATCCTGACATATTCGGGGGTATATGAATACCCGTAGAATAATGGGAAGGAACGAAGGTGATTTGTGAAAGGATACGTGATACTATGACTCCGGGTGAGAAAGTAGGAAGTTTTACGTCAGCTTCACTAATTTCGTTTGTTTCACGTCGGGTTCACCAGTTTTGCACACCTAAAAGTGACAGTGAACGTGAGAATCTACAAGTGACTCTTCCACGTGCACCGACCTCTCGAGGTCATGCCGAGACAGCCGGTGGGGGTAGAATATGCGTTGGATTCAGACAAACTAGTTAGGCAGTCTAATGTCTTTGACACGCACTAGTGGAATTTGTGAATCTAAGGCAAAGAAGGCCCTTCTAACTTGGACTGGTGTGATAGATCGATTGGCAAGGATGACTGCTCGAAGGCTCCAAACAATATCAAGCTCTAGCGTGATTTGATCTATGGGTTGTGGAATACGTGGAAAATGACCTGGGATAGTTTCGTGTATGTCTCCAAAAAAGGTCATAGGGTGGATGGTGAAAACAATTGACTCTATGGACGATTCTCTGGCCTAGTCCAGAATTCTCTAGCTTCGTTAGCCGCTATATCCAGTAAGGATAATTGTTCGATGATGATGGGTGGAATTGGAGTGGATTGGAATACTAGTGTGCATAAGCCAACATCTATATCTGATTGACTTATGGATTCGTTGGGCTGTGAGATCTATGGGTCACAACCATGTACTCTTGGATATTGCGGTCCTGTTATGGTCATGTGTGAAATCAATTTCTAATCCCTAGGATCCAGTAATCGTATGCTTTCTCAGCTTCTATGTTTAGGACCAACAACTGTGTGATTTTCTCAGAATATCTCACAGGCGTTCGTGTAACCTGGATCCTTAGACTGGTATCTATATCTGTGAGAGTGTCTCCTGCACCTGGCTGTGGGACCAAAGGATCACAACCAAAGGTTTGTTCTCTTTCAAACCCTTCTACAGTCATATAGATGTTTTTCTAGGGTAGTCTGTAGTTTGGCTAATTTGACCAAAACGTATGTGCTCGGTCGTCTTCTATGTTTAACCCTCTCAACCGAGAACCGATCGATTGTAAATTGTTGTTGCTCGGAATATTTGTATTCTCGAGATTTTGGTCTATGTCAACTATTGTTGCGGCGAGGTTTGGTTGAGGCACGATTGGCTCAAATATATATTCCCTAGGATCCTAAGGTCCCGTGATTGTCATACGAAACGAAATGTAAATCTAACTGTAACTAAGTAAACTCTAACTACGTGGAATAAACCTAAAACATAAATAAGTTCTATTCTTCTAAGAAACCTTTCGAGAATATAATGAAAGCAAGCTATTTAAATGTATCTAGGAATAACAACTAATCAATAATTTAAAACAGACAAAATAACCGAGTGTAGTTATCAGCCTGTGCAATTTGTAGATTTATTCTAAATAAAACAGCTCATCTAATCTATCTGCAAGATTCTCAATCCTACCTCAGAAGTGAGGAGTGAATCATAGTTTCTCAGAAACTATCAATCCTCACAGCTTCCCTGGCAATATCGAGAATAGAATTCACTGAAATGAAGCAATTATCTACTCTATTTGATATGATTCTAACTAGAACTTTGAAAGCTAGAACCTGGATTCCGCAGAACAGTGGCGAATCCGATGGTGTGTGTGATCTTGTCCCCTCAGTATGATCTCCTCGTTCTTTCGTGTTCACGTGGATCCAGAAAAGCGTGTAATACTAGCATCGACAGGAGTAGATATTGGGACAAGGACAGCTCAGAATGCAGACCGAAAATGTGAGTAGGAGAGGGACAACGCAAGAGTACAGAGCTTGGCTTATGCGATTCCTAGCGGGATTTTACTGCAAGCCATGCAATATGAAGTGACCAGAACCTGAAACTATCCTGTTTGAAGAGCAAAACCTGCAACTTTAATGGCTTCCTAAGCTATTCTATTCCAATGGATTGGGTAAAACAACAACACTGTTTGCACAAGCTGGATATGTGGCTTACCAACAGCTGGACAATGCTAATGAGCATGCAAATGAACTAAAACAAGTATTCTAAGCAAAATAATAGCTTAAATCTAATGCAAAGAGAAATTCAGTGACAAACTTCAGACCGGATTGGGTGAAATAACAGCACTGCCTGCACAAGATGGGTATGTGGCTTACCAACAGCTGAACAATACTAACTAAACATGCAAGTGAATTGAAACTATGGCTTCTAAACAAGATAACAAGCTGGACTACTGAAAATGAGGAGATGAGAGAAAAAGATCAGTCTCTTTTGTTTGAGCACAAGCCATGCATTTATAGGAATTCAACCCCCAAAGATCAAAACCAAACTGAACTCCTAAACAATAAACAAAGGAAAAACACTATTCCAGGGGACCAAAAACATAAATGCATGCTCAAGTCGGCAAGGAAAGCTGGTGAAATGTGATATTTCACGCGAGTCACGTCAAAAGAACGTTCTGGAAAACGCGCAAAGGACCGCCACCCTACTCAGGGCGGTGGTTACAGGACCGCCGCCCTGAAGGGCGGCGGTTTCGTCACTGAAGATCAAAAGGCCAAGGAAAGAGGGAAAAAAGGGAAAACAAAGGGCGCGGGGGCTAGGCGGGGCATGTGGGATGTTAACGCATACTCCGAGAGCTTTTCTGGATCCCGAACACCTTGCGAAGAGACCTGTATCATCATTGGGGCATGTGTAACATCTTTCCAGTGGTGCAGTACATACAATTTTGGGTACGTACAAGAACTGGCAGCGAGTTTCTAGCACTCGAATGGGTTTAACCATGATTATTCCTGGTCTTGGACTTGTAAGGAATTCTAATTTAAAACGTGTGAAAAATCTGAAATGTATTTCTTAAGCAAAGAAATATGGAAAACATCATGCATTCGTGACAAAGCGGAGGTAATGCTAAACGATAACATACGGGGTTGATTACTTCAACTATCTCAAAAGGTCCCACATAACGAGGTGATAACTTGGCAGCCTTGCTAAAAGTTATAGAACTCTTTTTCGGTTTAACCGAAGAAATAATTTCTCACCAAGTTCAAATTTCCTATCAACCCTCTTCAAGTTAGCATAACTCTTTTGTCTATCTGTTGCTTCTTTCAAGCATTCACGAATCAACTTAACTTTTTGTTCCATTTCCGTAAGGATTTTAGGTCCAATTACCTCTCTATCCTCTATGTTATCCCAACTAACAGGGGTTCTGCATTTTCTTCCGTAAAGTGCCTCAAAAGGTGCCATCTTAAGAGAAGCATGATATGTATTATTGTAAGAAAATTCAACTAATGGAAGATATTCTTCCCACTTATATTGTTGATCCATATAATACATCTGTAACATATCTTCTAAAACTTGATTTACTCTTTCAGTCTATCCATTTGTTTCCGGGTGATACACAAAACTGAAATTTAGCTTAGTTCCTAGAGCTACATTAAGCGTTTTCCAAAATCTTGACATCATTCTAGGATCTCTATTAGATATGATTAATTCAGGTACCCATGTAATCTGAAAATTTTGTGTACAAATCTTTTAGCCAAAACAGAGAATCATCCTTCAGATTTCCAGCAATAAAATGAGCTACTTTTGTTAGTTTATCAAAAACTACCAAAATAACATCATGTTTATTTCTTGACATAGGCAACCCTTGTACAAAATCCATGCTTATTACTTGCCATTTATACTGTGGTATGCTATGAGGATACAATAAACCGGATGGGTGCATATGTTCCACTTTTACGCGTTGACATTCAAGACAGTGTGTCACAAAATCAATAACATATTTTTTCATTCCTTTCTAGAAATATTGTTGTTTTATATCAGCAAGCATCTTTGTAATGCCAGGGTGTCTAGAAAAGGTGAATTATGAAATTCAGCTAACAATTTCTTTCTCAAATCATTAAGCAAAGGTACATAAACTCTATTTTCAAATTGTAAGATTCCTTCTTGATCAAAGTGAAAACCTTTATACCTCAAATCATTAGAATCTGCAACAAGTGCTACTTTTACTTGTTGAAAGTAAGAATTAGATTCCATAACACTTTTTACTTCATCCTTAAACTAAGTTCTTAGTGTTATAAGAGTAGAAATGTGCTTCCTATGACTTAGAGCATCAACCACTCTATTTTTTTACCCTTTATATAACTTATGTCAAAATCATATTGAGACAAAAACTCTAACCATCTTCCTTGTCATACATTCATATTTGGTTGAGTGAAAATGTACTTTAGCCCAAGATGATCGGTTTTTCAACTCAAATCGTTTACCAAGAAGATAATGCCTCCAAACTTAAAGTGCATGAACAATGGCAACAAGCTCTAAATCATGTGGAGCATAATTTAACTCATGTAACTTAAGTTTTTACTTTCATAAGTTATAACATGACCACTTTGTAACAAAATACCTCCTAGACCTTCATCGAATGCATCAGTTTCCACCATAAAATATCCATCAGGATCTGGTACTGCAAGAATAGGTGCTAAATTTAACTGTCCCTTCAAGGTTTTAAATGCAATTTCACATTTCTCACTCCAAACAAACTTTTTATCTTTCTTCTGTAAGGAATTTATTGGTGTATCTATCTTAGAAAAGTCTTTTACAAATTTCCTATAGTAGCCAACAAGTCCCATGAAGCTTCTAACTTCATGTACATTCTTTGGTGTAGGCCATTCTGTTATAGCTACAATTTTAGAAGGATCTACAACAATTCCATCCTTACTTATTACATGACCCAAATAGTGCACTTTTGTGTCATAGAAGGAACATTTGGATAGCTTACCAAACAACCGTCTCTTTCTCAAAATTTCCAAAACTATTTTCAAATTCTCATGATGCTCTTCTATGATTTTAGAATATATGAGAATGTCATCCAAGAATACGAGCACAAATTTTTCCAAGTATTCTTGAAAGATATTATTCATTAAATTCATAAATGTCATAAGTGCATTAGTTAATCCAAAAGGTAAAATTGTAAACTCATAATGTCCATACCTTGTTCTAAAAGATGTTTTATGAATATCCTCATCCTTAATCCATAATTGATGATACCCAGATTGAAGATCTATCTTGGAGTATACCGATGCTCCACGTATCTGATCAAATAAATCATCAATCCTAGGAAGTGGATATCTATTCTTGATTGTTTCTTTGTTTGACATTTTGTAATCAATGCACAATCTAAGTGTTCCAAATTTATTTTTCACAAAGATCATTGGTGCTTCCCAAGGTGAAACCCTTGGTCTAATCAAACCTTTAGACAAAAGTTATTGCAATTGAGCCTTAAGCTCTACTAATTCTATAGTAGTCATTCGATACGGTGCCTTAGATATAGGTTTAGTTCCAGGCTTGATCTCAATCGTGAAATCAAATTCCCTTTTGGGTGGAAGACCTGGAAATTCTTCTAGAAATACATCACTAAAGTCTTGTAACAACGGATATTATTCCATGAAATTATTGTTTTCCTCTACAGTTTCTGAAATTTTTACTGCATATAAGGTACATCCTTTATTTTTGGCCTTTTTAAGTTGCATAGCTGACAGTTTCCTAACAAAAATCTCATGTTTCACACCTTGAATCTCTATTGTTTTCTACAAGTCGTCTAAACAACTAATGCATTTTTCAAAATAGTCCACTTTAGCCTTATGTTCTGCTAACCAATTAACACCTATGATTACATCATAAGACCCTAAAGGTGCAACATAAAGATCAACCTCTGTGGAAAAGTTAGGTAATTCAAGGACTGCTCCAAAAAGACACATACTAACCATATGAACAACATTATTACCATAATGTACAGTCCATGATTTATCCATTTTTCCATCTTTTCTTTTAAGTTTCAAAGAAATTTTACTAGAAATAAAACATTCAGTAGCTCCCATATCAAAAATAATAGTTACAGGTATGCCAAATAACTTACCAGGAACTTCTATAGGTGTAGCTTGTTTTTCATCTTGCTTGTCAGCTACTGCAGCATGTATCTTGTGCTGTTGATTATGATCATCCTTCTTCAAAGGACATTGATTTGTGTAATGATCCTTGCCGTAATTATAACAGCCTCCTACAGGTCCCTTTCTAGACTCAGAATTATTTCTAGTCTTAAATTTATTATTCTGACCTCCATAGGACTTCATCCATTGTTATTATTCTTGGCAAAATTGTTTTGTGCATTTCCAACAGTCTTATTTGTTGTTGTTTTCTTATTATTATCAGCTAAAAATTTAATTTTATTACCAAACTTCTTCCATGGTCCCTTCTTAGGTGTAAGAGAAGCTAAAGAGGGGTTTGGAACTTTCTTCCTTACTTCCTCCTTATGAGTAGAAATAGCCTTTAATTTTTGTTCCTGCCTTATGGCTTTTTCAACAACCCCTTCCATAGTGGTTGGGTTGTGAACATCAACTTCTCCCCCAATAATGGGATTCAATCCCATAATGAATTTTGTATCTTGAAATTTTCATCAATTTGATACTGAGGTACATACTTGAGGAGTTTCGTAAACCATTCCCAATACTCAGTTATTGTTAGCTTTCCTTGAGCTAAGTTCTGAAATTCAATCATTTTCTGATCATAGTAGAGTTTTGGCAGCCATCGTTGCCTAAAATAACTTTTAAATTGATCCCAAGTGATGTTAGTTTCATCAATATTTAACTGAGTCTTATGGCTGTCGCACCATGAAGATGGTTCATGGGAAAGCTGATATGCTTCCCATATAGCCTTGGTTTCCTCTGATAATTTCCTTATTGCAAAGTACTTCTCCATTTTGTTGAGCCAATTCTCAGCTCCATCTCCTAATGTGGTGCCATCAAACTTGGGCAGACTTATCCTTTTTATGTCATTAGTGAGTTACATTTGCTAGTCTAACCTTTTTATTCTCAGGTTGAACAGGTATGTTAACGTTGTTATTATCAACACCCACATTGGCGTTATCCCCTAGAGGTGGCTAATTATTGTTATCAGCTTCTTCTTCCTCCTCATTGCCCATTACTTATTGTTCAAGCACAGTCAAACGATCTCTTGTGTCCAATAGGGTAGCAAGGATCTCATCAAGTTTCTGGGTAGTTGCCACTCCTTCCTCAGGTGGAGGGTTATTTGCAACATTTCCTCTTGTTCTCACCATTTTTTGCTATAAGAAAATTAAATTTTAATTAGATTTGTGGACACAATAGGTCCAAGAGCTGCAACCTTCAGCTTTGATACCAAAATGTAACATTCCCAATTTAAGACTTTAGAAACAAGGGATGTTTTTTTAAATAATGTTCATTTTTCTAAATTTATAATTTAGAACACACATTCTTTATCAACCATTCATATAACAGATAATCATATGCAGCTGTAATGACTCGGTGTGCTACCGATCTATTCATTTCATGACTCAGTAAACTACTGATCTATTCATGTTTATCATTAAGTATTGAATACTTTTTCATATACTACGTATACTTGGTTCTCTTTCCCTGTTCAGGGTATTAAGTGATCTATCGAAGGAACCTATTTGAATATTTGTTACCAATATTCATTTGCATCACGAACCTTAGACTAGGTGACATAGGACAACACAACCAGTAGCTTGTGATACTTTGGCCAAAGATTTCTAACATATTGTTCGTATTACTATTCCTTGATGACATAGTCATCAATTCGGAATACGTCCTTCACCCCACTCTATTTTTATCTAGAATGTCCTTTATTGACTTCCGTCAGTCCACTTGCCCAAGGTTTAACCCTAGTTCGAGTTAACAATATACGTTATGATAGGGGGAGGCTCACTAAGACTTAGGGTAAGTTGGCATACTGGGTCAACCTAAGTCAACCCCATGTTCCAAGGTATCCTGAGTTTTAGGGCTACCCCATATCTTAAACATGTTACTAACCAGACCTAGAGAGAAACTAAGATCAAGTCCAATGTGTGTAGATCTAGATGATCAATGTAGAAGGGTGTTGCCACATGTCAATTGCATCATTGTATCCTTGAGAAGATCCTAATCTTCTCGAAGGTGCATCCTACAGTTGGCATGTGCCAACATCCTAAAAAACAACCTCATTGATATGTACATACCTCAAGGAGTTTATTATAAATTTAATTAATTTGGATTATTAAAAATAGATTTCAGCAACCTTGCCTAACCCTAATCCAACACTCCTTAAGTTCTTCTCTACAACAAATTCAATTGATTGTTAAATAGCTTTATTAGCTTAAGATTACCTTTAATGTTATTTAATGGACTTAACAAGCCGTCAACCATAACAGGATATCAACATCATAAGTTCCATTTATTGTGACTTAACCGTTCAATGAAGTGTAACAACCATCTAGGTTATAACTAAGTAGACTTTATTGATCGAAGTCTAATGATTAGGAATCACGGCTTCCATTTTTTTGCATTCTTAAGATAGAGGAAGAATCTTCCTTTACATGATTAAGTGTTAGGGCCTAGCACCCCTATAAATCATTTACAAATTCAATATTTATTATTGAATGTTCATTCCACATCATATTACTATATTGAATTATTTAGTTATGACCATCAAATTCTGCTATTTAGGAAGTTGCATCCTATTTAGGGAGATTATTCCAATTCCCATTGTCAAACTTATCTAAGAATACCCCATTAAGCATATACATAATATGGAGTATATTAACAAGATAGGATTCCATCTATGTAATGAAAGTACAAGATAATTTACACATCCACTGTAAATAAATTCTCAACATTTAATTCATCTCTAAAACTTATACATTTAGGTATGCTACATAACAACTACCTTCATTACAAAAGAATACTACTTTTATTTTTCAATACAATCTCAAGAATGATTCAGAGTTCTTCACAAAATTAGACTTAAATCAGCCAATGCATCACATAATTTTTTTCCTTCCTTATCACTTACGAAGTCCATCTGTAAAAATTGCTAGCACGGGTCAATTCAATGAACTGAGCATGATAAGCACTAAGCCTTAAAAAGAAGTTCATTACAATAATTGTTCCATTAAAACAACTCTACTTTAATGAGACAATTATTACATCATAATATCAATACATCAATAGCAATGAAAAATAAGTACATTTTAAACAAGTGATTTCACTTCCAAGAAAAGGACAAAATATAATCCACTATATCAGCCTTACAAAATTAGAGTTTAATTGATCCTATCAATTATCCTTAGAAAACAACATATCATAACATCTCATTGTTCCCAATCTTTCATAATAGAATACAACATTTATCTTTGCTTCAAGCCAAAAGAAGGATTTAAATCATGGTTCTACTTAGGATGATTCATCTAGCTCCTAAGCAAAAGAAGAAGAGAATCATTACCACTATACCTAGACACAAAACATCTGAGAAACAGAATAGATTCAAAACATGATTTAACTGTTTCTTTTAAAGGATAATTACCTTAAAAATTTAACATTTAAGATATTCATCAGAACAAAATTCCATCTTAATCCAAGAAGGAATAGAGAATCAAACGGTCTACCTGTAAGTTTAAATCTACTTCCACATATAGAAGTTAACTTTTAAAGATCTGAAACAATGTACAAAATCAAGGTAGATTCATACAGGAGTTAATCTCTACTCGATTCCATCCAAGGAGAATTCACAAAAATATAGAGTACAAGAGACAAAACTTACTCATCTCAAACCAAACAAGCAAGGCTTGTCAAACAAATGTTACGCGAACAAGTTTTCATTTTCTCGTTTAACTACCGAATCATCTAATCTCTTCCACAACATTTCAACAAAATATTTGAACAAGGAATACCAAACAAATCATAAAGAAAACTCCATTTTAAAGGAGAATCAAAATAGAAATTTCAACCAATGATCTATACAGTAAGAAGAAAGCACACTGCCATATTCTTTACACTTCTTTACTTTCATTAACACGAGTTTCAATTCCATACTCGAGAATGAAATGAAAATAACAGATCCTAAAACACATTCGGTTCCAAATGAATCACATTCCTTTCTTTTATAAAGACACAAGGTGTATTTACTATATCTAATAAGAGATAGAAAAATAAGCAATCGATAATCCAAACATGATCGAAGCTTTAACAAATATTAACAACTGAAATCCCATTATCCTTGGAAAATGTTTCCATTTAAATCCCAAGAATATTTAAACAGATTCGATCTAATCTAATCTCCTAGATTTCCTTGAGTAAGTAGTTCGATTAGAAGATTTTGAGATTTAAACTCTTAAGAAGTTAAAAACCCAATTCAAATACCAAAACCAAATCAAACTTGTTAATAATACTACCACTTAGAGCTTGAAAGTATAAAATCCTAGCACAATGACAAACACAAGCTTCTCACAAAGTGCAGAACTACCCAAGTAATTATTCATGGGTTCGGGAAACAAAAGTTCCCATCCAAGTTTATATCAATAAAAAAACAAACTCAACATACCCGACAGTAATCGACACATCGTTCTGCTTCTGATTTTCAAACACTAAATACTAAATTTCATGTATAGTTTCAAATTACAAAACTCAACATGAGCTCAGATATGCACAGTATCTTAGTATGAGGCAGTATAAGATACAAATATCCATTAACAATTCATATTCAAAACAAGGAGTCCTATTTCCCTTATACAATGAAACATGAGTTTCCAAAGAGAGTTCAGAATCGAACAAATAATAAGATAAGAGTGTGGTGAAATCATGAACTTCCATTAATAGTCCAAAATACCACAAGAGTAAAGCACAAGTACAAAGCCACATACGGCTTCAACAACAATCCCGAGTTACCCAAGATACCAACACTAGTTCAGAACAACAAGTGACTCCAACACGAGTTCATATCAAAACGCGAAGCCCAAATACTAGCTCCAATGGAACTAAGGGTTCCCACAAAGTTCAGAGTCCACACAAGTAATAAAACATGAGTGTCGTGTACATTATAATCTTCCATTAACATTTCAAATGGTCATTGTTATCCAAAATTCACCCCCAGGGTAATTTTGATAACATGCATTAAATACTCAAGTCTGGCGGCGATAAATTGATTCAAGGCAAAAATCATGTTTCTAGGGTCCCCGGATTTTTCTAACTCTCTTGTCCGAGGTTGAAAATAGCAAGTTCGAGAGAAGGTGAAAAAGTTGCAAATACAAGCTTGGGCTAGAAAAAATCATGAAAATTGGCTAATTCCTAGTCCTCATGCAAGTCGGGACATGAGGGACGTCTAGCGCAAATCAGCCGAAAGGCCGCCAGGCGATCTGCGAGGAAAAGGAAGATCCAGGCCGTCGGGATGCATGGGATGAGGAAATCTGGTTGGTGAAGGAGAATAGAATCAACTAATCGCTGCTGGGACATTTAGGACAAGAAGACGCGAAGGACGCGAACCGCCCGGATCGGCCGAAAAGGAGAACTTTCGCACTAAGCAGTTCGGGACATTTGGGCCGTGAGGACGCGAACCGGCCGAATCGGGTGAATCGGAAGAATATTTCCCAAACGATGCAGGACAAGTGGGACAAAGGGACATGGAAGACACAGATAGCCAAAAAGCCGAGAGCCAATCGGATCACGACGCGTGTCACCGGCGAGAAAAGGGACAGGGGAAGCCCATTTTAGGCGGATCGGAAGTTTTTGTCCCAGACAAGACTAGGACATCCAGGACAAATGGACGCAGATGGACATAGTGGACATGAAAATATGGTAGGCTTGAGAACTAATCAAATCATGACACGTGTCCCAAGGGAAAAGGTCCAAAAGTCAAAGGGCGAGTTTTGAAGGGTCGGCCCGAGCCAATCAGAAGAGGACACGTGTCCTATGGAGAAAGGAATGCGGAGCTCGGGAAGGAGTTAGAGAATTTGGAAAGAATTTCACCCAAAAGCTAAAAGCAAAGGTCTGCCCCACGCCCCTATCGACCAATCAATGTATGCCACGTGTCGTCCAGGTGGCAGAGCGCGGGAAGAAATTTAAAAATCCGTTTTTACTGTTTTGTGCCCTAAATCTTCAGATCGCCATATCTTCCGATCCAGAGCTCAGATTTGCATGTTCTTTATATCAACGGAAATCTTATGAAATTATCTACATGATTCTAGGGTTAATCTTGAATTTTGGTGTAGTCTAGAGAGAGAAAATTGAGAAACAGCTCTGACGCGTGTTCATGGCCAGAAGTGACATTTCAGCGACCAGATTTAATGCAGAATGGGTCGCATTCTCCTGTAATTCAGTCAAAATGATAGGGTATGGGTTTGTAAGGTCCCCCATGCCATTTTAATGCATCTGTAGTCAAGGAGGGATGGGCTCTCATGTTTTTATACGTTTTATCCCCTGGGCTCGACCCATGCAATGTAAAAGCCAGATTTGGCTCATTTCTAAAGGGAGGAACAATTTTTGACATAACAACTTCTTCCTTCACCTCCAGTAGGTGGTTGATACAAGAATCATACCTCTCCAAAAGATTTTAATAGTTTTTACCTCTCTGAGGTTGTAATGCAGTGATTTGGGTACTGGAAATGATAATGCAAGCTTTGTGAATGGTTTTCAGTCCTTTGTTTGTATTATTTGCTTCATTTCAGATCCTAAGTTATATCTTATCAGTCTGTGTATGTTTCATGTTGCAAATCTCTGGTTTGTGTCTATTTGCTTGACAGAAATGTTTCACCACTCCTTTTGGTGCATCACCATCTTCAGTTAGTTTCAATTTTTGCATTTCTATCCCTACCCCCTGGAAATTTAGAGTAGGATTAGGATTTGAACCTCTGTAGTTTTACAAAATATAGATCTAAATCAGAGGATTTTGAGGAACCAACCTCTAATCTAGAGATTCCTCTCTCATTTTTACAAGTCCCCACACTTGGAGAGAGGTTTCCATGTTGTGCAATCACACTGGATGCTAGAGTGATCACCCTAGAAGCCTGATTTGCATCCAGGGGTGCTGTGAGTCTACAACAACAGTTTTGGCATGCCTGGTTGGACCTTAGAGGTCTTCCACTTCATCTTTTGCAGGTTGGTGTGTTCCTGTGAAGATTTCAGCCTTTGGAGGCATTTGCAAACACATCTGGCGACTCCATCTGATCAGCAACCCATTTTTGAAGTTGCAGACCTGTTTTTCATCCATTCCTATCCATCCTTCTTTCCATCCCTTTCATTCTTTTCCATTCCATGAAGTTGTGCAATCATGACTTCTTTTCCATCATGGAACTCACATTTACAACAGCAGTATATTCCACCTCCAACACGCATTACAACTCTTTCAAATCAGCATTTTGAACAAATTCAAAATCAGCATGCATACCCATATGAGTAGCAATGCCAAAATCAGTTTGGCTATGGAGCTTTCCAAGAGCAAGAGTATGCATATAATGAAGACAATCAGATGCAAGATGCTGGTCTATTGGAGAAAATCCAAAATATGGAGGTAAATATGGTACAGTCCAGAGCAACAGCTCAAGAATTGGTTGCAGGACTCCTTGTCCATGGGGAGGCCCTTTTCTAAGACACTTCAGCCCTCAGGAGAAGCTGGACTTCATGATGAAGATGCTGCCCCAACTTGCACAATGGACAGCAGAAATAGAGGCCTATGCACTTGTTGTTGAACAACCTTGTCAATGGGTAAGTTCTACACCATCATCTGGCTTTTCTCTTCCCATTACTCAAGCAGCACCATCTCATTTGGAATTGCAAGTTCTAAACTCCCCATCTACTGTCCCAAGTGTTGAACCCATGTCTCCACCTCTCAGTCTTCCACCACACCTCGATTCTTCTTTCCTTTTTCCTTCCAAACAGTCATCCCCTTCACAAGAGCTAAAAGAAATACCCCCTTCCCCAAAGAAACAAGAGGTTTCACCTCCTCTACCACCACAAGAGATTGCCAAGCCATTTGAGTTACAATCCACTTCTCCTCTCGCATTCCCAAATCCATGTTGGGAGGATGAAAATTAGAATGCCAGTCAAGGAAAACAACAACAAAAGGAGAAACCAAACAAAGATGAAGAAATTCAGAGTCTGAAGAGTTGGGCTCTTAAGTTTGGGATGACGAAGATCCCCTTGATGGTTAAACCTACAGAAGAGGCTAAGGTTGAACAAATGGTGGTCAGGACTGATTTTGTTGTAGCAGAAGAAGAAGATATTGCAGTCCCAACTTGTCCTCTAGAGCATCGGGTTGAAGAGTTTGACTTGACAAACTTCATGCTTTGGAGGAAGAGTTCAATCAAGAGCAAGATTGTCTTCAACTTTCAGGAAGGAGAAGCTGCTCCAGATCCAAAAGAAGAGGAGCACATTCTAGTTGTGGAGGAGAAAAGTGCAGATCTAAGGGCTTTGAGCACAAAGCGAGGCTACAAGAGAACCTTCATTCTTCTTTCTACTTCATCTCTCTCAAGTTCTAGTACTGAAGAGGAGTTTGATCTCTCAAGCTCAATGTTGAAGGGAGAAAGAAACCATGGTGGTCAAGTCACAGATCAAGAAAACACCATGGGAGAGATTGAGCATTTGCAGCAGGATAGCCATGAGGTAGTTTATCTGTCATATTTGGAGGACTGTTTTGATGGAGAAGAACCGATTGAGTTTCTACCATTCTCTCTTTCATCATCCAGACTCCAAACACTTGAGTCTGCTGTCATGAAGGAGAACATTCATTTGCAGCAGCCTGCATCCTATAACAGCTCTTTGGAACCAAGATTGGAAGATTTAAATCTTCCATGTTCTTCATTGGAGGAAGAGAAAGGACAAAGGAATTTCACCATTTCTTCCACACCATCCATTCAGGGTCTACAAGAAGACTCCATTTTTGGAGTTGAAAGTCAGAGCTATGGGCATATCAAATGGATCAGACCTTGCCCAATCAGGTATTTGGCTTCATTCGAGCCAAAGGAGAAGTCACAACTAGTCATGCTTGCTTCTAAGCATGAGGATGAGCTACAAAGTACCGAGGATCAGCTGTCATACCTCTTCAATCCAAATGCAGAGCAACTAAAAGAGGTATTGAATTTGCCTTTAGTAGATACCTTGATGATTTGGGTAGAAGACCAGCTTCTTGTTGATTTTCCACTCATCCTAACAGCCATGATCAACTCCAAATCTATTGCATGGCTGCCACTTTTGAGAAAGGGAAGCTATTTCTCACAACCAATTGCAGGGTTTGTTTAGCTTGCCTTTTCTTCCAGTTAGAATAGAGTAGGTAGGTTTGCTTTCAGTGGAAGAAGTGCTTATGCACACTTTGCATGTTCCATTTGGAGCATGTATGATTTTCAGTTCTGTACATAGTTTTTGTGGTGCTGGTTTTGCTCTTGCACAGTTCATTCCAGTGGCATTTTGGTGAGAACGACTCTAAGTTCAATGGCTTCAAGTGGCTCAGAGGGAGGTTTTCAAAGTTCAGATCAGTTTGCAGGCTACAACTCATGACTCCATGCCCAATGGATTGCTTCAGGCTACTGATCATTCATCTAGCAGGCAGATAACCCCGCTGAGTCGCCAAATTGTTATCCAAAATTCACCCCGGGTAATTTTGATAACATGCATTAAATACTCAAGTCCCAGGCGAGATAAATTGATTCAAGGAAAAAAATCATGTTTCTAGGGTCCCCTCGATTTTTTCTAACTCTCCTGTCCAGGTTGAAAAGAGCAAGTTCTGAGAGAAGGTGAAAAAGTTGCAAAAACAAGCTTGGGCCAGAAAAAATCATGAAAATTGGCTAAGTCCTAGTCCTCGCAAGCAGTCGGGACATGAGGGACGTCTGGGTGTGAATCGGCCGAAAGGCCGCCAGGCAGTCTGCAAGGCAAAGGAACATCCGGGCCGTCGGGACGCATGGGACGTGGAAAGTCGGTTCAGCCAAAGGAGAAGAAAATTGACTAACTGCTCTGGGAAATTTGGGACAAGAAGATGCGAAGGACGCGAACCACCCAGATCGGCCGAAAAGAGAAACTTTCACACTAAGCGAGCTTCGGGACATTTGTGCCGTGAGGACGTGAAGCGCCAAATCGAGCAAATCGGAAGAATTTTTCCCAAACAGTCTGAGACAAGTGGGACAAAGGGACATGGAAGATGCGGATAGCCGAAAAAGCTGAGAGCCAATCAGATCACGATGCGTGTCACCAGCAGAAAAGGGACAGGGAAGCCCATTTCGGGCGGATCGGAAGTTTTGTCCCAGGCAAAGACCTTTGGGACATCCGGACAAATGGACGTAGTGGACGTGAAAATCTGGTATGCTTGAGAACCAATCAAATCACGACACGTGTCACAAGGAAAAAGTCCAAAAGTCAAAGGGCGAGTTTTGAAGGGTCAGCCCGAGCCAATCAAAAGAGGACATGTGTCCTATGGAGTAAGGAATGCGGAGCTCGGGAAGGAGTTAGATAATTTGGCAAGAAGTTCACCCAAAAGCTAAAAGCAAAGGTCTGCCCCACGCCCCTGTCGACCAATCAATGCATGCCACGTGTCGTCCAGGGTGGCGAGAGCGCGGAAGAAATTTAAAATTGTTTTTGCTGTTTTGTGCCTTAAATCTTCGGATCGCCATATCTTCCGATCCAGAGCTCAAATTTTCACATTCTTTATATCAACGAAATCTTATGAAATTCTCTATGTGATTATGGGGTTAATCTTGAATTTTGGTGTAGTCTAGAGAGAAAATTGAGAAATGGCTCTGACACGTGTTCATGGCCAGAAGTGACATTTCAGCGACTAGATTTAATGCAGAATGGGTCGCATTCTCCTGTAATTCAGTCAAAATGATAGGGTATGGGTTTGTAAGGTCCCCCATGCCGTTTTAATGCATCTGCAGTCGAGGAGGGATGGGCTCTCATGTTTTTGTATGTTTTTGTCCCTGGGCTCGACCCATGCAATGTAAAAGCCAGATTTGGCTCATTTCTAAAGGGAGGAACAATTTTTGACATAGCAACTTCTTCTTTCACCTCCAGCAGGTGGTTGATGCAAGAATCAGACCTCTCCAAAAG
The DNA here is from genome assembly GCA_018340775.1 of Taxus wallichiana var. yunnanensis. NCBI lineage: Eukaryota > Viridiplantae > Streptophyta > Pinopsida > Cupressales > Taxaceae > Taxus > Taxus wallichiana. The sequence continues at coordinate 333,432,766 of CM031242.1, forward strand.
ATTGTAATAGTTTTTACCTCTCTGAGGTTGTAATGCAGTGATTTGGGTACTGGAAATGATAATGCAAGCTTTGTGAATGGTTTTCAGTCCTTTGTTTGTATTATTTGCTTCATTTCAGATCCTAAGTTATATCTTATCAGTCTGTGTATGTTTCATGTTGCAAATCTCTGGTTTGTGTCTATTTTCTTGACAAAAATGTTTCACCACTCCTTTTGGTGCATCACCATCTTCAGTTAGTTTCAATTTTTGCATTTCTATCCCTTCCCCCTTGAAATTTAGAGTAGGATTAGGATCTGAACCTCTGTAGTTTTGTAAAATATAGATCTAAATTAGAGGAGTTTGAGGAACCAGCCTCTAATCTGGAGATTCCTCTCTTATTTTTACAAGTCCCCACACTTGAAGAGAGGTTTCCATGTTCTACAATCACACTGGATGCTAGAGTGATCACCCTAGAAGCCCGATCTGCATCCGGGGGTGCTTTGTGAGTCTGCAACAACAGTCACTAGAGAATAACACAAACCCTAAGCCATATACGGACTTCAACAATAGTCCAAATCATCACAAGAATCAACACACGACTCCTAAGTACAAGAATCCTCTAACAACAGATTCAAGGAAAACACAAGTAATACATTACGTGTTCAAATCCATATACTAACTTGAACAATAGTTCGTAACTACCCAAGTTTTCAAATGCCGATTCGAACAACAAGAAGCCCCTACACAATTTCATATAAAACACGAAGGCCAAATACAAGCTCAAACGAACTCGGGTTCCATATGGTTTAGAATCCATGAATTGCAATGAAGGTCGGTTCGAATACCACACAACCTTGTATGTACAATTCAAAAAAGAAAATGAACTTCTAATACAAGCTTCCCATGCATGTATCATTATTAAACATAAAAAAATAGTTTCCAAAACCAACGTAATTTTTTCCACGGGTTCATATCCAAGATGACAGAGATTATAAAACCGAGAAAACAAGAAACCAGTTTAAACATGCAAGCCAAGAATCTTAAAAGAGCAGAATTGTTTTAATGAAACATTTATAAGAAAGCAAGAGATCTTAAAGATTAGATCATATCATGCCTGATAGCACTTCTAAAAAATCGAAGGGAATCTCCAGCCGAGCTCACAACTTCTCCTCTTTTCACAAAAAGATCAAATAGCCACATTCTTTTCCACGGTGCCTCTTATATATCCCACGAACAAACAAAAATAGGTCTAAAACCTCAAAAATAGCCATTAAGTGTAGTTCTATCTGCTGGTTCGAAAAACTAGAGAGCATGCAGATAAAAAATCGTGAAGTATGCAAAGTGAAACAACCCCATACAAACCCATTTGCATGCCTTCCAAAACGGTTTGAGCACAAAAACCGAAACAATAAATTCCATTAATTCCTATTTTCCCACCTATCCTTCCTTGCCACCACCTTCCAAGTTTGGCGAATGCCAAATCAAAATTAACATGCAACTCCATTTTTAGTGAAGTTTCCACATAAGCCTCCACCAAGTCAACTAGCCCCTACCACAACTGGCAGCACATATGCTTTTAAAAACCTTATCAACAACTTAAATGCCTTGGAACCGTCACCTATGATACATGCAACCACCAATTCCCCCTTCATGCCCATTAGTTTAGGGTAGACATAATTTCTTAGGTTAGATCTTAGGTTAGCTTAGGATATGTAACCTTAGGATATAACCCAATCAATAAATTACCACCTTAGGTAGTTTCCACATAGGTTAGATTAATTCTAACACAATAGTTTTTAGGCATTAGGTTAGATCATCACATAACCATATAGCATTAGGTTTTAGGGTAATTTAAATAACCTAGTAACCTCTCCATAATCCTTTAGCACAAATCTTAGGTTAGGATAAAATTTAATTAATTAACATAGCTAGGTAGTATATATATTCTTACCTAGCTTAGGATTCTATAGGACACTCCCTTTAGTTTTAGGAACCAAAATATTTCCTAAGCCGTGAATAGACTATAGTTTATTTACGTCAACATTGTCCTGTCATAATCGATCTCCAAAGATCCAAGCACAACATACGACTGAATAGAAACACATTCACACAAAAATCAAAGAACTTGTAATCAATCAAAGTTCAGTCATATGTCTTTTAATTCATGGAATTTTGATTTACCATTCGTTCAACAAAGCAGATTTAAAACATTCCTTGGATCACTAAAATTGATCCAAGGATGAGTCAAATTAATAGATAAGTTTACAATTCTTAAACCAGATTGCAACTCACCTACAAGAAGTGAAAAATGGATTCAAGGAATCCATTCCAATTTAGTCAAAGGATCTTAAGAATAGAAAATGATTTATCCATATCAAGCATGATCTCTAAAAATCAAAAGAACTTATCTTTATAAGGAAATCCACATGCCAATGCTTGAAATACAAAGGAGGAAAATAAAAGCGTGACAAGGGTGTTACACCATCTAAAACCCTATCCCAAAATTATCTTATCATCTTACTAAATCACATACCTTTATCTATACTCATGACGATTTAAGTTCACATGAAAGGAACCCTACACTTTTTAATGTGTACACTTACCATACAAATTTTCCATCTCCACCTTTGCTAACATGTTTTTATGCCCTAAATTAGAACACAACGAGTGATATTACTATCCTAAATTGAAAAAATGTTTAATGGCAGGATTTGAATAAGCTAGTTGAGATTTGGTAGGTTGTCGATATGGTTTCATACTAGAAATTGTTTCCATGAGTTATATTTTCATTTTTTCAATACGTCATCTATGTATTTTTTTGTCACAATATTTGATTATATATTGCTCACATCATACTCAAGTTGACTCATTTCATGATCCATAATGGAAAACCCTAAGTTTTATGATTCAATAAGTCATCCTTATAAACCCATATCCTGAGTATTCTTCCCTAGAGTAGTGTTACCATTGCCTTTTCCTCTTGTTTGGGAATGTGTCATGATTTTTTTGGATTCACGGTTCGGATTAGGGTAGGGGTTATGGTTTGTGTTTTTGAAGGATGTTTTCTTAGTAGAAAACTAAACATGGAATAAACCCTAAATAAATTTTGTAATTATTTTTGAAATTGTAATAAACTTATAAAAGTTCCAAAAATTGAAGCCTATGGAGAAAATTTATGAAAATAATAAAAAATGATGACAAATTTTGTAAAATAAATTTAAAAATCTTGAAATTTTGGGAGAATCTTAATCGAGTGATGTCACAACTTTAATAACACTTTAGTAGATACATTTGACAAAGATTGTAATATATATCTAGATCATAAAATTAGGTTTTTACCTATTTTCAGCCCAAATCAAAGCTCTAATACTACTTGTAATTAAATTACTTAGATCTGAACATAAGCATAAATGTAACACTAAAGAAAACAAATATAGAGATAATGTGTCAAAAATTAAAGTAGAATTACTGATCCACTTCAAGGGGGAAAGCTTCAAACCATACAATAAGACTAAAGTGCTCAATATGATGATCGCCAACTAGTTACTTACTCCTATATATACCTTATTATTATATATAAAGAACCAATGCCAACCTAATAATCATATGAAAACTTAAATATATGTGATATGACATGATAAGATATTACGTTAACCAAAATTCAGCCATACATATCCTGATATATGACATAGAATTAAGGGTGTGTCAAAAAGAAAAGATAAAGGTCTAGAGTGATAACAACTCCTAAGAAGAAGGATGAAGAGTACACGAGAAATTTTTGGAACAAAGGAAGAATAAATTTCATGAGAGGAATAGGTTAAGGTTGAATATTCAATGGGACATGTTTTTGATGTGGTAAAATAAGGAACATGACCTATGAGTGTCTACACAAGGATCATGCAAAGATGAAGAGTACAACTACACACATTATGTAGGAAGAAGAATGTGATGAGATAAAATAATATCTATAGAAAGGATAAGTCCTAATTGTATCACGGAAGGCATTTAAGGCTATGATAAAAAAAAGGATGATTTGTGACATGAGAGGTTCCATGGTTTTTGCACAATATGAAAAACCAAAGGGAAGTGTTGTATAGTGGTAGTCAATAACATAAGCACATATAATTTATTTTTGCAAAGATGGTAGAGAAGATGGGATTGGATCATAGACTACATCCAAGTACTTATAGTGTAAAGTGGATGATAGAAGAACAAACAGAATTATGTAGGACCAATACAAAGTGAAGATAGCGATTGGCCGATTTAAGGATAAAGTTTTATGTCATATTATAATGATGAATGTATGCCATGTGTTTTCAAAAAGACCTTCTAAATTTTACAGATAAATATTGAATGATGGGAGAGAAAATAATATGATTGTGTGGAAGGATCGAAAAACTTACACTCTAAATTCACTAAGAGAGGAGGATGAAGGAACACACATAAGTCACATTGTGTACAAAGGTTAGAAAAGAAGGAACATATACAAAGTAGTTTCCATTGATAATAGCATCCACACAAAGAAAGAGAGTCGGTGTGTGAAGGTAACATATGTAATAACCAAGGATTAATTCACTATTTTTTGGGAGGATACCACATATATTGGGAAACAATAGAAGGGACATTTCTATCTAGAGGTGATTCACAAAGATATTACAAATGAAAAAATTATGAAGAAGGAAATATGTCAATCACGCAAAGCCAAGTGATCACCTATAGCTAGTAGGAGCCAACACATAAGAATTAAAACATATTTTGATGAGGAGGATGGTTTATAACAAAACTTCCACCAATAATTGAAAGATATGTGATCCTCATTGCACACAAGATTGTCATGTCCTTACCAAAAGGAAAAAGGTGGTTCTACAACTCATCCCATGAATGTGAGCACTATGCTCACATTCATTCTTACTCTAAGTGTATGATGCAAGAACATACGAGTTCACATGAAATCTTGTATCAACCAAAAAGATTGAAAAATTGGATTCAATTGTGTGTTATTAGTGGATTACGCGGTGAAGAAACATGTTATAGGTGGAATGCAGTACTTGTGTTTGCATTTTATGATTGTAATATTTATGCGTAATGTCTATGAGTGGAAAATACCATCATGAAATGTTTGTGAGTGGAAATATAGCCACACAATGACTAGTCTATTTTTAAATATTTGTAAGGTTATTGAACCATTACACAAGTCGTGTAATCGGTTTGAGGTATTACAAACATCAAAGTGGAACCCACAAAACTTTTATTTGTTTGAAATTTACAAACCATTAGAGAAAGATCAATTCAAGTCAAAAAAACTTGGAAATATTGACCGCTTCATGTAATGGGACCTTTATTCTATATTGGGTCCTTTGTACCATGATGTTACACTAGTTAGTAGTCTAGGTTATGATATTGAACGGCTATATAAACAAATCCCAATTTCCTTAGGAAGTTAGTTCTTTGTTCTTAGTTGATTAGTGTGAGAGATCAAACATAATTGGGATGTAATCTTAATGTTAAAATCATATTACCTTAGATTTATATGTTTCTTCCATGTAAATACATGTTTGTGAGTCTAGGGATGACATTAAATTGATGAATGGTTAATATCTTATGGGCATGTTTTGGTTGTAACTTATAAGATTGTGTCATTGGCAATCAGTCTCCATATTTGTAAATCCATTTAATATAATATTTTATTGGCATGGTGTTGATTTATCTCTAAATCATTAATTGTTGTTAGTAGTATTTCACTATGTAATTCTATAACTGACTTGGTCTAGTTTCTCCCCAAAATGGTGAATATTGTTGAACTGTCTACATTGGTTATGTAGCTAGCATGGTAGTTTGTAACTAATAGAAGGAAAATAAAAAACATTAATCCAAAATTCCTTACTTTGAGATTTTTGTATTTATAAACATTTTGAAATGTGGGAAATTTTCATGCAAAATGTGTAGAATGGAAAATTGAAAATTTTGATCATGACAACTAAGCCCACCATTTAAAAACCTCTCACCCAGATCCTTGTAAATCCTTCATGTAGCTAGCATGTCCAAAATTTCATATTCATTATAGCTCATAGGATCATGTTAACAATATTTTAAAGTTTTTTTCATGTGTAGGTATGTATTCCTAAGGTTATTAAATAAGTCATTGATATTCAATAAAAACAACTATCCTCAAAGGCATAGAAGAGGCCATTTTTGGTCGTTTATAACTAGTGAATACCCTCTAGAAGTTGATAGGAAGATTCAAGCCATATAGAATTTTTATAGGAGATAAATGTAGTAATTTAATGAATTTTAGGGAAATGTTTTGGCAGAAATTGATGTCGGAACAACTTATGCGAAGACATGGTCATTTTGGGTAGAGGGAATGAAGGCTCCAACGGTGAAAGATGATTTTTCTAGATGATTCGGGAGTTTCCAAAGGAGTTGGGAGGAAAAATAGTATTCAATAGAAATCTCTTGGAACCCTACACATGATTGAGACATCACTTTTTTCAAAATCATAAAAAACTTCATGTGATAACCCAAGACTCTAATGTTGCTCCTTCGAGTCAAGAATAGAATATGCCCTAAAAATAAATTCTGATTAATAATTAACTCCTATTAATGGCTAAAATTATCTAATAAGGTTATTTGGAGTTAAACTAATAAACTATTTGACCCCAAAATACCATTCCATGCTCATTTGGGTAAAAAAACACTCCCGATGTCTTAATTTGCACTTAGCAGGTGACATTAGCATTTCAAAAAGGATTGGTCAGAATTTTTCACCTTTGGTGTCCAATTTTAATGTCCCAAAGGTTATAAATGGTAAATGGATGACACAAATGTGTGATCCCCATACACTTTTATGTTTCTTCACTTAAAAACACGAGTTCGGGTGTTAGGCAAAGAAAATGGAGTAGTTAAGTGATGAAGTCCCCTTCCCATGATAGATAGACACCATGGTGCATTTGTAAGAGCATGTTTTCCCATTTTATTATCCCCATGGTTCAAAGGGGGAACCAAAGTGTCCTACCCCATGTTGGAAAACTTTTTGTAACTTGAAGCTCACCTCTTTTGCATATAGGCTCCTCACAAACTTGCATTTCAATTGTCCCCTTCTCATGAGCTTGGACCCATAGCTCATTTTCTCACCCATGATGTCATATTTGATTTCACCAAGGTGAAAGGGTAAAAGGGGACACAAAATTTCACCCCCATAAAATCCTTTCTCTCACAACTTGCAATGATTAACTTCTGCACCTAGGGAGCCTTAAACTTGTAAACTTGCTTATCTCCATGCCCCCTCTTCATGACCAGACCCCCCATGTCACATTTTCTGACCCATTTTATCCCCTTGGAATAAAATAGGTGAAAATGGGACAATTTAAACACAAAATTTTCCCCCCATCCTTCCATTCAGCTCCTAGTCACGTGAAAATCCATTTTCTAGCCCTTACAAGCCATTTTTCAACCTTTGCATCGCATTCACACTGAACAAGAAGCTGCCACTTATCACCATTTTGTGGAAAGTGCACTTATTTTCCACATGTTTCCCATTTTCACTACTTTCACCCTATTTTTTAGGCTACAAATCCATGACAACCCTCTTTAAATAATGGTTAAGTTGTCGGGTTAAGTGGTGAGTTAAAAGTTACATTGGAAAATGATTAACTCCTCTCAAACACTTAATCATTTTTCAAAATCCAAGCTGTTGTGTTTCTCTCCCATAACATCCATTTTCATTAGTTATTCTATTGAGTTTATTTTAGACATCCATACTCCCAAAACTAAAAATTACTCATATCTCCATGTTCTAACTCCAATATTGTGTTAAAAAGGATCATCATATTTCCATATCAGTGCAAGTCTCGTAACAGTTTTTTCAATTCCTTGGAGTTTTTCCACATCTCACATGAGGATTAATTTGCAATCATAATGTTCCAACTCAAAAAAAAGGTGAAAGGAAGTAAATTTCATTCATAGATCAATCATTCAAGGTCCAACCAAATTAGGTTCTTCATCAACAGAAGCTTCCCTGTCTCTAAATTTTCACTTCTCTCTCTTCTTATTTTCCCCCCTCCATCTCTCTATTAAATTATATTTCTTCATTAGGAATGTAATTTTTCACTCTTTCTTCTTATTCACTTAAGTGACTTAATTTTGTATTGTAAAATTCCCTTTTCAAAAATAATAAAAGGACTTAACATCATTCCTACGAGAATGTGAAAAGTGACAAATAGTGGTGAGATGAAAGGTCACATAGGGGAAGAGGAAGAGAAAAATTGTAAGCTATAAATTAGAATGAATTCTCCACTCTAAATGGTTGGAATTTATTTTTATTTTTTTAAGTTGATATATTTCACTACTACTACAAGCAATAAAATCTACATTTATATAATCTCCTTTCCTATGTTATTATACTCTCTCTCTCTACTTTCCAACTTTACAAGCATTGTAATATTGTAAAACCAAGAAGTAATTGTTTCCTTGACAAATGGATCTATACAACTTTGTCTCTGATTTATTATTCTTATTTTTACTTGCATTTTTGTGTTCTATTGAATTTGGACCTACTCTAGTTATTTTTGGTGATAATTTTATAGTGCCTACTCACAAAATTAACCCTCTCTCCATATTTATCCTACTCCTCTTTACCTCTATCCAAATTAACTCCTCCATTATACACTATACAATTAATTTTCCATAATTTTAGTGGAGTATTCCTATGTGATCACCGGCCTAGTGGTCACCCCACATTTTTAGTTAGTTTAAATTCAATAATGGGAGCCTCCCCATACCCAAGAAGGAGGGGCTTAGCTGTGTGACCGTTGGTGAAAAATAATAATCTACACTCCAATAAATTATTTCTCCAATAGTTTTTGGTGACTCTATTAGGGAATAATACCCTTTTTGCACCCTTAAAAATCTCTAAAAATAAAAAATTGGATATTTGAAAATCACAAAAATCATAAATCTAGAAATTCATTATTGAAATATCATTGTTTATTTCTACCATAAACATTTCATTTCCGTACTAAAAATTTCCATTTACATATTGGAAAATATTTTACAATTCGGAAGAAAAGAGATACACTCAAGCTGATCGTGAAAGTGGAATTGTTGATTCCGCATTTAAAAAACAAAAAACAAGTTGATTTCAAGTTCCTAGTATCCATGTAGCAATACAAGTTCCTAAAATTCCACTTTAAGATCCCATTGGATAAGTAGTTGTAGAACCACTTGATATCCTTCCTTTGGAAGAATAATAATAAATTGATACACCTATGTCATGGGGACAAAACACCATTCTGCTAGATTTGGCCTCTCCACTTCATGAATTAACAAAAGGATCAAGAAATAACTTTCAAAAATTCTATGGAGATGGAAATAAATGTTTAGATGATCACATTACATATTTCATCACACTGTGGCATTCTTGCGATGGGACATGAAGATGTTTTCATTCAACTATTCATGGAGTCATTAGAAGATTCCACTTCGGTCCATTACTGATTAGGATGGCATAAAACCCAAGTTTGAAGAAAGGTTCAAGTTTTCTGAAGATATGCATTCCCTCCTTTCTCAATTCTCTTAGATAAATAATCGTAATATCCCATGAGAGAATTTGTAGAAAAATTCAACAATTTAGTCAACAAAATTCCTATTATTACTCATCCTACTACGATAATCAAAAAGGATCTTCACTAATGCCTAGTTCCTGTAGTTGTGTTCATACTATAGAGATATCAACCAAACACTTTTTATAACTCTCAAGAAATTTCCATTGAAATGTAATATGACCTTATCATGTCAGGGAAGATCTAGAACTATTTAGAAATAAATAAGGTCCATAGTTTCAAAGATGAAAGTGTTGATCCGCTACAATAAAATTGGTCAATGAGTTGACTAAATTGAAGAAGAAAATTTCTCAAAATACCTCATTTCAAAATCAAAATAAGAATCAAATTTTTGGAGAACCCAAAAGGATTTCCTTGAAAGATCCACTAGTTAATGCAATATGTGGAACCTGTGAAGATGAAGGAGAAGAAATTGTCAAATCAGAAAGTAAAGAAGAAGAAGAAGATGAATGTGTTACGATTGGGTATTTCAAATAATCACCAGATGAATAATCTAAAGAATCCATGGTTTATATGAATATTTACTCGTGTGCACCATTCACCCACTCGTAAATGGTGAAAGAATCCTCTTCTTCCACTGCCCAAGCAAAGCATTTAAATCCTCAAATGGTGACTCTACAAAAGACAACAGAGAAAGGAGGATCATCATTGTCCACTTCTGTGGGGTCATCCAAGAATAATCCCAAGAAAATCTTAGTCAAGACTCCATCTTCCTTTTTGAGTAAGTCTCTTTCATCTCCTCTTATCAAATCAGTTTTTGCTTCTATTGATCTAATAATGAAAATCCTACTTTTATCAATACTACCATAATTTCTTATGTACTTACCACTTCTTCACCTTTTGACATCATTGACCATGTCAAGAAATCTAAAATTTAAATTTCTAAATCTGATTATTTGAAAACCCATCCCAATAAATTTGATAAACTTGTCCATTTTATCAAAAGTAGTTAAAATTCATGTTCCCAAAATGTCACTACCAAAGAACTACCTTTCGTTCCTCATACTAATCCTTCTCAAAACCTTCTTTCTCACACATCCTCCACTTGTACGAAGGTAAAATATTTTTATCTATCCTTGTTGGTCAATGGATATAAATTGAATAATTGCATTATTGACTCGGTGCCTCTAACAATGTCATTCCTACAAAATTTTATAAAGCTCTTGGTCTCTCTCTCACTCCCACTATTAGTCATTATTACTCCATGGAAACCAAATAAGTACCTCTCATTGGCCAAGTGAAGGATGCTCAAGTGTCATTTAGATATTTTCCGACAAGAAGATCACGATGAAAATATTAGTGGGAGATATGACATCTTCATATGGTATGTTAATGAGCTAGAGTTTACAATCAGGGATGTTGGCAGAGATATACGAGATGGATTATTCATATACCACCATACCCATCAATGGTAAATGAATAAGCTCCTTCCTATATAGAAAATTAAGTACATAGTTCAAAAATCAGATGACCCAAGGAAGACATCCTATTTCAAAATTTAAGGTATCGAAACTTTTTCATAGCTTCAGAGGAAGATGTTGAGCTTCCCATGTTGATGGAGGAGTATCCAAGTGTGATGGAGTCAGTTGGAAAGAATCATGATGATTTTATGGAGTTGAATTTTGATAGTGATTACTTCTCATTGAGCATTAATGTAGATTCTCTACTTTTTGGTGACGAAGGTCATGGAAATATTGGTTCACGATAAAGAAAACTCGATATGATGATAAATTCATATTAAGAAGAAGAAGTGACATCAAATGACCTCTTGGTGGGTGAATCCCAAATTTCCAATCATCTCCCTGAGGTCCATCATGAAGGATTGTTTGGTGAGTATGAAAATGATTATGAATTTGAAACCTTCTTTTTCCCATTGGGAGAAGATGAAGACCTTATTAGTGAAGAATAGATAGATGGAATGGTGCTTGATTCTCCCAAGGCTGATTCCATTCAAGATGAATATCTTCTCAATGAGGAATTTATGAATAATAAGATACTTGAATATTTAAAAGTTGACTTTAATAAAGGATTTTTCAACATGGAAATGGATTTTGAGGCGTAAAATGGTCGAGATGAGGGAAATGATGATTTACATATTTCATGCCCAATATTATGCTCATTTTATTTCCAAGAGAATGATACACTAAGAACATCACATCATAGGGAGAATTTGGTTGAGGGTGAGTAAATTTATATGAAGGATAGTTTCTTTGAGCAATTAAGAAATATGGAGAATCAAGAGGCTTGTGATAATATTCAGAATCTCGAGTACCTACTAAGAACCATCTCATACAACCCATGGTCATACAATAGGTAAAAATTAAAGGTAAAATTCCCATCAAAACCCACAATCCTTGGTGTGAAAATGGCAAGCCTAGTATGGTCAAAACTCATTATTTTGTAGCAATAAAAGATTATAAATTGGGATGAATTTGCAAATAATAAATGGATGGAAATAGGATATCAAAGAAAATAAATGAGATATATAAGTGGACCCTCACTTATAAGAACAATCATGTAAAATTCTCAAGAAATTGAGAAATGGCTCATATTTCAGTGAGCCATTCAATCAATTTGTAGAAAAAGGCATTTTGTGACACCCATGCACAGGAGAACATTCAATGAAGAATCATTGTTGTAGTGAAACTGATTTGTCCCTTGTATATATTGTAGGTGATTAAGGTATGTTATTTCATGGTTTCCTTTTTTGGGTTCACTTTTTTTGTGTTTCCCTTCCCATTGTGTTTTTCCTTCCATTTTCATGTGTTTGTTCCATTTGTTTCTTTGTTGTGTTTATAAATTTACTAAGTTGTTTAGTGGAGCTTGATGAGTCCATGGCCTAATCAATAAGGCATTAGTATTCTACCCCATGAGATACCTAAGGTTCTTCATTACCCCTTATGGTCTAATTTCCCCAAGCTATAGCCATTTTTTGTCATGAGAAATGTGTAGCAAGCAAAATTTAAAAAAATGATCATGACAACCAAACCATCATTTGAAAAGCTCTCACCCAATCATTTTAAACCCTTACTCTATCCATCCTATTTATAGTTTGATTATCATTATGGCTCATAGTAATATTATGAAAAAAAAATCAAATGGATTTCATGTGTAGGGATGTATTCCTAAGGTGATTGAAGAAGTCATTTTCATTCAATGAAAAAAACTATCCTCGTGAGGCCTAGAAGAGGCCATTTTACAACTAGTGAATATCATCCGTAAGATGACAGGAAGATTTAATCCATCCGAGAGTTGTATATAATAGAAATGTAGTATCCAAGATAGTTTAGGGAAAAAATTGTAATAAATTCATGTTAGGAACAACACGAGCAAGACAAAGTCATTTTTGGCACAAAGAATGAAGGCTCCAACAATAAAATCTAACTTGTTCGGATGATTCTAGGAGTTATGGGAGGATTTTGAAGGTAAAAATTATTCAATTGAAATATTTTAGATCTCTCTGCATGATGGAAACAACACTTGTTATCCAAGACTTAAATTATTTTATGATAACCCAAAACTCTATAGGTTTCCCTTCGATTCAAGAATGGAATAGGATGTAAAAATTAAATTAAAATAAGAATTGTGTCTTGATAATGGTTGGAATGATCTAAATTGGTGAATTGGATTTAAAATCATATAAGGTTTGACACCAAAACGACCTTTCATGTTCCCTAGGTAGAAAAAGGACTCTTGGTGTCTTAATTTACATGGCGGTTCAAAAGGATTGATTAGATTATTTCTCCCTTAGTGTCCCCTTAGATTGTCCCTAAGATGAAAATGAGAAATAAATGTGCACTCCCCCATTCATTTTGATGTGTTGTCACTTAAAAACATGAGTTGAGGTCTGTTATCCCAATTTTTCCCCGGGTAAAATTGGTCAGCCAAGACCCCACACAAAAGAAACTAGAGAAATCACATTCAAACCCTACAATAAGGAAATAGAGGGACTCTACAATGGATTGGCAGGGCCTGTGAAAGATCAAATGACCCCGTGCAAGAAGAAATTCAAGAAATGGCCCCGTAGAATGAGTCATGCTTCAAATCCAACAGATAAGTTATAGACGGGCTCTAAAATGGAATAACAGGTCGGGAGAAGAAACGGTGTCAAAGAAGCAAAGGCTCAAAGGAAAAAAATGGCAAAGGATTGAAGTCTTTAGGCTCTACAAATGACTCAGAATGAGCTTGAAATTGGCTAAGTATAGAGAATCAGTAGAGGCTGTCAAGTGTCCAAATAGCGCACATTCAAAAGCGAGAATTCTAGGAGGAGACTCAAACTTGCACCAACCCTCCATGTAGCCAATGGTCAACAGATGTCAAAAAGGAGAGCGGTCCCAAAATGACTAAGTATAGGTGCAAGTGGAAGGCACCATGTGTCTTAACGACACTCCTTCAAAGGTAAAGTCCTGAGTGGGTTTTCAAATGAGTGTGGGCCCGCCACATGTGCCAAGTCCAAAAAAGGACAGAGTCAGGGAATTTAATAGTCAAAGCGAGAGGTAATCCCATGGAATCTGCCACATGTTGTTTCGGTTCTATTTCAAAAGTAAAATTTGGGGTGGGTTTCCAAACAAGCGCCAAGACTCCTCATGTCCAGGGTCAGACTTTTGGCCCCACCGAGCAAAGAAACTTAGGAAAAATACAAAGGAACATCATGTAGCCCGTAGAATCCACCACATGTCAGTCTGGCACTATTTCAAAAGTGAAAGGAAGGAGCATTGTCTCAAATATGTGAGAGAATGCCATGTGGACCCTATATGGATAGACTCTTTAAATATTGCGTTCTGCAACCTAAAACTTCAAATGGCCATATCTTTTAACCGAAAACTTAGATTTGAGTGAGAGAAGAATTTTTGAAATGTCTCGACACCGTCTACACCAAGGAAACATAAAATGTCATTCTTAATAGGATTTAGTAGGTGAAAAATGGGAAAACTTCTTCCAGGCCATTAATATAAAATCGATTTCTTTAACTACCGAGATCTGATTCGATTTGATATGTCATTTTCCTTCTTCAACAAGCCGAAAGGAGGACATAGGGAACCAGAATCAATAGATTGTAGGTGGATTTAAGAGGGGGCATTGATTGATGGTGGTCAAACTTTCAAAGTAGGATTCAATGCATATCTCAAGGTTGTTGAAGCCAGATTCAAATTCTTCCCTCCTCTCTCTCATTCTTCGTATATATTGTCTTGAAGGGGCATATTCAAAGGGTTGATATTTTCTCTCCTGCCCCCTTATCTCTGTCTTCCTTAGGGTAGAATGTGGAGTCTAATCCTCCTCACATGGCTCTGTAATGGATTTTTCTTGCCTCTTGCCCACTGATGATGTACTATGTAACTTTTAGAGTAATAAAATCTATTTCGTGATGCATCTGTCCATCCTTGGCTCATTTTATTGTCTCTTCTTACCTCTCATTGTTGCAAGGTATACTGTGCATATTCTGATGTTTGTTGCAGGTTCTAGGAGCTGTGCTTAATGGGTTTTGAAGTGGTGCTCTGTGTGAAAACTATCTCTAGTCTGTGGTGCATTCATCCACCCTCTCCTCTACTCGAATGTCTCCACTTCGTAGTTAGATCTGTGATTCAACCACTTCCTTTTCTGGTGTATCACCACTTAGTGTAGGATCTTTCACCCTCTCTCTCTATCCCCTTGGAATGGTTAGATTAGGATAGAATAGGTTCTACCTGCACTAGAGTAGCTTGTGGTAGGTAGATTAGGAAGCAAGAACTGGCTTTCTCTAGAGGTCCATCTCAATTTTTCAAGTCCCACAACTTGAGAGATGGTCCCATGTTGTGCAATCACACCAAATGCCCCACTCCACACCTAGGCCATTTAGGGGTGTTGTGATTTTGCACTAACATTTTTCACACACTGCTGGGACCAGTCTTAATCACCTTACCACTTCATATTAGCGAGTTCGATGTGTTCTTGTTAAGGTTCAGCCTTTGAGGCACATCAAGCACATCCGGTGACTCCATATGATCAAATAATCCATCCTCTAAGTTACATACCTTTGCCATCCATTTCCATACATTTTTCATTCATCTTTCTTTCCACATATTTTGTTTTCTTCCATTTCATGAAGTTGTGCAATCATGACTTCATTTCCTTCTTAGAACTCACACTTACAACAGTAATGCATTCCACCTCCAATGCATTTCCCAACTCCTCTAGATCAGAATTATTATCATATCCAAAATAATCATGCTTACCCATATGAGCATTGCCAAACCAGTTTGGCTATGGAGCTTATCAAGAACAAGGGTATGCATGTGATGACAACAGTCAAATGGAAGAGGTCAATCTACTCGAGAAGATTCAAAAATGGAGGCAGGAATGGTTCAGTCAAGATCCATATCACAAATGAAGGCATTTAATATTGATTGTAGGGAACCTTGTCCATGGGGAGGCCCTTTTCCAAGACATTACAACCATCAAAAGAATATTTACTTCATGGTTGAAGTGTTTCCTCAACTTACACAATGGATTGAGGACATTGAGGCTTATGAGAAAAGTATGAGACAACCTTATCAATGGGTAAGTCAGTCACCAACTCCCCTGTCCTTCATTTTCTCTTTCTCAATCTTTATTATTTCACCAGGTCAAGAGTCAAGCCCCTCAATTGTTTCCCCAAGTGTTTATTTATCTTCTCCATCTCTTGATCCTCCACCCCATTTTAATTCTTCTCCCCTTTTCTTTCCCAAGAATTCATCCTTTCCAAACAAACAAGTAGTTCCACCTCCCTTCCCACCACAAACAATTGCAAGCTGGTTGAACCCCAACCTGTCACTCCTCTTGATTTCCCAAGCCCATGTTGGGAAGAGTCTCAAGAACCAAGTCAAGGAAAATAGCAAGAGGTGGAGACCAACAGAAGACAAATGACAGAAAAATCTAAAGATTTGGGCAGCCAAATTTGGATTTACAAAGATCTCCTTGATGGTCAAGCCAATAAAGGAGGTCGGGGTTGAGAGACAAGTGGTGGTGAGGCTAAGTTTGCAGCGAGAAGAAGAAAAAGAACAAGAATAAGAAGATCAAGGGTCTATTTACTATGAATGCAATGTCCCTAATGGCACTTTATCCAAAGAAGATGTTGATCTGATTCAAGCTACACAGCCAGTTGAGTAGGAAGAACAATCAGCTCCAAGTCCCATTGAAGAGGAGTAGATGGGAGAGATCAAATCGAGTTGAAGCCAATCAATGAAGAAAGCATCATTGAAGATTGTTTGATTTCATTCCAAGGGCCTAATTTGATTGATGAACCCATGATGGAGGAGGACCATATAGTTTCAGAGGCTCCAAGTGCAGAGCAGGCCATAGAAGAACCTTCAGTTCTTCCTCCCACTTCATCTCCTTAGAGCTATAATGTTGAAGAAGAGTTTGAATTTTCAAAATTCATGTTGGAGGATGAATGAAACCATGGTGAGAAAGTTACTGGATCGGGAGGACACCATGGAGGAGGTCGAGCACATGCAATAGGACAATAAGGAGACATATTATCTATCTAACTTGGAGGATTTCTTTGATGGAGAAGATCCCATGGAGATTACATCATTTGATCCTCCATCATCCACCTTCCAAGCACATGAGCATGCTGCCATGAAGGAGGACATTCAAGGACAACAACCTACACTTCATAACAGCTCTTTGGGACCAAGGTTGGAAGATATGAGCCTTCCATGTTCTTCACAAGAGAAAGAAGGTAAAGAGAAAAAGGATGTCATCATCTCTCTCACACCATCCACCCAGGAAGGTCAGCAAGAAGACTCCATTCTTGGAGTTGAAATTCAAAGTAAGGGGCACATCCAAAGGATCATACCTTGCCCAATAAGATACATGGCTTCATTGGAGCCAAGGGAGAAGCCACAACCAGTCATTTCCTCTTCAATCTAAATTAAGAGTAACTAAAAGAGGCATTTGTCTTGTTTCCGGTTGTGTTGTCACCCTCAAATTTCCCTCCATTTTCCAAGTCTAAAAATGTTAAATTTTGAGTTGGTGCCTTTGAAGTATGCTTGAAAGAGGTATTTTTGAATCTAGGACTAACCAAGGACTTGAATACTTTTGAAAACTCATTCATCAGATGGGAAATCTCTTCCCCTTTCCAAAAAGTTGAAGAAGTCCTCCTAACTCCTTGTATTTTGCAAGTTATGGCTCGACGGACCTATGTGGTTAAATTTTCCCTTTGGTGGGTTGGCGGACCTATGGAGTTCCTTGTGATTTTTGCACTTTTTCACCAAAAGGGGTAAGTTAGCAAAAGTGACCCACAAGCCCACATGGAGAAATGGAGAGATAAGTTTCGCAAGCCCTCAACCAATTAGAAGCAGCCACATGTCATCAAGGTAGCGGACCCATGGACCCATAGACGAGAGGAAAATAAAATTTTGTGCCAAAAGTTCAAAATGTTGCAAATTGAGCCCCGCCCCCTTATCCAATCAGAAGGTGACACATGTCCTAGTCAAATCGGGAGGCGGACCCGCAGAGAAATTTGAGATTTTGAACTTCTCACCAAAATGTCTCAAATGGTTGTTTTTGGACCGCATTTCCTCATCCAATTGGATGGCGCCACGTGTCTAGCATTTGGCAAATCTGCGGAGGGGGCGAGAAATCAAGAAACCACACCTTTTCTCCCAAATGTTGGGAAATGTATTTTTCCACCTGGCTCATCATTTCTCTAATTTTGACATGTGTAGGGTCCCAATTTTGAGGTAAAAAGAGGGAAAATGGTTTATTTACATCTGCATCTGATTTTTTTATTGCCATTTTTAGCTTGAGCTCTACAATGGACTAGTGTGGATATTTTTGTCCTTCCTTCTCTGTTCGTGGTCATTTTTTGTGGAAATGCATTTTGGGTCTTTTGGAACAAAATCGATGATTTTCAAAGGGAATATGATTGATTTTTGAAGAGATAGGGTAATCAGGTGTTTGCGAATGAAAAAGGAGAAATGTGCCAACTGGGAACTCAAATGTTTTGGAGGTAGTTACAAAGGTGAAATGATGAGGGAAAATGGATAAGGAAACTACCATTCATCTCTGCCCAAAAAATCATGTTTGAAATGATGATTTTCCCCTCTTTCTGGGCATCTGCGTTTCCATAAGTGCATTTTTGTCTTTTTTTTTTTGTCCCTCTCAAAGTGGATCTCCAACCAATTTGATCCCTATAGGATATTCTTTCCTTGAGGAACAATTTTGGGCAAAAATGTATTTGATATAAAACGTGCCCAAAGAAAAGAGAAAAGGGGGTTCCTGGCATTTTGAAAAGATTGTAAAAACTGAAATTGCTCAATACAAAAAAATTTCTTATCTTCCTCTATTATTTTCATTCACTTATGGCTCTTAATTAGTGAATTTTACATCTCTCAATGCAAAGAAACTTTTTTTCTCTTGTGTATATGATCTCTGAAACTTTGTGTCTGAATAATGATACATATTGTGAAGGTGAATGATCCCATTCTACATTTTTCTATTTCAATACAAGTAAGGTTATACTCTAAAATCTATATTTCTAGACAGTATTGTTTTTCTTCCCCCTTCCTTTCCATCTTCTCCATTCTTCTGAGCCCTTTGTATTGATGACATTTTGGTATGAAATCTCTTAAAGTATCAAGAATCCACATGATGAAAGTTGTGTATATGT
This sequence comes from Taxus wallichiana var. yunnanensis, assembly GCA_018340775.1. Lineage (NCBI taxonomy): Eukaryota > Viridiplantae > Streptophyta > Pinopsida > Cupressales > Taxaceae > Taxus > Taxus wallichiana. Next base: position 333,451,996 of record CM031242.1, read on the forward strand.
ATATAAGTCTTTACTACTTTCAATAAGGGAACCTCTCCCATTAAAGAGGAGGGACTTGTTATCCCCTGACTATGGTTTCACCCAAAGTGAAAATCTGAAACCCAACAGTTTTTGGTGACTCTACTGGGGAATCCATTGTGAAGGATTTCTAGTTTTGAAGAATTACTTCTTGATCATCTCTGATCTGGTGACTCCAAGATACACTAGGGGTAGGAGAACCCTTGGGGAAGAAGATCCTCATTTCCAGTTGTTGGAAAACCAAGGTTTCTCTCTTCCTTCATCAACAAGAAAAAGAAGAGGAGAAAGATCTGCAAGCACTCCTCCTGATAGAGATAAAACTTTTGGGAGTGATAGTCCTCAAAATCATATCAGTCCCAATCTACATGCTCTGATCCTTGTTGGTGTTGTTGTTCCTCTCCAAACAATATTTCCAAGAATGGCAGCTCCTCTACCTTGGGGCCAAAGGGTTGGGCCTCTTTCTCTTCCCACCATTGCATGAATTGCCTAGAGGCAATAGAAATAATTTTCCCAAATTCAGAGGTGATGGGAAAGTTCATCCAGATGAACATATATCAGCCTTCATTATTGCTTGTGGTGTTCTTGGTGTTGAACATGAGGATGTCTCTGTTAGAATTTTTGTGGAGACATTGCAAGATAATGCTACTGATTGGTTTTATCACCTGCCTACTGGATCTATCACCAATTGGAACACCATGACAACCAGATTTGAGCAGCGCTTTAAACCAGCTAAAGATGTGCATGCCCTCTTGGCTCAGATTTCCCAAATCAAGAAAGAATCTCATGAGCCTATGAGGGAGTTTGTATCTAAATTCAATAGGCTGATCAACAAGATTCCATTAGCTACATGCCTTGTGGATCAGATTCAGAAGTGTTTCTTCCTTAATGCTCAACTACCTAAAGTGAGCTATGCACTTAGGAGAGCTAATCTTGCCACTTTGGATGTTGATCAGAGGTTAGCTGTTAGTGTAGAAGATGATCTGATAATGTCTGGAAAGCTGAGGAGAGAATCCTCTAAATCCAAAGCATCTTCTTCTTCCACATCTTCTCCTAGAGTTAATGCAGATCAATTAGTCCAGAAGCTTGCTAATGATCTGATTGCTCTCAAGAAACAATTAGCTCAACATGCTCCTTATCAAGATGTGCCTAGAAAGAACTTTCAGCCCGAAATCGTTAGCCCCTCCTCAGACTAGATTAGCAATTGAAGGTCCACCTATCAAAGTTCCATTCAATGCCACATGTGAAGTGTTAGAGCCTGATGATGAAGAGGAGAATGAAATCTATGAAGAATTGGAAGAGGCTGATGAAGAATTGGAAGAGCTGAGTGGATCCCATGTCCATTTTCTCACTACTGAAGGTATAGATGAAGAAGATGATTATGAGGAAAGAATTGTAGAGATGAGCAATGAATCTTATGTTGTCATGACTCATGAGCAAACAAGCAAGAAAGAAAAGGTAGTGCAGCCTGCTAAAAGATCTAAGGATCCTCCTACAACCATTCTAGTGATTGCAAGGAGGGGAGCTCCTATTCCAACTTCTTCCACGCAAAAGGTAGGCTTTGTTGTTCCTTCTTCTTCTACTCCTACTCCTAAAACTTCTTGTCATCCTAGTGATAGAGTTGATAGATCAAAATTCCCATCTACTACTATTAATAATGTTGCATCTACCTCTAGCTCATTTGATATTATTGACCATCTCAAGAAAACTAAGATTCAGATCTCAGAGGCTGAATTCTACCAAACTCATCCTAAGGCATTTGCTAAGATGGTAGAATTTGTGAATTCTAAATCTAAACCTTCACCCCATGGTTCTAAGGGCCTCTTGCCAACTCCTTCTCCTTCATCTCAACCCAGCCTTGTAGTAGCAGTTACTTCATTTGAGGAGAAGATCAAACCATTTTATGTTACCCTCCTCATAGCTGGTCATAAACTCAGCAATTGTGTCATTGATTCCGGTGCTTCAGACAATGTGATGCCTGCCAAGGTAGCTCATGCCCTAGGCCTGACCCTAACCCGCACTTTTGGCTCATGTTATTCAATGGAAAGTAGAGAAGTACTGTTGGTTGGTAGAATCAAGGATGCACAAGTTGCATTTGCTGCTATGCTAGAGAAAAGAGTTTTAGCAACCATCTTGGTAGCTGATATACCTCCTTCTTATGGCATGCTATTGAGTAGAAACTTTTGCAAGGATGTTGGAGGAGAGATCATGATGGACTAGTCACATGCCCTCATTCCAGTGAATGGGAAGATGAAGAAGCTATTGCCTGAAAAGAAAACTGAATATATTGTGCAAAAGATGGACGATCCAAAAGCACAAATACTTTATGAAGATAGAGGTCATGGAAATTACATGGTCGTGTCACAAGATGAGGTAAAGCATCCCAAGGAAGTACTTCTTGATCCCAATGGCATTTGGATTTTAGAGTTTGATGGGAGCTGCTCCTTGGAGCTGGTGTAGTGCTCATTTCTCCTGAAGGGAAGCTTCATCCTTCCTCTTTCAAGCTCCAATTTGAAAACACAAACAACACAACAGAGTATGAAGCTCTCTTTCTCGGTCTTAACTTGGCAAAGGAAATGGGAATTAAGAATCTCCTTGCTCGTGGTGATGCAGAGCTGATTGTAAAGTAGGTTAGAGATCTTTTCCAAGTAAAAAATAGAAGGCTAAAACATTACAGAAATCTGATTTGGGATTCAATTGAGTTCCTTGATGCCTTCTCCATCGAATCCATGCCAAGAGAAAGAAACACGAGGGCTGATTCATTGGCTGTCTCGGGGTCTCTATTAATTCCTCATCCGGATTTCTCCCAAGAGAAGTTCACCATTGAGATGATTCATAGGCCTAGTGTGCCAGACAATGCAAATAATTGGCAAGTCTTCAATGATGATCAGCATCTACTATCCTTCCTAGAGCTTAGAGATAATTTCGATCAGTTGTACTTTGAAGGGAGTGAAAATCCACCTAGGGAGTGTGTGCCTCCAAATGAAGAAGGTAGCAAAGAAGAAGAAATAGATCATGACAAATTGTTTAAAGCTGAAAGGTAATAAGATACCTAAGGGGTTAGTGAGTTTGGAGGAGCTATTTGATAAGCATGATGGGTATGTTAAGCCCAAAACTTCCAAAGGAGCCCGATAGTCAGCTGAGTATGAGAAGATAAACATTGGAAGTTCTCATGAACCCAAGCTAGTGAACATTGGGAAGTGTTGCACACAAGAAGAGAAGAAGAAGGCTGCAAATTTGTTGAAGAGGTATACTGATGTCCTTGCTTATTCCTATGATGATCTTAAGGCCTTCCAACCAAAGGAAATGTAGCATTTCATCCCTCTCAAACCTAGGATCAAGCCCTTCAGGCAGAAGCAGAGGTAATATAATCCTAAGATTTCTGATACAATCTTCCAAGAAATTTAGAAATTATTGAAAGCAAAGATCATTTTCCTATTCACCATTCAACGTGGATTGCTAATATTGTGTCGGTTAGAAAGAAGAATGGTGAGATCTGGATTTGTGTTGATTTCAAAAACTTGAATCAAGCATCTTTGAAGGACAATTATCCTCTTCCCGCCATGGATCAAGTGTTGCAAGTTGTTATAGGTTCGAGATGTTATCCATGCTTGATGGGTTCTCAGGTTATAATCAGGTTGAAGTAAATGTTGTTGATCAACATAAGACCACCTTCACCACTCCTTGGGGCACCTTCACTTATAAGAGAATGCCATTTGGCCTCATCAATGTTGGTGCTAATTTTCGAGGGCTATGGACCTGGCCTTTGGCAGCCTCAAGGGAAAGTGCATAGTTTTTTACCTTGATGATCTGACTGTGTTTTCGAAAATCAGAACTGATCATTTCAAACACCTTGAAATAGTCCTCCAAAGGTGTAGAGAGCATGGAATCTCCTTGAATCCAAAGAAATCAGTCTTTTGTGTCACTGAAGGCAAAATTTTGGGACACATTGTCTCTAAGGACAGGATCAAGATTGATCCGAGAGAGAGTTCAAGAAATTCAGCAGATCCCTCTTCCAACCAACAAGAAAGGCATGCATTCTTTCTTTGGCAAAATCAACTTCCTAAGGAGGTTCATACCTGATTTTACAGAGCTTACTTTGAGAATTTATCACATGATGAAGGGGAAGCATACATTTGGCTGGTCCTCTAAAGGAAAAGTTGCATTTGAAGGCATCAAGAGAGCTATAGCAAAGACTCCAATCTTGGCATGCCCAGATTTTGGTAAGGACTTTATTATTTATTGCTATGCCACCGAATACACTCTTGTTGTTGTGTTAACCCAAGAAAATAATGAAGGTCATGAGCTCCCCATAGCATTCATGAGTTATATTTTGAAAGCCCATGAGCTAAAGTACACCATGATGGAGAAACACGCTTTTGCAGTGGTTAAGGTGGTGAAACAGTTTCATTTTTATATCCTCAACTCCCATGCTATTGTTCTTGTGCCTGATACAACTGTTAAATCCATTCTAACATAGCAAGAATTTGGAACCAAGAGGGGTAATTGGGTAGCCAAAGTTCAGGAGTATGACCTTGACATCAAACCCACAAAATTGGTTAGAGGAAAGGGCTTATGTGAGCTGATTATAGGAGTTGATGCCAAATTGTTAAAGGAGGAAGTTGATACTCCTGTTGTTATTTTCCTCAGCTCAACTGATGAATGGTATGCTGACATTGCACACTTCCTCACTTACGGAGAATGCCCATCCCATTTGACCACAAAGGAGAAAAGGGCCATCAAATTGAGATCAACTCAATATGTATTATGGGAAAATGCATTGTTCAAATGTGGCATTGACGGAAGATTTTTGAAATGCGTTGATAAGGACCAGCAAAGGAGATTGTTCTAGGGTTTTCATGATCGCTGTGGGGTCATTTCTCTTCTATTGTAATAACTCACAAAATCCTACGTGCTGGGTATTATTGTCCCACATTATTCAGAGATGCATTTGAGTGGGTAAGTAAATGTGAAGCATGCCAAACCTTTATTGGCATACCCAAATTGGATGCTCTACCTCTCAAACCAGTAATGATTGAATAACCTTTTCAACAATGGGGTTTAGACTTTATTGGCACACTCAATCCACCCTCAAGTGCTGGAAACACTCATGTTTTGACTGCCACTAACTATTTCACCAAGTGGGTGGAAGCCATTCCAGTCAAAAGTACTACTTTGGAGGTTGTTTACAATTTCATCAAGGAGAATATCTTAATAAGGTTTGGGATACCAAACAAGATTGTCACTGACAATGCTTCAAAATTATCCTCTCATTGAAATGACTGATTTTTACTATGGCTATGGCATTTCCCTTGCACACTCTTCATATTATTATCCCCAAGGGAATGGGAAAGCTGAATCAATGAACAAGAACTTAGTCACAATTTTCTGGAAGCTTGTAAATGACTCTCAGAGGAATTGGCATAAGAAACTGTATGATGCTTTATGGGTTGATAGAATTACACCTAAGAGAGCCATTGGAATGTCTCCTTTTCAAGTGGTATATGGAGTTGATGCTCAACTACCAATAATGTTGGAACTACCAGCCTTGCACTTGATGAAGGCCATTGAAGATGCCAGTTTTTCCATCTCATTGACAAAAGGATTATGTACCTTCAGAGGCTGAATGAAGATAGAATGCAGGTGGTTGATAGGATATCAGCTCACCAACTCAAGGTCAAAGCCCTATTTGATAAAAGGGCTAAACTCAGAACTTTTCAAGTGGGAGACATTGTCCTCCTTTGGGACAAAAGGCATGAACCAAGGGGCAGCCATGGTAAGTTTGATTCTCTTTGGCTGGGCCCATTCAAAATCAGACATCTTGCCGGTGAGAATTCTTTCTACTTGGATTACTTGGATGGTTCTCCTCTCCCACTTCCTTATAGTGGGAAACACTTGAAATTATTCAAATCCTAGTGACTTGGGAGTCATTTGTATATTTTGTACAGCTTTCCCTTTGGTTTGTTTTCCTTTGGTTTTTGTCTTGTTTCTTTTCCCACTTGGTGTGTGCTCCCCTTCTATTTTGAGCTTGTTTTTGACTCCATTTCCCAATGGATAAGGCACTAGTCTTCTTTTCCCAAATTTTTCTAAGGTTCTTGATCTTTCCTTGTATTTCATGCCAAGCCAAGTCATCCCCAGAAGGAGCCAGTTGTTGTCACCCTCAAATTTCCCTCCATTTTCCAAGTCTAAAATGTCAAATTTTGAGTTGGTGCCTTTGAAGTATGCTTGAAAGAGGTATTTTTGAATCTGGGACTAACCAAGGACTTGAAGAATTTTGAAAACTCATTCATCAGATGGGAAATCTCTTCCCCTTTCCAAAATTTGAAGAAGTCCTCCTAACTCCTTGTATTTTGCAAGTTATGGCTCGGTGGACCTATGTGGTTAAATTTTCCCTTTGGGATTGGCGTGACACTATGGAGTTCCTTGTGATTTATGTACTTTTTTGCCAAAAGGGGTAAGTTAGTGAAAGTGACCCATGATCCCACATGGAGAAATGGAGAAATAAGTTCCACAAGTCCTCAACTAATCGAAGCATCCACGTGTCATCAAGGCAGCGGACCCATAGAGGAAAATCAAATTTTGTGCCAAAAGTTCAAAATGTTGCAAATTGAGCCCCACCCCTTATCCAATTAGAAGGTGACACATGTCCTAGTCAAATCGGGAGGGCAGACCCATGGAGAAATTTGATATTTTGAACTTCTCACCAAAAGGGCTCAAATGGTTGTTTTTGGACCGCGTTTCCTCATCCAATCAGATGGTGCCATGTGTCTAGCCTTTGGTGGAGCTGTGGAGGGGTGGAGGAAATCGAGAAATCATGCCTTTTCTCCCAAATGTTGGGAAACATATTTTTTCCACCTAGCTCATCATTTCTCTAATTCTGACATGTGTAGGGTCCCGATTTCAAGGTAAAAAAGAGGGAAAATGGTTTATTTACATCTGCATCTGATTTTTTTTTTATGCCATTTTTAGCTCGAGCTCTGCAATGGATGAGTGTGGATCATTTTTGTCCTTCCTTCTCTGTTTGTGGTCATTTTTTGTGGAAATGCATTTTGGGTCTATTTTGGAACAAAATCGATGATTTTCAAAGGGAATATGATTGATTTTCAAAGAGATAGGGTAATCAGTGTTTACGAATGAAAAGAAGAAATGTGCCAACTAGGCACTCAAATGTTTTAGAGGTAGTTAAAAAGGCAAAATGATGAGGGAAAATGGATAAGGAAACCACCATTCATCTCTGCCCAAAAGAAATCACGTTTGAAATGATGATTTTCCCCTCTTTTTGGGCATCTGCGTTTCCATAAGTGCATTTTTGTCTTTGTTTTTGGTCCCTCTCAAAGTGGATCTCCAACCAATTTGATCCCTATAGGATATTCTTTCCTTGAGGAAATTTTTTGGGGAAAAATTTATTTGATATAAAACATGCCCAACAAAAGAGAAAAGGGGGTTCCTGGCATTTTGAAAAGATTTTAAAAACTGAAATTTCTCAATACAAAGTTTTTTCTTATCTTCCTCTGTTATTTTCTTTCACTTCTAGCTCTTAATTAGTGAATTGTTCATCTCTGCATGCAAAGAAACTTTGTGCTCTTGTGTATATGATCTTTGGAACTTTGTGTCTGAATATTGATACGTATTGTGAAGGTGAATGATCCCATTCTACATTTTTCTATTTCAATACAAGTAAGGTTATACTCTGAAATCTATATTTCTAGATAGTATTGTTTTTCTTCCCCCTCCCTTTCCATCTTCTCCATTCTTTTGAGCCCTTTGTATTGATGACATTTTGGTATGAAATATCTTAAAGTATCAGGAATCCACATGATGAAAGTTGTGTATATGTATATAAGTCTTTACTACTTTCAATAAGGGAACCTCTCCCATTAAAGAGGAGGGACTTGTTGTCCCTTGAATATGGTTTCACCCAAAGTGTGAATTTGAAACCCAAAAGCTGGCACCTTGATGATTTGGGTGGAGGACTAGCTTATGGTCATTTTTTTCACTCATCTAGGCAGCCATATTCAGTATCAAATCGTTTGTATGGCTGCCCTTTTTGAGAAAGGGAAGATACTTCTCCCTACCTGTAGCAAGATTTGTTTAACCTCCTTTTCTCTGGTTAGTGTAGCAATAGGAGTAGACTTTGTTTTCAGCAAAATACGTGCTTGTGCACACTTTGCATGTCTCATTTGAAGCATGTATAATTTTTTATCTTTATACATAATTTTAGTTTAAATTTCTCTAGAACGTCAAGGTCGCCCTTAAGTATTCATGACAAAAGACCCATATCTACCCGTAACAATTGTAAATTTTGAAAATAAAACAAATGCAGAGCAACTAAATATGTCTTCAAAACAGTCCATTCAAGGACAGATGAAAGCCCGGTCAAAACAATTTTCTACTCTTAGAAGCCTTATTTCAAGATTTCTTATGAAAATTGAGAGTACAAACAATTGGGCTCGTAGATCGAGGCATGACCAGATCGCCATCATTCTTGAAGCCATGCCCAATGGATGCTTCAAGGCTACTAGTCCCTTCATCTAGCAGGAAGATGCCCCTGCGAGTCACCAAATTGTTATCCTAATTTTGCCCCCCGAGTAAAATTGGTCAGCCACAACCCCACACAAAGAAACCAGAGAAATCAGGTTCAAATCCTACAATCAAGCAACATATGGACTCTCTGATGGACTAATAGGGCTTGTAAAAGATCAAACAATCCCGTGCAAGAATAAATTCAAGAAATAGCCTCGTAGAATGAGTCATGCTTCAAATCCAATAGATAAGTTACAGGTGGGCTCTAAAATGGAATAACAGGGTCGGGGAGAAGAAAAAGTGTCAAATAACTAGAGGCTCAAAGGAAAATAAAAGATGAAGGCTCAAAGTCTCCAGGCTCTACAAATGACTTAGAACGAGCCTAAAATTGGCTGAGTATAGAGAGTCAATGGAGGATGCCAAGTGTCCAAACGACGCACATTCAAAAGCAGGATTCTGAGTGGATACTCAAACTTGCACCAGCCCTCCACATGGCCAATGGTCAACAGAGGTAAAAAAGGAGAGTGTGCCCAAAATTACTAAGTATATAGTGCAAGTGGAAGGCACCATGTGTCATAACAACACTCCTTCAAAGGTAAAGTCCTAAGTGGGTTTTTAAATGAGCACGGGCTTGCTGCATGTCCCTGGTCCAAAAAAGGACAGAGTCGGGGGTTAAATAGTCAAATCGGAGGAAGGCCCCGAAGCTACCATGTGTCATTCCAGTGCTATTTCAAAATTAAAATTTGGGGTGGGTTTCCAAATAAGTGTTAGGCCTCCATGTGTCCGGGGTCAGACTTTTGGCCCCGCCGAGCAAAGAAACTTAGGAAGAATACAAAGGAACACTGTGGAGCCCATAAAAGCCACCACATGTCAGTCTAGCACTATTTTAGAAGTGAAAGGAAGGAGCCATATCTCTAAGATGTGTGAGGCCGCCATGTGGACCCTGTATGGACAGACTCTTTAAATATTGTGCTCCCGTAACCCGAAACTTCAAATGGCCATATCTTTTGACTAGAAACTCATATTTAGGTAGGAGAAGACTTTTTAGAAATGTCTTGACACCCTCTATGCCATGGAAACATAAAATATCATTCTTAATAGGATTTAGAAGGTGAAAACTAGGAAAAATTCTTCCAATACATTAATACAGAATCTGATTTCTTCAACTACCAGATCTGATTTGATTCGATCCGCCATTTTCCTTCTTCAACACGCGGAGCAGACATAGGGAACCAAAATCGATAGATTGTAGGAAGATTTAAGAGGGGGCATTGATTGATGGTGTTCAAACTTTGAAAGAAGGATTCAATGCATATCTCAAGGTGGTTGAAGCCAGATTCAAATTCTTTCCTCCTCTCTCTCATTCTTCCTATATATTGTAATGAAGGGGCATATTCAAAGGGTTGATATTTTCTCTCTTTACCCCCTTCTCTTTCTTCCTTAAGGTAGAATTTGGAGTCTAAGACTCCTCCCATGGCTCTCGTAATGGTGTTTTATTGCCTCTTTCCCACACGATGATGTACCGTGTAACTTTTGGAGCAATAAAATATATTTTGTGATGCATTTGTCCATCCTTGGCTCATTTTATCGCCTCTTCTTACCTCTTGTTGTCGCAGGTATACATGCATATTCTTGGGGCTGTGCTTAATGGGTTTTGAGGTTTTTCTCTATGTGAAAACTATCTTTGGTCCATGGTGCATTTTTTCCACCCTCTCCTCTACTCACCTCTCTCCAGTTTAGGAAATCAAATTTGTGATTCAACCGCTTCCTTTTCTGGTGTATCACAACTTAGTGTAGGATCCCTCTCTCTCTCTCTCTATCTCTCTCTCTCTCTCTCTCTCTCTCTCTCTCTCTCTCTCTCTCTCTCTCTCTCTCTCCCCCTTGGAATGGTTAGATTAGGATAGAATAGGTTATGCCTACATTAGAGTAGCTTGTGGCAGGTAGATTAGGAAGCAAGAACCGGCTTTCTTCGAAGGTCCCTCTCAAGTTTTTTAAGTCTCACATCTTGAGAGATGGTCCCATGTTATTCAATCACACCAAATTCCCCACTCCACACTCAGGCCAATTGGGGTGTTGTGATTCTGCACTAACAAGGTCTTAAATGAAGAAAATGGAGTAGTTAAGTGATGAAGTCTCCTTCCCATAATAGATAGACCTCGTGGCACATTCTTGGTCACATGATTTCCCCTTGGATTGTTCCAAAGTTTCAAGGAGGATAAGGGGGACACTAACTTGTGCTCCCATATGTTGGAAAACGTTTTGTAACTTGAAACTCACCTCTTGTGTACCTAAGCTCCTCACAAACTTGCATTTCAACTGTCCCCTTCTCATGAGCTTAGAACCATGGCACACTTTATCACCCAGTTTATCCCATTGGATTTATCCAAGGTGAAAAAGGACAAGGGGGACACAAAATTTCTCTCCCCCATGAAAACCTTCCTCTCACAACTTTTCATGATCAACTTCTACACCTAAGGAACCTCAAACTTGAAAACTACTTATCTCCATGCCCCCTCTTCATGACTAGACCCCATATGGCACATTTTCTCACCCATGATGTCCCCTTTGATTTCACTAGGTTAAAATAGGACAAGGGGGAAGAAAAAAATTCACCCCCATCCTTCCATTCAACTCCTAGTCACATGAAAATCTAGTTTTTAGTCCCTGGAAGCCATTTTTCAGCCCCAACATCTCATTCACATTGAACAATAAATTGTCACTATCACCATCTAGTGTAAAGAACACTTTTCCCCCTTATTTCTCCCTTTCACCTATTTCACCTTATGTTTTAGGGTTCAACTCTTTGACAACCCTCTTCCAACCACGGTTAAGTTGTCAGGTTAAGTGGTGAGTTAAAAGTTGTAATGGAAAATGACCATCTCCCCCTCTCGAATACTTAATCATTTTTCAAAATCCAGGTTGCTTTGTTTCCCTCAAAAATTTCCATTTTTGTTAGCTATGTTTCTAATTTTCTTCTAAACATCCATACTCCCAAAATTGAAAAATACCCATATATCCAAAAAGAAGCACCCAATTTCCACGAAAAGTTTCTAGTGCACTCCTCCCAAAAACACATTCAATCTTATTACAAGAGAATTTTTATTGATGTTATGAGTAATTTGGATCATCCATTGGAACTTTGCAGCCTAGGAAGTTGTATTTTTAGTTATATGGAGATCTCGGTGAATGAAAATATTCGAAAACTGGAGCGGAAAGGTCATGAGACAAAAATGAATCTTGGGAAACTAGTTTTGTTCCAATACAACATTCAAAAGACCTCCATATAAAAAAATTAAGTCTTGTAAGGATTCTTATGTCCAAATATAGTAATTTTTGAAAATATTAAAATTACAACATCCTTGTTACTCCAAATAAACAAAAACCATCAAAAAGTGAAAATTGGGAAAACTTACTAAAAATGGCCATCTTGGTCGGACTTGTTAAAAATATAAAGTCTTGCAATCGGGATCAAGCCACTTGCATCAACTCACATTCCTCCCATCTCATTTATTTTTTCCATAGTTACAAGGTTAGTAAATTTCCTCGAGCTTCAATCATGAAATAAATCCCTCACATGCTCCCAAAACATTAGTCTCAAGGTGAATTATGTATGACACATTTATATGTAAGAAACCAGATGATTCAATTCATCTTGATATTAACGAAAGGGGTTATTCATGGTTGAATTACTCAGGTAGTTTTCATGGAGGTGAATTATGAAGTTCAAGAGAATCATGAGGAGAAAAAAATGATCTCTACATTGCAAATTCAACCTTGTGTTCAATTCTCTTTCCAAGAGGAGGGACATTGTGTGAATCACATCATGGCTAGAAATGGGGTAGGATGAACTAGTGTGTGCAAAATAAATTGTAACTTGAATCATAGGTTACCAAGGTACCCAAGACCATCATGTTTGCAAGATCAAGAAGTCATCCCAGGTCCATACAATGTAATGTCTCACAACAATGTTTTTGAATACTCATTCAATTCCCTGGAGTGTGCCCACATCTCACAGGAGACAAAGGTTATACCATAATGCCTTGGTCCAACAAGATGTTAGAATAATATCATTTCATTCAGGAATTAGAGGAAAATACCTATTCTAATGAGTAACAAATGAGCAACAAGGAGTTTCGAGAATCATGGGGTTGACTCCATTCAAAAAGGAAACATTTGTGTCACGGATGTAAATTTTGATCTCCATATTCTAACTCTAACCTTGTGTTCAAAAAAGGTCATCATATTTCCATATCAATGCAAGTCTTAAAATAGTGTTTCTAAACACTTATTCAATTCCTTGGATTGTCTCTGCATCTCACAAGAGGAGGAATTTTTAATCGCAACATTCCAACTCAATAGGAGGTCAAAGGAAGGAAACTTCATTCATGTAGCATTCACTCAAGATCCATTGGAAGCGAGTTATTCATCAAAAAATATTCCCCATCTCTGGATTTTGATTTCTATCTCTTCTTCTCTCTCACCCTCCCTCTTTCTAAACATTCTATTTCTTCATTAGAAATGTACTTATTCACTTAAGTGACTTAATTTTATATTGTAAAAGTCTATTTTCAAAAATAAGAAAATGAATTAACTTCATTCCTAGGGAATACTAAAATTCACAAGTGGTGGTGAGATGAAAGGTCACATGGGGGGAGAGGAAGAGACATTATTGTAAGCTATAAATTGGAATGGATTCTCCCTTCCAAAGGGTTGTCAATTATTGATTGTTATAAGTTGTTTGATTTATCTACTACTGCAAGAAGTAACACTACACTTCTTCTATATCCTTTCCTATCTTCTTATGCTCTCTCTCTCTCTCTCTCTCTATCTACTTTCCAAATTTTCAAGTATTGTGATTTTGCATAACCGAGAATGAAATTTATTTCCTTGATTAATGGATCTATAGAACTTTGAGTCCTTTATTTATGAGTCTTTTTATTTCTTACATTTTTGTGTTCTTCTATTTAATATGTACCTACTCTGGTTACTATTAGTTAGAATATTCTAGTTGCTACTCACCCTATTTCTCTTACTCCCCTTAACCACTCTCCAAAATAATTTCTCCATTGTACACCATACAAGAAATTTACCACATGTTTACTGGAGTATTCTGTATGATCCACGACCTAATGGAAACCCCATAGTTTTATTTAGTTTACATTCAATACTGGGAGCCTCCCCATACCAAAGAAGGAGGGGTTTAGCCCTATGACCATTGGTGAAAACTAATACTACTCACTACAAAAAAATATTTCACCAACAGGAAAATAAAGAAATATTATGAACATAAAAGAAGTCAATCAAAGAGGGTATAACTATTATATTTTTATGATTTCACCACAACTTTTATGTGATTTTTTTTACATTTTCAAAATTTGTGATATAATTTTCCGATAACAATGGTATAGCTCGATACCAAATGATAGTATAGAATTAGATTGCAATGACCAAAGAGGGATGAAAGCCTCACAAATATTATTGATCATGAAATTAGATTACATAATAATGTAAAATCTGTAATATTTATAGATATTAGACAACCTCATATGGATAGACATGGCACCCTATCGGCACCAACTACGAGATGATAAGACCCATCTCACATGCACATGTAATTACTACTAATACTAATCTTGAATGTTATCCAACATAACAATATTGAATGCAAGTCACTAGAATAGAGTGCACATGTTGCACATTATTAAATAAAAGACAATGCAATAAAATGCAATAAATTTACCTATGTTAAATTATGCTAACATTCCCCCTTAATTTTGCATAGTTTCCAATGAAGTGGAGAGGAACTCTCTCGAATAAAGTGTGAATTTGTCACATTCAAGTGACTTAGTGAAAACATCTACCTTCTGGTTCAGCTATAGGATAGAACTGGAGCTATATGTTGTGCTTTAAGACATGCTCATGTATGAAATGAACCTGTACTTCAATATGATTGGTTCTCTCATGAAATACTGGATTGCGAACAAGCTTCAAAACTCCTTCATTATCAACATATACTGGAGTAGATTTCTATTGTGGTAGACCAATTCCTTCCAGTATTCGGCATAGCCATATTTCTTCACAAACAGCTTCACTGCGCACTCGATACTCGCCTTCAGAGAAGAGAGAAACAAAGTTTTTTTCTTACTTCCCATGATATCGGTCCAGATCCCATAAAGAAGATGAAGCCTGATGTTGACTTCCTATCATCCATATTTCCTACATGATCTAAATCTAAATATCCTGTCAAGAAGAAGTTGTCATTCTTCTTGTACTCTAGACCAAGGTCAATTGTACCCTTTAGATATCTCAGTATTCTCTTTGCTACTTTCCAATGACATATTTTCAGTTCTTGCATGAAGCGTGATAAATAGCTAACTGCAAAGCTTATATCTAGTCTAGTATATGTTAGGTAAATGAGACTCCCGATCAACTGCCGATAGAGAGTTTCATTCACCGGTGGTGATGGATTGGAACGAGATAACTGAAGTCTCGCTTCCATAGGTGTAGCAATAGGAGTGCATTCCATCATCCCGAATTTATTGATAATTTTCTTGATGTATTTCAACCGCAACACAAAGATATGATTCTCTTTTTTCCATACTTCCAACCCAAGACAATAGTGCATGACCACGAGATCTTTCATGTCAAACGATCGATTAAAATCCTTCTTTTTTGCATCGATCATCTTCACAGAACTACCTATAATGACTAGATCATCGACATAAACAACCAAAATGACAATATCCCCCCCTTGCTTTTTGAGGTAGAGATTGGGGACATAAGGATTCCTTTCAAATCCATGACTTATGAGATGCTCATCAATTTTGATGTACCATGCCTAGGGTGCCTGTTTTAGGCCATATAGAGATTTTATGAGTCTGCATACCATCATCTCTTTTCTTGGTATTACATAACCCTCTAGCTGAGTCATATAGACTTCTTCTTGCAAATCTCCATTAAGAAAGGAACTTTTCATATCCATTTGGTGAACTTTCCAAGTAAATTATGCAGCTAGAGCAAAGATCATCCCGATTGTCCCGATCTTGGATGTGGGAGCAAATGTCTCCTCATAATGAATGCCTTCTTGTTGTGCATACCCCTTTGCTACAAGCCTTTCTTTATACTTTTCAATAGTCCTATCTGATTTGTACTTAGTCTTGAATATCCATCTCGCATTCAATGGGTTTCTTCCCCGGTGGAAGGTCGACAAGTTACCATGTGTTGTTCTTCATCACCGACCGATACTCAATCCATTGCATCTTTCTAAGATTTTTATTGTAGGGCATCCTACGAATCGTAGATGGCTCAACTGTTTCAACAACTCTACTCATTAGGGCATAATTGACCTCTTCATGAGCTTGACTGTGAGTTCTAGGTCCAGGATTGGATGATGTGCTAGGTGCTTCATCCAAATTTGCATCTCTTATTAATTGAGTATACCATTTAGGTAACTTCTTAGTTGTTCCATTGGCTTTTGGTGGATCCAATTTTTCACCATCGTCCAATTCATCACTGTCGTCTTCAGTGGGAACATCAAATTTTATCTTCACAAGAGGTGTATTCTGCATGTTTGTTGAGTCATTGAGTGGAGCATCTGCTTGTTTCTTCTCAAAGAACTCAACATCCCTACTTGTGTATACTTTCTTTGCTTTTGGATCCCATAATCTGTACCCAAGTGCTTCTTCATTGTATCCAATGAATATCAGTTTCTCAACTTTCATATCCAACTTGTTCTTGTTCTTCTTGGGTATGTGCATGCTAGCTTTACACCCAAATAATCTTAGCTATGAAATTGATGGTTTCTGATTTGACCATGATTCTTGAGGTGTCACTCCTTCAAGAGCTACTATGGGCACTCTATTTAACAAATAGACTGCAGTTCTTATAGCTTCTGCCCAAAATGTATTTGTTAAACTGAGTTGTTAATCATACATCGCACCATTTCCATGATAGTAAGATTCCTTCTCTCAACTCTATCATTCTGTGTGTGTGTGTGGGTAGGAGGAATTTGTCAACAAATCCCATGAGCTTCTAGGTAAGTCTTGAACTCATTGCTTGTGAATTCCCCCTCGATCTCGAGTAGAGAGTTTTGATCTTGTAACCAACTTCATTCTCAACAAGTGCTTTGAACTTTTAAAATGTCTCAAAGGCTTGACTCTTGTTTCTTAGAAAATATATCCACATCTTTATTGAGTAGTCATCAACACAAACCATGAAGTATTGACATCCGAATGACTTGGTTTCATGGGCCCACAAAGATCGGTGTGTACCAAATCAAGCTTTCCCTTATCTCTATATGTGTTCTTCTGGAAGGGTACTCTGTGTTGCTTTCTAGCTAGGTAATTGTGACACTTGTCAATGTTGTGCTTGAGTGTAGGCAATCTTTTCACCATGTTGCCCTTTTGAAGTGTTTGGAGATAGCCAAAATTGATGTGACCATATCTACGATGCCATAGTTTTATAGATTGTGTGTCTTTGGCCACTAGAGCTTGATCATCCTTGTGGACAAAATCAAGTTAGAACATGTGTCCCACATTGGAGGCTCTTGCTACAATCTTGGAACCTCTTGACTTATCTCTTATCAAGCACACTTTTTCTCCATTATTACTTTCAAAATCTAACTTTAAGTTATGATCAAGGAGTTGACTAACTGATAGCAAATTCTTGGTCAACCCAGGTACATACAATACATCTATGATTTTGCAGTCATGCTTTCTAAGAGGTAGTGAAATGTTTCCAATCCCCTTGACATTATATGATGAGTCATCACCTAATGACACATGGTTCTTGTTAGGTAAGTCACGTAGTGTGTAGAACGAATCATTGCATCCAGTCATGTGGTGAGTTACACCCGAGTCAACATACCAGATATTTTGTGTGGACTTGGTTTCTTCATCAAATTGAGTAGAATACATGTGGTGTCCTTCATATGAATCATCCTCATGTTTGGCAATGTACCCTTGTTGTTTGGTTTTCTTTACCAATTACCATTTGTCTGCCCTTGATTGTTGTTGTTGTTGACTTCCCTTGATTTGAATTGTTATTACCTTGTTGGTTGTTGGGTTTTGAATTGCTTGATGAACCATTTTTATTTGAATTGTACCAACAATATTTGATGTCATGTCCCCCTCTATTGCAAATGGGACACTTCTTGGTGTTGTCTCTTTGACTTTGGTCTCTTTGTTGACTTTGATTCTGTTGGGACTTCTTGTGATTGGACTGAAATTTCCCCTTTCCTTTATGATTGGAAGATAGTGCTTGCTCATCTTCATGATATTTGTTGTTAATTGTCTCTTCTTGTTGGAGTAGATTGACCAACTTCTCAAAGGTGACTGTGTGTTCACTCATATTGATAGTTGTCACAAAGATTCTGTAGGAAGGAGGAAGTGCTCACAACACAATTGGTACAAGGTCCTCATCACTTATCTCTTTTTCCAATGCCAGTAGAGATGCCCTCAAAGTAGCAACTCATCTCAAAAAAGCTTCAACCTTCTCATTGTGCTTGAACTTGAGAGTATGCAGTTGTGATAGTAGGTTGAGGATGGCATTCTTGTTCTTTGCCTCATAAACTGTGCTCAACTTATCCCATGCATCCTTGGCCAATGTGGCATCTCTAATGTGGGGTTACACATCGTCTGTTACACCAAACAAGATTATCAACTTGGCCTTTTGATTGGCCCTGTCAAATTGAACTTGTTTTTTTCCATCATCAAGTGATCTTGTTGTTGTTCCATCTACAACTATCCATAGGTCTTCAAACTCAAGTAACATCTTGATCTTTGGTTTTCATGCAGCATAGTTGTCTCCTCTAAGTAGTTGTGAATCTGGAAAGAAGAAATTTGGTGCTTGTGCACCCATTTCTACAATTTGAATTTCTGAAACTCTGAATTTCTAACAAAGGGTAAGGCTCTTATCACTCCATGTTTATAATCTCCCTCTCAATATACCATCGGGCCGATATACCAAACCTTTCTATATACGCTCCTTCCAATATACCCATCGGTACATGGAAGAAGATCACCCTTTCAATATACCCATCAGTATGGAAAGAGGTGTTAACGCACGTGAAAGAATTTAGTATGTGGTACGTAGACAGTATGGAGAGGGGTTTGTGCAAGCACAAACGGATGGGAGGGCTCAAATGTGTGTGTATTGTGTCCTTATTACTCCCCATCGATTTTATAGGGTCGATGCCTGAGACGAGGTTTTTAGGCAGCTATATTAGGCGTTAAGTGTAGTAGTAGTAGTCGCAATGGCATCACTGTAAGTGCTTCCTAGAGGCACCGTATATACTGAACAACTTCTATGAGATCAAAGATCTCATGTGATAGAACAACATAAAATAAGAAATTTGCACTTTTTTTTTACTCTTTTTTTTTTACTTTATGCACCAAGATTAGTACAAAATTCTCCAAAATTACATTAAAATGAATTTTTGTGTCCCCCCTCTTTACAAAAAAGGGTCCAAAATCACAAAATACACAATTTAGGCCAAAAATATTATTTACCCCCCAATAGGTGTTTTTCCGCTAAATTTAGCGGTGGCTCTAAATGTGTTTGGTGTGCTTCTAAATTTATAAATCCCCCAAAATTTAGTAATTTCTCTAAATTTTTCACAAAAGAATAATTTAATAAAAATATGGAGAGAGTGGGAATTGAACCGCTGACCTGTTTGTTCCCAAGATCCAAACAAACAATCTGAATATTGTTTTCACCTTTTCTCATAAACCGTGATCTAGGTTTTTCTAAAATTTTGACAACAGCATCATACAATATTTTTCTTGAAACCCACAAAATTTTAGAAGAATCGGAATCTTGATTTTTGAGATCTTACCAATTTACCAGCTAGATCTGATTTTTTCAGAAAAAATGATCCGACTTGTATAGACTTTTCATCACATGTAGAAGTTGAATCTGAAGATGATGTAAACTACAAAGTTGTGCATCTCCTTCTTATCTTTCCAGAAAAAAATTTTTTTACATCAATCTGACATTGTATGAAAAAGTTACGTCCTTTTTTCTAAGAGCTATCTGCTGGAATTTTGTTGATGGGACTGCTTCAACCTTTGCTCCCGAATTCTTCACACCTCCACTTTCAGATCTGATTTTTTTAAGATCTTTCTCCATTTTTTTTTAAGATCTCTTTTTTTCACAAATCTTTTTTCTTTTCAAGATCTCTTTTTTTTCAACCCCAAATCCTTAGATCTTTTTTTTTAAAGATCTCCAAATCTGAAATATTCTACCAATATGTTAGATCCTATTAAAAAAATTACCTTCCAAATAAGTGGATAGGTCAAATTTTAGTTGAGGATGCTTGATGGATCTCCTTTGATGCGAGATCTTCTTCTCCAATGGATCCTCTCCAATAGTGCTCCTCTTCAACCTTGCTTGGATAGAACATGCTCTGATACCAAATGATAACAATGGTATAGCTCTGATACCAAATGATAGAATAGAATTAGATTACAATGACCAAAGAGGGATGGAAGCCTCACAAATATTATTGATCATGAAATCAGATTACATAACAATGTAAGAGCTGTAATATTTATAGATATTAGGCAGCCTCATATGGATAGACATGACACCCTATCAGGAACCAACTACGAGATGATAAGACCCATCTCACATGCACATGTAATTACTACTAATACCAATCTTGAATGTTATCTAACATAACAATATTGAATGCAAGTCACTAGACTAGAGTGCACATGTTGCACATTATTAAATAAATGTCAATGTCAATGCAATAAAATGTAATAAATATGCCTATGCTAAATTATGCTAACATTTCCATCCCATAATGTGGAAAAATGTCATTTTATTATTTTGATGTAAATATTTTGATAGAGGGTAGAAAGAGAAGAGACCATATAAAGGTGGATTTTTAATCATTGATAAAACTTAAAGATGTTTTTTTCAAATCTGCAAATCATTGGAGAAAAATAAATAAAAGTTGCAAAAGTTGGAAATATGAATAATTCATATAATGGATCCTTTATTCTATATTGGTTCCTTTGTGCTATTATTTTCTACTAGTTTGGAGTCTAAGTTGTGGCATTGGATGACTATATAAACAAATCCCAATATCCTTAGGAAGTTAGTTATATGTTCTTAGTTGATTAGTGTGAGAGCTCAAACATAGTTAGGATAAGAGCCTAAGGTTCAAAGAATAATGACTTAGATTTTTATGTTTATTCCATGTATAAACTTATAAGCAAGTATAAGGATGACACAAAATTAATAAATGCTTTATGTCTTGTGGGCATGGTTATGGGCGTAACTTGTAGACTATCATTGGTGATCAGTCTCCATATTTGTAAATCTCATTAGTAGTATATATGTTCTTGACATAATGTGGATTTTTTTATCATTATTTGTTTTCAATAGTATTTCACTACGTAATTCTATAGTATAATTTGTCTAGTTGCTCCCTAAGTGGGTAAGGACCGATTGGCATTGTGTTTTCATTGATGTCAAAGTGAAGGCTCTTTTTCTTGAGGCCTAGTAAGAAAAATGAGGTATGGAATGGTGAATTGTAGCATGTAGCAGCTATGTGAGCTTAGTAAGAGAATGCGAATCATTATTATGATATTTTGGGACACTCACAAGTGTCATATAGTGCCGTTCGGGTGTTAGACATTGATTTTAGGTCTGTTCATAGACCTAACACTTAAGAAAGCATGTCTTGGTGTGGTGGATTTAGTATGGATGAGAATATTTTGGAAAGGTGAGAATTGGATATCTATTTGTAGGTTGATACTATGGTGTGGTCCAAATTTTAGATTCAAATGATGAATATTTTGTGAGATATTACATTTTTACCAAAACCGAGTTCCTAAAGGTGAGATTTTGAGCTCAAAGTTGACTTTTTGATGCTCGTTGGAGAGTTTGCGCTTTGCATGGGGAATAAATATCCTGGAGATATTTGAATATTTCTATTATGAATATTTTACATTTGGAATGAGGTATTTTTATCATTTGGTTTTTATGAAAAATCATTAAAAAGGAAAACATGTTTTAAACCCTCTTAAGACCCTAGGTGTATAGCGACTTGAGATATATTTCTCAAAGTGCCCCAAAATTGATTTATTGTGTAAATGTGATGGTTGGATATTGTAGAGGACTCCTCCATATTTCTCCAAATGTAATTTAGAGGTTGTGAACATATGTGGGCCCCACTTTAAAAATGTAAGTTTATGAAGATTTTAAATTTTTCCAAATTTTTACATTGAAAATGATGACTAATTTAGCATTTAAGGAACTATGGGATATATTATTCATTTCCATGATGGGTTAAAATCATGTTTGTTCCTTTGGGAGGTTTTTTGTTCCCTATCTTGCATGACTGATTTTGGGGTAGTTTTGGCGGTTTGAGACAGTTTGGATGGAGAGGAGTTTTTGAGATGATAAATTTATATTTGTGAAATTATTTGATTTTGGTAATGAACTTGAGGTCATGATATTTCCATTGGTATATCATAATTTTTTAATGATATTTGATGAAGTTATGGCTTGTTTACTAAAGACTAGTTTTGAGGGTGCTTAGTTGTGCATGGTCTCAAGTAAGTTTCATGGCATGAGAAGTTATTGTAGAGTTTTTCATTTTTATGATTTTTTTAAGTATTGGACAAGATTTATAAGTGTTTTCCATGTTTTGGTGAAGGTTTTTTTATATATAACATCCCCTTTATGATGAGTTGTTAGTTTTGGTGTTTTAGGGCTTCTTGAGTCCTAATGGAGGTCTAGATGGTTCTATGTGATGGTGGCAACCTATATGGTCATTTTTTTGATGTTGCTATCATGATCCAATGCTTTTGTGATGTATTTTACTCTATAGTCACCGAATTAGGTAAGTTATAATGAAGATACATGTATAAAATCAAGTTAGAAAGCTCATTTGAGCTAGTTGAGATAGTGGAGACAAAATGTGAGCTAAGAGGCTAGTTAAAGTAGGTAAAGAAGGTATTTGTGACCTATATAAGAGGTAAATTATGTTGTGATGTTTTTATAGATAGATATCAAGTATGGGAGAGCTAGGGAATATGTTGAAATCAACTTGAAGAAGAAGCATGTGTGCAAGGGAGGATAGAGAGCAGTTTTGAGGAAGATAGAGAGGAGAGTGATCTTCATGATGTCATCACCAGTTGTCACAGAAAAAAATCAAAAATGAAAAAAAAAAAAAAAAGATGGTTTTTTTTGTTGATTCACCTAGGGGGTTTGTGTCTCTTTATATGGTTGGTTATCTATTAAATTAGGGTTTGATGCTTCTTGTGGGTTTGGTGCCTCACTAAATCTAGGGGTTGGTGTTCCTTGTTGAGTTCGTGCTCAATTAAAATTGAAAAATGTCTATAATAAAGTTTTTTTAGTATATTTTCTTCCACTTGATGGTTTCCCACTTAAATATTGTGTCCATGTGTTGATGTGTTCTTCTTTTCTCATGATTTTTCATGGTTCTTGAATGTATGTTTTATGTTTAATTGTTAAGTTGATGAATGGTTAATGAATTGCTATAGTGATTATGAAATAATGTTTTAATTACCACTTATTCAACCCCTATAGTTGGTTGTGCTTCCAAAATTGGTATCATAGCAGGGAATTTTAAGCAAGATTAACAAGCTTGAGGTGATCCTTTGAAGCATAAAATGGGCAAGTTGGAGAGAGATCATGAAAATTCATCTAAGGATGAATCGATTTATGTGTCAAAGAAAGAAGAACCAAATTTTGGATTCCTTGGTCTAGGGATATGAATAACATATAAATTATATGAATGTTGAGCATGATCACAACATCAAAGAGTTGGAATCTCGAGTTGGGTTAGTGACAACATCTCTAAAAGACAAGGACGATGAATGTAGGAAGCTCAAGGAAGAGGTAGAATCCCTAAATGCTAAAGAGGATGAATCCATCAGGTGTGAATCATAAATAAGTACTTTGAAAGAAGAGTTGGAGCAAGTATGTAGCATGTTGAATACCTTTGAGAAGTTTGAGAAGATTATTATGGCTCTAGATGATATCTTGAGTAGTCAAATATCAGCTAGTGAAACCTTAGGTCCTAGTTTCAATGGAGATGACAAGAAATCTGAAATGCTAAGTCAAAATGAGGGTCCTAGTTCAAAAGTAGGAAAAAATTAAGGTTTATATGCCAAGAAGTTCTATTCCAAGAGAAATGCAAGGTCCGATCCCATCAGAAGCCAAATTTTATGAGGTATGTGATTTTGTTTCATAGTCATTGTTATGATTACAATCAATATGGTCATAGGGTAAGATATTGTAGAAGGTCCCTCAAAATTAAGGACCCATGGATAAATGCAAGATATCATAGTATTTATTATTCAAAATATTGTTATGAAATAAGGGATAAAATATGTGGAGCAATCCCACATAGAATCACAATAGTAAAAACTAATATGTAGAAAGATATTACTGATTTGAAATAAAAGTGTAAAAAATAAAAGAACACAACAAAAATACAATGTTTAACATGGCTCACCCATTTTTGGCTGAGTCCACCAAGAATCACTTTCTCAAATTTTATTACAAGTCACATCTTTCTCTCAATAAAATACCCAGATGGATTTTTGTCAACAAACTCTCCTAAATTCACAATTGAACTCACAAGAACCTATAAAGATATGTCATGCCTACATCAATAAGCAATGCTAAGAAATTTTACAATACAATGGGTACCAAAACCATCACCCAAAACGCCCCACAAAACTATGGGTTGAAAATTCTTCCCATATGAGAAGAGCACATTTTTCAAGATATCAAGCACATTTTTCGAGGCCAAAAAACTATGGAGAGTGTATAATACTTTTAGTGTACATACTTCAACACTTCCACACATTAAAAGAGGATCCACAACATAACAATATCCCACTTGGAGACTATTTTTTGTCTGAGAAAGCTTCTCAACCCTTCATTGTCATTTGTGAAGACTAACCAAAGCCGAAAATAGCTTCAGTTTCTCCCTTGTGACCACCTTGATCATCATGTCTATAGGATTTTGACTAGTATGAATCGTCTCCAGCATTAACTTCTCTTCCTCCAAATCTATCCTAATGAAATGGTTCCTTAACTCTAGATGTTTCATCCTAGAGTGGAAAATAGAGTTCTTAGCTATGTGTATAGCACTCTAACTATCATTATGCAACTTTCCTTCCTCCTATTTATGATCTAACTCCTCAATAAAATTTCATAACCAAATCATCTCTTTTCTTGCCTGTGTGGCAGCAACATACTCATCCTCCATGGTCGACAAAGCCATAAGCTTCTATACTCATAAAATCCATCTCATTATTGTCCCACCTACACTAAAAATAAAACCTCTCGTGTTCCTACTTTTGTCTACATCTCTAAACACATCTCGAATCTACATAACCACACAAAGTGGTTTCCAATCGATTGTAGCATAAAATTATCCCTATGGTACCTCTCAAATACGAAATATCCACTTTACTTCCTACCAATGATCTTTACCTGGATCACTCATAAATCTTCTCACTTATCCCACTACATGCGTAATATCAGGCCTAGTGAACACCATGGCATACATAAAACTACCAAATTTTGATGAGTAAGGTACCTTGGACATCTAGTTTCTCTCATGCTTTTTCTTAGGACACAACTCCTTTAATAACTTGAAATGGCTTGACAAAGGAGTCCCAACCGGTTTAGCATCCTGCATATTAAACCTCTCTAAGACCTTGTTAATGTACTCTTCCTGAGATAAAGTTAGATTCCCTTCCTTCCTATCCCGAGATATCCTCATACCAAGGATTTGTTTGGCTTCCCCAAATCCTTCATATCAAAGGAGTCACTTAGTTGCTTCTTGAGTACTTTTATTTCTTATATGTTTTTTCCTACAACTAACATGTCATCCACATATAAGCATAGGATAATATAACTTCCATCCTAAAATTTCTTTATATACACATAATGGTTAGAATGGCATCTAATATAACCTTGTTCCATCATGAAGCTACCAAATAATTTGAACCCCTAAGAGATGATACAGTCGGCCCCCACACATCGAATGTACTAGATCCAACTTAATCTCTTTCTTTGTAGGTCGACCTTCAAAAAAATTACTTACTTTTGTTTCCCATATACACAATTCTCACGAAAATACAAACTTATTTCTATAAATCTGAGAAAAATATTCTTTATGATCTGCATGCCCTTATGGCTCATATGAATGATCTTATAGTTCCACAATGTTTTATCTACATCCAAGCCACAAAATTTCAAGCATTAGTACTACCGAGAGGTTAAATACAAGGTTCTAACCTTCTTACCTCTTTCCACCACAAAATCACCCTTGGTAACCTTCTAAGGTTCCACCGTAAATATCATAGCAAAACCATCATTTCCCAACTATCCCATTTATACAAATTTTCTTCTTAATGTAGGCACATGTATGACATCCTTCAATAGCCATGTATTCCCATTCTCGCATCTTGACTTGAAAAAACCTTTTCCAACTATGCTGCAAGAATCATCATCAAAAATAAAAACATGCCCAAAATACCCTTGAACATACTAAAAAAATAATGCCTATGTGGAGTAGCATGGAAATAATACCCCGAATCTAAAACCCAAGATTCGGCAATATTATGAAAAAAAAAGAATCAAAGCATCCTAACAAACATTAATTGTTGCCACATTCACCTCCTTATTTTCTTCCATTTTTTTCTTCTTGTCCTGAAACTCCCAAAAGTCCTTCTTTACATGCCCAAAGCTTTCAACAATGCTAGCATACCATATTTCTTTTATATTTTGACCTTTCCCTATCTTTCAATTTTCCACGGCTTCCTCTATTCTTTGTTCTCCATCTAGTTTCCACCATAAAAGAATTATCTAAAGTATAATATTCCTTAGATATTTTTCTTCACATTTCCTTGCTTAGAATAACCTCTCCAACATCCTCAAACTTCAACTTTGAGTTATCCGGAACTGATTTTCTTACTTTCATTACCAGCTATTCCAACTCTCGGGTAAGGAGCACAAAATTAATAAATCCCCAACTTCTTCATCAAATTATATTCTAACCAAAGCTATCATATTCAAAACCATTTTAAAATCATTCAAATGATCTTCTACTGAAATATTCTCATACATCTTCATATTAAACAATTTTTTCATTAAAAATATCGTGTTAGAGGCAGATGGGTTTTCGTATAACTTCCTAATGCATCCATAAGTTATTTGGTAGTCTTTTCCTTTGAAACATTAAATTATACCAGTTGGTTGGATTTTTTGCCACTGAATATGCCCAATGGAAGTATACAAAAATCAACAACAATTATGGAAATTCACCTTTGGACAAGGTTCAATTTCCTATGGTTTGTGAGAGGGTAAATTCCCTCGTGTGATGTGATTTTTTTATTTTTTTGTTTTTAACCGAGAAATCAAAAAGGGTGGAAAATTTGAGAAATAGAAAATACAAAGAGAAAGGAAGAATGAATGGGAAAATAACACAACCCCATAGGTGTTAGGCAAGATAGACAAATCTGAGACACCAAGTTCTACAAATTTATCTTATCAAGGACACACCTATCCTTCTTGGTCATACAATATTGTCTTACAAGGTTTGTTGGATGGGAAGAGGAGAAGTTATCAATCTAGCGAGAAGGAATAAAATGAGAATGAAATCTGGGAAGCACAAATTCTTCATCTCCTTTAGAATATCCTGATATGGCACAAATTCCATGTACTTTGATGATTAGTAAAAATTATAATTCACCTAGGCATAATTCATACCATGAAGGAAAAACACTATTAATGATCCAATTACAAGCGAGCAACAAATTTTACAATTTAAAATTATGAACACAATGGTATAAAATTATTATATTCATCTATGTACACAAGGTTACATCAAAGAAAATGTGCGAGATAGAATAGCTTCTCCAAGAGCATGAAATAAGATAATGAGAGAGGGATTCCATCTCGCCTTTTTATCATTATCCAAAATTCACCCCCAGGTAAATTCGATAACATGCATCAGAATACTCAAGTCCCAGGCAAATAGATTGATTCAAGGAAAAAATCATGTTTCTAGGGTCCCCTCAGATTTTTTCTAACTCTCCTGTCCAAGAAGAAAGGAGCAAGTTCTGAGAAAAGGTGAAAAAGTTGCAAAAACAAGCTTGGGCCAGAAAAAATCATGAAAATTGGCTAAGTCCTGGTCCAGGCGGCCCTTGGGACAGTTGGGACGTCGAGGCGTGAATCGGCCGAAAGGCCGCCAGGCGGTCAGTAGAGCATAGGGACATCCGGCCGTGAGGACGCGCGGGACGCGGAAAGGCGAACCGGCTGAAGGTCAAAGAAAAATCAACTAACTGCTGAGTGGAATAGTCTGGGACATCTGGGCTGCGAGGACACGAAGGATGCGAACCACCCCGAGATAGGCCAAAAGGAGAACTTTCGTGACCGGGACAGGGACAAAGGGACACGTAGGGCGTGGAGGGCCGAAGGAGCCGAGAGCCAATCAAATTACGCCACGTGTCATCGGCCGAAAGAGGGACAGGGGAAGCTCGAGTCGGGCGGATTGGAGGAATTTGTCCCAAACAAAGACCTGGGACATCCGGGACATAAGGACGTGAGGGATGCGAAAATCGGCGAGCACATGGATGAATCGGAGATGCCACGTGTCACAAGGGAAAACGTCCAAAATTTCAAAGGGGCAAGGTTTGAAGCGCTAGCTCGAGCCAATAAAAAGAGGATACATGTCTGATGGAGCAGGGAAGTGCGAGAGCTTGGGGAGGAATTAGAGAATTTGGCAAGAGTTTTGGCAAAAACTAAAAAAGTAAAGGATGACCCCGCGCCCCTGTCCTCCAATCAGATCATGCCACGTGTCCCTAGTGGCGGGGACGCGGGGAAAAAGTGGAAAATGTTCCAAACATGTAAAAATGTCAAATTTTCAAAGGGAAACCTATGGGTAAGTGAAGGAGAGAGAATTACGCATCCAATCAGTGCTTGACACGTGTCATCCAGGTGGCAGAGCGCGGAAAAAATTTCAAAATCTATTTTTGCCTGTTTTGTGCCCTAAATCTTCAGATCGCCATATCTTTCGATCTAAAGCTTGGATTTCCATGTTCTTTATATCAATGGAAAGCTTATAAAATTCTCTACATGATTTCGGGGTTAATCTTGAATTTTGGTGTATTCGGAGAGAGAAAGTTAAGAAACAACTTGACGCGTGTTAATGGCCGTAAGTGACATTTCAGCGACCAAATTTAATGCGAGAATGGGTCACATTCTCCTACAATTCAATCAAAAGTGATAGGGTATGGGTTTGTAAGGTCCCCATGCCATTTTAATGCATCTGTAGTCAATGAGGAATGGGTTTTCTCTCTCTAGGCTCGACCCATGCAATGTAAAAGCCGCTTTTGGCTCATTTCAAAGTGTGGAACACTTTTGGCATAAAAATTTTCTTCTTTCACCTCCGCAGTGATTGTTGGGAAGAATCAGACCTCTTCAAAGATCTGTAACAGTTTTTTACCTCTCTGAGGTTGTAATGCAGTGGTTTTGACATTGGAAATGATAATGCAAGCTTTGTGAATGGTTTCAGTCCTTTGTTTGTATTATTTGCTTCATTTCAGACCCTAAATTATATCTTATCAGCCTGTGTATGTTTTATGTTGCAATCTTTGGTTTGTGTCTATTTGCATGACAAAAATATTCACCACTCCTTTTGGTGCATCACCATCTTTAGTTAGTTTCAATTTTTGCACTTCTATCCCTGTCTCCTTGCAATTTAGAGTAGGATTAGGATCTAAACCTCTGTAGTTGTGCAAGCATTAGATCTAATCAGAGGAGTTGAGGAACCAACCTCTAATCTGGAGATTCCTCTCTCAGTTTCACAAGTCCCACACTTAGAGAGAGGTTTCCATGTTGTGCAATCACACTGGATGCCTGAAACATCAACCTAGAAGCCTGATGTGCATCCAGGTGCTGTGAGCCTGCACCAACAGTTTTGGCACGCCCGGTGGGACCTAGAGGTCTCATTTTTATTACAGAAAAGTTGATGTGCATCTGCTGTAATTTTCTTGCTTGAAAAGAGCTATTATTTGCATATCTGGTGACTCCAAGGGGAAGAATCAACTGGTTTCAGCAGTGCAGGCCTGAAAACTCATGAGAAGAGTCACCACAAGGTCAAGAGTTGGAGAAGAAGAAGTGTTGTTTGAATACTTGCAATTATCTCCAAGAAGAAGGAAAAGAGGAAGAAGGATTCAAAGGTCTCCATCTCCACCAAACAGAACTCTCTCAACTCCTCCACCTGGTAGGCCTTTCATTCAGTCAACAAGGGTTTTAAGACCAATTAGAATGGCACAAAACAACCCCTACGTCAACTTCACAGGCAATAGCCCACTTGCCCTCAATGCACAACATCCAATTCCTATTGCAGCCTTGAAGAACATTCCCTACTTCACTGGAGAAAATCAGACTACTCCAGGTGATCATGTTAAATATATTGCTAACCTTTGTGCAATCCATGAAATCAATGAAATGCAAGTGGTCACATCAAGTTCTTTGGCGTCTTCATTCAAGGGTAAAGCATTGCAATGGTTTAGGAGCCTTGGAGCTGGTTCTATCACAAATTGGAATCAACTGTGTATAGCACTTCATGAGTAATTTGGAGAGAAGGGAGACAACTTGTCTCTTTTAGAGCAGCTAACAACCATCAAGAGAGCTCCCAATGAGCAGCTGACCGATTTCAACTTCAGATTTCAAAAGACTTGGGAGAGAATTCTAGTGGTAGTCAGGCCAACAGCAGAAGGTGCTTTTCTTTACTATCTCAAAGCTCTAAATTCTAATATTTCTATGTTGATTCAGTCCATGGGAGGCATAACTATCCCTATGGCTTATAGCATTGCCATTAGGGCTGAAAATTGTTTGATCCAAGCTGGTAAACTTGCCCCTAGACCTCCCATGCCATTGTTTCCAAGTTTAGAGAGCCCAAACACCAATCAAGCACCTAATTTGGCTCCTTCTCTCATTCCTAGAAATCAGAGTTCAAATGAAGCTTCCACTTCATCTCCAAGTGCCCCAAATGAGCTTCAAGAGGTCATGAAGCAATTGCAAAACCTAGGCAATGAGCTGGTTACTCTCAAGAGGCAACAAGCCCAAAGTTTAAGACCTTCTTATCAACCCCAAGCTCAGCCTAATAGGTAGCCATACCAATTACAAAGGCCACCTAATCCAGTTGCAAATATGAATCAAACAAGGCCTCCTGTCAATAGACCATTTCAGCCCTATAACCCCAATGCCGTATTTTCCTCTAAGGCATTGGTGCCAACACAAAAATGACATTGCCCAGAGTATGATTGGTGTTTTCCATGTAATGAGCCTCATAACCAATCCATGTGCTTCAATGGTGCTTTGAATCAAGCACTAATGGTGACAACTACTGGTGTGGAGGGTGAGAGCAGTCAAGGAAATAGCCAACAACAAGAAACATTCCAACAGCAATCAGCCCCAAATGACACCATATTGGTAAACTGGCAAGCAAAATATTTTTGTGGCATGAACCAGGTAGTTTCTCAAGGTGTTGCAGCCAACACAAGGTCAAAGAGGAGGAATTTGGGTGAAGAAAAACCATTAGCCCCAACCAATCCACAACCTTCTATGGCTCCACAAGTGGTTGGCAAACAAAATCCGATTATAAATGCACAAGGACAGCCAAGAACAGCCCCTAGACCAACTCAAATGCCAGCTGTTGCTGCCCACATACAAGGAGTGAATGTGCAAACCAAGGGACAACAAAGAGATCCTTCATCACCATTCAGTATCATTGATCAGATGAAGAAGACAAACGTCAATATATCAATGTGGGAATCCCTATCCATCCCAGGCCAAAGAGATCTGCTGCAAGCTACCATGAAGGACTGGCCAACTTCAAATCAGCAAGTTCAGATGCAAGACAAAGTGCTTACAAATGCTGCCCAGCCTGAGGGAAATCATGGAGGACAGCAAGGTAAAATGTTGAAGCCCCCTCCTTTCTATGTTTCATTAATCATTGGAAGTCAGCTAGTGCACAATTGCATGATAGACTCCGGGCAAGTAGCTCGGTAATGCCTAAACAAATAGCTGATCAGCTAGGGCTCCAGTATGAAACAACATCTAAAGGGGTAGTGCAGCTAGATGGGACAGCAATAGCAATAGTTGGAGTGATTAGAAACTTGAGTCTTACCTTACATGCATGTCCAAATGTTGTTGTTTTACAAGATGTATTAGTCATAGACCTTCCACCACTCTTTTCCCTATGCTTGTCAAGGGACTTCACAGCCAAGATTGGGGGATATTTGTCTACTGATTGGTCACACATGCTGTTCAGAATGAGGTATGGAACTAAGGCTACAATCAGGTTAGAACCTATTGCAAACTTCCACATTGAGCCTTACACTCCAAGTCAGATTAATGCCAATTGCTCAGCATTTGATCAAGAAGATCACCCAAGCACTAATGAAGCTGACACCAAGGTTGGAAGCATCCCGGATCTAACTCTTGATGAATGGGCAAACAAGATACATGCATTTGATCCTTATCAAGAAGTGGAAGAATCTGAGCTAGGGGTCTATTGCATACACGAAGAAAATCAACCTATTCCTAGCATCACCAAGCCAAACCACAAAGATGACAATGAGGTATGGCAGCTATTTTTTGATGGATCAAGGAGTAGACAAGGTGCAGGAGGTGGAGATATGCTTGTTTCACCTTAAGGAATAAAGTACTATTCAGCTTTTAGATTTCAGTTTGCATGCTCCAATAACACTGCTGAATATGAAGCCTTGGTGCAAGGGATGCATTGGGCAATAAAGAAGAAAATAAAGAACTTGCAAGTCTTTGGTGACAGTGAATTGATTGTAAATCAGGTCAAGGGACAACATGCTGCCAAGAATGATCTACTCAAGTGCTACAAGAATAGGGTGTGGGACCTCATGGAAGATTTTGAGGGTTTTGGCATCAAATCCATTCCTAGGAAAGAGAATCAAGCTGCTGACAGGCTTGCAGCAGTAGGGGCAGCCTTTGACATTGTGGAAAGCATTCAACAAGACAAGGTACAGCCAAACATCCACGTGATTGTGAGGCCTTCAGTGCCGGATAACAATGTTAGTTGGCAAGTGTTTGAGAATGACCAGCAAATCATCCATTTCTTGCAAGAAGAAGCTGAGTTCTCAGCTAAGAATCAAGAAAGATTGGAACAACAGTATGGTGACCAGGTAGTACAGCTGAGAACTAACAAGCTTCCCAAGGGACTTATCACTTTGGAGTCCATTTTTAACCCCAATGATCAGTTTAGAAAGGAGAAAGCAAGCATTCAGGTCAAGAGAGAGGATTCAGTATCCATCTTGGTAGAAGAGAACAAGCCATTGCAAATTGGAAGGATGACAACTGAACAAGAGAGGTATGAGTTCATACAATGTGTGTCAAGAGTTCCCGACGTGTTTGCTTGGAGCTATGAAGACTTGAAAGGTTTCAATCCCACTTAGCTCAAAGATACCACCGATTTGGATCCAAATACTAAGCTTGTCAGGAAAAAACAAAGACCATTCAACCCACACATGGAGCCTCTCATGAGGAAAGAATTGGACAAGCTGATTGAGTCAAGGATCATATTCCCAATCAAGCATTCTAGTTGGGTTGCCAACTTAGTTCCAGTCAGAAAGAAGAGTGGAGAGGTCAGATTGTGTGTTGACTTCAGAGACTTGAATAGAGCCTCTCTCAAGGACCATTACCCACTCCCTTCCATGGAGAAAATATTGCAAGTTGTAGCTGGTTCAGAAAGGTTCTCACTACTTGATGGCTACTCAGGCTACAATCAGATTATGGTGAAGGAAGAGGACCAGTTCAAGGCAGCCTTCACATCCAAATGGGGAACTTTTGCATACAAGAAAATGCCATTTGGGCTGTCCAACACTTGGTGCTACCTTCCAAATGGCAATGGACATGGCATTCAAGGTTTGATTAACAATGTAGTGTTGATTTACCTTGATGATATCACTATTTTTTCCAAGAATGCAGCGGACCACCTCTCTCATTTGAGACAAGTCTTCATGAGGTGTAGGAGATTTGGAGTGTCTTTGAATCCTAAGAAGTGCATCTTTCTTGCACATGAAGGAAAGCTCCTTGGCCATATTGTCTCCAAGGAAGGATTAGCAATTGATCCAAAGAGGGTTGAAGCCATAAGAGCACTACCATTGCCAAGCCACAAGAAGGCCCTTCAGAGTTTCTTGGGAAGGATAAACTTTGTTCGGAGGTTTATCCCAGATTTTGTAGCCCTTGTTAAGCCCATCACCCAAATGTTAAAGAAGAGCATGGCTTTCAAGTGGACAGCAGTTGGATCACCCATGTCATGGAGTATAATATTGAGATTAAGATCACCAAGTGTGTAAGAGGGAAAGGATTGTGTGAGTAGCTGGTTTGGGGAAGCAAAAGAAGTATGCAACGAAGAAGAGGTTGTTTTGATAGTCCAGGACAGCCATGAGCCAAGTGGCAATCAAGAAGAAGACAATGTTGCCCCCACTCCTTGCTGGACCCAAGGTATTATACACTTCCTAGGCACAGGCCTATGCCCTCTGGAGATGAACAAGACCCAAAGGAGACACTTCAGATTGCAGGCTATTCCGTATGCCATTGTTGATGGAGTTTTGTTCAAAAAAGATGTGAATGGAGTGCTGCTGAGATGCATTAGCACAAATCAGATTCAAAGGGTGTTAGAAGAGTTTCATGGTGGACCAGCTGGTGGCCATTTTGCACCAAGAGTGACAGCTCTAAAAATCATGAAGGCTGGTTATTATTGGCCTAAAATCTTCAGTGATTGCTATGCATGGATCAAGAGGTGTAAGAATTGTGCATTCTTCACAGGAAAAGAGAGACTTGCTGCCCTTCCATTACATCCAATCTCAGTTGACCAGCCATTCATGCAATGGGGTTTGGACTTCATTGGAGTCATTAATCCTAATTCAAGCCAAGGGCACAAATGGATTTTGACAGCCACATACTACTTCACCAAATGGACAGAAGCAGTAGCACTCAAAGAGGCAAATGAGTCTAGCATCTTAGACTTTTATGAGGGGATAACAACCAGATTTGGTGTACCTGCTACAATAATCTCTTATAATGCATTGGCATTTATTGGATCTAATGTGGTAGTGGGCTGTTAAGAACGGTATCTATCTCGAGCACTTCATCAAACTATTACCCTCAGGGTAATGGCCAGGCCGAGTCTACAAACAAGAACTTGTTGAGGATCATTAGGAGGACTCTTGACAAGAATCAGAGGTCTTGGCATACCAAACTAAAATCAGCCTTATGGGCTGATAGGATAACTCCCAAAAATCCATAGGTAACTCTCCATTCAAACTTGTCTATGGGAGAGAGGCAATCTTGCCCGTGTCACTTAAGTTGCCAACATTGGAACTCATGAAGCAGCTAGATTTGCTTGAGTTTGAGCCCATGGAGGTGAGGTATGCAGAGTTGATGGAGCTGCAAGAGATCAAAAATTAGGCATCCCAAGCAATGGAAAAGGATCAAGCTTTGATCAAGAAGACCTTTGATAAGAAGGCCAAGGATAGATCTTTTCAAGTTGGAGATCTAGTGTTGAAATGGGATGTGGATAGAGCAAAACCGGGAAGGCATTCAAAATTTGATGCCCTTTGGAGTGGCCCATACATGGTCACGAAGTGCAAGAATAGCAATGCTTTCTAATTGGCCTCATTGGATGGTGAAGAACTGCAGATTCTAGTCAATGGAATCTATCTCAAGCATTGCTTCTAGAGGGAAATTCACTACCTTGTAAATATTAGATTAGATTTTCATTCCTCCAAGTGCTTGTGCACATTTTTTTGCTGTAGGTTAGTTTTGTTTTCCCTAAGTGCTTTGGCACAGCTTGCTATCCATGGAGATGTTTTGCAATCCTTACTCCCATCAGGTGATATTCCATCTTCCTCCTTGCACATTCTGAGTCAGTTGGGGTTCTAAACAGAATATTTGATGACTCCATGCCCAATGGACTGCTTCAGCAACTGGTATCTTCTACCTAGCAGGTAGGTAACCCCGCTGAGTCACCAAATTGTTATCCAAAATTCACCCCGAGGGTAAATTTGATAACATGCATCAAAATACTCAAATCTCGGAAATAGATTGATTCAGGCAAAAGATCATGTTTCTAGGGTCCCCTCGATTTTTTCTAACTCTCTGTCCAAGAAGAAAGGAGCAAGTTCTCGAGAAAAGATGAAAAATTTGCAAAAAACAAGGTTGGGCCAGGAAAAATCATGAAAATTGGCTAAGTCCTGGTCCAGGCAGCCCTTGGGACAGTTGGGACGTCGGGGCGCGAATCGGCCGAAAGGCCGCTAGGCGGTCAGCAGAGCATAGGGACATCTAGGCTGTGAGGATGCGCGGGACGCGGAAAGGTGAACCGGCCGAAGGTCAAAGCAAAATCAACTAACTGATGAGTAGAACAGTCTGGGACATCTGGGCCGCGAGGACGCGAAGGACGCGAACAACCCAGACTAGCCGAAAAGGAGAAATTTCGCCTTTGGGACAGGTTGGGACAAAGGGACGCGTAGGACGCGGAGGGCCGAAGGAGCCAAGAGCCAATCAAATTATGCCACGTGTCATCGGCTAAAAGAGGGACAGGGAAGCTTTGAGTCGGGCGGATTAGAGGAATTTTTCCCAGATAGCACTTTGGACATCTCGGGACATAGGGATGCAAGGACGCGAAAAGCCAACAGGCCGCGGACAAATCGGGAGACGCCACGTGTCACAGGGAAAACGTCTAGAATTTCAAAGGGGCAAGGTTTGAAGCGCTGGCCCAAGCCAATAAAAAGAGGATACGTGTCCGATGGAGCAGGGAAGTGTGGAGTTCGGGGAGGAATTAGAGAATTTGGCAAGAGTTTTGGCAAAAAACTAAAAAAGTAAAGGATGACCCCACACCCTGTCCTCCAATCAAATCATGCCACGTGTCCCCAGTGGCGGGGATGTGGGGAAAAAGTGGAAAATGTTCCAAAGAGTTAAAAACGTCAAATTTTCAAAGGAAACCCACGGGTAAGTGAAGGAGAGAGAATTACACATCCAATCAGCGCTTGACACGTGTCATCCAGGTGGCGAGAGCGGGAAAAATTTCAAAATCTATTTTTGCCTGTTTTGTGCCCTAAATCTTCAGATCGCCATATCTTTCGATCCAGAGCTCGTATTTGCACGTTCTTTATATCAACGGAAAGCTTATAAAATTCTCTACATGATTTCGGGGTTAATCTTGAATTTTGGTGTAGTATTGAGAGATAAAGTTAAGAAATGGATCTGACACATGTTCATGGCCAGAAGTGACATTTCAGTGACCAAATTTAACACAGAATGGGTCGCATTCTCCTGCAATTTGGTCAAAAGTGATAGGGTATGGGTTTGTAAGGTCTCCCATGCCATTTTAATGCATCTGCAGTCAATGAGGAATGGGCTCCCACATTTTGTACATTTTCTCTCTCCTGGGCTCGACCCATGCAATGTAAAAGCCAGTTTTGGCTCATTTCAAAGTGTAGAACACTTCGGCATAAAAAAATTCTTCTTTCACCTCCAGCAAGTGATTGTTGAGAAGAATCAGACCTCTTCAAAGACTGTAACAACTTTTTACCTCTCTAAGGTTGTAATGCAGTGGTTTTGACATTGGAAATGATAATGCAAGCTTTGTGAATGGTTTCAGTCCTTTGTTTGTATTATTTTCTTCATTTCAGACCCTAAATTATATCTTATCAGCCTGTGTATGTTTTATGTTGCAATCTTTGGTTTTTGTCTATTTGCATGACAAAAATATTCACCACTCCTTTTGGTGCATCACCATCTTTAGTTAGTTTCAATTTTTGCACTTTTATCCCTGTCTCCTTGCAATTTAGAGTAGGATTAGGATCTGAACCTCTGTAGTTGTGCAAGCATTAGATCTAATCAGAGGAGTTGAGGAACCAGCCTCTAATCTAGAGATTCCTCTCTCAGTTTCACAAGTCCCACACTTGGAGAGAGGTTTCCATGTTGTGCAATCACACTGGATGCCTGAAACATCAACCTAGAAGCCTGATGTGCGTCTAGGGGGGTGTTGTGAGCTGCACCAACATTTACCATTACAATCCGGTCTTATATAGGAATTCTTCTCCAAGAAGTAGTTATAAAATTAACCTATTAAGCTAACCCAACTCTAATCTACCCCAAACCTTAAGTTGAATCAACTTGAGTTATACATTACATTATAATTGTGGTATTTAATTAATTTGGTGGGAAAATTAATTAAATATGTTTTACATCCTAGATCACACAAGATTTACATTTATGGATTTTCGAGCACATGCAGCTATTTGGTGGAATTTTCCAAGTTTGGTTGATCTTCACGGACTCGAGAATTAATTTTTTGTTTGAAGGAGATTTGAAATAATTCCTCTTCTCCCTTATGTTTTGCATGTTTTTATAATTAATTGGGAGCACTAAAATAAGTGGGGCCCTCTTGATCCTCATCTCTTTCTCTTTTTCAATATTGGGAAAGGTTATATGTTTATATTTTAAAACATCCATATTTTCCACTTTCGATCGAGTGGCACTCCTTTCGTTACATCTGTTGCCCTTATAGCTCACACACTACACTTTCCATTTTGCACGGTGTATCAATTCGAGTCATCGAGCTGCATTCATCTTGGCATTGGTTGTTTCCACCCTAGCATCACCCCCTTTC
This sequence comes from Taxus wallichiana var. yunnanensis, assembly GCA_018340775.1. NCBI lineage: Eukaryota > Viridiplantae > Streptophyta > Pinopsida > Cupressales > Taxaceae > Taxus > Taxus wallichiana. The sequence continues at coordinate 333,490,253 of CM031242.1, forward strand.
ACATTAACTTGTCTCTTCACATGAAGAGAGACCCACCTCGAGACTCCTCAAGATCATGTTTTATTAGCTCCAACCACCTACCTCCTTTCCAACTCGACATCACCCTTGGAGCTTAGGGAAATGCATTGTCGAGATTGTGGTTCATCAGTAACCCATGGCCTTGCAGCCACGACCATTTTTTCTCCCATCCCCTTATTCACCCGCACCATATTCTTATGATTGTGTTGGGCCTAAACTTATTCTATCATCATCATTTGACCCTAGAAATGGTTCGCTATCCAAGCCAAAGCATGCATCCTTCATCCTTCAACAATCTCGGGTTTCGCCACACGGACATCCCATAGGCCACTTGGGCCTTCCAACCCTACCATCCCCACATTCCATTCAATGCGGTGAGTTCAGAAATCTAATGCCCAAATGTCCTAGGATAGTTGGGCCATTAACTTCCACATTTTTCTCGTATGGCTTGGTGAGTCACCCATTTTCATCTTCTTCTTTTGGTTAAGTCCCGGTCGTCATTAAATGCTTTAATTAAGCTCATCTCGGTTCCTCCATTCACATAGCTTGGTGAATTTGAAGTGCATCTCACCTAACATTGACATGTTCCCGATACATGTCACTAAGTCTAAGCGATGCGAGTACTTCTACCATAATCGTGCCTAGTTCATTCCATTACGTGTGGTCTCAATGTTACAGAGCTTGACCACTTCACTTTTTCTAGTGTGTTACTTGTTCATCAGCCCAATGCTCAATTTGTCCTTAGTTTTTATGCATCCTAGCATTAATTTCAAGCTTACCAAATAACTTGGCCCCATGGACGTGGACTATCTTATCATCCTTAAAACGGATTGGATTCAATTATATGGCTCCTCATAATGTACAACTCAAACTAGTCGAGGTCCATCTTGATAACTCGGAGGGGATTGATAACTCATTTTCATTGGAATGCTCAACAATGCGTGGAGATCCTATTGACTAACCTCCACATGGCATGTCAATTTCCTTATCACTCCACTAGTGGATCGGCCATTGAAATGTTTGTAGATTGATGATCCCAATGATTATGGATTGGTAGAGCTTGATGACTCCAATCAAACATCTAGGTAGCTTGGCTCAATGTTGAAGTGACTCGGTCTTCCACGTAACTCACCTATAACAATGTAATTTGGTCGTATTGATATGCATCTCATAACTCCACCTCAAGCTTGAACCTCTGCTCCTACTAGCTTGTTGAGGAATTTTTGGAAATAGCTTGGTGTAAAAACCCCTCGTGTGATTCATTTTCAAAAGTAGCTCACTCACCATTGGAATGGCTCAATGGTTTGTTTGTGTAGCTAAATTTTTTTCTAAAACAACCTGATGAGCTCCCTCTTGCATAAATTTACCACGATCTCAATCTAAGTCCTTTACCATATCTCAATCTCTAAATTTACACCATCTTGCAACCATGCATGAGCCTTTACAAAGTTTTAAAGCAACTCAATGGGTTTAAAAGGACTAGCTCTGGTGCACTTTGTTGTGATTAGCTTGATGGATAACTCATCCCGCATGATGGAATTGATGGATATGATGACAACTTAGTCTTAAAATTAGCTCATCCGAGCTACTTCTAGCTTGATTTACATGGGGCAGCTCATCCCTTAATAAGTAGCTCGGTGGGAGGTCTAAACAAATTTCACCCAGCTCATTTGCATCGCATTACCAACATCTTGGTTTGTGAACACAAGGCACTTATTGAAACCTTCTTCAACTCTTCCCATCATATTTTTCTACCTCACTCATTTTTTCTTGCAGGGATGGTCATGCGCGCCAATTTCTCCTTGATTTATCAAAACCTGAACTTTATGAAGACCAAGAAGAGGAAAAATTCCTCTCATGAGTTTCAACCTTCCCAAAGACCCTAATGTTTCCACTGAATATTAAAATCTACTTGTATCCTTCGAGTTGGCTATGAGATTATTTTATTGCAAGCATACTTTGTTGTCCAATTGGATAATAGGTCACGAGTACCGATTAAACATGAAATACCCACAACACAGAATCTAACCCAAATGTTTTTAAAATTTTCAAAAATTACACCATTTTCTTAATGGTTGACAACATCCGCTCTTTAAGGTACATGGCTTAGATTGGGAAAAGCGCAAACAAGAAATAGCTCGAACTCCATAATCTCGGGGTTTGAAATAGACCAACATCTTATCCTTTTGGCTAAGGCTTAATACAAGGAAATATTGTGAATTGAGAAATAGGGGTGGAAGCCTGATAAATTATATTAAACTCAATCAACCAAGTAAAATAGTGTAGGATACAATATTTATACATATTGGATAGCCTAGATACAAAAAAATGAGGAGTTGCAACAATGCAACAACCAACTTAAAATACAAAGCAGACTTCCAAATTACATATGGGGAAGCACAAATGAATAATAATAATAATATTGTTAAAATAGTATAACAACACCGTATTATTTGAATAAAAATAATAATATGGTTTATAATTAAATATAACCATATAAACAATAAATATATTAATTAATATGCAATGTATAATTAATATAGGTAAATAATAATAATTAACCTAACATTCTTGACCTTAAATGTGCATTATCTCAAAGGATGAGGAGAGGAATTCTCCGAACAACTCGAACTTGTCTCGTGCAAGTGACTTTGTGAAGATATCTACTCATTGTTTAGTTGTTGGATAAAATTGAAGTGTGTGTTGTAATTCAACACATGCTCACATATAAAATGAGCTTCTACCTCGATGTGCTTTGTTCTCTTGTGAAAAACTAGATTTTGAACAAGTTTGAGAACACCTTCATTGTCAACATACATGGTAGTCGGTTTGTCCTTTGGCATTCCAAGTCCTTCTACTATGTGACGTAGCCAAATCACTTCACAGATGAAACTTCTCCTACGACGATACTTGACTTCGTATAAGAACAAGAAACAAGGTGTTATTTATTTCTTCCCCATGATATTGGTCTGATCTCATAAAAATACAAATCTTGAAGTGGATTGTCTCGTCATTAATGTTTCCTGCATGATTTGAATCTGAATATCCTGACAAGAAGAAGTTGTCATTCTTCTTGTATTCTAGACCAAGATCCACTAATCCTTTGAGATATCTTAAGATGTGCCTTGCTTCCTTCCAATGAAAAACTTTGGGTTCCTACATGAACCTGGATAGATAGCTTACTACAAAGCTAATATCTGGTCTAGTGTAGGTCAGGTAAATGAGACTCCCAATCAACTACCGATAGAGAGTGGCACTTACCTCAAGAGATGGATCTAAACGAGATAACTGTAATTTGTTCTCCATAGGTGTAGCAATTAGTGTGCAATCCATCATCCTAAATTTCTCAAGTGTTGTCTTGGTATATTTTTTCTAAGAAACAAGATATGTGATTCTCTTTCTTCCATACTTCCAATCAAGACAATAATGTACCACCTCAAGATCGGTCATGTCGAATGATCGATTAAGATCTTTCTTCATTGCATCGATCATCCTCACTGAACTACCAGTGATGACTAGATCGTCAACATAGAAAATGACAATCACAATCTCCCCCCTTACTTTTTGAGGTAGAGATTGGGGTTGTATGGATTTCTAACAAATCCATGTTGTATGAGATGCTCATCAATTTTGATGTACCATGCTCGGGGTGTTTGTTTGATACCATACAGAGATTTCTTGAGTTTGCATACCTTTTCTTCTTAACTAGGTACAACATATCCCTCAAGTTGAGTCATGTAGACTTCTTCTTGTAAATCTTCGTTCAGGAAGGAAATTTTTACATCCATCTGATGGAATTTCCATCCAAGTTGTGCACCTAGAGAAAAGATCATCCTGGTCGCCTTGATCTTAGCTTGTGGGAGAAAATGTCTCCTCATAGTCAATGCCTTATTTTTGTGCATACCCCTTTCTTTCTACAAGCCTTGCTTTGTACTTTTCCACTATCCCATCTACTTTATACTTTATTTTGAATATCCATCTGCATCCAATGGGTTTCTTCCCTAGTGGAAGATCGACAAGCTAGTAAGTGTTATTTTTCATTACTGACTGATATTTAGAGTCCATGGCATCTTTCCAATATTTTGACTATATGGCTTCCTAGACTGTAGAGGGCTCATCAGACTCGATAACTCTACTCATCAAAGCAAAGTTAACTTCTTTATTTTTTTACTCGTGATTTCTTGGTCCAAGGGTGGATGTATCTCGGTGGAGCATCCATTTTTACATCTCCTAATGTGCTAGTACACCACTTAGGCATATGCTAAACTGTTCATGTGGGTCGTGGTTCTATCATATCAACACCATCAAAACCATCATCCCCATCATCACTTTCCTCATTTGTGGGAATAACAAATTCAATTTTTACAACTGGTGAATAATCTACATCGGTGATTCTAGAGAAGGAGACTCTACTTCCTTCTTCTCAAAAAATTCAACATCTCTACTGGTGTAGACTTTTATGGTCTTTGGATCCATCAATTTTCACCCAAGAGTCTCTTCACTGTACCAAATGAAGATGAGTTTTTGTGATTTCATGTCCCATTTCTTTCTATTCTTCTTGGGTATGTGAATACTTGCTTTGTACCCGAATACTCTAAGGTATGCAATAGATGGTTTCTGCTTTGACCATACTTCTTATTGTGTTACTCCTTCAAGAGCAACTGTGGGCACTCTGTTCAAAAAATACACTGTTTTCTTTGCTACTTCTACCCAAAATTTCTTTACAAGTCTAGAGTCATCGATCATGCATCGCACCATTTCTATGATGACAACATGATTTCTTCTCTCAAAGAACACCATTCTATTGCAAGTATGTGTGGAGGAGGAATTTTTCGACAAATCCCATGAGTTTGTAGGTAGTATTTGAACTCATTATTGGTGAATTTCCCCCCTCGATCTGAGTGGAGAGTTATGATGTGATGACCAGTTTCATTCTCAACTGCTACTTTGAACTTCTTGAAAGTTTCAAAAGCTTCACTTTTCTTGTGAAGACAAAAAATCCACATTTTCCTTAAATAGTCATCAACACATAACATGAAGTACTGAAATCTAGAATGAATTGGTTGCATCGGACCACAAAGATTGGTATGAACTAGATCAAGCTTACCATGAGCTCGATATGTACTCTTCTGGAATGATGCTATGTGTTGTTTTCCTGTTAGGTAGTGAGGATACTTTTCTATATCCTTCTGAAGAGATGGTAGCCCATGTACCATATTACACCAAAGTTGTGTCTCGAGATACTTCAAACTAACATGACCAAGTTTCTGATGCCATAACTGTGTTGAGGTAGAGTTCTTATCCAAAAGTGCCTGATCATCTCTGTGGATAAAAGAAATCTGGAACATGTGTCCCACATTAGAGGCTTTTGCAACTATTTTTGAGCCTCGTGATTTATCTCGAATCAAACACATTTTCTTTCCGGAAAGAGTATCAAAGTCAATTTTTAGGTTGTGATCTAGGATTTGATTGACTAAAAGTAGATTATTTTTTAACCCAGGGACATATAAGACATCTAATAGTCTACAGTTGCGTGAACCAAGGGGTAGAGAAATGTTTCCAATCCCCTAAACTATATATGAAGAATCATCACCCAACAAAACATTGGTTTTCAAAGGTGTGTCCTTTATTGGGGTAAACCAGTCTCTCTGGCTGGTCATGTGTCAGGTGGATCCTCGAATCAACATACTAGACATCACTAGATGACGTGGATGGTTCACTTGATCAAGTAGTATATAAGAAGTCTTCATTATTTGAATGTTCTTCTTGCTCAACAATATTTCCTTGCTAATGGGGTCTTCTTTTCTAGTTCCCCTTTTTCTACCCTTGATTGTGGTTAGAATGTCCCTTGTAAGATTGTTGTTGTGGAGGTCCAGAGTTACTAGATGAACCTTTCTTGTAAGTATTATACCAACAATATTTTAAGTCATGTCCTCTTTTACATATTGGACATTATTTCTTCTATTGTTTGTCCCCGTGATACTAATTCTGATGTTGGGAATTTTGATAAGAATTAGGTTTTCCTTTACCTTTTCCTTTCCATTTTTTATGTGAAGAAAGTGTCTGCCTCTCTTCATCATCCTTATTGTGCATGGATTCCTCTTGTTACAGTAGGTTTACCATCTTGTCAAAACTAACTATCTTATCTGACATGTTTAATGTTGTGACAAAAATGTGGTAAGAAGAGGGGAGTGCTCTCAGAACAATGGGAATGAGAGCATCATCTGTGACCACTTCTCCCAGGGCTAGAAGTGAAGCCCTCAAATCTACAAATCTTCTTAAGAAAGCTTCAATTTTCTCATTCTACTTGAACTTCAATGTGTGTAACTGACTCTACAAATTCAGTATAACATTCTTGTTTTTGGCCTCATACATCGTGCTTAACTTATCCCATGTTTTTTTGGTTGTTTTGGCATCTCGAATGTGGGGTTACACATCATCAAACACTCCAAACAAGATGATGAGTTTGGCCTTATGATCTTCTTTATCAAACTATTGTTGTTGTGTTGTATCAGTTGTTGATGGTCAGAGTACCAGTCACAACAAGCCAGATCTCTTCAAACTCAATTTGTGTCTTGATTTTTGTCTTCCATGCAGCATAGTTGTTTCCTTTGAGTAGTTGTGAATTTGGAAGAAAAAAATTGGGGGCATTGGTGCCCATTTTGTAGAAATCACTGATAGGGTTTGGATCTTATCACTCTAGGTATAAGGTCTCCCAATCTATATATCATCATCCGATATATCGAACCTTTCTATATATGAGCCCTTCCTATATACCCGACAAAGATGCGTGGAAGAAGATCACCCTTTCTATATACTAGGTAAGACGTGAAAAGGCATTAACATACATGAAAAAATTCAATATGTGGTTCCAAGACAGTATTGAAAGGGGTCTATGTGATTATTGACACCGAATCAAAGAAATATCCTCATATGCACGCGTAACTTTTCTATATACTTGAATAATTTCTCGGTCTGATTTGTGTCGTGCAATCGTTCACGATGGGATGGGATGGCTCATAGTATGTGCACCGTGACCTTATTATTCCTTGTCGATTTAAAGGGTCGATTCCTAGATGATGTTGTTCAGTGAACTATATTAGGTGTTAAGTGCGGTAGTATTCATGACAAATTTACCCGCAAGCACTTCCCAAAGGCACCATATATACCAAACGCCGCAAATGAGATATAGGATCTTGTGATTGTTTTGAACCAATTTTTCACTATTTTTTATTACAAATTTTTACCGCTTTGAGCATTATAATATTTACAGCTGACTATAAAGAACCTATAAATTAGTAAAATATATTGAATCATGTAATTACATTCAAAAATTTAGAAAAAAATTGAATGATAGGAAAAAAAAATTGTTTTGGGCCCTGGTGGCCTCTAGAGCCCAATATGACCCTTAATGCAAAAATCCATTAAAAAATGGCCAAAAATGAAGTTTTTGGATAATCTTCCTTTTGTAGATGTTGCGTGAAATCAAAAATAGGCCTAGTAGGAGAAAAACTTTTCCCTAAATTAGGGTTTTCTCACTAAAAATTTGGAGACCTCTTTGGCAAGAGAATTTTGTTTAGAGGTGGTTTTTTTACCAAATTCACCTCCAACTGTGGTGGTTTTTCTAAATTTTCCTCCAAATTTCAAAATTGTTTGTTGGGGGTGGGGTTTGAACCATGTACCTCACACATCCAAGTTTTTTCCTTTATCTACATGGGCACCTTATGTGCTTGGGATATGAAATGAACAAACTTGTATTTAAATAAAGGGAAATTCGAGTCACCTTTATAAAATGTGACCTGGCTGAGTTGGATTCCACGTGGCTAAGGAATGAAGCAGATTTAGGGCTTCGTGTGCATGAGAAGTGGATCTGAAATGGATTTATCTCCTTGTTCTTTGTTTTATTTTCCTTTGGCCGCCGCTTTATCTCCTTGATTGTTTTGTTTTTTATGTCTACCGCCGCTTGCATGCAAGTTTCTTGTTCGCTATTTTTATTATTATTTTGTTTTGCTCACAGGTTGCAGGTTCATGAGGAGGTGCTTGTTACTGTGTCACAAGGTGCGGACATAGCTTGGCCACTTGCAATGTCTTGCTCTAACATGGTCAAGGTCTATGGTTTTAACTTGGATCTGTATTTGAATGGCTCAGATTTTTATTTTTCACTCGAATAGAGAAATTCTATGCACTACAGCTCACCCACACAATGGAATCAACTCGGTCTAAGGTGGTGTTTCGTTTCAACTAAACCATTAGATGCTTTGCACATTATGTTATTTACATGAGCCAAATAGGGGTTACTTCGGATTCAATATGAAATGGCTCGGTGTAATAGTGTAAAGAGGAGGCTTGGTAGGAGCTTGACTCCTTCAAAACAACTCACTAGTCAAATCAAGAAACCAACCTGGTGTGTAAATGTAGAGCTTGGTATGAGCCAACTCGTTTTCAATCTTCTCATATCACTCCGGTCACCTTGAGGGGTCCTCCAAAAAATAGCACATATTCCTCTAGTTATAATCGCTGTTGGTAGTATTAGCTGAAGCTAATACTTACACCAGATTTAATGAAAAAACCCCTAATGGGGAAAAATTTATATATATATATATATATATATATATATATATTGAAAATGATTAGCTTCAAGATATCAAATTTTCCTAGTGCAGAGGGCACCAAGGGAAAAAATGCTTTATGTTTACCTAGAGAATGCATAGAAGGTTGTGAGTATGTAGGGGTTCTCTTGGAAGCTTCAGGAGACAACACTAGCTCTTTGATGAAGCAAATTTCTTCTCTAGGGATTCTCCTTCCTCTCGCAAACATTATCCAACCTTTCTAGGAGCTTCAATTCACTCACGGTACCAAATGTGAATTGAGAAACAAAGGCGAAGCCTAATAAATTATATTAAACTCAATTAACTAGGTACAATAGTGCAGCTACAATATTTATACATATTGGATAGCCTGGATACAAACAAATGAGGAGTTGCAACAATGCAACAACCAATTTAAAATACAATAGCTTCCAAATTACATCGGGAAGCACAAATGAATAATAACAATAATATTGTTAAAACAATATAACAACACCCGTATTGTTTGAATAGAAACAATAATATGGTTTATAATTAAATATAACCATATAAACAATAAACACATTAATTAATATGCAATGCATAATTAATATAGTTAAATAATAATAACTAACCTAACAAATATTCTCTCAATACACTGCTACATCAATGCACACAGACACACACAAAGAGGGACATGAAGGGAAACAATCCAAAACTAGGAAAATATGTATAAAGAAGAAAGACGATATGTACATGGGAATGGAAAGAGATCATAAAATTTACACAATTCCATAAATAGGAAGGGGAAAGTAGGTACCTTTATGGAACAACATGCTGAAATTATGAGGCACCCAGGAACTGAAAATGGTCAGTTGAGTATACCAAAATATTATAAGAGTATTGTGTGGCTTAAAAAGGAAAATTAAAACAAGTAGACCATCCACATAGTGATACTCCACACTAAAATTATCCAATTCTTGTGAAGAGCTGAATGTCTTCCTGAAACTTCTATTCTTCTGAAAATGAGAAGGTGGAGGAATAGTGCCATACAAAATCTTGTACGACCCTTGGCTGCTTCCATACTAATTTTTGTACACCACTAAACTTGGACAACTAGATCCATGAGAAAATATAATCCTTATAGTAAAAACTTCATGTTTCAATGTAGTGTTAATCTCATCCATTTGGAAATTATCATGACATAGATCTTGAAACCCATGTACTTCCACAAAATTTTCCCTGTAGTCAAATTCAAGAGGATTTGGGAAAAAAGTACTGAGTGATTTATCATTGTAATTCTCGCGCAATTTATACCCCCCTTTGAAAACACACATGTTATTTTTACAAAATCATCACCCTTGCTTTCTAGTCCCGGAGGATCTTGATTCTTAAGCACAAATGATATTACTAATTTGTCTTCATAGATAGTAGGGAATTTAAAGGTTATGAGAGTGGGTAAAAATTGATCATTTATATCATGATTTTCCTCCCGCTTATATTCTACACAATAGACTAAACAAACAGAGCCGATGTGATCATGATTCGAGAAAAGATTCTAGGAAAGGATTTCCATTTTCTATTTGCTTCGAGGAACTACAAAAAGGATTTGGTGTGCTAATTTCATTAGGAAATATGATAAGAGGACTCTGGGTTCATTAAATTTATTTCCTTCAAGTTCGGACACTTGAAATAACTCAAATAAGCATGAGGGTTATCATCAATGATTTGGGTTTCATTGTCTTGACATTCTTCCAAAGATAAGATCATTTCTTTCAAACCAAGGACATTCAACCCCGGTGCATGACATATCTTCTAAGAACTCTATTTCAGGTTGAAATGGAGCCTCCAATTATTTTTCTTCTTCATTACTTGCGGGAATATCAAACTGACATGCACTAGGCAGAGTAACAAGAAGACATTCATTGGTGGAATTGAGGTAGCGTTGAGGAATAAATACCTTGTAATGTGGAGAATCATCATGAGCAGCTTTCTGGAACTTGAATGTTTTCCTCTTCATTATAAAGTGTCTCATATTTATTAATTGATTTTTCTTCAATTTTTGTTGCCTTCTCACGTGCATGCATGCATGCCTATATTGTCTTTGCACTTCTCTCATCAGTTATATGGAATTTTTATCATCTGCAGGTGTTATTTTCATCTTCCTTCCTTTTGCAACACTCTCTTGATACTTAAGCCACAAATATTTAATCATTGGATCATCACATGTAGCAATTTGTTTCAATCTATCCTTCCTTTCTTACATTGTTAGTTTCTTTTTCGAAGATAACACAGGTGCAATAGTGGATTTCCTTTTTGCATATGGAACATTAACACAATATGGAAATATCTTTCTTACTTGTTTGTGTTCAATAGGTTGCAGCAGTGTTTGTAAAATCATTCTTGGATTCATACCTCCATAGAAGTTTTGTAGAAACTAGGCATGTTTTGGATTTTCTGGAGCTTGAAAATTTTGAATGGGGAGATCTCCATCTTCATCCCCATCACTGTCACTATCACTCATTGGTGTAGACCAATAGGTGTTTTTCATCTCTCCTTCATTCCTGGGAAGGTTCCTAGATCAAGAGAATGAACATGATAGAAATTCGATCCCCAATAGAGTCACCAAAAACTATTGGTTAGATTTTTTGCCACTAAATATGCCCAATGGAAGTATGTAAAAATCAGCAATAGTTAGAAATTTACCTTTGAACAGGTGAATTTTCCTCTACTTTTTGAGATGGAAAGATGCCTCATATGATGTGATTTTTTGTATTTTTGCACAAAAGGGTAGAAAAATTAAGAAATGGAAAATACAAAGAGAAAGGAAGAATGAATGGGAAAAGAACACAACCTCGTAGGTGTTAGGAAAGACAGAAAAATATGAGACACAAAGTTCTACAAATCTGTCTTATCAAGGACACACCAGTCCTTCTTGGTCGTACAAGATTTCCTTACAAGGTTTTTGAATGGGAAGAGGAGAACTTCTCTATCTGGAAGAAAGGAATACAATGAGTGTGAAATCTGGGAAGCACAAAGTCTTCATCTCCTTCCTCGAATATGTTGATATGGCACAAATTCCATGTACTTTGATGATCAACACAAAGTCTAATTCACCTAGGCATCATTCATACCATGAAGGAACAACAATATTAATAATCCAATTACAAGTAGAGCAGAAGATTTTGCAATTTAAAATTATTAACACAAAGAAGTAGAAAATTATTGTATTCATTTGTGTACACAAAGTTAAAGTAGAAAAATGTGCAAATAGAATAGCTTCTCCAAGATCATGTAATGAAATAATGAGAGAGGAATTTCATCCCCTTTACCATTACAATTCGGCCTTATATAGGCATTCTTCTCCAAGAACCAGCACAAAACTACTCTCTTAAGCTAACTCAACTTTAATCTACCCCAAACCTCAAGTTGACTCAACTCAAGTTATACATTACATTATAATTATGGTATTTAATTAATTTTATGGGAAAATTAATAAAATACATTTTACATCTTAGCTTCCACAAGTCATTTATGGCTTTATGAGCACATGCAGTGATTTGGTAGAATTTGCCAAGTTTTTTTAATCTTCACACGACTGAGAATTAATTTTTCACTGGAAGGACATTTTAAATATTTCCTCTTCTTCTCTATGTTTTGCATGTTTTTATAATTGATTGGTGGCATTAAAATAACTCGGGCCCTCTTGAACCTCGTCGCTTTCTTTGTTTTAATATAGGGAAAGGTTATATGTTTATATTTTAAAGCATCCATATTTTCCATCTCGGCTGAGTTGGCACTCCTTTCATTACATCTGTTTCCCTCATAGCTCCCACACTGCACTTTCCACTTTTCATGGTGTATCGATTTTGCCATTAAGTTACATTCATCTTGTCATTTGTTATTTCCATGCTGGCATCACCTCCTTTCACGTTAACTTGGCTATCCACACGAAGATAGACCCACTCCTCAGACTCCTCGAGCTTGCATTTTATTAGCTCCAACTGCCTACCTCCTTGCCAACTCGGCACCACCCTTCGAGCTCAATCCAGTGCATTATGGGAATTGTGGTTCATCGGGTAACCCATGGCCCTACGGCCCCGATCATTTGTTCTCTCGGACAATATTATTATGACCGTGTTGGGCATGATCTCGTTTCGTTGTCCTCCTTTGACTTTGCAAGTGGGTCATTGACCAAGTTAAAGCCCGCATCCTTCATGCTTTGAGAATATCAGGTTTCTACTACACAGATGTCCCATGGGGCACTCGGGCCTTCCAACTCCATCATCCCCGCATTCTATTCAATGCGGCAAGTTTGTAGATCCGGTGCCCAAACGTTCCGAGCTAGTTGGGTCATTAACTTCTGCATTTTCCATATGGATTGGCGAGTCACCCATTTACTTCCGCCACTTTTGGCTAATTCCAAGTCGCCATTGCATGCTTTAACCAAGCTCGACCTGGTTCCTCCATTCACATAGCTTGGTGACTTTGAAGTGCATCTTGCCTACCATTGACTTGTTCCCCGAAACATGTCACCGAGTCCAAGTCGATGCTGAATACTTCATATATAATCGTGTCCGGTTTGTGCCATCATGTGTGGTCTCAATGTTATAGAGCTCGGCCTCTTCGCTTTGTCCTTAGTTTGTATGCATCCCAACATTAATGTTGAGCTTACCGAAACAACTTGGTCCTGTGGACATGGACCTATTTTATCATGCTTAAAAAGACATAGCTTTAATTCTATGGCTCCTCGTAATGTGTAACTCAGCCTACCAAGGTCCTTCTTTATAGCTCGGAGGGGCACGATAACTCATTTTTCATTGCAACAGCTCAGCGATGCGTGGAGATCCCAGTGACTCACCTCCACATGGTTTTTCAATTTCCTTATCACTCCACTAGTAGATCAGCCCTAAGAAAAATTTAAGCTCTATGATCCTAATGATTACGGCTCGCAGAGCTTGATGGCTCCAATCGGACATTCGGTAGCTTGGCTCAATGTTGAAGTGACTCGGTCTTCCACATAACTCACCTATATCAATGCAATTTGTTTGTGTTGTTACGCATCTCATAACTCCACCTCGAGCTTGAACCTCTACTCCTCCCGGATCGCCGAGGAATTTTTAAAATAGATCACTCTTACGAACCCTCATGTGATTTTTTTCAAAAGTAGCTCACTCGCCATTGGAATGGCTCAATGGTTTATCCCTATAGCTCATATTTTTCCTAAAACAACCCAATAAGCTCCCTCTTATATTGATTTACCCCAATCTCGCCTAACTCCTTTGCTATAGCTCGATCTTTTATTTTACACCATCTTACAACCATGCATGAGCCTCTACAAATTTTGCAAACAACTTGGTGGGTTTAAAAGGACTAGCTCATGGTGCACTGTTGTGATTAGCTCGATGGATAAATTGGCATGCATGATGGACTCGATGGATATGATGATGTACCAGTCTTGAAAGTAGCTCACCCAAGCTACTTCCATCTTGGTTTACATGGGGAAGATCATCCCTTAATAGGCAGCTCGGTGGGAGGTCTAAATAGCTCGGCCCAAAGCTCATTTGCATCGCATCACCTACAGCTTGGTTTGTGAACACAAGGAAATTCTTGAAACCTTCTTCAACTCTTCCCATCATATTTTTCTACCTCACTCATTTTTTCTTTCCAGTATGGTCCCACTACCAGTTTCTCCTTTATTTATTGAAACCTAAACTTTATGAAGACCGACAAGAGAAAAAATTCCTCTTATGAGTTTTAACCTTCCCGAAAACCTAATGCTACCCCTCGAATATTGAAATTTGTTTGTATCCTTTGAGTTGGCTATGAGATTATTTTAGTGCAAGCTTTGTTTGGTTGTCTAATTTCACCCAAGGGCTGAAATTGGATAACAAGTCACGAGTACTTGAGTAAACCTAAAATACCCGCATAGATGCACCTAACCCAAATAATTTAAAAAAATAAAAATTTCACCATTTTATATTGGGTGACAATAATACCGAAGATGCAATACATCGCCGGATTGTTCCAAGTGCCATCCTATCTAGAAAAACCCACTCCACATCCGTCATGCTCGAAGGTTTGTTTCCTTTCTCGTAAAGCGTAATATAAAGATCCTTTTCATAAAGGTAATCTTCTATCTACATATTCAAAAGACTGAAATTTTGCTAGTTGAATTTATCAACCTTTAATCTTCCATCATCTTCCATAGCACCCACTCAAGCTAACACTTTCCCTCCATTCAACACTTCAAAGAAACTAAACCAAGCTCGATACAAATTTTTAGGAAATAAGGAATAAAATATGTGGAACAATCCCACATAGAATCACAATTGTAGATACTAATATGTAGAAAGATATTAGAGATCTGAAAAAAGTGTAGAAAATAAAAGAACAAACACAGAGACAATATTTAACATGCTTCACCCAATTTTAGCTACGTCCACTAAGAATCACTTGCTCATATTTTATTACAAGACACATTTTTCTCTCAATACAAATCCCAAATCTTCTTGAAGTTGTGCTCAACAAACTCTCTTGAATTCACACTTGAACTCACACACACCTACAATGATATGTCATCCCTACATCAATATGTAACTTTTTAATCATTTTTACAATATCGTGGGTACTAAAACCATGGCCCAAAACCACCCCATAAACCTATGGGTCAAAATTCCTCCCATATGAGAAGAGCACATTTTCTGAGATATCGAGCACATTTTTCAAGGCCAAAAAAATTCCCATAACCTTGGTGAGAAAAATGTGGAGAGTGTACAATACTTTTAGTGTACATTTTTAAACACTTCCACCTATGAAAATAGGCTCCATAACATAATAGAGATAAACATATTTTTGTTTACCATAGTTGTCACCAAGACGGTCATATTACAAGGTATTATCGATTAAGAAAAATGTGGATAATATGTTATGTAAATGTTTAATCTGATTGTCATTGTAGTTGTAAATTAATAATCAATTAAGTACGTAAATCAACCCCATAAAACTAAGATAGAAAATGTGAAACCAAAAGTGCAAAGATTAGATAGATAATCTTAGTTGATTCGTACAAAATGCCAAAGTTGCACAGAGATGGAAAAATAGTACAACCAAAGCACAAACTATCACAACGAAGCTCAAGAAAATATAGATCTATAAGAATAAGTTTGGACTAGGGCACTCGAAAGGGGCAGGGGCATTTTGGGAGCCAAAGATTGGAAATGGGCACATATGACTACGAAAATTCTCCTAAAACCATCTTTTCCTTGTCACAAGATGTTTTCTTTCCTTCACCTTTGGTCGCTAAGTATGCCCCACAATGTTTGTTGAGGCCGTTGGAAACATGCAATGAAATAATGACCAGAAAACCCTCAAAAGGACATCAAATCCTAAAAACAAGATGAAAAATGAGGGATCGGATTGTCCTTGATTTTCAAACAAGTGATCTTACGACCGAGCGTTGCACTACATTTCCTTCCTAATGTATTTATGTGTGTATGTGCGAATCATGCCCTAGGTGGCTCTTGCACATGTCGCACTTGATAGTTAACAATAGCTATATGTAAACATATATAATAGATGTGTGCATGTAATAGAATAGACTCCCTAGTCATTTATTTACCCTTAATACTATTTTCTAACCCCAAGCACGTTCTCCTATCACCTTGCAGGGCATTGGGCACTCACCCAAGGCATGCACGGGTGCCAAGCCCTCCTTAATGTGATATTTTTGAGAAGGCCCCGCCATTAATGGAGGATGATTTGTAGAAGTAGAAGTACATTCACTTATTTAAAAAGGTAGAAGGTGCAACTAATGATCCAGGCATTAATGTATTACAAAATCTAAATAACATTTGTAAGAAGCATAATAAACTAGATCTAGGCCAAGATATCTATATAACACGAGGTTTTACACCCATAAATAATTTATACAAAACGAACCCACATATATATTGATTTAAAATAGTTTTGGTAGCCACATTACAGTCAAAAGTGTCATCTCAAACCATATATATTAAATGAAAGAGACTTTTCTCTTGCAAATATTCCTAATATGAGACCCTAACTATAGTTTTCCTACTCTAACCCTTGTTATAGATCCCAGTACCCATACATATGCTTATGGCATCCCTTACAACCCTTGCACCGAGTGCTCTAGACCCTTAACATTTCTACAACATTATGTTACTTTCCTTTTTCTTTCTCTTCATTATCTATGCATTCACTCGTGTGTCTATCTCTACCTTCTCTTATTTCTCTGTCTCTAGCCCTAGAATTTCTTTATATAATATCAACACCCACCGCCATGCCTTCTCTAAGAGCATATCACATACCAAGTGTCAATGTGGTCCTCCATTGGTGAATGTGTATCCCTTTGCAAACCCCCATTCTCTGTAATGATGTCTTCTAGGAATATTCCCTATGGGGAATATCCTTTTCTTGACCTCCAAGGTTTCAATCTGGCACCTTATCCACTCATCATGTATATTCGGGTCCTCACGCTTTTCCTCAAGTTACTATAGAATGCCAAATATGGATAATTCCTTTAAACATGCGTTCTTCCTCCTGCACATGCCTTGGTTTCACTTAAACCCTTCTTTAACCCCTTTGTCTTAGATGCTTTCCCCGAGTGCCCTTCTTCTCACTTTGGCCTTAGGGAAAATTTTAGTGGCGAATATTCGTAATATGGCGAATATTCCATTTTTGAAAATTTTGAAAAGGCGAATTTTTTGGCACGGGTCAGTGACCTGTTCGCCTAAAAATTACACTTTAATTTTTTTTAGGGGTCGGCTTCGCCTACCCTTGAAAAATATCCCCTATATAAACCTAGATTATTCACCAGGTAGAACACTTCTACTTCACATTTTTCAACAATATGATATATCCCGTATTATAGACACGTGACAAGGGGGCAAGTTATTGACGCACGACAAGGAGGGTTTGTAGACAAGGAGATACTGCAGATATTGACGCATAGTAGATGCATGACAAAGAGTTTGTTGATGAGCGACATGGAGATTTTTTCGATGAGCAAGAAGAGGGCAGAGGCTGCAGACGCGTGACAGGATATTTGTTGTCACGCGTCAAAAAAATGCATTGACGCGCGTCAACAGACCTCAGTGATGCGTGTCAACAACCGTAATGATGCATGCCACTAAGGTCTGTTGACACGTGTCACAAACCTCAGTGACGCGCGTCAACAAACCTCGCTGATGCGCAACAACCGTAATGACGCGCGCGTCACTAAGGTCTCTGCTGACGCGTGTCACCTGAACACTTGACGCGCGTCAAAAGACCTCAGTGACGCGCGTCAACAACCATAATGATGCGCATCACTGAGGTCTGTTGACGCGTCAATGAGGGTTATTTGTTGACGCGTGACCTTGACGGATAGTTGATGCACGACAAGGAGGTACAACAGATATTGATGCATAGCAGACGCATGACAAAGAGTTTGTTGATGCATGACACGAGATTTTTTGATGAGAAAGTAGAGGTCGGAGGCTGCAGATGCGCGACAGGAGATTTTGCTTTCATGCGTCAATGCTTTTTTTTTTTTTACGCACGACAAAGAAAATCTCCCATTGCGTGTCTGTAGCCTTCTGTCGCAGCACTTGACAATCAGGTGAAATTTTTTCATACAACCCCCAAAAAATCACCTTCCCGCTTGAAAACCTTTCTAGGGATATTCGCAAGGTATTCTCCACCTCCGATTTCCAAGAGGTCTCTTAAAATGAACCTTGCTCACTTTGGTCCTCTGTGCAGATGCCCTTAGGTACTTAGCCAATATTTCAAGGCCCAACATCACCCCACACTATGCATTTTCACCATCCTCAAAAACAGCTCACCTTTCCGATTCAAGAATAAATAATAGTGGAACAAGGACAATCTGAATAAAGAATGAAAGAATAGAAGAATTGGCTACTTTTTATAGGAGGAGGAGGGAATTCCTTATTCACTTTGCCTTAATATTTTCCTGCATCTACCTGTCACCTTGCACCTATTGAAGTAGGTCACCTACTAGAGCATTAACCTCATCAAAACTCAATTATTTTCTCTTAGCATTCAATGTATCTACAATGCCTACTAGTTATTTGCTAAGATCGTCCAACGACATCCATTCTATGAGTGACCTGGGGATATATCTCCTTAAGCCGATTCTTAATCAAATCCTACAAGGTTTCAATTTCTTCCAAATTTTTCTCAACCTCGGCTAGGATCTTATCACGCTCCGCCCTATTTCCTTTGTTCTTTTCTTAAAATTCCTTCAGATTTGCCTCATGTGTAGCAACCAATATGCTTGTACCCTATCTCTGTCCAGACAATTTTCATATACAGCCTTGGCCATTTACGTGGTGGTCTTTACAACGGAAAGGAGCTTAGAATACCGAGTAACCATCTCCCCAATATTCAATTTTTCTTCCTCCTTCTGACATGCCATTTCCTCTTCTCTTTGATTCCAATGTGAGTGGCCACCTTTCCATGGTGAGGATGTGGGTCAAGTCTTCCAAGCATTGCATGGTTGACTCATATTTTTTTCTCGGAGGGGCCATGTCCAAGGTGCTTCAAGATTATGGCATCTAAAATAATATCTATTTTCTTATGGATCTCATGTACCTTTTCCTTTTCCTCCCTTAACTCACACCTTAATTATGCACTAATCAACTCCTCCTACTTTAACTCCCTATCTTTTTCAATGATCTCTTCATTTTTCTTTTCAAGCTCTTCCTCCAAGACCCTTATTCTGTCATTTCTCCCAAAGAGCCTCACCTCAACTTCTACCGATACTTTGTTGAGTGCATTACAAACTTACTCATCGATAGTTGTTGGAATTCACCAGAGGGTTTACTCCCTTAGAATCTTGGTATCTTCATCAACACCTCAGGTTGACCTCAAATTCAAGCTCATCAACATGGGACTCAAAATCCCAAGACAACATCTTCCTCGTGTGTGGGTACACACCCTCTTCATCGAAAGAAGACCATGCAAGGAGTTGGTTTGAAGGCACGGTACTTTGAAATGTGCACACAATACTTTTTTGGATCATTAATGTAAGTCATTTCTTGTTCCTGCACTACTACCATACCCTTTCCACCTATGTGTGCTACCTTTGGGAAGCTTACTGCTAAGCTAGGGGATCTCCACCCATGCTTCCATACTCCTTTCCCACACTTTCACTTTCCTCCATCTCTTTAGTACTTCCTTAACACTACACTCCACCTCTTGATCCACCAAGTCCTTTATAATTCCTACTACCTCCCTCTCGTGGCATCCTCTATCTTCTCCTTAGTCAGCTTAGGAGTCTTTTTGATCCTTCATGTTGACTTCTTCACTTCCCCCTTGTCATGAGTGCCTCCTTCATCCTCATCCTTCTCTTCATTTCCCTCTTCCTCTGACTCATGTACATCATACACAGGATGGTTCTGAGCCTCACCATGCTCTTCATCATCCTCATCACCCTTTTTAGCCTCCATGCTCTCTGTTTCTTCTGAGTCTTCCTTTTCTGTTACTCTTTTCTTCTTCCTAACTGGTGATTCCAATATAGGAGACTCTTTTTTTTTCTTCTTCCCTAGGTGACTCCTTTCTTTCCGGTGATTCTTCTTTCATATAGGGGCTTCTCTTTCTCTGTGCCTCTTCCTCAGGTGTCTTCTTTTTCTTTTGGGGGGACTTCTTCCTCCATGCATAGGTGCTTGGTTTTGCACCCGACTCTTGCATGCCTACATGCATTGTATGTGTACTTGGTGCCTTTTTCTCAGGGGCCTCCTCTCTCTCCCTTTTCCTTGGTGTGGCCTTCTTCCTTATGGTGGGGTCTTCTAGGATAGAGACATCATTTTCAATGTAAGTATCCTTTTCTCATACTTAGGCCTTATACACAGGTATACCCTTGTTTCGGTCCTCCCAAGAATAAGCAATGTCATTGGTTTCAACATATGTACATCATGGGAGACATACTTCTCCACATAGGCATGCACTTCTTTGGATATATCAATGTTCTACATAGCTCATGGTAATCTTGTCTACCATGTTGAGGTCAAACCTTAGCTTCTTTTCCTCTTTGAATCGATTGACCTTGGCTGGAAGTATTGTGTTGTGAAGGAGAATGAAAATTTACACTAGGGACCCTTGGCACCATCTTCCAGAGTAAACCTGCCAATACAAAAATGTTGGTACATGGAAATTCAGCCTCACCTTGTAGTAAAATAGGTAATTATTCGGTATTCTCCACTCAACACCAAATGCATCACACATCCACTTATACCATTTTTCTAGGCATGCCTTGTGGGAAGTGGCCATCATGGTGTCACAAGTGTATTTCTCAAATATTTTGGTGGGGAAGGGTTCTCATCTGGGTACTCCACACAAATTTATCTGGCCCATCGGCACTCCAATCTCTAAAAAGACAATGGTAAGGAGGACATTACCAAACATGATCTTTTCTCCATCACATGTGGCATTGATGATTTCTTCTACTATGAAATCCAAGAGGTTATAGATGGTCCCCTCCGAGATCTTACAAAAATGTTCAACCAAGCCTTGTTGATATGTGTCCATCTCTCCTACCCATTCAGCTTTGTGACCAAGCACGTGGCCATCCTCATTACTAGGTCAAAATCATAGAAATGTCAAAGTATCATGAACCCTTCTTGTAGTCATAAGCTTCAACAAGTCTTCTTGATGGCCTCCTTATCATCCAAGTCATCATCAAAAGATTCTCCTTCAGATAAGACCAATAAACTTAGAAATCAGTTGGGGAGTTATTCACATCCTCCATCCTACGAAGTAGAAGTGGTCTTCATGTATGCGTGACATTAACCACTTGGTATAGTCACTCAGGTTTTCCAAAATAGGGAAACTCATAGAGTTGTAATAACCCAACCTTCTCCATCTTCACCTTTACCTCATCATCATAGATAGGCATTCCATCTAGTGTCCTCTTATCTATAGGGTGAACTAGTTCTAATGCCATCTCATTCTCTATGTGGTGCTCATTCATGGTTATAGTCACTCACGACCATCTTTCTAACATGAGACACCCATTCTTTTCCAAGCAATATGTCATCTGGATATTACATCTCCATGCATACCATTCTTCATTGAAACTAGTGGAAATGGCTTGTTTCCCTTTCCCTTTCCCTTCTTTGGTGAAATGTTTTTTGCTTTCCTTAGTGTCATTTCTCCATTAGGTCACTAAAATTTCTTCCTTTCCCCTGATCCTAGCTCTTCTCAACTTTGGCTCTCCACTCCTTTGCAAAAATCCTCAATCCTATGCCCTAGCTTATAAACCCTAACCTAGAAAACCCTTTTTCCACAAGATGATGTAATCACCCATGGGATTCTTCCACACAACCTTCTCTCGCTTATGCCCATGTACTTCTTTTTTCCACTCTAGTTCATTGATCAAACTAGCTATGCACGCAAATCTTCACAACCCTTTTTCACACAAATTTTCTTCAAGGATGCCCTAGTTCACAGAGCTCTTTGATAACACAAATGCAAGGTAAACAATAATGCACCCCACCTTCTACTTATAGCTTTTTTTTTTCGTAATAAAAATGTCATGCCACCTACCAATGTACTTTTACATTAAAGGTGGATTTTTCTAATACCAACCTTCAACGCTTTTTACCCCCACACCCAATCCTACATGAAAACTTCTACAACCTTTTAGCATGTAAAAACCCTTACTGACCAAGATCCTTACGCGCACTTTTAATGCCGAAGGAACTTCTTCTATCTTTATCCTAATTTTTGACATCACCTACCTCATGTTGTTCCTACACTTCTCACCCTTGTACATGGTTTTTGTAAAGCCTTCCTGACACCAAACTCCTCATGTTCACCTTTTCCATGCATGCACTCTTCCAAACTACATGCTTTTGATCCTTTGACTTGGCCATCAAAACACAACTTCCAATACCAGCTTCCAGTGCTTGTCATCACTTCACCCCACACAAAAAAATAGATGCATGGTCCTCTGTGCATAGAAAACTTTTGAAATAATAAGTGGCTACCACGCACACAAACACACACAAAAAAAAAAAAAAAAGGGAACAAGAAATGAGAAAGGGAAACACAAAGAAAGGAAATGCATTAAGGGAAATCCTAGGCTAATTGGAAATACTACCTTATTTACAAACACAAGGAAGACTTATTTATAGTAGGGCTTCAACCTACTCCCATTGAAATGGCCTGTAACCATGTTCCATCCAATGCTTATAACTGGAAAGTGCCTGAATCAAGTATATAGGATATAATGTATGGGCCCATCCAATGGACTTTGAATTTCCCAGATGGCACAAAAACTTGGAATCATACAATAGAACCATCTTCCCAACCTCAAACTTTTTGTTTCTTGATGTGTCTATCATGTCATGCCTTCTTCCTAGATTTTTTTTTTCTAACTCCAGCGAGCAATAGCCCACCTCTCATCTAACTACATTAACTTATCAATCCTCTCCTCAAGCACTTGTTCATCAGCTAATCCTCCTGTGTGCTATACACAGTGATGGTAACATGAATTCAATAGGTAACACCACTTCCACACCAAACACCAATTGAAAAGGTGTGGCCTTGTTCAGTCTTTTATAAGTAGTCCGATATGACCATAACACAAAAAAATTTATCATCCCAATCCTTTCTTCCCACATCACAAATCTTGGTTAACATGTGATTCAAAATTTTTAAATGCCTCAATAGTCCCATTAGCTTGTGGGTGATAAGGGGTAGTCTTGTGGTGGGCTACCATGAATTCTACCAACAAAATCCTAACTGTCTCATTCAAGAAATGAGTACCCCTATCACTTGTTAAACTCAACGGACATCCATATCTATTGATTATATTTTCCCACAAGAACCTAGCTATTGTTTTTATTGTGTAATCCCTTGTAGGTGCCACTTCTTCCCACCTTGTAAGATAATCTATGCATGTAATGATATAGTGTGAACCATTCCTTCACGTGGTAGGGAAATAGGTCCTACAAAATCAATTTCCCACTTCTCAAATGGTTCTACACTAAATTGGTCTTAATGGAATTTCATCTTTTTTCCCTAGTTTACCAAGGCACTGGTAATGGTCACAGGCCTTAAAAACTCAATACAATCCTTGTAAACTGTTTCCCACCAAAAACCTACTAGAAGGATCTTGCATGTGTTGCATTCCCTACATATAGTGTCCTCCTACAATTCCACCATGTGCTTCCTCCATGATTGCAATGCATTCATGCTCTAACACACACCGACACAAAACCTCATCATGGCCTAGCTTGTATAAGTCTCCACTAATTAACATGTAGGGTGTGACACGTATGGCTAACTACTTCCTTTCCAAAGTCTTCATTCCTCTCGATGCCACACCCATTTTGAGAAACACAACAATATCTTCCAAGTCGAGGGTGCATGCCACAATATAAATAGTTTGTGCATCTAGCATTATATCCTCAATGCTCTACATGTCCTCCCCCTAAGTCAATCCTTGATAAATGGTCAGTCCCAAATTACTCTTACCCGGTTTCACAACAACCATAAACTCAAATTCTTGAAACAACAAGACCCACCAACATATGTGCCCTTGTAAAATGGGCTTTTTACTAAGTACTTCAATGCCATGTGGTCCATGTAGAAAATGAAGGGTGTTTCCAATAGATACTACCTAAATTTTGTGTAGTGTAGATCATTGACAATGCTTCACGCTCAATAGTAGTATAGTTCTGTTCTGTTGGGGTTAGCTTTCTACTAGAAAACACAAGGGGTGGTCAATAACTCCTCTCTAGGTTGTGCTAAGATTTCCCCAATCCATCCCTAAGCATCAACATGTACATGGAATGGCTTATCCCAAGAAGGAAATCATAATATGGGTACAGTGATAAGCTTATTCTTCAATGTATCAAATGCCATCTATTGCACCTCTCCCCAATGAAATGTAATTTTTTGTTTTAGAAACTCTTCCAATGGTGGCACGATGATCTTGGCATACCCCTTAATAAATTTCTGTAATACCCCATATGCCCAAGGAATCCATGCACTACTGCTCTAGCTGGTAGGTTCCCCCAATCCCACAATAATGAAAAATTTGGCAGATCCACCAACAAAGCCTTCCTTACATATGATATGCCCCAAAAGGGTTCCAAATGGAGTAGTGAAAAAACATTTCTTAATGTTGAGGGATATCCTCAACTATCGACATCTTTCAAACATCAACCTCAAATTGTCACAATGATCCCTTACTAATCCATATATCATCCAATCATCAAGGTAGACTTGAAGAAACTTATGGATGAAGTCTTGAAATGCCTACACCACAATGCATGAAAACACAAGAGTGCATTCTTCAGTCCAAAAGGCATGACTGTGTAGGAAAATATTCCCCATTCAGTGGTGAAAGTTTTCTTTTCTTGGTCCTCCTTTGCAATTCTAACTTGATGATATCCTGAGAATCCATCATGAAAGAATAGATCTCACACCCAGCTACTCCTTCCAGATCTCCTCAGTGAAAGGGGTTGGAAAAGGGTCAATAACACATACCACATTCAAATCCCTATAATCAACACAAATCCTTATCCTCCCATCCTTTTAATGTTTATGACCATCGACTTATCCATTCTGATTCCTCAATGGCCTCAATGATGCCTGATGTGATCATCTTTTCAATCTCCTCCTTGAATTTGACGTGAAGATTTAGATTCATTCGATAAGGTCTCTTCCAAATTAGGTGCACACCTTCCTTTAACTTGATTTTCATTTCTCCCAAGGAGTGGTGAACTCCTTTAAGCTCATGGTACCCATGCATGGAAATAAATCCTAAAATTCACGCAATAGATCAATGATCTTTGAAACCTCCTTTTCTATCCAGTAATCTCCAATAGTAGCCTTTAGGTTCTTTGGCCTCTAAACCAATGTTAACCTTCTTTTTTTTCGGGGTTCATGGTAGGTGTGTTTTTCTCATCAACACTATCCATAACTTCATGTACCCCATAGTATGGTTAACATCCAAATTTTCCACTTCTTCACCATCGATCACATAGACCAATTTTCCTTTCTCTTTTTCCATGCATGCGCACTCAAGTTGTATCTCCTCTGATTCTTCCTCATCAAAGCATGCACTTCTAAGCCAGGTTCACCCAATAATTCCAGTATTCTATCCTCTACCATGGCACTATCTCCCATAGTTAGGTGCTTAACAACCTACAATGCCTCATCCACCGATGGCTTAGTACTCCGATATTCAAAATCTTGAAGGAGGTCATCATCATCAACTCCTACCAGTTTCTTGTCTGATGGCATCTCTGAGTGAATGTACCATACATGCGCACAACCTTGTAAGGTGGAGTACAACTTATGCACCCATAAAGAAGGTGGAAAAGGCTTTTACACCTTCCATCCAAGCCTTCTCACATGCTTGGATGTGAAATGAGGTGGGTTCCTTCCCATGATAATCTTGTATGATAGTAGGTGCATTACTCTAGAAAACCTAATAGAGAACATGATTCTCACTTCACACCACTCTAGAAGGTTATCACGATGGGTCACCCACCAATGTGTTGGGTCCCGAGAAAGGTATAGCTAAGCATCCTTCTCCTTTCGATCTCACATCTCCACTGGGTCTCCATTTCTCATAGGAAAACATCAAGGTTGGCTCCCCCAAATAACTTGGCAACTTCTTTCCTCCTAGGTGCTTGACTAAGTGCACCTTTTTTACTCTCATCATAGAGCCTCTTAACTACCTTCCAACCAACTCATATGTCCCATGCACCCAATTTCACATGCCACACTAGTTGTATCACTTATAGATTGAGCATCTTCCCACTGAATAATACCCTCCTTTTTTGGTTACACAACTTCAGGGTCCTGATAGTGCACACATAAATTTTTTCTAGGTCTTCTTCTCCTAAAGGCTCAATATAGGGTTGACTTCCCATCCATCAAAGGAATGATAACACATTCTCTCTTTTTCTCAAAACTTATATACCCCTTATTGAAACGTAAGTCAACATTGTTCTTATAGCACCAGGGGTGCCCAAGTAATGCAATGGAAAGTTTTCCACCTCAACAAGTGCTAAGACTTCAAAGTCTCCAATGAATTTCACCCCTTGGATAGTGATAAAACATCCTTTAAAACACCAATGGGCATTTCCTTTGTCTTATTGGCCATATACAACACATTTGAAGATGGTTGTAATGGGGCCTTCCCATTTGATTCCAGGCATCTAGGGTGAGAACATTAACCACACCCATGTCAATCAAAATATTTCTTAGGATCCATCCATCAACAACTACATTCAAGGTAATCTCCTTATCATAGTCAAGGTTGTGGGGAGGAAGGTTAGCATGCAAAACCTACCTCTCACACTCTACTCCAGCACTTGCTTGGTATCTTATCCCTCAACCATTCTCCTAATAGAGGAATGATATTCTCTTGGTGCAACATCTTACACACCTCTCTGACATCATCTATATCTAACTGAGGACCTCAACACTTTTTCTTCTACCCCAACTTCCTAGATTTCTCCTTTAGACATTGAATTTCCCCTTGAAGACTCTTGATTACGTCCATGGTCTCTTGATAGACTTCCTTCTAATGGGTAGGGTCCAGATACTTCCCATACACCACCTCTTCTCTTGTAATCAAGTGGTCTCTTCTTTGGTATCTCCTCGCATGCATGTAGCCTCAGCTCATGTCATCACCACCAAGACATAGTTCTAATTCTACTCACGCACCACCCTTGGCATCCACTGCAAGTCTACTTTCTTAATGCTTACCATCCCAATGCCCTTTGTCTTTCCATTTTTGTTGGCTCATGTGTTCAAATAGCTCTGAGAACTCCTCATACTTGTGTTTCTTCCCACACCATGAGCATTATAGTAGGTCAGACATTCATGCTTGTAATGCTCATGTGACCCACAGTTATAACAAGTTCCATGAGGGAATTCACTTCTTCCACCTCCACGATTTCCACAACCTCTAAATCCTCCATGAAATCCTCTTCCATGAGCTCCTCCATCCGTGTGTCCTCCTTCATAGTGATGACCATCATCCTTGGAATTGTTTGCAATGCTTCTGGTGTTTAGCACACCAATATCAATGACATCATGTATCTAGTCAATCAATCTACAATCCTTGGTGTCATGAGTAGTAGAGGTGAAAATATTTGCAATAAAAGACACATTCTTATGGATCACACACTAGCAAGTGTAGACACCTACTTGCATCATGATCTCCATGGAAAATCTCATAGTCTACTATCATGGCATGTACCGATCTCTAAGGAAAATTTTCCTTCATATGCCCCTCTACCTCACAATCCATGCACCATAGGCCACTATGAGTCTCATGGGCCAAGTTCATAGATAGCTTCTCTCAGCTTTTTTCCATTATAAAATAATTGAGCTTCAAGAAAAGGACTAACACTAGTATCCATGCTTCCTACAACCTCAACATGCAGGGCAGCCTCCAAGGCCTCACATGGTCTATGAAAGTCTTATGCAAAAATTCTCTCTCTAAAAGGTTATTAATCCTCCAACAAACCATTGAGCATGTTGAGAAGGATGAATATCATAAGACAATTTTGATAAGAGAGTTTTTAAAACACACATCATACTCCCACACACTCTCTTCCATACCTTGTTGAATCTCCTTCAACATGTTAATGCTCTTCTATTCAAACTCAAGAATATGGAATTCAACTAAGAAGGCATTACACAACATGGTATAATCTACTACTGTCTAGTGGGGGTCATACTTTTACCAACTAACTATGTGTGCATGCCCTTAAACATTGTTGAAAATGACTTTCCTTCCATTCCATGGGGTAGTGATCCCCTTTGCACACCATAGAAGTCACATTTGTGTACATGCTCTGTAACATCCTCAACACCTTTGTAATCTAGTAGATGCAAAGACATTTCAAAAATACTTGCTTGAGGTGGTTGAGGCCCTTGTCCACCTAATCCAAAACCTGATTCCCTCTTGATGTTTCCTCCACCACCATCCACTAGATCCACTAACACTTATCCCTCCTGACCCACTAGATCCTCTAGATCCACCAATCCACTAGTCCACTAGTTCCTATTCCACCTACCCACCAGATCCACCTCTCATAGCTGGTAAAGGTCCTAAAGTGGTCATGCCTTGTGTCCCCACTATCACACTAAACTATGTGCCAATAGTATGTGATATTACACCACTACCATATGTGTGTCCCACACCACTTCCAGATGTGATACCCAAGCTTTGTGTACCCAAATTTTCCCAAATGTCACTCCAGAAAATATACCTCCAAACACAGAAATGATTGTGTAGCCATAGATGTGCCAAATGAAAAGTTATACCTCCTAGGTGTTGATCGGTTACTTCCACCAATACCAACTTGGGTTAGTAATACTTATCTCTAGATTTGGAAAACTAAGCACTAAGGGTTGGTCACCAAGTGGATTCAGATGCATGTCAATGATGGCTCTCCTTTCTCCAAGTGACGAGCTCTCATCAGAAGCTGAAGGGGTCTCTCTCTCGCACTTTCCAAGATGGGGTAGCATAGACTACTCAGGCTCCATGTCCTCTCACATGAACCTCAATTCCTTCCCACAATGTCTACCTCCATAAATCCATCACTCCTACAACTTCACATTTCTATCTAACTCCCTCTCATGAGCTTCATTATACTTGAGTCATCTCTCTTCCCTCTCCTTTTCAGCCACAAGGTCCACCATCTTCCTCCACCCTAGCTTCCTCACCCAATGCTCAAAAGAAGCTTAGCCAGCCATAGGAAATGCTTCCAAACTCAAGTGTAATGATCAAGATCTTTATAGCTAAAGGGATAACATGCAAGAATGATCCTCTTGCTCCCTCAAGAACTCAAACTCAACAATCTCTAGATAGAATACATAGAAATCACATACTCCAAGGTGTAACTCATCAACACTCTACTCCACCAATGATCAACAACATGTGTCCAAGTCAGATCAACATCATGCAACCTCTGATACTCATCTTGGGTCCATACGTGAGGTCTATAGTACCATCTTGATCTAGATGCATATGCCAAAAGCCATTCATACAACTCCACTAGAAAACAACAAAATAAGGTCTCATATAACTCATGATATAAATGTTCTTCTACCCATTTACGTGCATCAAACTCAGGTCCAAGTACTAAATCTCTAAGAAAACTCATCCTCCATGCTTTTAAGCCATGCTTTGACACTATCCAAGGTCAAGCGCTTTGTCATCATGCACCATTCTCACAACAACTTCAAAAAGAGGTCCCAAAATGGAACCAAGATGTAGTCATTTATTTACCCTTAATACTATTTTTTCTAACCCCAAGCGCAGCCTATCACCCAACGGGGCATTGGGCTCACCCAAGGCATGCATGGGCATCGAGCCCCTCCTTTATGTGAGCTTTGTGAGAAGGTTCCACCATTAATGGAGGATGATTTTGTAGAAGTAGAAGTACATTCACTTATTTAAAAGGTAGAAGATGCAACTAACAGATCCACACATTAATGCATTACATGAAGCTAAATAACATTTCTAAGAAGCATAATAAACTAGATCTGAGCCATGATAAGTCATATAACATGAGGGTTTACACCCATAAACAAGTTATACATAAATATAACCCATATATATATATGATTTAAAATAGTTCTGGTAGCCACATTACAGTCAAAAGGGTCATCTCAAACCATATATATTAAATGAAAAGACTTAACTCCTATAAATTCTTCCTAATATGAGACCCTAACTATACTTTTTCCATTTTAACCCTTGTTACAGATCCCAAGTACCCATACATATGCTTATGGAATCCCTTACAACCCTTGCACTAAGTACTCTAAACCCTTAGCATTTCTGCAGCACTCCTTTACTCTCCTTTTCTTTCTCTCCATTCTCTATGCATTCTCTATGTGTGTCTGTCTCTATCTATCTCTCTCCTCTCTCTCTTTATCTCTAGCCCAATCATTTCTTTATATAAGATCAACACCCACCCATGCCTTCTCTAAGTTTATATCGTGTTTCAAGTGTCAATGTGGTCCTCCATTGGTGAATGCTTATCCCTTTTACAAACCCTCCACTCTCTGTAATGATGTCTTCTGGGAATATTCCCTACATGGAATATCCTTTTCTTGACCTCCAAGGTTCTAGAGTGCCAAATGGCACCTTATCCACTCATCACTAGTTTCACTTAAACCTTCTTAAACCTCTTTATCTTGGTCCTCACAAGCTTTTCCTCAAGTGCCTCTAGAATGCCAAATTCGTAACTAACCCGAAAATTTCGACTACCAAAAAGATAAGATGCTCAAATAAATAGAATTGACCCAAAAGATGTGAACAAAGTACGTAGAGGTCGGGGACACCCAAAGGGATGGGGTGTCTAGTGTTGGCATCATGTCTAGGCACTAGTGCCCAAGATGAGAAATTTCAAGGTATGAAAAATAGACTGAGAAAGTAGGAGTGTAAGACCAAAAGTGATAATAGAAAGTAAAGAAAGATGACCAAAGACATGGGTTAATTAGTACTTTTCTTACTTAATAATTATATGAATAATAGTATGCAATCAGGACTAGATAATTACCCAAAGTACATGATTTTGTGTCTACAATTGTCATCATGTTTCTCTAAGTCAAGGAAAGAAGCTTGTTACTCCTAAGGTCAAGAATTTATTGTTGTCAAAGTTTGATCATGCAAATAAATTTAAGAAGAATGAACCTATGATAGTCAAGACCATTTTGAATTCAAATCATGTGGATAATTTGAAGGAACAAATTACAATCAAGAAGTCAAGTTTATTTTCATGCAAAGAAGGTATTTGGTTGATTGATCATTGAACTTTGTTAAAGCACTTTTTATATTTCATTAAGAATGTTATCTTGTTATATCTATATTGTAAGGGTTTCAAGAGATTCTAAGAAGGTTTTTAGGTTAAGGTTGTTATGAATGAGATGTGTGTTAGTATCATATGCTCATAGAAGTGTGAAGTAATTTAATATAAAATTATTTAAATCTTAATTTCAGAGTAACTACTATAATAAATGATAAACAATTGGTAAAAATGCATGAAACCATAAACAAGAGAGGGAGAGAGGGTGAGTTAGCTAATTTTGCACAATCTGAAAATGATCTAGGCAAGTGAATAGCTTTGGAACATAATAGGGGTAACGTCATCAAGTCTCGATGTGGAGGTTATGTAACCAAAAAGGTGTGGGGACAGAGCACCCACAAGAGCACAGGAGTGCCTTAGCACTAGTGTCTACGTAGATGCTTGGGTTTTGATTTTTTCTATGTAGGAGGAGGTTCATTATTAATCCCTATTTTTTTCTCTCTAGACTTGCTTCTCTATCTTTGAATGTACATGTAACCTATGAAAAACATTTCTAGCTGCACATACCCATAAACCACATCAAATCCTACAAATAAAGATGTAGTATGTGAATCCAGATTGACCCTTGCGGTCACTCAAAGAGTGAACTTAGTACCAAGCGTTGCAATAGATTTTAGAATCCATGTATTTCTTTGTGTAAGTTTGTGTAATGATGCCCTAGGATGTCCCTTGTGTAAGTTGCACAATGATAGTTGGCTAGATCTAGAATGAAAAATATGTATAGAATGTGTGAGATGAAAAATAATAAACTTCCCTCCTCTATTATGTATGCAAAGTGATGCATACCTTTTTCCCTGAGTGGATGTGCTAGATGGATGATTTGTGATTCTCTTGTTCCTTTGGATGCAAGCTTAGGTGATAGCATATAATGTTAGTGCTTGGATATTCATTTGGGAGCTATGACTATGTATATATATGATTCCCTTGTTTGAATTTTTTAATTAACAATTGCAAGGTTGAACCATAAGTGTAAAAGACAACCCAAAAGTAAAAGAGACCCAAAAGATTAAGAATTAAGAAAAGAGGGTCAGAACACCCGAAGGGATAGGAACACCTGGGAACTTCTGTCCTAAATGGGTGTTAGTGTCCAAGGCTATAAAAGCTAAATTAGTTAAATACTAACAGTGTCTCAGTAGGGTGTGTATGGTCAATAAAAATATAATATACAAAGCTAAAGGACCAAAAGACATTGTCAATTACTAGTTTTCTCACTTATGAATCATGTATATAATAGTATGCTCTAGGACCTAGAAATGTACTTGAAGTGCATAGATTTTGTGACTAAACTTTTCTCCCACTTTATGTTGTTGATTGAATACTCGATAGCATAAAATAGATAGAAGACCCATACCTTATGATCCTATAGAGAAGTATGTATACAATAGCATGTCAAGTGGACAAGTGAAGCGTAGAGACTAGGAAAGGGAAGTGAACCCTAGGGGTGAAGCGTATGTGTAGTAGCGTGTTGTGTTTGCTGATGTGAGTTGCTTTTTGTTATGTATTAAGGATAGACCTGCAAAAGAAGAGTGAGAGAGTATTCAAAGTTCTGTATATGAAAAATCAAAGTAATATGTGTATAAGTAAATAAAAGTGTGAAA
Organism: Taxus wallichiana var. yunnanensis; assembly: GCA_018340775.1. Taxonomy (NCBI): domain Eukaryota; kingdom Viridiplantae; phylum Streptophyta; class Pinopsida; order Cupressales; family Taxaceae; genus Taxus; species Taxus wallichiana. Next base: position 333,523,313 of record CM031242.1, read on the forward strand.
GTATGTAAAAGGAAAGTGTGCACCTGATGTATAAGAGTGTAAGAGATAGAGAATTATCCTAATTTTCTTGGAGTTACTAGATTTGTTGCCGAATAGTGATGTTTTTGGCAATCTCATGACGAGAGTGAGGTTTTGGGTGATCTCATGCCAAGAGAAGAGTGTTGGGGAGAGAGGTATAGCTTTTCTCTCCTTCCATGATGCTTCCTGAATAAGCACCACTGCATATGGTATGTCCCTGATTTATTTCAACTATTATGATTTGTTACGATTATTTTGATTCATTACGATTATTTTGATTTGTTCTAATTATAACTAAAATGTGTCCGATAGAGTGAGTTTCATACATGGAGGTAAGTTTTTATTATAGGAGAACTGATATAAGAACTACTATAAACTCTATTGGAGTGAGAAAATGATTATTTTCCCCCATGACATTAGTGCCCAAGGGGGACACAAGCACCCACCACTACTTGTCTAGGTCAAGGTGCTAGTTTTTGCTCTATATTTTGGGTCCAATTCTGATTCTGAGCCAACTGTAATTGTATTCCTATGTCATTTCTATATTTTTGTGTTGTATTGTATCTCTAAGTTGTTGTAGGGGTGATTTTTTCACCCAATAGATGCCCCTCATTTGGGGTGCATGCGACAACTATAGGAGCATGCGGTCTAAAGGAGAAGACTTGATATTGATCTAAAATGGATATTTGTAGGGGGTAGGGTATTTTCATGGTATAAACTCAGGCACATGTAAAAAATATAGGCTGGTAATGCGTGTTAGTATAAAAGAGAACATGTAATAGAAGACAATGTAACAAACAACTAAGAAGTCAAGATGGACTGTGAAAGGTGGGTTTCAAAAATGGGACATCACTCATAATGTCACAAGACAATAAGGTCTAAAGTAGTGAAAGGCATACAATGATCAAACAATACATAGGGTATATCTTGCAAAACAATAACATACAATAACAATCAATAGAAGAAAAATGTATCAAATAACCATGGTTGTATTGATCCCAAAAGAGAAATGTTACACATGAAGCACCCATAAGTATGTTAGAAAGATAGATAGTATGTCAAAGTGTGTATAAATAAATGATAAGTAGAGTAATAATGATTGGAAATAGTAAGTACTTGAAATGATAGAACTTGTAATGTGTAAAGTATGATAGTAGCAAAAGTAGATGCTCCAGGAGCCACGGTGGGACCGGTAAAGATATGTGTTGAGCATCCACCATCATTTATGGATATGTAATAGGTCCTACATTCACCTCAAGATAAAAATTAAACGTGCATGTGTATATAGAAAAATATACTTGACTTACTAATAATTTGTCTAGCATAGTAAGCAAAGTGCAACCTATAAGTAGAATAAGATGACAAGAGGAAATGTAACCAAGATATGTGAATGTTGTGTGAAATAGATGGTGTGGTGTGATATGAAAAATGTGACAATGGTGGGAGCAATGTTGCCCCTAGTGGATGTGTATGAGATGAGGTTCATTTATAAATTCTTCCTCAACAATAAAACATGAACCATAGAACAAGATTGTGTCATCGGGAAATGAGTGTGTTTCTTATTATTGGTAAATAGTTTTGAAGAGACTATACTCAATTACATAAAGGCTCAAAATCTAGATAATCCAGTGAAAACATCAAAGACTGATCAACATCCGGATAATACAATAAATCTCAGCTGTAGTCAAAAGGAAACTACACAAAGGAGACAAAACTGTAAAAATTAGCGAAAAAACAACTAAACAACAACTAGGAAGTCACACAAAAGATTACTTCTTTGATGCTCTATAAATTTTGGCCCTCGCTGACTATAGTAAACTGAAGAGAGACAATGTAATGATTTGAGAGGGATCAGTTTTATCCAGCTAAGAAAAAACCTTGTCACACTTTGAGTCCTCCTCCCAAATAGTAGTAAGAATATCACTAAGCATGCAGACACTCTTGACATGTTTCTCCATGAAATCAAAGATAGCCTTGAGGGCATAAATGTTACAATCATTCCTATCCTTTGAATTCCCCAATCTATTATCTAGACAATTTAGCTTTTGTATATTTCATTGACCTGACCTTCACCAAGTAAAATGGGATTTCAAATTTTAGAAATGAGTGTCTTACATGAGAGTAGATGTGAAAAAATATGTATCATGAAGCGTTGAACGTGAAATGTGTATGATTATGTGAGGTTCATAGATGAAGTGTTCCCTCAACAGTCAAGTGTGAACCATATCACTAGAGTGTGTCGTTAAGTAAATACAAGACAATGTGTGTACCAAAGTGTAGGAGTTCTAATAAAGATTAGACATAAAGTGTGGAGTGTGAAGTGTAGTAATAAACATGAGAGACAACTAATAATGATAGAAGGGGATGAAGGTTTGATTCCCCAAGTATTTGAAGATTCAATTAAACTCATCAAATAGGTCATTAGTGTCAAGGTCCTAACCAATAGGATTTGGATTATAGACATAGTAGGCTATAGCATGAGTATGAGGTTCACTAAATGATTTAATATAAATTGAATTAAATTCTAATTGTAGAGTATATACTATAATAAATGATACAAAAGTGGTAAAAATATAATAAATGGACAAGCAAAAATCATACAATAATATGAAACCCTAAGAAATAGAGAGAGAGGGTGACTTAGCTAATTTCATACAATCAGAAATGATCCGGGGTAGGTGAATAGCCGGACAGTGGAACAAACTGGGATAGTGTCATCAAGGCTCATTAGAGGTTTTGTAACCCATAAATGTGTGGTACAGGAGATCCCACGAGAGGAAGGGAGCACTCGGGTGTTAATGACTAGGTCTAGGTGCCGGTGTATACCCGGATGCTCAAGTTATGATATTTTATGTATAGGAGGAGGTTTTTTATTGATCTATATTTTTCATTGTGGTCTCACTTTAATGTTTTCAAATGTACTTATAACTTATGAAATAAATGTCTAGCTGCACATACCCACAAACCACATCAAATCCTAAAAATAAAGATGTAGTATGTGGAGTCCAACTGACCCCATCATCACCCGAAGAGTGAACTTAGTACCAAGCACTACACTACATTTCATAATTCATGTATTTTTGTGTGTAATGATGCCCTAGGATTCCCTTTTGCAAGTTACACAATGATAGCGTGATAGATATAGAATGTATAAAATGTATGAGATGAAATAGAATAAACTTCCCCTCTTATAATGTATATGTGTAGTGATGCATTCCTTGTCCCTTGAGTGGGTTTGCTAAATGGATGATTTGTGATGGTCTTATGTCTTTGGATGCAAGGTTAGGTGATAGTACATAATGTTAATGCTTGTCCCTTTATTTGGGAGATATTACTATGTATATATATGATTCCCTTGTTTGAATTTCATAATTGACAATGGGAAGGCCGACCCATAAGTGTAAAATAGGACCCAAAAGAGTAAAAAGGAAGCAAAAGAGGGTCAAGAGCTCCTATAAGGGATAGGAGCACTTGGGTACTTCATTATAAATGGGCACCGGTGTCTGAGGCCATAGAAGATAAATAGTTCAAATACTGACAGGTTTGTAGGGTGTGTAAGGTCAGTAAAAATATAAGAGACAAAGCTAAACGCCCAAAATACATTGTCAATTACTAGTTTTCTTATTTAGGAATCATGTATATAATAGTATGCTCTAGGACCTATAAATGTACCCAAGTGCATAGATTTTGTGTCTACATGAATTATAAAGTTTGTAGGTCTATTAAGAAAGTGACATAGAGGTTACAAAGTAGGTACATCAAGGATCAAGGTGTCTTATTGATCAAGATGAATTATAGAGACATTGCAAGTATTTGGTAGAGAACTAATCATTCCTATGACAGATCAAGAAATAGTATTACAAGAATATATATGATTACTTTATATTGATATGTAAAGATTTTTGAATTGTCATAGTTGAGAATCATGCATGAATAAGTCAAGGAAAATTATGGATCTATAAGAATGCATGATTGTGTTTAAGATTTTTATTGTTCTAAGCAAGGTTTGTTTCATCAAGAAAATGTATAGAGGTATGCAATCAATTGAGGCTTATAGTGAATTGTGAATGTTAATAAGTGTCTCAAGTAGATAATAAGCATGAAGATAGGAATTTGGATCTAGGTAGGAAGAGTACAACTATGGGAATATCAAAATAGGTATGTTGAACAAGAAACATGACACCATGTCAAAATTAGGGTCTGTATGATAGGTATGATTATGGATTATGTCATATTGAGTTGGAAAGGGTGTGTTATTGACAAGAAGTGAAAATAGAGGAAATTTCAGTCTCAAAGGGAGCTTAAAGGCTCTGTTTTGGTTATAACAATTCATATCTAGTGTTTTCATTCTTAGAGAAGGAATGTGTGTAGGTAAAGGTTCCAAGAAGGTGTATGATGGTATTAGCTTGAATAATTAGGTTTATGAAAGAGATACAATCTGAATAAGTGCATCCAATATGTTTGAGTTTGTGTTAACAAAGGGTCTAACTGTGGAAAGAATGTTAAGAAATTTGTACTACTATGAAAAGGTCCAATTCAAGTTTTTAGAAGTAAGAGTATGACTTCAGGGGGGGACATTGAGGCTCTAAGATGATGATTTAAGGAAAGTAAATAAGTGTTGCCATCTGTTATGAGAAGTCAACAAGATCTAGTCAATATTTGATTGAAGATGAGATGGGTAAAAATGAATATAGGAGGATAATATGTTTGGTCTCATCTCATGAAGAAAGAAGCCATGAACAAGTATGTTGATGAGTTTATATATTGAAGACATTGTTGGCATTAGAAAAGTTACATTTTTTTATATCAATATTGTGAAGTAAAGTTAGAAGGTGAGTCAATCATACACTTTCTAAGGAGGAGTAGAGCTTCTCAAAGAGTGAAATCAGAAATGAAGAAGCTCAAATGGACCTAGATTGTTTTGGTTGATGTTTCTAACTAAAAGGTGAGTCTAATTTTATTATAAGAAGTGGTTGAAGGTATGTTTTCTTTTTCATTAATGTTAAAAGGGGGAGAATGAGAGGATGACATGTATGTACCTTATGGGGATTTTGTGCTTTATGTGTTTTTCCATCAATGATAAAGGGGGAGAATTCTTCCATTGTGTTGTCATTGATGTCAAAGTGAAGATGTTTATTCTTGAGGCCTAGTAAGAAGAATAGATAATGGCATGGTGAAGTGAAGCATGTAGCAGTTGTGTGTTATTTCTAAGAGTATGTGAAGCATGAGTATGATATTTTAGGAAACTCATAAGTATCTTATAGTGTTGGCTCAGGTATTAGACATTGGTTTTAGGTTTGTTCCTAGACATAACCCTTAAGGAAACATGACCTGGTGTGGTGGAGTCGGTATGTCCGAGCATATTTGGGAAAAGGTGAGATTTATATGTATTTTTAGGTTTATATGATGGTATGGTCCAAATTTTAGGTTCATGTGATGAATATTTTGTGATATATTATATTTTTACTAAAATTGAGTTCCTAAAGGTGATATTTTGAGCTCAAAGTTGACTTTTTGATGCTCGTTGGAGAGTGTGTGCTTTGCATGGTGACCCAATCTCCTAGGGATAGTTGAATAGTGTTGATCAGAGAAAATTTGATAGAACTCACACAAGAATTACGCACGGGAAAACAGGCTAGGTTAAAAGGCGTGAATGGATAGGAAGAACGAATGCATGGAGCTGAAGTTCAACATTCAAGACTTATCCAATTTTGAGCATGAAGACCTATTTTTAGAAGATGGCATGTGGAACACACCAATGATGTAGAGACATGCGCACCATGCATTTTCTATCTTTAGAGGATCGGATCGAAGTGTTTTGCATGGAGACGAACTAAGAATAGGATTGTCACTTTAGTTAATTGTAAGAGGTCTATAGATAGCACACTTACATGTGTGGCTATGCTTGTAAACAGCACATGGCTATTAATAGCATGCGACCTATTTTTGGAATAGATAAGTAGTGAAGGGAAATTCCCCACCCTATATATATGATATGAATCACATAGTAGCAGAGAGAGAGATAGATATAGTATATGCAGAGAACAAGAGGTAAGCATAGAGAGAGAGATATAAGTATATGCAGAGAGTAAGAGGAAAGCATAAAGAGATATGTGCATATGACAAGATTATTTTATCAGATCCATGCACACATTGGTATAGAATGCCATTATTATAAGGAGCTTCTGTTTTTATTAATAGATGGAAGTTATTAGTTGAATCTAAGTGTCATTCCTGTGTGTAATTGAGTAGTGCATGTTCTTGATTCAATCATGATTATTGTTTAAGCTTGTTCTTTCATAGATCTGAATATGGCATGTATTGTAGAATGATGGATTAGTTATGGATCTATATGTTTCTTCCTTCATCACACTAACATCCTGCTATAGCAACCCTAAAGAGGGACATGGTACCTTTGTGTGCTTTGGGTGAGTGCTCAGTCTAGGCTAAGTGATGTTCTAGTGCATATAGGGTGTTATCTGGTAAATTATAGGCTACATCATTGGTTCCATTATTGAGACCTCTTTTCAGCTTATTTTCGTGGATGGTTTGTGATGAAGACATACTGGTTAACTCTAGAAAGTATTGAGGAGTGGATACACGATCTAGAGGAAGAATATGCATGAGGGTTCAACACTAGATCTAAGTTTAACACACGTAATTGGGTAGAATAGAATCTGTATGATAGTTTATAAGAGAGATTTTTCACTACATTTCCAATAGAATTATACGAGTGGCTGATTGCTTATGCATATAAGCGGAATTAGAGGTATCGTGCACTTGTCTAGACATAGGAAGAATTTTAGGCCCTTTATGATGCTGATCTGATTTGGACTCACATTGTGGATACGTGGTTTTGTGGTGTTCTAAATAGTTATATTCTGGAATATTCAATTTCGACGTATTCTTTCCCGAGAGGTAGCTGAATTCTAGTTTTTGCAGTATCTTAGAGGACCATATCGATAAGGTATCCTATTGCGATCAAGATCTTGATGGTAACTTTGAACCTGGAGAGTAAACCAATGGCTAACTAAACCTCACCACGCACAAGGGAAGGAACAAGTTTGGTGTAAGATGGCATATATAGCGTAAGAAAGGTAGAGAGAGGAAAGGCGGCTTAAGTATAATGAGGCACGTGAGAGGGAGATAAAGAAGCAGAGTACCATTGCAGAAAAAGTATGGTGTTGAGGAGAGAGATGGATTATGAATGATTTGAAGCTCACGTAGTAGATGCAGAGCGAGCATTAGGAACCCCCTATCTTGGAAAGCATGATAGAGATCCCCATTGGCTTCACATAGAAGTGCACCAAAAAGACTACCCGGGCCATGTGTGTGCATCTTAATCCACCCAGTGACCTAGCCCTTTCACTTGATTTTCTAGTACTACCAAGTACGACAAGTAACCAAGAAGCTAACTTGGGAAGTAGGAGATCGGGAGTAAGTCGTAGAAGCAAGCACATCAATGGCAGGTCAGACGGCTTCATTGTTTGGAGGAACCTTTTTAGGCACATCATCCGCACAAAACGTGAGAGTACGAATGTTGGATTCACCTTTGGAAGTGGAACTACCTCACCGATTGTAGGGGTTCAGTATAGTACCACTATCAAATCACAGTGGAGTACACCTATAGGTCATATTCCAACTACAGATGGAGGATCGGGAGGTATAGGTGGTTCTAATTGGTGGATCTGGTGGTTCCCAGAGGAAGAGGAAACACAGGAGGTTATGGATCGGTGGTTAAGGCCCGCAACAACCACAAAATATCTATATGGAGATGTCTCTTTCTCCCAAAGTATAGAGGTATAGAGGATTCCATCGAACATGTGCATATGTGTGAAATCTTACGGCATGAAAGGGATCATGTAATTCAAGTCAATTCACTACTACCTTGTAAGGATGAGAACATATTTGGTATAGAAAGTTTAACCACGATCAAAATTACATGGATTATGCAGCATTAAAGGATGCTTTCTTAAAAGAGTTATATATCCTAGATTTTGAGTAAGAGTATCGAGTGCTCAAAGATATCAAACAGGGGCACTACTCGAGAGTGTATGTGAGTATGATCATGTAACACCCGAATTGTTACTTTCTCCCTGGACATACAAGTGTTGATATGTGATTTCTTGTATAAGGATGTGTTCCTCGATTTAGAAATCATGCTTGATATGTATTGTAATTTCCTTGCAGATTGCAGATCTTGACTGAGTCAGAATATGATTAGACTCTTTTATTTATTTCATTTTGTATCTGAGTATTAATCTGATCTCGGAATGAATTATAGAATTATTCATCTATAATATCTAGTCTTGGATCAGTGGAATTGATCCAAGTAATGCTTTAAATTTGTTCGTGATGAATTAGATCACAGACCTTGAACAGGTTGCAAGGTATGGAAGCATTGATTAAGCTGGTCAGGAGTATGACTCGGGCTGATCTTGTGAAATGAATTGGTTCCCGATATCGAAGTATATCTGGAAGGTCTCGGACGTGGACCAAGTAATAATTCTGCCATGTATATTCCTGTAGCCTAACGGCTGTATAGGAGTGAATCCTGTGCGGAGATGCATGATTTTAGGTCTTTTCTTGGCATAAAAATGTTATACCTAACTGGAATTATTAAGGGTTAGTAACCTAAAACTAAAACCTAACCTAGGGGTTAGATTATTGTTAAGCTAACCTAGACCTAGGCTATGTGTTAGTATCCTAAGTTAGTATCTATGTGTAAATTGGTTAGTATGGGTATTACCCTAAATTCTAACCTAAGATACTAACCTAACTAATGAGGAGATTGTGAAGGGGCCTATGGAGGGGTGCGAACCATGGGCGGCGTTTTCTATGGCAATTAATGCTTGGGATAAGGATGAGGGACAGGTCATGGCGGAAGGTTTAGCAGCAGCTAACTTGTTCTGACGTGGCAGGTCGCTAAATTTGGAAATGAACATGAGGTTTCATTGGACTGTCGCCAATTCTGGCGGTCGGTGGAAGATGAGTTTAAGCGGGAAAGTTGGTTTAATGGCATTCAATTTTCTCGGTAAACGAGCCCGAACTCGCGAGAAGGCATGCAAACGGGAAGTTTGAGGGTTTGTTTGGCTTGTCGCAATTTTCGGTTTTCACTCTGCTTGTTTACTGGTTTTTCGCACCAGTTCTCTTTGAGTTGCATGGCAAGTATGATCTGCTCTAGCTCTTTTCTCTGTCTTGGAGGATATATATGTGATGGAGATAGCAAAATTTTGTTGGTCGCTTTATCTTGGAAAAAGAAAAGGAAGTTTGAGCTCTTCCTGTGGTCTGCTTCGGAAATTTGATCAAAAATCCAGGCATGTTAGGCCCTAACCTTTAAATATCTTGTTGTCTTTCAAGTGATTTCATTAGAACAACTCTGTTTCAATGTTTTTAGAAAATAGATGATTTTCTATGGAGATCTTGTTTGATTTTTGGTACTGTATCTCTTCTGATTCCATTTCGCAATTTCCTCTAGATGGGTGTTTGTTAAATTCGAATTGTGGCTCTATTCCCTTGTATATTCTTTCTGGTTTAAATATATGAGATATTTATATTTATTAAGGTATGAATGCTCGGCCTGTTTGGCGTGAACCCGTCGAATATACTGTGTAGGGTATAGACCACTATTTGGCTGTCGATTTTGATCGTCACTGTTGTTGTGAGACAATTGGGAAGGATGCTGGTGTACCTGTTTGATTGTTCAGTGTTTTGGAAATTTTGGAAGCTCTGTCGTGGTTTTTGTTGACAGTGACTAATGATACTTTTGGGTTTCATTTGTCTTCTAATTTTTGCTTGAGAGCAGTAATCACAGTTACCTTAGTCTAAACGACCCAGTGGAAGTTGTTCTTCCTTGTTATTGTGGTAATGGGATTATTTGTTGACTGTGTATAATATTGTTACATCTATACCTTATTTTAACGACTCAGTGGAGTCCTTGATTGAATCATATAATGCTATCTACTGCTGAGAATGTGGATTCATCCCTGAGTTTTGTTGTTTGAATTTCGTGGAAGTCTTGTAGAGAAAACAGGTCTTTTGGCCACTGTTATTTGTAATAAATAATGAGTATAGATTTCCTGGGTATGCATTTGCATTTCTTTTGTGTAAGCTGTTCGAAAATTTCGAAGCGGTTCAGTTGATTTCCTTGCTTGAAATGGGTATTCGATTGCTTACACTTGTTTTTATTCTGAATGATTGCCATAGCTGGCATAGAAGGATTCATCACCAATTTCATACTACGATGTTGTTAGGTTCAGCGGTTATGGGTATTAAAATCGTGGACAGAACACAGTGTGTATATATAGATTTACAATTGTTGTAATCTGATCGACTCTGAGGAGTCGATTGAATGATTTATATTTACATTTGAGCCACTGTTCAAGTTGAATATGTTTAATAGATGATGAGTGATGAACCAGTGACTTGAAGGAATAACATGTACTAAAGACATCTATTATTTTCTTGAAATACTTTTGTGTTGCATGGATTTTGTGGTACAGATTCTATAGGTGAACATTTATGTCTTCAACATGTACTAATTTGTGTAAAAATATTGACAGTTCACTGGGTTCTTGGTTTGAAATCGAGATTAATTGTTTGTCCGATTCTTATTATGCGTCGTTGATGAATATCAGTATGAATTCATATGCAATTGCTTGAATTGTTACCTCCGTTTGAATCATTCGAATTCTGGAAAGGTAACTGGTACTTCTGTCTCTTTCTGAACTGGACATTTGGGCACTGTCTTTGTCCCTGTTTGAGATCCTTGAGTTTGGATGACTGTTTCGTGCTCTGGCCCTGTTAGGGTGAGTCGCGAATACCACACTAAAAATTTGCATGCGCCAAGGTAAGGATCGATTGGTTGTATTCCTTTCTGTTTACTTCAGTCCGATTTTGACTAAGCAAAGTATGCTAAGTTCCTTTCCGTTTATTCAGTCCGATTTGACTGAGCATGATTTGGAAATACTGTGTGGTCATCATAGCATAGTCTTTAGGAAACCTCAAATTGCTTGATGCAATATGGTTGTTGTTTACAGCAATACGCTTGAAGTTTCTTGTTTTCAACTTGTGTCAAAGCCTTACTGTGTAAAAGAAACTAGTATTGGGCTTCAGGTTGATTTATGAATAGTTGATGTGTTAGTTGCTGTACAGGAGTTTTGCTGTGTTTCTATTTCTTGATTTAGAACAGCGATCTTGCTTGCGGCTTGTCTAACTTGTTCATTTATTTACTGGTTGAATGTTTTCATATGTGAAGACGGTACAGTGATGAACTTATGTGAAAGGAAGTATGAATGGATTGGTTCTTTCTCTTCCTTTATTTAATATTTGTTGATATTTGTCTAACAGTGGGAAATTGTTTTGTAACATATTGGTGGAATCCCGAATTGTTATGTTATATTCTTTTTTTGGAAGAATGAAACAATCTGACCAATATTATGATTTTGGATTCAATGATTGTTTGTGTACATTCGTTCCTTGATTCCTTTAATATTTGATGAAATATTAGAAAATGATTAAGACTATTTTGTAACAATGATAGAGTTACATATTGTAATCATTTGTATTACAAGGGCATAGTCTGAATATGTTTACTTCTGTGGTTATTGACCTCATTTAAACAGGGTGTTTAATGAAAACAATTGATGGATTGCAATTGTTTTAAAAGTTAGTGCTTATCATGCTCGCCATCAACCGACTCATGTTGACTATTTTTGCAGATGGTTGCCGTAAGAGGTAAAAGCAATGCAGATCTGACAGGCTGATCAGATTGTTTATTTGATTTATAATGAATTACAACTTGATTTTATAGATGTATTAAATGTGAAAAGATGTTCCTTTTCCATTGAGCATTGTATCAAGTATGTTGTTGCATAAAATGTAATTGTATAGTTTTGAAAGGAATGGAAATAAGTGTTTGATACTTATGTGTTGTATTCTATTTCTGATAGTTGACCTTCTTCGGTTTATGTAACGAAGGGGCATTGTTATCATTGTATAATATGGATGCTTTTGTGATTGACAATGAAAGCTTGCAAGAAAATGAGATTGAATTCTTATGAGTGTTTAGTAGTTCTAATTTGTTCTAGCAAAAGCAATATTGGATTTAAATAATTGTCTTTCTAGAAGATAGGTTAAAAATGAGCCTAAGGAGAACGCTAAACAAGCTGGATTAAATTACTAATCCCTAGTCCTAAGTATGACAGGACAATATTAAATTGGATTCTTAATCATTTATATCTTTATACTAAAAAGTATGATATAAATTCAGTTAAGAGAACTGATATACAATCAAATGGAGTTCAGATGGCAATCTCAAGCAAAGGTTATGAGATATTGTCCGATTCTGTTGCTTTAGAATCAGGTGTATTCTAATGACTCCTTGATGAGAACTTGACCGTAATACCTCTACCATGTAATGGGTTTTATAGAGGAGGGTCGTCTTAAGACGAAGAATCCAGGGATCAGAAAGGCTAACCTTAGGGAAAGGTCTTTAAAGTAATTTAAACTCAAGTGCGTAACGCTTGTTATTGGGTAGATCTTTTCGAGGCGGATTTAAAGGTTGACGACATAAGTCGACTGCAGGGCTGTACCTCCGAGAAGATTAGGATCTTCTCGAAGTTACAACAATGCAGATGACTTATGGCGACACCCTTTGCATTGATCGCTAAGATTTACACTTGATTTCACACGAGTTACCCTGGGACCGATTAAGAACGTGGTCATGTTATAAGGCTGCCTAGGAGATTCGGGGTATCATGACACACTGGTTGAACTGCAAGGTTGAACCAGTATGTCATCATATCCCTAATCCTCGTGGGCATCCATATAACATTATCACCTTGTTAATCTGCCTCCGAGTGATTCAGTTGTGAAAGGAAGGACTGACAGTAGTCAGTGTAAGACATTCTATATAACATATGAATGGGGTGAAGGACGTATTCCAGATTGACGAGTATGCCGTTAAGGAATACGAGACATGAACAGTATGTTTCAAATCTTTGGCCAAAGTATCGCAAGCTGCTGATTGCGTTGTCCTAATTCACCTAGTCTAAGGGATGAGATGCCGATGAATGAATAATAGTAACAATTATTCGCTTAGATTCCTTGACAGAGCATTCGAATCCCAGATTAGGGAAGAGAACCGCAAGAGTAATGTGTTAAATAAAAACACCGACTCTTATTACTCATGAATAGATCGGTAGATTACCGAGTCATGGAATGAATAGATCGGAGGTACTCCGAGTCATTACAGCTGCATATGGTTGTCTGTTATATGAATGGTTATTGAATTGTGAGTTCTAAATTATGTATTTAGAACCAGTATGCAATTATCAAAAAAAAAAAAATTCACTTGTTCTAAAAGTATAAAATGAGGATGTTACATCTTGGTATCAGAGCGGAAGGTTGCAGCTCTTGGACCTATTGAGTCCATAATCTGATAAAAACCTGAATTTTCTTGTAACAGAAAATGGTTAGAACAAGGGGGAACGTTGCGAGTAATGCTCCACCTGAAGGAGGAGCGGCAACAACCCAGAAACTGGATGAGATCCTTGCTGCCCTGTTGGACACAAGAGATCGCTTAGCTGTGCTTGAACAGCAGGTGACGGGAAATGAGGAGGATGAAGAAGCTGATAATAATAATCAGCAACCTCCTGAGGACAACCCCGAAATGGGTGTTGATGTTAATGCTGGAAATGCACCTGTCCAACCAGAAAACAAAAAGGCCAGATTGGCAGCAGAACTCACTAATGATATAAAAAGGATAAGTCCACCTAAGTATGATGGCACCACACTAGGAGATGGAGCTGAGAACTGGCTCAGCGAAATGGAGAAGTACTTTGCAATAAGGAACTTCTCAGAGGAAACCAAAGCTATTTGGGGAGCCTATCAGCTTTCTCACGAAGCGTCTTCGTGGTGGGATAGCCGAAAAGCTGAGCTAAACATTGATGAGACCAATATTACTTGGGATCAATTTAAAGGCTATTTTAGGCAACGTTGGCTGCCACAACTTTTCTATGATCAGAAAATGACAGAATTTCAGAACTTAGCTCAAGGGAAGCTAACGGTAACTGAATACTGGGAGCGGTTTACAAAACTCCTCAAGTATGTACCACAGTATCAAACTGACGAAAAGTTCAGGATAATCCGGGAGAGGTCGATGTTCACAGTCCAACCACTATGGAAGGAGTTGTTGAAAAGGCCATAAGGCAAGAACAGAAATTAAAGGCTATTTCTGCTCATAAGGAGGAAGTGCGGAAGAAGACTGCAAACCCTTCTTCAACCTCTCTTGCACCCAGAAAAGGACCATGGAAAAAGTTTGGAAACAAGAGTAAGTTTCCAGGAGATAACAATAAGAAAGCAGCAGTAAATAAGCCTGCTGGAAACGTAAAGGATAATTTTGCTAAAAATTATAATAATGGACAGAAGTCCTATGGAGGACAGCGTGACAATTATAAAACTGGAGGCAACTTTGAGCCTAAAAAGGGACCTGTAGGAGGCTGCTACACTTGTGGTAAAGATCATTATGCAAATCAGTGTCCCTTGAAGAAGGATGATCGTGTCAAGAAAGATAAGATACATGCCGCAAAGAGCGCATAAGCAAGCTGAAAAGCAAGTGACACCTATAGAAGTTCCGGGTAAGTTATTCGGCATACCTGTCACTATTCTTTTTGATACAGGAGCTACTGAATGTTTTATATCTAATAAACTAGCTTCTAAACTTAAAAGAAAAGCTGGAAAAATGGATAAATCTTGGACTGTACAGTATGGTAATAATTCTGCTCATACAGTGAGTATGTGTCTTTTTGGGGCAGTCCTTGACTTACCTAACTTTTCCATGGAATTTTATCTCTATGTTGCACCTTTGGGATCGTATGACATTGTCATCGGTGTCAATTGGTTAGCTGACCATAAGGCAAAGGTAGATTGCTACGAAAAGAACATAAAATGTTTAGATGATCAGCTGGAATCAGCAGAGATTCAAGGTGTGAAACGAGAAATTTCAGTTAGAAAACTGTCAGCTATGCAGCTTAAAAAGGCTAAAAATAAAGGATGTACCCTTTATGCGGTAAAGATATCTGAATCTCCTGAAGAAGATGATGGATTCATGGAACAATTCCCTCTGCTACAAGGTTTCAGGGATGTTTTTCCTGAGGAATTACCAGGGTTACCACCCAAGAGAGAATTTGATTTTTCCATTGAAATCAAGCCTGGGACGGAACCTATTTCCAAGGCGCCTTATCGGATGACTACTACTGAGTTAGTCGAGCTTAAGGCACAGTTACAAGAACTTTTGTCTAAAGGATTGATTAGACCAAGTGTTTCACCTTGGGGAGCACCTGTGATATTTGTGAAAAAGAAGGATGGAACACTAAGGCTGTGTATTGATTATCGGATGTTGAACAAAGCAACAGTCAAGAACCGATATCCACTTCCTAGGATCGATGATCTGTTTGATCAAATGCGTGGAGCAGCGGTTTATTCTAAGATAGACCTTCGATCTCGGTTATCATCGCTTAAGGATTAAAGAGGAAGATATTCATAAAAACTTTCCGAACAAGGTACGGACATTATGAATTTACGCTTCTACCCTTTGGGTTAACTAATGCACTGCAGCCTTTTATGAATTTAATGAACAATATTTTTCAAGAATACCTGGACAAGTTTGTACTTGTATTCTTGGACGATATTCTCATTTATTCTAAAAGTGTTGAGGAGCACAATGAGCATCTGAAGATAGTTTTGGGAATTTTGAGAAAGAGAAGGTTGTATGGTAAGTTATCCAAATGTTCTTTCTTTGATTCAAAAGTTCACTATTTGGGTCATGTCATAAGTAAAGAAGGAATCGCTGTAGATCCTTCAAAAATAGTGGCAATAACTGAGTGGCCTGCACCAAAGAATGTGCAAGAAGTAAGAAGCTTCATGGGTCTTGCTGGTTACTATAGGAAATTTGTAAAGGATTTTTCTAAGGTAGCTGCACCAATAACTTCATTGCAGAAGAAGGATAAGAAATTCATGTGGAATGACAAGTGCGAAGCGGCTTTCAAAAGTCTGAAAGACCAGTTGACTTCTGCACCTATATTGGCTGTACCAGACCCTAATGGGAATTTTACTGTTGTAACGGATGCTTCTGGGGAAGGCCTTGGAGGTGTTTTGTTACAAAATGATCAGGTCATAGCTTATGAAAGTAGAAAACTTAAGTTACATGAGCTGAATTATGCCCCTCATGATTTGGAACTTGCTGCCATTGTTCATGCGCTTCAAGTCTGGAGACACTATTTACTTGGGAAACCTTTTGAGTTGAAAACTGATCACTTAGGACTGAAATATATTTTTACTCAGCCCAATCTGAATGCCAGACAAAGAAGGTGGTTAGAATTTTTATCACAATATGACTTTGATATTAGCTATATCAAAGGGAAGGAGAATAGAGTAGCTGATGCTCTAAGTCGTAGGAGGCACATTTCTGCTCTTATAACATTAAGAACTCAGTTTAAAGACGAGGTAAAAAGTGCCTCAGAATCAGATGCATATTTTCAGCAAGTAAAAGCAGCGCTTGCTGCAGAACCTAAGGATAAAAGGTATGAAGGTTTTCATTTTGATAATGAAGGAATCTTGCGTTATGAAAATAGGGTATATGTACCTGTGCTGAATGATTTGAGAAAGAAGTTGTTAGTTGAATTTCATAATTCACCTTTCTCTGGACACCCCGGTATCACAAAAATGCTTGCCGATATGAAACAGCAATACTTCTGGAAAGGTATGAAAAAGGATGTGATAAATTTTGTGACTCATTGTCTGGAATGTCAGCGGGTGAAGGCAGAACATATGCACCCTGCTGGACTGTTATATCCTCATAGCATACCGCAGTACAAATGGCAAGTAATAACCATGGATTTTGTACAAGGACTACCTATGTCCAGGAATAAACATGATGTTATCCTGGTAGTTGTAGATAAACTGACTAAGGTAGCTCATTTCATCACTGGAAATCTAAAGGATGATTCACCAAAGGTCGCCAAGAGGTTCGTACACCTAAATTTTCAGATCGCATGGTGTACCAGAATTGATTATATCTGACAGGGATCCTAGAATGACGTCAAGGTTTTGGCAAATGCTTAACGCAGCCCTAGGAACGAAACTAAACTTCAGTTCTGCATATCATCCAGAAACGGATGGGCAAACTGAGAGGGTAAATCAAGTGTTGGAGGACATGTTGCGAATGTATTACATGGATCAACAAAGATAAATTGGGAAGAGTATCTTCCATTAGTTGAGTTCGCATACAACAACACTTATCACTCATCTCTTAAGATGGCACCATTTGAAGCACTTTATGGAAGAAAGTGCAGAACCCCTGTTAGTTGGGACAATGTTGAGGATAGAGTGGTAATTGGACTAGAGATTCTCACGAAATGGAACAAGTTAAGTTAAGCTGATTCGTGAACGATTAAAGGAAGCAATGGATAGACAGAAGAGCTATGCTGACCTTAAGCGGGTTGATAGAAAGTTTGAGCTTGGTGATAAGGTTTTCCTGCGTGTTAAACCCAGAAAGAGTTCTATAACTTTTGGCAAGGCTGCCAAGTTGTCACCACGATTTGTGGGACCTTTCAAATTGTCGAAATAATCAATCTCGTAGCTTATCGCTTAGCATTGCCACCGCTTTATCTCGCATGCATGATGTTTTCCATATTTCTTTGCTTAAGAAATACGTTTCGATCTGTCACATGTTTTAAATTGGAATTCCTTGCAGGTCCAAGACCCAGGAATAATCGTGGTTAAACCCACACGAGTGCTGGAAACTCGCCAATTGCATTTAAGAAATCATGATATACAAAGAATGTAAGGTCCAAAGGGGGACTAGTTTAGCGAAGAAAGTGCAACTTGGGAAAATCGGAAGAGATGAAAATTGCTTTTCCTTCTCTTTTTTGCAATGTAGAATGAAAACCGACACAAAAATATACTTTTATGAACTGATTGTTTCTAAGTATTTATTAAAGCCAGATTAAGGCAGACTTTATTCAGGTTGAATAAATGTGTTGTGACATTGATTTCTGGAACTATTTAATATGGAAGTAGTCACATTGTTTGTGTACTAATAAATTGATTGACCTGAAGGTTAATTTAATATGTAATTCATCGGGACGATGAATCTTTTTAGGAGGGAAGCATGTAACACCCTGAACTGTTGTTACTTTCTCCTGGACATACAAGTGTTGATATGTGATTTCTTGTATAAGGATGTGTTCCTCGATTTAGAAATCATGCTTGATATGTATTGTAATTTCCTTGCAGATTGCAGATCTTGACTGAGTCAGAATATGATTAGACTCTTTTATTTATTTCATTTTGTATCTGAGTATTAATCTGATCTCGGAATGAATTATAGAATTATTCATCTATAATATCTAGTCTTGGATCAGTGGAATTGATCCAAGTAATGCTTTAAATTTGTTTGTGATGAATTAGATCACAGACCTTGAACAGGTTGCAAGGTATGGAAGCATTGATTAAGCTGGTCAGGAGTATGACTCAGGCTGATCTTGGGAAATGAATTGGTTCCCGATATCGAAGTATATCTGGAAGGTCTCGGACGTGGACCAAGTAATAATTCTGTCATGTATATTCCTGTAGCCTAACGGCTGTATAGGAGTGAATCCTGTTCGGAGATGCATGATTTTAGGTCTTTTCTTGGCATAAAAATGTTATACCTAATCGGAATTATTAATGGTTAGTAACCTAAAACTAAAACCTAACCTAGGGGTTAGATTATTGTTAAGCTAACCTAGACCTAGGCTATGTGTTAATATCCTAAGTTAGTATCTATGTGTAAATTGGTTAGTATGGGTATTACCCTAAATTCTAACCTAAGATACTAACCTAACTAATGAGGAGATTGTGAAGGGGCCTATGGAGGGGTGCGAACCATGGGCGGCATTTTCTATGGCAATTAATGCTGGGGATAAGGATGAGGGACAGGTCATGGCGGAAGGTTTAGCAGCAGCTAACTTGTTCTGACGTGGCAGGTCGCTAAATTTGGAAATGAACATGAGGTTTCATTGGGTACTGCCGCCAATCGGCGGTCGGTGGAAGATGAGTTTAAGCGGGAAAGTTGGTTTAATGGCATTCAATTTTCTCGGTAAACGAGCCCGGAACTCGCGAGAAGGCATGCAAACGGGAAGTTTGAGGGTTTGTTTGGCTTGTCGCAATTTTCGGTTTTCACTCTTGCTTGTTCTTACTGGTTTTTCGCACTCGCCTCTTTGAGTTGCATGGCAAGTATGATCTGCTCTAGCTCTTTTCTCTCTTGGAGGATATATATGTGATGGAGATAGCAAAATTTTGTTGGTCGCTTTATCTTGGAAAAAGAAAAGGAAGTTTGAGCTCTTCCTGTGGTCTGCTTCGGAAATTTGATCAAAAATCCAGGCATGTTAGGCCCTAACCTTTAAATATCTTGTTGTCTTTCAAGTGATTTCATTAGAACAACTCTGTTTCAATGTTTTTAGAAAATAGATGATTTTCTATGGAGATCTTGTTTGATTTTTGGTACTGTATCTCTTCTGATTCGATTTCGCAATTTCCTCTAGATGGGTGTTTGTTAAATTCGAATTGTGGCTCTATTCCTTGTATATTCTTTCTTGGTTTAAATATATGAGATATTTATATTTATTAAGGTATGAATGCTCGGCCTGTTTGGCGTGAACCCGTCGAATATACTGTGTAGGGTATAGACCACTGTTTTGGCTGTCGATTTTTGATCGTCACTGCTGTTGTGAGACAGTTGGGAAGGATGCTGGTGTACCTGTTTGATTGTTCAGTGTTTTGGAAATTTTGGAAGCTCTGTCGTGGTTTTTGTTGACAGTGACTAATGATACTTTTTGGGTTTCATTTGTCTTCTAATTTTTGCTTGAGAACAGGTAACTGTTGTGTTACCTTAGTCTAAACGACCCAGTGGAAGTTGTTCTTCCTTGTTATTGTGGTAATGGGATTATTTGTTGACTGTGTATAATATTGTTACATCTATACCTTATTTTAACGACTCAGTGGAGTCCTTGATTGAATCATATAATGCTATCTACTGCTGAGAATGTGGATTCATCCTTGAGTTTTGTTATTTGATTTTCGTGGAAGTCTTATAGAAAAACAGTCTTTTGGCCACCGTTATTTGTAATAAATAATGAGTATAGATTTCCTGGGTATGCATTTGCATTTCTTTTGTGTAAGCTGTTCGAAAATTTCGAAGCGGTTCAATTGATTTCCTTGCTTGAAATGGGTATTCGATTGCTTACACTTGTTTTTATTCTAAATGATTGCCATAGCTGGCATAGAAGGATTCATCACCAATTTCATACTACGATGTTGTTAGGTTCAACGGTTATGGATATTAAAATCATGGACAGAACACAGTGTGTATATATAGATTTACAATTGTTGTAATTTGATCGACTCTGAGGAGTCGATTGAATGATTTATATTTACATTTGAGCCGCTGTTCAAGTTGAATATGTTTAATAGATGATGAGTGATGAACCAGTGACTTGAAGGAATAACATGTACTAAAGACCTCTGTTATTTTCTTGAAATACTTTTGTGTTGCATGGATTTTGTGGTACAGATTCTTTAGGTGAACATTTACGTCTTCAACCTGTACTAATTTGTGTAAAAAGATTGACAGAGTTCAGTCGGGTTCTTGGTTTGAAATCAGAGATTAATTGTTTGTCTGATTCTTATTATGCGTCGTTGATGAATATCAGTATGAATTCATATGCAATTGCTTGAATTGTTACCTCCGTTTGAATCATTCGAATTCTGGAAAGGTAACTGGTACTTCTGTCTCTTTCTGAACTGGACATTTGGGCACTGTCTTTGTCCCTGTTTGAGATCCTTGAGTTTGGATGACTGTTTCGTGCTCTGGCCCTGTTAGGGTGAGTCGCGAATACCACACTAAAAATTTGCATGCGCCAAGGTAAGGATCGATTGGTTGTATTCCTTTCTGTTTACTTCAGTCCGATTTTGACTAAGCAAAGTATGCTAAGTTCCTTTCCGTTTATTCAGTCCGATTTGGTGAGCATGATTTGGAAATCTTGTGTGGTCATCATAGCATAGTCTTTAGGAAACCTCAAATTTCTTGATGCAATATGGTTGTTGTTTTCAGCGATACGCTTGAAGTTTCTTGTTTTCAACTTGTGTCAAAGCCTTACTTGTGTAAAAGAAACTAGTATTGGGCTTGAGTTGATTTATGAATAGTTGATGTGTTAGTTCTTTCATGGGAGTTTTGTTGTGTTTCTATTTCTTGATTTAGAACAATGATCTTGCTTGCGGCTTGTCTAACTTGTTCATTTATTTACTTGATTGAATGTTTTCATATGTGAAGACAGTGACAGTGATGAACTTATGTGAAAGGAAGTATGAATGGATTGGTTCTTTCTCTTCCTTTATTTAATATTTGTTGATATTTGTCTAACAAAGGGGAAATTGTTTTGTAACATATTGGTGGAATCCCGAATTGTTATGTTATATTCTTTTTTGGAAGAATGAAACAATCACCAATATTATGATTTTGGATTCAATGATTGTTTGTGTACATTCGTTCCTTGATTCCTTTAATATTTGATGAAATATTAGAAAATGATTAAGACTATTTTGTAACAATGATAGAGTTACATATTGTAATCATTTGTATTACAAGGGCATAGTCTGAATATGTTTACTTCTGTGGTTATTGACCTCATTTAAACAGGGTGTTTAATGAAAACAATTGATGGATTGCAATTGTTTTAAAAGTTAGTGCTTATCATGCTCAGTTCATTGAACTGACTCATGTTGACTATTTTTGCAGATGGTTGCCGTAAGAGGTAAAAGCAATGCAGATCTGACAGGCTGATCAGATTGTTTATTTGATTTATAATGAATTACAACTTGATTTTATAGATGTATTAAATGTGAAAAGATGTTCCTTTTCCGTTGAGCATTGTATCAAGTATGTTGTTGCATAAAATGTAATTGTATAGTTTTGAAAGGAATGGAAATAAGTGTTTGATACTTATGTGTTGTATTCTATTTCTGGTAGTTGACCTTCTTCGGTTTATGTAACGAAGGGGCATTGTTATCATTGTATAATATGGATGCTTTTGTGATTGACAATGAAAGCTTGCAAAGAAAATGAGATTGAATTCTTATGAGTGTTTAGTAGTTCTAATTTGTTCTAGCAAAAGCAATATTGGATTTAAATAATTGTCTTTCTTGAAGATAGGTTAAAAATGAGCCTAAGGAGAACGCTAAACAAGCTAGATTAAATTACCAATCCTAGTCCTAAGCATGACAGACAATATTAAATTGGATTCTTAATCATTTATATCTTTATACTAAAAAGTATGATATAAATTCAGTTAAGAGAACTGATATACAATCAAATGGAGTTCAGATGGCAATCTCAAGCAAAGGTTATGAGATATTGTCCGATTCTCTTTGCTTTAGAATCGTGTGTATTCTAATGACTCCTTGATGAGAACTTGATCGTAATACCTCTACCATGTAATGGGTTTTATAGAGGAGGGTCATCTTAAGACGAAGAATCCAGGGATCGGAAAGGCTAACCTTAGGGAAAGGTCTTTAAAGTAATTTAAACTCAAGTGCGTAACGCTTGTTATTGGGTAGATCTTTTCGAGGCGGATTTAAAGGTTGACGACATAAGTCGACTGCAGGGCTGTACCTCCGAGAAGATTAGGATATTCTCGAAGTTACAACAATGTAGATGACTTATGGCGACACCCTTTGCATTGATCGCTAAGATTTACACTTGATTTCGCACGAGTTACTCTGGGACCGATTAAGAACGTGGTCATGTTATAAGGCTGCCTAGGAGATTCGGGGTATCATGACACACTGGTTGAACTGCAAGGTTGAACCAGTATGTCATCATATCCCTAATCTTCGTGGGCATCCATATAACATTATCACCTTGTTAATCTACCTTTGAGTGATTCAGTTGTGAAAGGAAGGACTGACAGTAGTCAGTGTAAGACATTCTATATAACATATGAATGGGGTGAAGGACGTATTCCAGATTGACGAGTATGCCATTAAGGAATACGAGACATGAACAGTATGTTTCAAATCTTTGGCCAAAGTATCGCAAGCTGCTGATTGCGTTGTCCTAATTCACCTAGTCTAAGGGATGAGATGCCGATGAATAATAGTAACAATTATTCAGTTAGATTCCTTGGACAGAGCATTCTGAATCCCAGATTAGGGAAGAGAACCGCAAGAGTAATGTGTTAAATAAAAACACCGACTCTTATTACTCATGAATAGATCGGTAGATTACTTGAGTCATGGAATGAATAGATCGGAGGTACTCCGAGTCATTACAGCTGCATATGGTTGTCTGTTATATGAATGGTTATTGAATTGTGAGTTCTAAATTATGTATTTAGAACTAGTATGTAATTATCAAAAAAAAAAAAATTCACTTGTTCTAAAAGTATAAAATGAGGATGTTACATATGATGCCCTCTTTAAGACACTTCTATCTAAGTTGTCTTATGATATTCACGCTAACTAGCATGCACAATGGTTTGTTGGAGGATTGATTACAACATTCATTGTCGCATAAGACATACACTCGATCCATGTGAAGCATTGGAGACAGCCCTACATGTTGAGGCAATTGGGAGAATTGGCACTCATATTAGCCCATTCATATTACAGCCATGAAAAGGCAAATAGAAAAATTATCGGTAAATTCAACTCATGAAACGCTCAGGGATTTGGTGTATAGATTTTGAAGTGGAAGGTCACACCAAGGATAGTTTCCCTCGCAGATCTATACATTAATTGTTGTTAGACTATGAAATATGTCATTTGAATCATGATTCTAGCCACTATCCTTTGTTACAGCACGATAAGGAAAAATGTATCCTACTTTTGCAAGATTTATAGGTCCACAACCCATGATATTGAGGATTTTCAATTGATTGGTTAGACCTATGATGTTATAGGCATTGGGGTATGAGAGACAAGTGTAACAGATAACTCTAAAAAGAAGAAGGAGCACCGATCAGGATCATAATAAACCACACTATGACAGACTAAGGGCCATTTCGAAGGAGGTCATGGAAGAGGACATGGATATCTAGGTGGATATGGAGGATGAGACCGTGATGGAGGAAGAAGTGAGTTTCCTCGTGGAACGTGCTATACATGCAGATCCCTTGATCATTATAGGATACCCCCAGAATGTTACATGTTCTTTCTACTGAAATAATCATAGCTATGAGGAGTGCCCAAACTTATATGAGAATCTCAGTAAATAGTATAAGTAGGAAAAAAAAGGTGCAGGGATGGTTAGGATCTAGCGTGTGGAGGAAAATCAATGGATGCCCAAGATAGCACCAAAACCTAAGGCTTTAACTGTGAATATTACCACACATGCTAAAGTGGCACGCACAAGAGAGGCATTGCACCATAAGCCTATAATCATTAAGGAGGAGGTTTTGCATGCAAGGTACCCAGATCCTACCCATCAAAAGGAAGTCTATCAAGAGACCATGGAGGTCCTCAGAAATATTCAAGGTGAAATACAATGTTTAAAAGAGTAGTCCAGAAAGATGGAAGAAGAAAGAAGTAGGGAAGGTCCCCTCTGATATTGATGACATCAGAGAGGTGTGTAAAATGTTGCACCAGGAGAATATTATTCCATTATTAGGGAATTGGTTGAAGGGGAACACTCCATGTGAAAGCACTGAGAATGAATGATAGATCCTACATGCAAATCTTCCCCCTGATAGCATTGACTATGATAAAGAGATCACTCTGAATGTTGTTGTAGATGGATGGTTTGTTGAGAAATATTTTGATTGATATAGGTGCGGAAGTCAATGTGCTTACTTTAGATGCATGGGTACAAATGGGGAGACCTCCATTACAGCCATCATCTAATGTGTTGTTTATGGAAAATAGGACTAAGGCCACTCCCATAGGAGTTTTGAAGGATGCATCTATAACCATACAAGGGGCCAAATTCACTAGGGATTTTGAGGTATTAGCACTTGCAAAAGCGAGATAGTTTTACTGACCTTTCTTGGATTCCCTTGGTGTTATGTGAATAATGCTAATTTGAGACTCAATAAGGGGTATATCATCTTTGAGAATAAAGAGGAAAGGGTTGTGATACCTTTGATAGATGGGAAGTCTACACCATATGTTGAGCCTCTAAGTGAAAAGGACTTAAATAGAATCTATGTACGCACTATTCAGGACCTACAAGTCAATAAGCCATCAAAGGAAAACATCCTATAGTGGGAGGATTCTCACTCTATTAGTGATACTACGAGTATTGCTTGTGACAATTGGGCTCATGGTACATATGAACTAGTAGGACGCGAGGTAAAAGTGAGGTAGCATGCAAGAATGGACTTCATTACTGCTTCAACAGTGTAGTAGCGCAGTGCCTTGGTATACGAGGAGCGAGAAGATATTCATGTATTCTTACAAGCCATGGAGTCACAGTGGATAGACTAGGTCAGGAGAAGAGACATGTTAGTATATATCTTACACGGGACAGCAACGTCTTTGGTGGGTAGTTCACAGAGATAATCTTATGGAGTGGAAGGAAATTAGAATCACCTTATCTACCAGGTTTGTAAGAAGCAATGCACCTATGTAGATTTGCACTTATAATGGTGATCAACCTGTTCAACACCACATTCAGTAGTGTGAGAGACTCTGGATAGCAGGACATGAAGCATTACCACCTTCACTCTGGGTGCATAAATTGTATTCCACTCTACAAGGGTGCACACGCACTTGGTATGTATATGCAAAACTACATCGAGAGACTGGAAACTGGAAAAATTTGACTACAGGAATGATCTAGACCTTTGACTACTTTTCTTCCCAACCTCCAATAGAAGAGGCATTAAAATTTGTCAAGCGGTTAACCATGGGAGATAGTGCAAAGGTGGAGGAACTCATACAGGAATTATTTGGTGAGATAGAATCAGAACGCATTTTGAATAAGAAGGAGAAGAATCCATATTACTTGGACGGGTTTGCCTTGATAAAGAAAAATGAAAGATTGTGTACATTGTGGATGATGAGGAAGTTGAAAACCTAGATATTGATCATTCACGGGGGCGTTCTAGGTCTTGGATAGTGCGAGATAAGGATACGTGTGCATACCATGAACCAATTAAGACAAATAAGGTCGATATAGGATCGGAGGCTAATCCTAAGCGAGCCATAATGGAGACTACCGATCGACTTCGAGAGGTGGCAAATATTATTAAGTTACTATGGGATTACTAGGACTTATTCCCTTGAGGGTATCATGAACTTAAAGGTGTGCATGAATCACTTGGGGAAATGAAGATAAAGCTTAAGGATGGTGCACACCCAATTAGAAAGAGGCCTTACATAATGAACCCCAATTTGTGTGAAAGGTCAAAGAAGAGATTGATAAGATGTTGAAATCTAGAATTATCAAGCCCCTTGATGAGTTAGAATGGGTTATTCCAATGGTGATTAGTATCAAGAAGGATGGAAAAATCCAAATATGTGTGGACTACATGGATTTTAATGTTGCATGTGTAACAAATCCATTCCCTGCACCATTTACTGAGGAAGTACTAGAAGGAGTTACAGGGTGTGAAATATATTCCTTCACAGATAGGTTTTTGGGTATCATCAGGTTAGGATTTCTCAGAAGGATCAAGAAAAGACAATTTTTACTACTGAATGGGGTATTTTTTCCTATACTGTGATGCCTTTTAGATTGAAAAATGCACCTACTATATTCTCACACATAGTTGTTCAGAATTCAAAGATTTTATTCACAACTTCTTACAGGTCTACCTCGATGATTGGACAGTATATGGACTTGTTAAGGATCACTGTGACAATCAAGCTTAATGTTTGAATGGTGTAGAAAATTGAGTATCTCTTTGAACATCAAGAAGTGTATATTTTCTACACCTTTTGGAATATTGTTGGGACACATAATCTACAAGGAAGGATTACTTGTTGATCCAGCTAAGGTTGCAGTAGTCATTCTAGACTGACAGAAGCACCTAGCGATCAAAGTGAGGTGCATGGATTTTTAGGTCACATAGGATATTATAGAAAATTCATCAAGGGATATGTAAAAATTTCCACACCTCTGGAGGAGTTACTGAAAGGAAAAGGTACATTATATTGGGGAGAATCACAGTAGCACGTGTTTGAAACATTAAAAGAGAAATTTACTACCGTATCTATCCTACGTTTTCCTTCATGGGGAAAACCATTTCATGTACATGTAGACACCTCCGCATGGCTATTGGCATAATATTAGCTAAACCTAGAGAATGTATTGTCGATCATCCTATCTCGCTTTGCTAGTAGCAAGTTGACTCATCTTTGAGCAATTATACAACTACATAGCATGAAGATTTTTCAATGATTTATGTGTTACACAAGTTTCGAAAGTATTTTCTAGCTACACCATTTGTATTCTATATGGATCACATGGAATTGAAGTACTTGGTAAACAACCCCATCTTGTAATGGTGTATATACAGATGGGTACTCTTATTTCAAGAGTTTGATTTCACGATTGTGGAAAGTCCATGGAAAACTAATTATGGACTAGACACCTATCTAGAATTCACTCAGGAGAAGAGGAACAAACGATTAAAGAAACCATGCCAAATGCCCAATTATATAGGTTACAACATGCACCATCATAATTAGAAGACATTGTTGTCTTTCTACATACTAGTGTGGCACAAGAAGGAATGAAGGCATTAGAAAAGAAACAACTTGTTATACATGCAACACCGTTTATGTTAATCAGTGGTGACCTCTACAAGTTAGGAAGATATGAAGTATTACACCATTATGTATTAGAGCATGAGCACAAGGATATTATGGAAGAAGCCCATTGTGGTATTGCATGAGGCAACTATGCAAGTGATGTAGCTTCTGGAAGATCCTACTTATTGGATTATGGTGGGAGACATTATATAAATATTTTAAAGCATATTACAAAGCATGTGACCATTTTCAGCATCTAAGTAAACCAAGTACACAAGAGGTGAGATGCCTTTAAGACCAATTACTAGTGCCGAACCATTTGAGAAATGGGCCATCGACTTTTTAGGACCTATTTTGTCACCCGCATGTAGGACTAGATCACGCTATATCATTAGTTGCATAGATTATCTCACACAAGGTGGCGGAAGAAGCACCTACAAAGGATTGTAAAGTAGATAGGTTTCTATGGGAAAATGTTCTTACAAGATATGGATGTCCTTTAAGATTGACAAGTGATAGGGGTACACACTTTTTGATTGAGACAATAAGGATCCTATTAGATGATTTTATGGTCACACACCATAAAACTACACCCTATCATCCTCATACAAATGGAACTGCTGAGACTTTCAACAAGATTTTGAGTCAGACATTGACAAAAATTTATGATGTTGGAAGAAAGGATTGGGATGATAAAGTGTAAGTTGTTCTTTGGGCATATAGAACCACTTATAAGAGATTGAACAAGGCCACACCATTTCAGTTGGTGTTTGGCGTAAAATCCATTCTTCTTATATAATTTATGTTACCTTCTTTTCACATTACACGCGTTGGAGGTCTAGCTGATGAGCAAGCTTTAGATGAGCACATTAATAAGATGATTCAACTAGATGAGAAAAATCCATAGCACGATGGAGTCGGAAGAAGGAAAAGGCCAGGAAGAAAGCATGGCATGACATAAACATAAGGGATAAGAAGTTTGAGATTGGACAAATGGTACTTCTCTATGACTCTAAGTTCTTGCACCATCCAAGAAAGCTTAAAGTACATTGGTTGGGGCCGTATGTCATCACTTACATACTTGAATCAGGTGCTTGTTAGTTAGAAGCACTTGATGGAACACGACTACCCGGTTACTTTAACGAGAGTAGGTTGAAGCCCTACTATAAATAAGTCTTCTTGGTGTTTGTAATAAGGCAGTATTTCCATTTAGATTAGGTTTTCAATTCTATATTTCCTTAATGTATTTCCTTCATTGTCGTTATGCTTTTTCAATTTAGTTTTTGTTCTTGTGTAATAAGCATGCTTGCACACATGAAGCTAATTACTATGTGAATAATGTTTATGCGCAGAGGACTACACATACTTTTAGTGTGGGGTGGTTGTATTTATCCAAGTAAAAGACTGTGGGAATTGAAAGTGAAAGGAATAAGATCTGCGAGTGTGCTTTAAGTCAAAATAAGATTTCTTCTCAAAAGTGACCAAGGATGGAGATGAATGAAAGGAAAGTATAACACAAGGTAAGCAGAGGCCATGATAACTACCAGGAGAAAGTTTAGTGATGAAATACTCATGTGTAAAGGCGCATCTTTGAAGAGAAGTATGTGACCAGAGGGTAGGAAGGTGTGGTAGAAGGTTATAGTTGGGGCATGAAGATGTACCGCGTGGAACAAATGAATTTGGTTAATGAATGAGATAATATTTGGTAGGTGAAGGAGCAATAAATGCATCAAAATTTTAAAAATTATATAAGGATGGGATGTGAATTCATTTTTACCATTGCGACTAAGAGTATTTGAGGAAAGAGCTAAGTGCAAAGAGCCGAGTGATCGGGTTAAGGTGTGAAGGGTGTGAAACCAAGCATGACAAATAGATATATGCAAAAAGAAGCATGCATCCTTAGTGGTGAAGGGTTTGAGCGAAGAAAGGTGGCGAGAGAGGAATTAGGGCACGAAGTTTCCCACCTAGGGAACGATTGAATTGAGCTAGGGTTTGATTCGCAAAGTGCAGAGCCAAAGAGGAGAAGAAAGTTTAATTTGGATGAAGAATCTGAGGAATCAAGGGAGAGTGAGTGTGCATCTCCTACCCCACTCGAGTAATAAGATGAGCCATAGAACAAGGAAGAGAAAAAATATGAAGAGATGAAGGACAGAGAAGAAAGAGAGAAGACAACCTCCAAATCTACGCATGTGACTGCTCAAGGTGTAACAGGATAGGATCCTAACCTTAAAGCTACAATTCCTAAGGGTCCTATATCAAAGAGGATGAGTGGGGAACACAGTGCACCACTCATGGGCTATGTAGAGGACACTAGAAAAATCATCTGCACATGTTTCCAAAGCACTGTAGAACAAAAGGATTTATTTGGCTGGGAATTAATGGATGGGGATATGGTGACCATTCGCACTAGAAAGAAACTCTCATGGTCAATGCATACCCACATGGATGAGCCTAACTTTGATGTATGTGAAGAGTCATGCATTTTGAGATGGCTGAAGAAGGCACCCCAAGCTAGACATATGATAGTAAAGCCTACTGTCATGTCAGATGAGCAGGTCAACAACACATTGGTGAAGGTTTCTATTGAAGTTGTGAGAAGAAACATGGAAAAATATGTAATGATAAGAGTGTTGCATGAGGAGCTAAAGAAAAAGGATGCAGAGATAGTGCGCATAATGCAAGAGAGGGACTTAGTGTAGAAGAAGAATGAAGTATTTATCAGCATCACAGAGGAGATTGGAGACAATGTCATAAGAGCTAGGCCACACTTAGAGACCAAGGTACCACATACATTTCCCTCAATGATACATTATGTAGGAAATTTGGTGGACCTGGTACTTGAAGATGAACCTCTGCGCATGCCAGTGCCAAGGAATCTAGAATAAGAAGTAGAATGAGAGAAAGCTTTAGTGATGTGAAATATTACATCCTATGAAGGGTTGTTGCAAGCGCTACAAGAAAAATTGAAGAAAGCAGACCAAGATTTGAACATCTCAAGCATGACTTGAGGTTCTTATCAACATAAAGACCCTAGAAGAAAATAACAAGGTCTAAAGAGCAATGAAGGATGAAACATTGGGCATACGAAATATTGGCAATGGTTAAGTAAGAGTGAAAGGCCACGACAACAACACAAGAGCCACACAAGATTCGGTTGGAAGAGCTTGGGAGCTCATTACACGAAAGATGGATCTTTTAGAAGGAAGAATGACCTCAATTTACGGTGTTGTGTTGGTTCCGCAAAATGAAAAAGGGTAAATTGCAAGGATGAATTGGAGTCCATTGTTGTGGACATTCTAGAAAAAGTATAACAAGCATTCGATGAATGACGGGCCTTGGAGGCCGAAATAAAGGAGGAGTATCCAGAGTTGCTCCTTTAAACTGATAGAGATGAGGTTTCCTCATAAAACTTCTTTATTCATCTACATTATTTCTTATTCTTTTCATTCTTTTATTCTTTACTTCATTTTTGAAGATACTCGATTGTCGGGAAACAATGAGATTAGTGTGGGGTAATGTTGATCGAGAATGCTTAATAGAACTCACACAAGAAGTCCATGTAGGAAAACAATTCAGGTTTAAGGGTGTTAATGGATAGGAAGAACGAACGCATGGAGTAGAAGTTCAACATTCAGGACTTAGCTGATTTTGAGCATGAAGACATTTTAATAATATGGCATGTGGAACACACCAATGATGCGAGACACATGCACACCATGCATTATCTATCTTTAGAGGATCGGATCGAAGCATTTACCATGGAGGCAAGCTAATAATGGATTGATTGTCTTCTTGATTAAGCGTAAGAGGTCTATAGATAACACACTTGCATGTGTGGTTATGCTTGTAAATAGTGCATGGCTATTAATAGCATGCGGCCTATTTTTGGAATAGATAAGCGGTGAAGGGAAAGTCCCCACCCTATATATATGATGTGAATCACATAGTAGTTAAAGAGAGATATATAGGTATATGTAGAGTGTAAGAGGTAAGCATAAAGAGATATGTGCATATGATTGGATTATTATATTAGATCCATGCGCGCATCGGTATAGAATGCCATTATTGTAAGGAGCTTCTATGTTTATTAATAGATGGAAGTTATTGGCTAAATCTAAGTGTCATTCCTATGTGTAATTGAGTAGTGCATGTTCTTGATTCAATCATGATTATTATTTAAGCTTGTTCTTTCATAGATCTGAATATGGCATGCATTTTAGAATGATGGATTAGTTATGGATCTATATTTTTCTTCCTTCATCGTGTTAACATCCTACTACAACAAACCTAAAGAGGGACCTGGTACCTTTGCGCACTTCGAGTGAGCACTTAGTCTAGGATAAGTGATATGCCAGTGCTTCTAGGGTGTTCTCTGGTAAATTCTAGGCCACATCAAGTAGGTATATTATGAATATTTTCCAAGTGGGATGAGGTTTTTTAATCATTGGGTTTTTATGAACAATTTATAAGAAGGAAAATTGGTTGTAAACCCTCCATAAACCCTAGGTGTATATCAACTTGAGAGATCTTTCTCAAAGTGACCCATAATTTATTTCTTGTGAAAATTCAATGATTGTAGGTTGTAGAGGACTACTACAACTTTATCTAGGTGTAATTTAGAGGTTGCGATAGTATGTGGGCCCCACTTAAAAAATACAAGTTTTGAATATTTTTTTTTTTTTTTGTGCAAAGTTTTCCATTGAATCGATAACTAATTTATCATTTAAAGAATTATTTGAGAAATTATTGATGTCCATGATGGTTTCCAATCATGTTTGTACCTTTGGGAGGTATGTTGTTCCCTATCTTACATAACAGGTTTTGAGGTAGTTGTTGGCAATTTGCGGCAGTCTAAGTGCGAGAGGAGTTTTGGAGGTGCTACAAATCATATTTTTAGCTTGATTTTAGTTTGTTTATTACCCCGAGGTAATTATATTTACATTGGTATACCACACTTGTGTTTTTATTATATTTTAGGAATTTATGGCTTATTTACTAAAGACTATTTTTTAGGGTATTTGGTTGTGCATGGTCTCAAGTAGGTTTCATGGCATGAGAATTTGTTGCGAGTTTTTCATTATTTATAAAGGTTTTGAAGGTTTACACAACATTTATAGGTGTCTTCCATGTTTTGGTGAATGTGATTTTTCTCTATAACATTCCCTTTATGGAGAGTTGTTTGTTTTGGTGTTTTAGGGCTTCTTAAGTCTTAATGAAGGTCTAGATGATTCTAAGAGATGGTGGCGACCTATATGGTCCTTTTTGTGATGTTTTTATCATGTTCTTATAATTTGGTGATGTATTTTACTATTACGTCTGACCTAGGTAAGTTATAATGAAGAGACAAGTCTAAAATCTAGTTAGAAGGCTCATTTGAGCTAGTTGATAGGGATATCGAACTACATTATCTCCTATCCATCATCTCCTCATCGGATCCCGAGTAGGCATAAGATGATCGGACATAGGAATATCATCTATCTATATCTCTCGGGCACAGAGAAAAACCAAACCCCCGGCTACCAGAACTATCTTATCTCTATAGGGGAGGGGCTAGCCGATAGACATCTAGAGGCCCCCCTACTACTCTCTATATAGGGCGGGCTCCCAGAGCGAGATAGGGTAGATAGGGCCCCCCTCCATAGTTTAGTTCAGAATTACCTTTCCGCATGTGAGCCAGAGGATGGTTGAAAGAGGTGAAGAAGGTATTTGTGACCTTAATGAGAGGGAAATAATGTTGTGATTTTGTTCTAGAGAGAGATCGGTATGGGAAAGATAGGGCATATTTTGAAATCATCTTGAAGAAGAAGCATGCGTGCAAGGGAGGCTAGAGAGAATATTTGAGGAAGATGGAGAGGAAAGTGAGCTTCATGGTGTCATCATTACTTGTTATAGCAAAAATGAAGTATGAAAAACATTTCAGATGGATTTTGTTGGTGTTGAGTCATCTAGGGGTTTGTAGACACTAAATCACACATTTTGGGTATTTATCTAGTCTTGACCACATACTACTATTCATATGATTCCTAAGTGAGAAAAGTATTAATTAACCATTGTATTTGGCCTCTTTGCTTGCTTTCTAGTTTTCTTCTTGGTCTTTTACTCCTTGCCAAGTTTTTGTTTTCATACTTTGGCATTTTCAACTCTAGACATCGGCACCCGGCCCGGGATGTCGCGCCTAAACACCCTCATCCCCTCTGGGTGCCCCAACCTCTTTGTATCTTGCTTGCATCTTTTAGGTTCTTTCTAGCTGTTGGGCATCTTATTTTCTTGGTGTTCAAAGTTTTAGTGGTTAATTATGAAATTCAACTAAAGGAATCCTAATATACAAATCTATGTAGCAATAATAAAGGACCAAACACTAAGCATTATCTATCACCACCTAAGGTTGCATCAAAAGGCATTTACAAGAGCATTCAAGCATCTATCTAACATCCACACAAGGGAAAAGGACTACATTATTCTACATACACTTCATAGGAGGAGAAGTTCATTTTTCTATTCACACATCTATCTACATATTATACATCTAGCTATTTCTATCTATTAAAGTGTGTCTCACACAAGATCTACCTAAGGCACGATTCTACACACACCTAGAACTACATGGAGTCTGAAATGTAGTGTAGTGCCCAGATCGTAATTTCACTCATTCAAGTGACCATTGGAGTCATTCGACTTCCCATTTGCATCTTTTTATTTTTAGGATTTGATGTGTTTTGTGGTTTTGCAGGTGCTTATTTCTTATTGCAGGTTTCAGGTGAATAACAGTGAAGTGCAGCAACATACAAGAGACATCCAAAGGAACATCTCATGACCTGTGGCCCGAGTTCCATGGATTTTGAGTAGTCACATCTACCCATAGAAGTTCTTTTGTGCCCCATGCACCCCTAAACCTATATAGGTTCCCTAGTCCTAGCATTTCCAACACTCCTGTATTTTTTGGGTTCGTTTGAGACGATCGATCCCCTATTCCATCCATTTTCAATATCATCACAACTTTGGCATTAGTTTAAAACAAATAATTCTTTTTATACCTTCATTTAAAACTAGGTTTTTAAATATAAATTACCTGGATAAAATCCATACTTAATTTTTATATCATTTTGTTGGTACATATTTATATTTAGCAACTATTTATTTCAATATTTGCTTAATCATTGGTGAACCCATCTCATTTGAACATGCTTCGATCCTTATTTTCTTTTTCATCTCTTTTATCATGATTCCTAACATTCATCAAATTTCTTTCTCTAAATTACTTCAAATGCATCCACCTTGCAAAGTGGTTCTTTAAAAATCCCTAGACACCATGTTTCTCCCTAAAGATACATCACTGCTCCAATGAGTGTTATTTTTATCGTCTATCTCGATGATTTTATTTGTCCTATTCCTTAATCTAATAAACCCATATTGGAGTCAATTCAAGCTTTGTATTCTTTATTTCAAGATAAATTTTAGGCTATGGAATCCACGATTACATCTCTTAAATCTGAAATCCAACATCTTAAGGATGTTTCTCAAGATCATGCTAGTTCTTCTTCTCATCCTCATTCTATGTATTCTACATGTGCTCAT
The DNA here is from genome assembly GCA_018340775.1 of Taxus wallichiana var. yunnanensis. Taxonomy (NCBI): domain Eukaryota; kingdom Viridiplantae; phylum Streptophyta; class Pinopsida; order Cupressales; family Taxaceae; genus Taxus; species Taxus wallichiana. Next base: position 333,558,698 of record CM031242.1, read on the forward strand.
ATCAGTGAACCTCAATTCTTGCAATTACATGATATTCGTACTGATCTCCTTAGTCATCAATTGATCAAATTTCCATCTACTTTTATCTATCCTCCTTATCAACTTGTATATCAACATCTTTCATGTTATAATTATCATCAAATCAATGGACATAATGAAAATGCATATTATGCTTTAAAACAAAGAATCGATGATCACGGAATCAATTTTTATGTCAAATGTTCCTTAAACTTACCTAAACCATGATATTTCAAAGATAGCCTTCAGAGACCTTTCCAACGATTGTAAGAATTAGAAAAATGAATACTCGAGCTCAAGATATGTCTAGTCAAAGTTTGGTCAACCGGAAGGTCAACATTGGTCAACATGTCCATGGTGACATGGACGCATGCACAATTGGCCAAGTGGCTCGATTAACGACGGAAAGTGGTAAAGAGGACAAAAAAAAGTATTGGTTTGGGCTCCACCAATCTTCGTCAGGTGAAAAGTTGTTCGTTGAAACAAGAGGCTCAACTTTTGTAATGGAAGGGAGCTCGACCATCATGAGGATGATTATATCATCGCCAACGTGGTGGGTCCTCAAACCACCATATGGCTTGCCACCACAAGTTTGATTTTCCTATCAAAGATTAACATGTGGTCTTAATTGTCATAGTTCATTTTGAATATCACATTACACTACTTGGGTTGAATTCCATTTTATTACCTTTGTGATTCTTTGATATAACTTCCATGTTAATTACCAAGCCACATTATTTGCTATGTTCGGGCTTATTATTATCCAACTTGGAGAGCTCGAGGATATACCACTAAGTTTGGGGATTACATTATCATGGACAAAGGATATCTCATATCCTATCAACTCAGTGTATGTATATATCCAAACAAACCAATATATCCTTTGGCGCTTTATATTATTTGCCACACATTTTATGCTAACTCCATCACTTTATCTCCTTATCCCTCCAAACTCCACACAGTATTTCCCCTCCAAATAGCCATAACTCATAACATATAACCAAAGTTCCCAAATTTGGAACATTCCACATAGGCCCACGTTAAAATAAAACTAAAATGGCTCAAAATCCAATTAAAATCTAAACCGCCCTATCTTTTAAAAACCTCCTCCACCCTTTATGCAATTGGATGTGGGATTAAAACAAAAGGAGGTAGAATAGGAGAAGGAGGGGGGATTTGAACCCTTGACCTCACACATACCAACCTAAGCACTTAACCAACTCACCTAATAGCTCACTTGGATTATAAATTGAGCTCAGAGACTTTTATAGAAGGAAGTGTTAGGTCCATGTATAGGTAGAATAGGGGCACTTGCGAGAAAATGCAATTTTGAGGAACTTCTGCTCACATCCAAACTCTCTATTTATATATGAAATTTTCTCATAATTTTGAGATGATCATGATGGTGTGATCATTTTTCTAATTTGGATCTTTTTTATAGAGTTATTTTCTATTAAATTCACACAAAGGCGTAGAACCAAAGGGAGACACCGTTGCAAGTGGATCAAGAAGGTGAAGGACATAGGCTGAGCTCCATTAACATCCTTCAAAGGTCTGAAACACAGTTTTGTAGGTTTTTGATTCATTATTAGTTAATGTAAAGGTTATTTTATTTACATATTTAACATTATTAATGGATTGGTTCACCACGAACCCAGGGACGTAGGAATTTTGAACCCCGTAAACAATTTGGGTGTTGTGTTCTGATTTTGTTTTCAATTTCTGATATTTGCAAGTAAATTAAATTCAGAATATGAATATGGATGCAACTATAATTAGTAATTGATAAAATTGGGAAATCAATTAAATCTGAAATAATGATTTTGGGGCTTCGATCAAACAGTGAATTTTTTAGTAAATTACAAACTTAATTTCAGTTTGAATTCAGTCCTAAATCAGATTTTAATCAATTTTTGGAAGTCTAAAATCCTTTTAAGTTGATTAAAATTGAATATCCTTTGAAACGATTAAAATTGTTAATTTCAAGCACCCATTTTTGGATCATGTTTGGTATCAGAGCAGTTAGATTGTCGGATTAGCTTCTAATTGTGTTTGAAATTTTGGTTTCATTTTTCAGTTATGCATACATTTTGGGGCTTGTTAATATTCTTTTGCAGTGTGTAATTTTGGAGTTACATGTTGTTTGCAGGAAACAGGGAATCATGGGCAAGTCATCCAAATAGGAGCAATTGGATGAGCTTGAAACCATAAACCGACAACTCTAGGAAGAAAACTCTTTCCGAATGCTAATTTTTACTCATTGGAAGAGGAAATAGTGCGGTTAAAATTTGAGCCACAATCCTCTATAACCAAGAAAGAGGAGTATGTCAATGAGATGCTTGCAGAGAGAAAGAATTTGATGGTTTTTGTTAAAGACTTACAGGAAAAAAAAAAAAAAAGACCAAGGATGCTCTCTTGGAAAATTTGCAACAAGGTGAACAAAAGAATGAAATGCCTTCCAAAATAGATGCCAAGTTCTATGATAGAATGCACTTGTAAGTTGTTCACATTATAATTCTTCCTCTCATTCAATTTCAAATATTCCTTTGGGTTAGTTTGAAGAAAACACTAAGGGAATTAGGTATAAGCTAATGGTTAAGATGGGATATAACGAAAAGGCCTTGGTAAAAATAGACAAGGTGATGTTAACCAAATACGGTAGAGGATCAGCCTCGATTTACGGGTTTGGGTTATTCTAGTGGAAAAATGGAAATTGGAGAAATTTCCAAAGAAGTTGAAGAAAGACAAGCTTCCAACATGCCCAGATCTACACCACTAGAATTGCAGAGGATTCCACCATCAAGAGGAATAATGAAAGGTATAAGAAAAAAGGTAAACTAGGTAATGAAATTCTACCTCCTCCCACTTACACTAGAAATAGCAGTAAGGGGAAATTAAATCCTAAGACTTCTAAAACACTCTTTCAGTTTGAACAATATAGCTTTGGAAGATAGAAGTATGCTTTTGCTTGCACATTTTTGAAGGTACTAATCATTCTACAACATGTTGTTGGAAGAGAGAAATAATGGTTAAGAAGTTAATGCCTTTTTGAATGATAAGGCAGGTGCAAAAGACCAATCTCACTCTAGTAAGGAGAGAAATGGAAAAACGGTTACCTCTACTAAACAGAGGAATAATTATCCTAGAAAGAGTTTAGGAGATGGAAAATGGGTAAGACTCCTAAAAATAGGGAAATTAAATTTTTTCCCATTGTAAAAGGAATGGTCATGATGTTAAGATGTGTTGGTATGTTCCTTTAGTGCAACATTGGAAAGTTGTTAAAAAGGAAAATAATGTCAAACCAAATTTTTTTGATCTAACTCATGTAAATGCTCATTTTAGTACTGAGGAAAAACCACCTAAACATGAAAAATCCAAGTAATTGGATGGGTAAAATATTCCTCAACTTTATGTTTGCATTGCAGTAACTGGTAATAGTATGCAAAAATTTTCAAAGCTATATTTTAGGGATTCGATCCTATGTTTATATTTAGCTTTGAAATAATTTGGAAGCATCCATAGAGAATATTTTAGTGATAGGTTCATCATACTCATATTCATCTTCTCACATTTTGGTTAGTTATTCCATTTATGACAATAGTATGCAGGGATATGGGCATCATTAGAATGTCTATTTTGAAACTTGCAGTTTCATTGTATTGTCATTAGAGCAAATTTATGGATATGCTTATATAAGACCCATTACGGGCACTGTTTGATATTGTAATAAATAGACAAACTTGTTGTATCCACATGTGTTATTTGCACTAATTTATAAGACCCTTATTTTGGGTAAATTTGATGTTTGTAACTATCGATGTGGTTGTAATTAGGGTGTAAATTTATTGCACTAACAAACTAGTTTGTAAAGGCACTAGTTGATCACTTTTTAGATTATGGTAGTTCACAAATTTGGGTAAGAATATAATTTATTATCTATCCCTTTACTGATTCAAAGCATGTACGGATAGATTTGGAAAATTCATGTTGATTCATATTTTGACTATAGGAATTTTGGGCGTTGATGGTTTAATTATTCGGATAGTGAATATTTGCGGTTGTAATCAAAGATAATCACAAAGTGTCGGTTGAACTCTAGCTTCACATTATAGATGGGTGTTATTATCTGACTTATTATTTGTGATGGAGATATAGTGTTTATGGTAGACTCACATGGATTTAGTTTGTTGACCATAGCTATTTTTGGGCATTGATAGTCTAATTTATTCTAGATAGTGAATATTTGCGGTTATTACTGATTTGGATGAACAGTGGGCACTATCCTAATTGTGTACAATTTAGATGTCTAGTATATTGATCTATGTTATGAAATTATAATTTAAGTAATCATTGTATCACAAAGTGACAGTTGAACACTAGCTTTCGTATTAGAATGGGTGTTATTATCTAGTCAATTATTTTTTATGGCATTACAGTGGGGTATGACAATTCATAGTTGTGTGTAGAGTTGACAGGGTTACAACGTTTCAGTTGAACACTAGCTTAATTGGGTGTTATTATCTGATTGGTTATGTAATTAGCTAATCAAATATTTGCATTTTATTAACCTATAATGTTATTTTGGGTTCTTGTATGTGTTTTTGCAATACAAGAAGAGATAACATGTTTTGTGGGTTGATACACAACTTTTTGTGGACAAAAATCCTTCTTAGTAGGGAGGAGTGATCAAGGGATCAATTTTAGTGTCAAATGTTCCCTAAACTTCCCTAAACCATGCTAGTTTAGTATAGCCTTCGAGACCTTTCTGACAACTATAAGAATGAGAAAAATGAACACTCTGAGCTCAAGATATGTCTAATCAAATTTTGGTCAACCGAAAGGTCAACATTAGTCAACAGGTCTATGATGACGTGGAAGCATGCACAATTGGTCAAGTGACTCGATTAGCAACAGAAAGTGGAAAAGAGGACAAAAAAAGTATTGGTTTGGGCTCCACCGGTCTTCATTAGGCGAAAAGTTGTTTGTTGAAACAAGAGGCTCAACTTTTGTAACAAAAGGGAGCTCGGTCGCCATGAGGACAATTATATCATCGCCGACGTGGTGGGTCCTCAAACCACCACGTGGCTTGCCACCACAAGTTTGATTTTCCTATCGAGGATCGACAGGTGGTCTTAATTTTCATATTTCATTTTTAATATCACATTATATTACTTGGGTCAAATTCCATTTTATTACCTTTGTAATTCTTTGATATCAAATTCCATGTTAAATACCAATCCACATTATTTTCAATGTTTGGGCTTATTATTATCCAACTTGGAGAGCTCGAGGATATACCACTAAGTTCAGGGATTACCTTATCAACAATCAAGGATATCTCATATCCTATCAACTAGGTGTATGTATATATCCAAACATACCAATATCTCCTTTGGCGCATTATATTATTTGCCACGCATTTTATGCTAACTCCATCGCTTTATCTCCTTATCCCTCCAAACTCCATGCATCCTTATCCCTCCAAATAGCCACAACTCATAACATATAACCATAGTGCCCAAATTTGGTGCATTCCACATAGGCCCACATTAAACGGTGGCTAAAATGGCTCAAAATCCAATTAAAAACTAAACCGCCCTATCTTTTAAAGACCTCCTCCACCCTTTATGCAATTGGATGTGGGATTAAAACAAAAGGAGGTGGCATAAGAGAACGAGGGGGGATTTGAACCCCTAACCTCATGCATACCAACCCAAAGTGCTTAACCAACTCACCTAATGGGTCGCTTGGATTATAAATTGAGCTCTCAGAGTTTTATAGAAGATAGTGCTAGGTCTGTGTATAGAAAAAATAGGGGTACTTGCAAAAAAATGCAATTTTGAGGCACTTCTACTCACATCCAGGTCTCAAGTTCTATATGAAATTTTCTCATAATTTTGAGACAATCATGATGGTGTGATCATTTTTACAATTTGGAGATTTTTGATAGAACCAAAGGGAGACACCGCTGCAAGTGGATCAGGAAGGTGAAGGACATAGGTTGAGCTCCATTAACATCCTTCAAAGGTCTGAAACATAATTTTTAGGTTTTTTATTCATTATTGGTTAATGTAAAGGTTATTGTATTTACATATTTAACATTATTAATGGATCGGTTCACCACGAACCCGAGGACGTAGGAATTCCGAACCCCGTAAACAATTTGGGTGTTGTGTTCTGATTTTGTTTTTAGTTTCTGATATTTGCAAGTAAATTAAATTCAGAATATGAATATGGATGTAACTATAATCAGTAATTGGTAAAATTGGGAAATAAGTTAAATCACAAATAATAATTTTTGGGGCTTCGATCAAACACTGATTTTTTTTTATTAAATTACAAACTTAATTTCAGTTTGAATTTAGTCCTAACTCAGATCTTAATCAATTTTTGAAAGTCTAAAATCCTTTTAAATTGATTAAAATTGAATATCCTTTGAAACGATCAAAAATTTTAGTTTCAAGCACCCATTTTTGGATCAATCAAACATCTTGCACATCAAGGATTTATCTCATTCATTGCACAACATTTTGTTGCATGCCCATCTACAAATGCTACATCCAAATGGGATCCTAAATATGCTCCTTCTATGTCTCATGAACATCATGCCATCACTTCTAATATGCCTTCTTCATCTAGTCAAGCACCACCTATTCAACCCACTCTAACTAAGAAACCACCTCTCAAGGTCTATTTTTCATTACCTCCTCCTACTGAGTCATCTGCAACATTACCAAGTCAAACAAAGAAACCAACATCTCCTCCTCTTAAGTCTTCTACGAGTTACCAATTTCAAATAAGCAACCACCCAATATGCAAGACCATCAAAATGTAGCTTGCCTTTTTCAAATTTCACACTTAAGGCTCCTTCACCATCACCACTTTAGCATCTAATCACTTTTTTCAAGGAAAATACTCCTTACATTTATCCACTTCACATCATCAAATAGATCTTCGTCACTTACATACTTGGGGGCATCATAGCTTCTCCCTTCTTGCATTATAATTAAAATTCTCTGTCATCCCATGAACTTGATGCTCTATGCTTAGTGTCTAATATCTCCTAAGAATCAATACAAACCACTTGATATACTTGTATCATCATTACCCAATGACACACTCTTGTGTTATAATTCACATTGGATTGTTGAGGGATCACTATATTCATGAACCTCACATCATACACACTACACATATTTCTCGTACACATTCATCACAACACACTACCTTATGACACACTCTAGTTCCATAGTTCATAATTGACTGTTGAGGGTCTAAATCTAAAATGAACCTCACCACACTCACTCGCTTAATCACTCACTCATTCACTCTCACCACTCTATGATATATCGATGATATATTTCTAGCGCACAATTAAAACCATTTCCCAATGACATGCTCTTGTTCTATGGTTCATTCTTCACTTTTGAGGGGTCTTTTATAAATGAACCTCATTTCATTCATACTCATTTACATCCACTCTAGGGTCACGTTTCTCCTATCACACTCACACTACGTTCTATTCCATTCACACTCACAAAGATATCGTGCATATCTTGGTCGTACATTGTTCTTGCTTACTTATACTGCATGATACATATTTCCTACTATGCTATCTAGATTACATCATATGTCATTATATTTTCTATGTACATATGCATGTTCACTTAATTTCTAGTTTTGATCACGAGACTCTACATATATTATTACACACAAGCATGGATGATTGGAACTATACTTCTTACTAGTTCCACAAAGAAGCTTTGTGGGAATCCAATTTCTTACACATCACAGTGTGTTATTATTTTGATTTATACTACTTCCTATTCATATTAACACACTACATTATATCAGATAATACACGTTTTGACATATTTTCTATCTTTCTAACATGTTAATTGGTGCTTCATGTGTATCATTTGTCTTGCAGAACTCTTTTCTACCATGGTTGTGCATTACATTACTTGGTATTGTATGTCATTATTTGTGGGATTTTCTCTGTCTTGTGTGCACATTTTATGCTTTTGGCCACATCGTCCTTAATTTTCTTATGACATCATGAGTGATGTCCCATGTTTGTAACCCGCATTTTGCATGCACGGACCAAATTTTTTTATTGCATGGCCCATATTTTTGTATGCACAAATTTGCAGATTTTTCCATAGGAAAATCCTCATTCCCCATCATGAAAATTTTTCTTTGTAAAATATTCCAAAATGGGGATTGGGTGAAGCTGAAATTTCAAAGGGGTGTTATTGGGAAAAAACCCATATCAAAAATTTCATTCCATCACAAACCGAGTACCGTATACCCACTTACTAGAAATAGTAATCCTTCATACACAGATGGTTACTATTTTAGGTAATTCATCACCAAAAGAATTTGTGATGAAAATAATGTGCACTAAGGATAAACATGTGGTCCGACCAATTGGTCGGTCTGGAAAACAACAAAAATCACCACTTACTAAAAATAGTAAGTCTCTCATATGGGTGGTTGTCATTTGAAGTAAGTCATCTCATAAGAGAAATCTAGCATAAGACGGTGTACACAGGAAAGTAATACAAGTAAAACTCATTGGTATGGTCATCTCGGCCAAAAATCACCACTTACTAAAAATAGTAAGTTGTCTTATAGGCACTTTCTATAGATAGTAAAATGTTCTGGAAAGAATATTTCATAAGAGTGAAAAAAGGAGCAACCATTCAAGTCAAAATCATCAATTGGGGACCGTAGAGGCAATTTCGATAGTTGCTAAAAATAGGAATTTTTTTCTTTCCAAATATAGTAAATTTTGAGGAGAAACAATGAAGTTTAAATTCACGGGGTAAAACTAGCGCAGCCCTTCTCGTCGTAGTATGTTGAAGTGGGTGAAAGTGTTTATACCTATATGTATCTTGATGATCTCAAGTCATGCATGTTTTCAAAAAAATGGAAAATCAAAGACAAAATTCTCACAAGTGGATTGTTTCCGGTTGTTGGGCATCATGTGTCTATAGAAATCATTGAGTTGGTCTTAGCCTACCCAAATAACTATGAACTGATACATGGAAAATTCAAGCGAGATAATGGCACAGTCATGGTGGTCATCAATCCTAGAGCTATCTCACTTGCATTGTAAATTCCCACCTCACCAAAGATAGTAATCATCATGAAGGAGAAAGTTATACAAGAGTGGAATAACATAGAAGCCTATATATGTAATGCATCACACTGCGGGTTCATGGATGAAGACAGGGAGAAAGCCTTCCAAAATTCCAAAAACACTCTCAATATGTGAATTTCACAAAATCTATTTAGATGCAATCACCCTCCTCAGTAGGGTGATGGGAGAAGTAAGTATAAGGGATTTTCAATATTGGATGACACTCTTTATTCTAACCATGACTGAAGGAGATCAAAAGATAGATTGGGGAAGATAATCAGCAACAACTTACATCTCTAGCTGCTCCAAGTATCCATGACGAAGAAGTTCCACATGACTTCCTATTTGGTATATATTTTCATCGGTTCAAGGTCATTCAAGGATTGTCCCTCACACAAAGCATATTTCCTAAAGTCTCATCATTTTAGAAACTCCCTCAATTGATCTTGAGATAAATTCACAAAAATTTCACCCGCGTGAATGATGCTTTCACGATGTTCATTGTCGAAATATGGATGTTGATTTAGAGGAAAGAATGTCACCACAAGAAGCATCCCCGATCAAAATATATGGATCCTATTTACTCCAATTATCCACTTTATCCTAAATTCAAGTCTTTGGATTCAATCAAGCCCCACTAAGGTTACCTAGGTACCTTAGTGATGAAAGAGTGTTATTCGATCATTACAAGAAGCTTGCAGACAGTGAATAACACTCAGAAACAGAAAGAAGAAGCTTTTCTCAATCCCTATCTCCCTCGAGTTTTCACATGTAAGAATGTAAATGATACATCCCACTTAGAGATGCCCTTCGTACACCTAACTCTGAACCATTACATTCCTAGGGCCAAATTCAACATAAGGACATATCTAAACACATTCCATGTCCCAGTTCTACCAAGTTCCACAAATAGAGTATTATTGGGCCATCTGGTTTGATAACTTCAATGTACAAGAGAGGGGAAATATGAGGATGACAGAGGATGAAATGAAGAAGTATCAGTTCCCATGGTACAAAGATGGTTTACGAGATGATGAAACTCAACTTTATGATCCAGTGCACGAAGCGGTCAAAACTTCCCCCTTTCCCAAGGTGAATTGGCATGTTCATGAGTTTGGAGACATCATGTAGCAGACATGCAAGGTAGTCAAGAGAACACGGAATGGTTCCATAGAAAAGGTTTGTTTCCATTCAATCACATAGTATTCCCGAGCTCAAAATCAAGCTTCACAATAGTCATCATCTAAGGTAGTGGATGTTACTTCAAGTTTAGGCCACTCTAGCACGAGCTCAAATTGAATAGTTGTAGATTCGAAGGCTTCCTCTCATGAGAAGTCACCCAAGAGAGATAGAATAGAAGAAGATCTAGTTGTGGAAACACAAGTTGTTGAAGAGGATGCATTTGAATCTAGTTCTTGAGCTGCCACATGAGATCCCACCTCTTGTTAACAATACGCCTCTCTTATCTAGGACATATCTCCCAAACCTAAGTAGGGAACTATTGATATTTTGGACACATAGCCTAAATCTAATGAAACGTTCCCTTGGATGAAGGATAAAATTGCACAAGACACGCATCACTGTTCGGTAGGTCATTATCCCCGATTTGTCGAAATAACATCTTTGGCTAACTAAAAGAAAAGAAAACTTGCTCGTGTAGCCTCATGCTTCTATAGAGGAGAAAAGGTGAATAGTACATCAAGGTATCCTAACCCAAGTTGATTAAACCAATGGAAAAAATGACACCAGATTATTACGAGATGATTACAATTCCACTTAGACTAGATAATCATAAAGGATATTTACACATGTACCAATAATATTCTTCTCTCTTGGTGGAAAGAAATCAAGAGTACAAGAAAAGGATTAAAGAACTAGAAGAACAGGTACATACTCTTTCATCATATGTACAACACCTGGTGGATCCAAGTGCTTCTACAATCCCTATTGAGGAAGTTGCACCAATAAGAAACTTTAATCTATAATCCCTCAAGAATAAAAATGATTTCACAAAGACAAGGATGAGTTAATGGTGAATGGATAGGTACAATTGTTGAGAAAGGAATTTTTTTGCTTCACGAGGAAGTCAAGCACTTCACCTACATGTATGAAAATATTGATAAAGCACGGAGGATCAAGGAAGACCTAAAAAATGAAAAATATCATTGGGACCCTCTCCATCCATTGGTGATGGAAATGAGTAGCACTCTCTCTCAGCTGTTGATAAACAAAAATATTTTTGATACTCCTTTAGAGGACTTGTCACATGTGTGGGAAAGGGCCTTAGAGACTAGGTACAAGATGATCAATCGAGCCATCACAGAGTTAGAAGAAAAAGAAGAAAATGCATACAATATACAAGATAGCATCAACCATTGAATTTAAAAACTTAGAGTCCATGTGATTGAATAAAACATAAGAAAAGATGAGTTGGTTGGACCATTTCAGGAATATATCAAGAAAGAGGTGGAAAATTCATTTTCCTTCAATAGGGATAATCTAGAGTCTCTAGCTAGAATTTGTGCCACCATCACACTCATTACACATAAGCATTCATCTTGGTTTGAAAAGTGCAGAGATATCAACATTGTTTTGGATCATTGGACGGAAACTCTAAGTTGTGTGTGTATTCCTCATCCTAACAAAGTATCATATGTTATGGCTCAATTTGGTGAGGAATTCAAAGGAGTTGAGATATTTTCAGCGGTGTAGGATGGAGATAGATTGAGCGATAAGATTAGGTCATCGGGAGTGTCTTGACATGATTCTTCTTCTTCCTTCTTCTCTCTCTCCCTATTCTCTCACATGCCCCAACTTTCTCTCTCTTCAATGTTCTAATTTTTAATTGGGGATGCACTTTTTCATATGTCTTAATGTAATTAAAAAGTAACTTTATGTTTTTAATGTAAAAGTCACCTTTATAATATAAAAAGGGACTTAATGTTTTATTGGGAAGTTAAAAAGTTTTAAGACATGTGAAGAGTAATTGGGGGCATATGAATAGTCACCTCTCTTCTTATAAAAGGTAAAGTCTTCCCATTTTCAAGGGGTTACATATTTACAAATTTATGAGAGAGTATTTGTCTACTTATGAAAGAATAAAGAGTAAGCCATTTTTATTCCAATTTCCCTCTCTATTTTTCCTCCATTCTCATGTTATGTACAACTCTAATGGAGATGTTAATAAAGGAAGAATTTTCTATTTTCCAAGGCATATGAATGTGTGCATCTTTGTATGCATGGTTTCCTCTATCCAGTAGCATCAAAATTTTGTTATTTCTTCTCATAAATGTGTGTTGGAATTTCTAACTAGTGTGTGCAGGAATCTAATATTCTACCCGCAATGCAGTTTTCCCCTAGCTATTTTTCTCACTTGGTTTCCTACTCTCTAAACAAAGTCTTCTCTAGCAAGCAATTGCTAGCTTTTCTACAGGGTCAGTGGAGCTCCCTTGTCAGATCCCCGACCAAAAGGCCACCAAGAAAATCACTTTCACAATGTGGATATGAACATGGAGGTACAATGTATAAGTAGAGGGGCTTCGATTCCCATAGTGTTGGCAAGAAACCCATAGATTTTTCCACCAAAAAAACTTTCTTGCCAACATTTTTTAAGCACCCACCGTGGGGAATATTTAGCAACATTTGTACCCAAAATACGACCTTAAAAATAAAAAAACAAAAAAACAAAAAAAATGGAATTTGAAAATCCGCATGATCCTTATACCTCAAAACCATGGCCATTCCAAGTAATCCTCCTGTCAAAATACCCGAGTTACTATTCCACATCCAAGATGATATAGCTTCATATTTACAGGAGGTTATCTTGCATAAAAATAAAGCTTCATTTAGTATTTCATTGTTATAAGAGTATTGGACCTTGAAGAATAACATTTTTTTAATTAGAGAGAGCAAGGAAAGTTCAAGCACCACATAAAAAGTATAAATTTTCAATCTATCGGATAGAAGGTACACTCAAAGAAGAAAGTCAAGGAGGAAAAAATGACCCTATCTTTGAATTACTTCAATGAAGAAAAGAGATTCTTAGAATTCCAATCTCTCCCCTTCATCAATAAACTACTCTCATCATAACTCCAAGTGTTGTCAATCCATTAGACATTAAGGTTCCATACATCGACAAGAACCTTGAAAAATTCACAAACGTGGAAACCGAATAAGAAGCTCAAGAAATTGAAGCAAGAGCTAAAGCAGCAATAAGAGCTTAGATTGAGGAGATTTAAAGAGCTCAACTTGAAGCGATTGAAGAGTAGCGGCTAAAGCCATAACCCCTGGAAAGGTTAGAAGCCATACTCGAAATTATATGGTGGACCGTGAAGAAGAACATAGACCAAATGTACCATGGGGTGGAAATACTAGCCCACTTTCATTGTAAAAACCTCTCCATGAGCTGTCAAGAGGTTCAAGGAATAATTTCCAAAAATTCAAAGCAGATAGTTCCCAACTCCTCAAGGAGAATGTATCAGCATTCATCACCACTTGAAGCATATTGGGTGTTGAACATGAGGATGTATCAGTCATAATATTCAAAGAATCATTGCAAGAGAAGGCTACCAAAAGGTTCTACATGTTACTCGTTAAGTCTATCATTTACTAGGAAGACATAAGAAGCAGTTTTGAGCACATGTTCAAGACTACAGAGGATTGTCAAGACCTCTTCATCCAATTGGTTTAAATGAATAATGGTACGTCTGATTTAATGAGATATTTTATAGCTAAATAGAACCAAATAATCGAAGGATCCTCAAGACATTGCACCTCTTGAAAACAATCGAAAAGGTTCTTCATCAGTGTTCTACCATTGGAAGTTGGTTTCTTACTCGAAGATACCAACCCCAGGATTTGAAAGAAGTGTGGGATTATGTAATATATATTGAAGATTATTTTACCTTGTTTAGAAAGGTAAAGGGTCCTCACGAAAAATAAAATGGCTAGAGCTTCACTCAGCTCTAACTAATCCTATGATCCATAAGATGGCTAATGACATAGTTTCCTTGAAGTAAAAACTATCTCAAATCACAATGTGGAATGCTCTAACAAATCATGATCCTCCAAACTATCCAAGAATCACCCCCTCCTCGTAGGATTGCCCTTGAAGCACGGTCGATTAACTCCACATGTGACGTCGATGAATCGGAAGAAAAGAAGATAGAGGAACTCGAACAAGAAGATACAGTAATGATGTGAACTATCTTGAGGTTAAATAATTTTATTGTGAAATGTAAAATTTCCTTGTTGAGTATGTCAAAGGAAGTGAAGATGACAATGATGAAGAAGCACCAATCTAATCATGTGCGGTGTTCACGCGTGCACATTTAAAGAAAGCATCTTCATCTTTAACACATGCAATGAAGAAAATAAAGAGGATCCTCCTACCAAATTTCTTAATGGACTGATGGAATACAGCCTAAGTATGAAAGTGTAGAAGTATTAGGCACATGGACATAGGTTGCATAGATGTGTGCGAACTATATTAGAACGCAGGAGTGCGCCAGGGACAACATGAAATCAAGACTTATCCATTTACCATATTAGAGCTAATTTTGGACATGAAGTGCAAAGAACATTTTGTAAAAGACTTGAAGAACATGAAAATTCTCTTTTGGATGAGTATAATATCAAGCGCCATGCATAGTTTTGGAGCTAATAATATGATTATACTAGAGTTTTATTATTAGATAATCTATTATTAGCGAGCTTACATACTCTTATATTTATCATGTAAGGGCGTATGGCTATTATTAGCATGTAGCCTATTTTTGAAAGGTGCATGGGTGGTGAAGAGAAATTCCCCACCCCTATAAATATGTATTAATTTTCATGGTTTAGAGAGTTCCATGTTTTTTTAGTGTTATGTTGTGAGTTTGTGAGTGTGCATGACTATGGTGACTATATTATGCATGTATGAAGCTTCATGTTTAACAGAAATTAATATAATTGATCATTGTGGCTAGATATTGATTGTAGACACATATGTGAATGGTTCTTATATGGTAAAGTTAATCTTGATTCTTTTTGATTGTTCATGTTAATGGTTAAGATCTAGATCTGGTTTACGTCTTTATTGAATATACTTAATTAGTTGTTATGGATCCGGAATATCATTTTTAATCATGCTAAATTCTTGAATAAGTTAACATAAAAGAGGAACCTGGTGCCCTTGCATGCTTTGGGTGAGCACTCGGTTTAGGGTTGAGTGATGCTCCAGCCACACCTTAGGTTGTTGGTGATAAAATCTAGGATACATTTTGGTTCCTTTACGGGACCTCTTTTTCAATTCTCGGTAGGATGTTGTATGATGAAGACATATCGGTTGACCTTGGCTAGTATTGAAGAGTGGTTAGATGATTTAGAGGAAGATTATGCTCAAAGATTTAGCACTTGACCTGTTTTAATCCACGCGCATTGGTTGAGTGGAATATGTATCACGAAATGTATGAGACAATCTTTGTAATCTTTCCTATAGAGTTGTATGAGTGGTTGGTTTCTTACGCATCGAAGAGAAATTGGAGGTTTCATACACTTTTTGGACACAAGAAGAATTCCAGGATTTTTATGATGCGAGATCGACTTGGACGCATGTTGTAGATCATTGGTGGAGTGGTGTTCTGAATAGCTATATTTTTAAGTATGAAGTTTCTACTTATTCTTGTCTAGAGATTGTTGAGTTCTAGTTCTTACACAAACCTAGAGGATCTTATCTACGTGGTATTCCTTTAGTGATTAAGATCTTGATTGTGACCCTGGATTTGGAATAGTGTCTTATGGCTAGCTAAACCCCACCACATGTGGGGTCAAGAGTAGTAGTGAAATATGGTGGAGCTAGCAGCGAGAAGGTAGAGAGAAGAAAGGTGGATTAAGTTTAATGAGGTGTGTGAGAGGGATTTGGAGAAGCAACATGAAGTTGTGGAATGAATGGCATTGTGGAGAGATATGGCTCGTGAAGGATTTTGAGATCACACAAAGGACATAGAGCTAGAGCATATAAACCTCCCCCATTTGGGAAAGCATGATAGGGAACCATCTTCGACCTTAGATGAGAGCACGCCATAAAATCTACATGGACTACATGCACACATTTGATCCCTCTTGGTGACCTAACCCTTATGCTTGGTTTTCCATTTTCTCTGACGAAATGCTATAAGTAAGAAATCTAGTGTGGGTGATAGAGTAATGATAGATAGAGTTATTTTCCAGTCAAGTTCGTGGATTTAATCGTAGTTTATTCATCTATGGCAATGTAATCTTCATTTGTGTTATTTGGAGGTCCAGTTAGAGGTATGTTTTTGGTGCATCATCACTACAAAACGTGAGCATGCGAAACGCTAGAGTCACGTCTGCAAGTAGCAAAACTTTACGATCGTAGGATTTCATTTTAGCACAACTATGGGAACACAAGGTAGTTCATCCACTTTGATACGGTACCTTCTACAAGAGGAGGATCAAGAGGATTATGTGGCTCGGGATCTAGTGGATATGGTGGTTCTGGGGGTGGAGGAAATACAGGTTTTGGATCTGGTGGGCACGGTCTACACCAACCCCATAAAATGTATATGGAGATGTCTCTTCATCTCCTAGAATACAGAGGAATAGAAGATGCAACTAAACACATATGTATGTGTGATATACTATGGCATGTGAAGGGGATTATAGCTCCTGAGCACAAGGCAAGTCAATTTATAACTACATTACAAGGGCATACATATAGCTGGTACAGAAAATTTTATCTGAACCAGACTTGTGTGGACTATACCGTCATCGTGATGCTTTCTTAGTTGAGTTTTATATCCCCACTTTGAGTAGAAGAGGATCAATGCATTGAAGGAAATCAAGTAGGGTACAAATGAGATTGTATGGGATTATGATACAATTTTAAAACCCCTTTTGTTAAAATTATCTTTTGACATTCACCCAATTCAACATGCTTAAAGGTTCATTAGATGACTAGTCACGCCTTTCAAAAGGGAACTCTCACACAAGGCTTATACAGATCCACAAAGCACTTGAAGCGGATCTATGCGCCGAGGTAGTTAGGAGTGTAGACATAGGAGTAAGCTTGTTCTTGGAATCTTATATTGCAGCGATGGCGAAACAGTTAGAGAAATTATTAGATAATTCGGGCATGAGACGCACAGTAGAATTTGGCACACAAATTGTGAATTAGAAGGTAATACTAAGGAAGTTGTCCCCATAAATTAGTGTGTGCCATGTTTTTGGACTGTGAGATTTATCACTTGGATCATGACTCAAGCAAGTGTAGATTATTACAATGTGTAATAAGAAAGAACGTGTCTTGTTACTACAAGATTTGCATGTCTACCACTCATGATACTAGAAAATTACAAGTTGATTGATCAGATTCATGATGTCATTGATACTAGTGTGTGATAAATCAATGTTGCAAATAATTCAAAGGAGAAAGGTGAGCATCATGATCATGATCACAATGAAGGGCGCTCTGAAGGAGGCTGAGGTAGAGTCGAGATTACCATGGAGGACTAATAGCTTGAGCTCACGGCAGTGGAAGAAGTTATTTTCCTCATGGAACATGTTATACATGAAAATCTCCTAATCATTACACGTGTGAATTCCCTCATGACATTATTTTTATTTTTTTGGAAAGAACCACAACTATGAAGAATTCCTAGACTTATATGAACACTTGAGTAAGAATCACAAGCAGGATAAGGTCATAGGAATGGTTAGAGTACAGTGCGCTATTGAAGATCAATGGATGCCAAAGATAGTGCCTTATCCTAAGTTAGTACCTGTGAAGATCACTACACACATTGAGGTCATGCATGCCTAGGAATTTCTAAAGTAGAATCATATCATTATAAAGGAGGAGGTACTACATGCAAAGTATCCAGACCCTATGCATCATAAGGAATTTTATCAACAAACCATGGAGGTGATTACAAATTTATAGGGTGAGATACAATGTCTGAAAAAAAGTTGTGGAAGTTAGAAACGAAGAAATCCATTGAGCTCCATCATATAGATGTTGATGATTTAAATTAGGTTTGTAATATGTTGCGATAGGAGAACATCATTCCTTTTTCGGGGGAATGGTTAAGGGAAAATATATCACACATTAGAGTTGAGTTTGAAAGACATATTTTACATGTTAACCTTCCTCCTCATAGTCTAGATTATGAAAAGGAGATCACTTTAAATGTTGTTGTTGATGGTTGGCTTTTGAGTAATATTTTGATTGACATAGGTGCAGAAGTGAATGTACTCACTTTGGACATGTGGATTCAAATGGGTAGACCACCATTACAGCCATCTTCAAATGTGTTGTTTATGGCAAATAGGACTAAGGTCATGCCCATTAGAGTCTTGAAGGATTTTCCTATTACTATACGGGGGGAAAGTTTCTTGTGGACTTTGAGGTCTTTGCACTTGTAGAAGTGGATGGTTTTCTAGCTTTTCTTGGGCTCCTTGGGGTTATGAAAACAACGTTAATTTGTGTTTCAATAAAGGGTATATAATTTTTGAGAACAAGGAATAGTGTTTCATCATTCCTTTGACAGATGGAAAAGCTACACCTTATGTAGAGCCCTTAAGTGAAGAGGATTTGAACAAAATTTATGTGCACACCATTAGAGATCCAAAAGTGCTTGAGCCATCAAAGGAAGGAGTTCTCTAGTGGGATGATGCATAGTCCATGAGTGATACTACAAGTGTTGCATGTGATAACTGGGCACATGGCACTTATGAAATGGTTGGGCTCATAGTAAGGAGTATAGTTACGCACATAACCATGTGGCATTGTGTTAGGCATTTAGGAAGTAACCAGGTACCAAGGTACATTGGTGAAGGAAATCTTGAAGTATTCATGCATGTTATGGAAGTTCAATGGATAGATCATGTGGAAAGAATGAATATGATCATTTATACTCTACATGGGACAACATCGTGCTAGTTGATGGTTTGTATGGACAATATTTTGGAGTGGTGAGAAGTGAGAATCACCTTCTGTTAGATTTTTTTTTGAAGCAATGCACCTATTCAGATTTGTGAATTCCATGGTAAAGATCCTATTTATCACCACGTTTAGTAGTGTGAGAGAATCTAGAAAGAGGGGTAGGAATCTTTACCACCATCGTTATTGGTGCATCATTTCTACTATACCTTTCAAGGTTACGCATACACATGGTATATTTATGTAGAGTTTAATAAAGAAACAAAAATTGGCAAGAACGATTGCAGGTATGATTCGGACATTTGACTACTTTTCCACTAAACCCCCAATGAATGAAGTGTTATAGGTTATGAAGTGCTTGACTATGGGAGATAGTACAAAGATTGAGGAACTTATTTAGGAGTTACTAGGTGATTCAGACTTGGAGGCATGCTTTGAAGAAGAGACGGGTTCATAACAACTTGGGGGCGCTTTCCTAGAAAAAGAGAAAGGTAAGATGGTCTATGTGATTAATGATGAAGAAGTGGAGAATCTAGATGTGCATCATATAGAGGGTATGCATGAGGTCTTGGAAAGTGTAGATGAGAAAGTGTGTGCCAACCATGAGCTGGTGAAAACTAAGAAGGTCAACATTGGGACAAATGTTGAACCTAAGGAGGCCATCATTAGAGATTATTGGTCTAACTTTGAGGTTGCTAAGATAATTGAGTTGTTGTGTAACTTCTAGGACTTGTTCCCTAGAGGCTATCATGAATTGAAATGGGTACATGAATCTTTGGGAAAAATGAGAATCAAGCTAAAATAAGGAGTGCTCAGTTAGGAAGAAGCCTTATAGGATGAATCCTAATCTGCGCATCAAGGTGAAAGAAGAAATTGACAAGATGTTGAATTTTGGAATCATTGAGCCCATTGAGGAGTCAGAGTGGGTTAGCCCTATGGTGATTAGTATCAATAAAGATGGAAGAATCAAAATTTTTGTGGATTACAGGGAGTTGAATGTTACATGTGTAATAGATCCCTTTCCCACACCATTTACAGAGGAGATTCTGGAAGGCATTGCAGGGCACAAGATCTACTCCTTCACTGATGGATTTTCTAGATATCATTAGGTAAGGATCACTAAAGAGGATTAGGAAAAGACAACTTTCACCTTTTAATGGGGAAGTTTTTCATTTATGGTTATGCCTTTTGGATTGAAGAATGTGCCTGCAGTATTTTTGTGCATTATTGTGCGAGTATTTCAGGACTTTCTTAGTAAGTTCTTACAAGTTAACTTGGATGATTGGGTAGTGTATGGGCTAGTGAAAGATCATTGTGATAACTTAAGGCTTATGTTTGAGAGATGTCAATAGTTGAGCTTCTCCTTGAAAATCAAGATGTGCATTTTTGCTACACCTTTTGGGGCTTTTTTTGGACACATCATTTATAAGGAAGGCTTGTTAGTGGATCCTAATAAGGTTGATGTTATTTTGGGTTTAGATGAGTCTACTAATAAAAGCAAGGTGCGTAGATTCTTGGGGCACATAGGGTATTATAGGAAGTTCATTAAAGGTTATGCCAAGATCGTTGTGCCCTTGGAGGAATTGTTAAAGAGTAAAGGCAAGCTCCATTGGGGTGAAGTGCAATGCACGTGTTTGAGACTTTTAAGAAAATACATACTACAACGCCTATTTTGCACTTTCCTTCATGGACTAAGCCTTTTCATGTACATGTGGATGCCTCTAGCACAGCCATTGGCACAATATAAGCCCATCCTAGGAAGGGATTGTTAATCATCACATTTTCTTTGCAAACAAAAAGCTAACTCCAACAAAATAGAATTACACAACTACAGAGCATGAAGCCTTGTCCATGATTTACACACTGCATAAATTTTGACAGTACTTATAGGTGACAACCTTTATATTTTATACATATCATATGGCATTGAAGTACTTGGTCAACAAGCTCATTTTGTAGGGGTGCATATGCCATTGGATTCTATTATTTTAGGAGTTTGATTTCACATTGGTGGTTAAGCTAGGAAAGAGTAATTTTGGACAAGATCATTTATCAAAGATTAATATAGGTGAGGACACGAAGAGCATTCAGACACAATGTTGGATTCCACATCTTTTTATATTAAACCATGTGCCCTCTCGACTTAGAATATATTGTTGTATTTTTACGTATTAGTGTGACACCTAAGAGGATGAAGTCTTTAGAGAAGAAACAACTTGCCATCCGTGTCGCGCCTTACATGTTGATTAGTTAATACTAATACAAATGATGTCGGGATGAATTTTTGTGCTAGTGTGTACTTGAACATGAGGAGGCTCATGGCAGTATTGTAGGTGGACATTATGCATAAGATGCTACCTTGTGTGCAAGATTTTATTGGCTAGTTTATGGTGGGAAACACTGTATAAGGATTGTATAGAATATTGTAAGGCCTATGACCATTTTCAGTGCCTTGGAAAGCTTGGGCATAGAGATGAAATGCATTTGAGGCCTATTTTTAGTGCAAGAACATTTTGAGAAGTGGTAAATTGACTTCGTGGGTCCTATTTCCCCACCCACACACAGGAACTGGATCACACTATATTATAACTTGTATAAATTATCTTACAAGGTGGGCGAGAAGTGGTACCTAAAAATATTACATGCTAGCTATGGTAGCAAGGTTTCTGTTCAAAAATATTATCATCATGTATGGATGCCCATCAAGTTTAACAAGTGATAGGGCTACTCATTTTCTTAATGAGACCATCGAGAATATTATTGGCAAAATGTCTAGTTGTACACCATAAAATAACACCCTATCACCCTCATGAAAATGGAACTGTTGAGGCTTTCAACAAGATATTGAGCCACACATTAACAAAAAAATTTGATGTTGGAAGGAAAGATTGGGATGATAAATTATATGTTGTACTTTGGGCATATAGGAAAATGTATAAGAAATTGAATAAGGCCACACCCTTTCAATTGGTGTTTGGCATGGATTTTGTTCTACCAATGGAATTCATGTTACCTTCTCTACGTATTATGTGCATAAGGGGTTTGGATAATAATAAAGCACTTGAAGAGAGCATTGATAAACTGATGCAGTTGGATGAGAGGCACGTTATAGCAAGATGGATTCGAGAAGATAGAAAGGCTAGGAAAAAGTCATGGCATGATAAACATAAGGATAAGAATATTGAAATTGGACAGGATGGTTCTTCTTTATGACCCAAAGCTCTTGCACCACCCTAGAAAAATTAAAGTAAATTAGTTGGGACCGTATATTATAAATTATATACTTGATTTAGGTGCTTTCTAGTTAGAGGCATTAGATGGAACATGGTTTCTGGTTACTTAAAAGGGAGTAGGCTGAAGTCCTACTATAAATAAGTCTTCTTGGTGTTTGTAATAAGGCAATATTTCCACTTAGATTAGATTTCCTTAAAGCATTTCCTTTATATGTGTTTTCTTTCATTGTTGTTATGCTTTTTCAATTTAGTTCATTGTTTTGTGTAATAATCGTGCTTGTGTGCCAGAATATGATTACTATCTAAGTGTTTTCATGTGCAGAGGACTGCACATACCCTTAGTGTGGGGTGGAGTATATACAAGGTACATGGACTAGGTTTGAATGTTCTCTAAAGATGGGTATGCATAAAGATATGTTGTGTAGGTGCTTGAAGTAAAGGTGTGGATAGAGAAAATTTTCTCATGAATGAAGACCATGTATGGATAAATGGACACACAGTGTAATGCGAGGTAGCTTGCAGCAGTGGAAACTACTTAGTGAAAGGTGGAGTGGATAATTACTTCGAGTGTATAAAGGCATGCAAAAGAAGGTTTATTGCTGAGGTATAGTAGGCGTGCTTAAAGGTTATAATTGTGGCACGGAAAAGAAAATAAATGCCAAGTTAATTTGAAGTATGGTGATATGTGGTGAGCAATAAATGCAAAGAAGTTTTCAAAATCTATACAAGGCAGTGTTGAGAAATCATTTTTACCTTTGTGATCAAGATCATTCAAGCGAGTTGAATTCAAGTTATCTAGCAAGTAATTTTCAAAGTGCAAAGAGTTGTGAACCATCAGGTTTATCATATTTATGCACGGGATTGTCTGACACTCCATTGGAGAGGGTGTTTGAGCTACACAAAGGTGTACGGGAAGGATAAATCAATTATTAGGGTTTGGATTTGAGCTAGGGCATGTGGATTTCAATTTTCAAAGCTTGAATCAGTTACAAGAACAAGTTTTTAAAGTTGTTATGGCACCAAAAAGAACACCAAGAGTGGCTACATGGGGAAAGAAGCAAAACGAGCCTCGAAGTTGAAGTAGAAGATGCCCCGAGAGCCGATTTTCAGAAATGCAATATTTGGAAGGATTTTTTATGGATTGCGACTAGGAATCACATGTGTGATGATGTAAAGTAAGTGATTACAATAATAGAACCAAAGATAATAAGGATGAAGTGGATAAGTTGTTGGTTATAAAGATAAACAAGAGAACAATGGATGACATGGTGGTATACAATGATTCATGTGAAAAGTTTCTATCAAACGTAAGAGTTTTATAGTTGTATGAACTCCCTTATTTTGGAAAACCTGAGAAACTATACCAATGGTTGATAAGAAGAGTGCATGAGGACTTATTTTAATTTTTCAGGTGTTGAATGAGGCTTACTGTGCCCTTGATTGGAAGGTTGATAGGATTAAGGAGTTTAGGTACAGAGGTTAACAATTACCTCACTGATAATGAGTCTATATAAGTAACTAAAAAGGCATTGGGATACATGAAAGGAGGGTGCTTTGGAGTGATATCTTGAAGTTGCAGAAGTATCTAGTGATCTATGAAGTAACACACCTCCACAAAAATTGAAAAATCAAGAGCATTGGTCGCAAGTCAACAAGGCCTGACTTTATATAGCTAAGAAGATGACAGAAGGAGTGGTGTATAACTTGTCTAGTTACATTACAAAGACTATTATTGAGGAAGCGTAAAAATGTGATAAAATAATTTTTGGTGTTATCCTTTTGTTAAATGTTTTTTTGGAAATTGGAGTGTCTCGATGGGCCAAGAGATAAAATATGGAAGTACCCAGAGGAAAAGAGATCTCTTACTTGAAAGGTTTGAGAAGTACACATGTGATGGATCCATGAGTGGACCCTTCAAATAGAGAGTAGAAATTTGGTATGAGCACCTGCGCACTACGTTCGAAGAGGAATGGAGAATACCAAAGGAGCTTCCTATGGTATTGGACAAATAAGTACGATTTACGATATATCAAAGCACTTCTACATCATATATTTTTGTATGAAGGATGGAAAGTGGAGACCCCGGTGTAAGCTCTCATATGCCTTCACCGCACACTACTTTCAAGCATTTCTACAAAGGTTCTTGGATGCGCGTCGATTGTTTTTTAACATAGATAAGGTAGATTGTGACTACCATACACTAAGAATGAATTACATCTATCCAAGTAAGTTTTCCTATATCAAGAAACTAATTCCGTATGTTGGATTTCAGATTTGCACTTGGGGTGAAACCATAGTCGGGGGACAAGAAAGTCCCCCTCTTTAATGGGAGAGGTTCCCTTATTGAAATCGGGGAAAACCTATGTATAAATGCACAATATTTCATTCAATGTTAGTTTTCAAATATCTTGAAATGTGTTTTATGCTTGGAAATTTATCAATACATGAGGATAGAATACTTGAAGAGATGAGAAAGGAAGAAGAAGACAATACTTTCAGGGAAAAGAAATGGAAAATAAAACCCTTATATGTATTGTGCAAATGAGATATATAGTAGAACCATTCACATTTATAATGGGAACAATTCACAGACTCAAAGTTCTTGAGATTGTATAAACTAGAACACAAATTTTATAAGCATGTAAGGATTAAATGATTCACAAATCGAGAGAAAGAAGGAAAGAGAAAGAATAAGAAAAAGGGGAAAACCTTTGTATTGATTTCTTCCAATTCAAAATTACAGTCCGAATATCAAAATTCTCAACTCCATAGAATGGCTTTGAAAGCCCGTGATATAGCTCACAAGAGACAGTCCACAACTTCCTTGATCAAGCAAGAAACAGTTACAACTTATTCCAATCATTCACACCTTTTTGAATTCTTGATTTGCAAAGAAACATTAATGGCAAGAAAAACTAGATTTTTAAATACATGGCCATTTCATTATTTCGCCAATTAAAACATGGGCCATTCGATTTGATTTTACAACTTTAAATTTGGGCTGCCCACATGGAAGGAATTGATTAGAGTGGTCCTGCGAATGCCTTTTGCATTTTATTCCTTTGATTCTACACCAGGATGACACATGGAGAGCTCCGCTAGTTCCTTTATACTTAGTCGATTTAGGCATATTTCCTACTTGACCTATGTTGACCCTTAGACATGTGGAAACTTGGCACTCATTTGAGTTTTCATTTTGGAAATGCCTCTTGAAAGTGCACCAAGTTGACATGTGTCTCCTTTCGCTGGTCTTGGACTTTTCAACGGCCAACTCTGTCTCTCTATTGACTTTGACCATGTGGCAAGCTGGTGCTCATTTGGAGACTAACCCTTTGATTTCACTTCCAAAATTGTGTTGTTAAGGCATGTGGAGACTTCCGCCAACCTACCCATACTTAGTCAATTTTAATGATCGGCTCTTTCTCTTTTTGGACCTAGGACACACGGAAATCTTGCGCTTATTTGAGGATTATCCCTTGGGTCCTGCCCCTAGAGTTGCGTCATTTGGATGCATGGAGGCTTCCGCTGTCACTTGAAATATGGCCAAACCACATCTAATCAGAGATGCCCACGTACTACCCGTGGATTCTAGGGAAAAAATTAATGGGGAAGATATGCCTGTCATTCCTAACTATGGGAAGAAAATAAAAATAAGGGAAGAAACTTCACCATTACGCCTAAATTTCAAATTGTTCTCCATGAATGGGAAAACTACAAACAATGTCAAGGCTCGACACGATCCAATACTCCAAGGTACAAACTCAAAATTTTCAAAACTTGACTTCAAAAGAGGGGAATTTTGAGGGTGACAACAAGATGATATCAACATGAAGGCTATGAGTTTGGATATTGGGAAGTTTGGAGTATCCCTTATGTATATTCACCTCAAACCAAGGTTGGAAACTAGGAAGTATGTTAAAAATTATTTTAAGCTCCTGGGACCACCTAAAGGAAAACACACTGTGGGTAAACTTGAAGATGAGGAGCCAATTCGGCCCCTTATATGTGAATAGGAATAAGAAGAGGGAGAATAAAAGAAGGAATAAAATGTTTCCCTTGTTCATAAAAGGAAACAACCTACTATTAAAGAGAAAAGAGAGTGCAAGGAAACCCTCCATTACAAGAACTGGAAGAGGAATTCTTGGTAACATGCACTATGGAGGTGGATGTTGAATAGAGCATTGGGGAAACTCATTTTAAAAGAGTGCTAAGAAAAATGAGGACTCAAGGTGTGGGGACTTGATAACCCCTTAAGAGGTCACCCGGGACTACTCATGTGAAGGTGGAACTGAAAAGAAGAAGAGACACAAGTATATCCCTTGGAAGAATGAAGCGTATGAGAAGTATGATGACAAAGTATGCCTATGACTCTAGTATGATGACAAGATGCCTATGACTCTAGTATAAACCGAGCATACAAAATAGGCTATAGCAGAATAAATGAAGGGTGAAGAAGAGATAGGGAAGATAAGGGTGAGCCATCAGCATGCCCCATACTACACAGTTAGGTGGGGAACCAGTGTTGGATTCAGGACTGCACACCCCTAAAGGTAAGCACTCAAGGAAAGGAAAGGAGAAATAAAATTATGAGACACTAGTAGCTAGGTATATAGATGATCCATCCAAGATCATATGCACAAGGTTCTAAAGCACTTTGGAGCCCAAGGACCTCTATGGCTAGGATTTGATGGATGCAAATATGGAAATTGTACACATAAGGAAATAGTTATCTTAGAGCATGCAGACTCATATAGATGATCCTGACTTTGATGTATGTGAAGAATCATGTGTTTTGTGTTGGTTGAAGAAGGCACCACACTTACTCCATTTAACAGCTTAAACTTCCTATGATGTCGGATGAGTATCTAAGTAACAATTTAACAAAGGTATCTACCGAGGTTACACACATAAACATAGATAAAGAGGAAACTATTCGGCATTGTTAAATGATAAAAAGGATACAAATACTAAGATAAATCATTTAATAGCTGAGAAGATGCAAGCTAAAGAAAAGGCCAAAGCATTGAAAAGTATGGCGAAGAGGTTACAGATGAAATTTTAGAAAAGAGGCTACACCTTGAGAAGAACTTATCACAAAATTTCCCATCTGTGATGCATTATGTACACGGACTTGTTCGGATGGTAATGGAATAAATCCTCATGCATATTCCTAAACCAAAGGATGCTACATAATAGGTAGTGAAGGCTAAGGCCACTATTGCAAGAAAAATTTCAGGTTATGAGTCTATTCAAAGAGAATTTGAAGTATGAGTGAAGAAGTCGATATGTCATCAAATATCTTTGCGGTGCCTGATGTGATAATAAAGACAAGGACCATGGCTAAGGAATATGATGTCCTTTAAGCAGTGAAGAATGAAACACTTGGACGTGTGGAGAGGCTTACTTTAGTAGAGGAAAATCACGACACACTTACAACAACCCATGACCCACACAAGGAACAAATTAAGGAGATTGGAAAACTCATCGTGCGAGAGGATGGATATGATGGAGGGAATGGTTTCGAGCATGTCCAATGTTCTTAAGGTCTTGTAAAATGAAGGTGAAAATATGACCCTTGATGAAATGGAATCCGTAGTTACAAAAATTCTAGATAAAACTAATCAAGCATTGAGTGATTGAAAAAGTAGAGGCACAGATCAAAACAAAATATTTGGAGTTGATTCTTCCTAGAGATGTATAGGGAGCCAAGTATCAATCCATTCTTTGTACAGATAATTATTTCATTCTTTATTCTTTTGTTGGAGAGATAAGTTATGAATACCCATTGTCGGGGTGGCAATGAAATTATTGTGGGGTAATGTTGGGCTGATGGAATACATCCTAAGTATGAAAGCATTAAAGGATTTGGTATGTGGACATAGGGCACATAGATGCACGTGGAACTATAGTGGAATAGGGTGTGTCCAGGACAACATGAAATCGGGACTTAGTCATTTACCAGTTTGGGGCTAATTTTAGACATAGAGTGTGGAGCACATTTTGTAGAAGACTTGAAGAACACAAAATGGCTATTTTGGATGAATAGAAGATCAAGTGTCATGCATAGTGTTAGAGATAATAATAGGA
This sequence comes from Taxus wallichiana var. yunnanensis, assembly GCA_018340775.1. Lineage (NCBI taxonomy): Eukaryota > Viridiplantae > Streptophyta > Pinopsida > Cupressales > Taxaceae > Taxus > Taxus wallichiana. The sequence goes on from CM031242.1 coordinate 333,587,124, forward strand.
TTATACTAGAGTTGTATTATTAGATAATCTATTATTAGTGAGCTTGCATGCTCTTATATTTATCATGTAAGGGCACATGGCTATTATTAGCATGTAGCCTATTTTTGAAAGGTGCATGGGTGGTGAAGGGAAATTCCCCACCCCTATAAATATGTATTTATTTGCATGGTTTAGAGAGTTTCATGTTTTGTTAGTGTTATGCTATGATTTTGTGAGCGTGCATGACTATGGTGACTATATTATGCAGCTATGAAGCTTTTTTGTTTTACATAAATTAATATAATGAATCATTGTGGATGGATATCTATTGTGAGACACATCTATGAATGGTTATTAAATGGTAAATTTAATCTTAATTCTTGTTTGATTGTTCATGTCAATGGTTAAGGTCTAGATATGGTTTACGCACTACAATCTACTATTATTTGTTATGGATTTGGAATATTTGTTTACCATGCTAACTCCTCGAACAAGTTGACATAAAATAATAACCTAGTACCCTTGCACGCTTTGGGTGAGTGCTCAATTCAGGTTGAGTGATGTGCTAGTGTGACTTGGGTTGTTGGTGGTAAAATCTAGGCTACATTTGTACAAAATAAGATTATTAGCAGAGGATCATCTGCTACCGCCTTCAATGGTTTCTAGCAAGGAGAAGATAGACCCTCTAGTTAGCAAGAATCACATCACCACATCAAGTAAGTCCCCTATTTCTTCTCCCATTCCTAAAATTTCTAAGAAAAATCCTTCGCTAAATGCCACTCCAGTAAAATCATCCAAAGTACCTATGAATCCTACCTCACCGCTAATGAGAATCAAATTACCAAGGTAATAAAACCCTTTCCATGTAAATATTTTTTCATTCCCGGTACATTAAACTCACTCACTATAACTCCATTTGATTATGTGGAACATGCGAGTAAAACCAAGGTCCAAATCACAAAAATTAAATATTTGCAAACACACCCTACCCATTTTGATAGGTTTGTTGATGTCATCTGTGGTGGTAGTGCTAAAGTAACAAGCTCAAATTATAAAGGACTACTACCCACACCATCCACACCTCCCTCTCAGAACATGTTGGAACTCAGTACATCAAAGACCAATAAAGTTGAACCTTTCTATCTATCTCTTTTGGTCAAAGGATACCAATTAAATAATTGTATCATAGATTCTAGAGCCTCTAAAAATGTCATGCCTGTCAAAGTAGCATACAGCCTAGGACTTACATTGACACACATGAGCAGATCTTGTTATTCATTGGAATCAAAAGAAGTGTTTTTGTAGGTAGAATCAAAGACTTGCAAAGTAGCACTAGTAGACTTCCCAGAGAAGAAAGTGTTGCTCAACATTTTGGTAGTTGAAATTTCAGTGTCTTTAAAAAAATTTTGAGTAGGAGTTTCGTAAAGATTTGGGTGGTGACATAAAAATGGATTAGTCCTCTGTGACTATTTTGGTGAAGGGAGAAATGAAAAAAATTGACGGTATGCAAGATGAAGTACACAGTGCAAAAATTGTATGATCCAAGGGCTAATATATTGTTCCAAGATAGTGGGATGGGAAATTTTTTTCTCACATCAGAAATGAATGAAAATATACCTTTCCTAAATCAATAGGAGGAGAAGACCATCTTTGGACCATGTAGCTCAATGGAATCCCTTCAAGTGCTAGGTCCGGGGCCAGCGTAGTATTGAATTCACTCCTGGTGAATCTTTCCCATTTTTGTATAAGCTTCAATTTGAAAATACTAACAACACTAAAGAATACGAAGCTCTCCTCTTAGGGATGTATGTTGTATAATCGATGGGCATAAAGAAGCTCAAGTGTCTTGGAGATGCAGAGGTGATAGTGAGTAAAGTTTTGAAGTAATACTAAGAGAAGACTCCAAGACTCTAACATTATAGAAACAAAGTATGGGACTACATTGAATCTTTTGATGCATTTTCCATCGAATCCATACCACAAGATAAGAATGAAATGGCCTATTATCTTGTAATGTCATCTTCCCTAGTGATACCACATTCATCTTTTGGAAAAGACAAGGTGACATGGAGATGGTTTTTAGACCTAGTGTACCTAATAACGTAAACCACTGGAAATTCTTCAACAATGAAAATTAGCTTCTAGATTTCTTAGAGCCAAGTGATAATTTCAATAGCCTCTTCTTTGAGGGAAGTGATAATCCACATAGGGAATCAATAGCTGAAGAATAAAAAAGAAGGAATTGAAGGCATCGATGAAGAAGGAGTGATAAAAATAAAAGGGAATAAAATCCCTAAAGGCCTAGTCTCTCTAGAAGACCTCTTTGATAAGCATGATAGATTTATTCAAGATAAGGAAAAGCAATCTTCCCGGTGTCCCACCAATTTTGAAAAAGAAAACATTGGTACCGTGGAAAATATAAGTATGGTCAACATTGGAAAGTGTTTTTCTCCTGACGAAAAGAGAAGATTTGTTTCTTTACTCAAGAATTATTCAGATGTCTTGTCCTACTCTTATTACAAGCTTAAGTCCTTATAACCAAAGGATATGCACAATTCCATTCACTTGAAGCCATACAACCCGAAGATAGTGGACACCATCAAAGAGGAAGTTAAGAAGATGCTCAATGTAATTATTATCTTTCCTATCCACCATTCTACATGGGTAGAAAACATCGTACCAGTGTGAAAGAAGAATGGTGAGATAAGGATATGTGTGGATTTCCAAAATCTAAATTAGGCCTCCCTAAAGGATAACTATCCTCTCTCGATAGTGTACCACATTCTACAGATAGTCAAGGGATCTTAATTTCTCTCATTTCTAGATGGATTCTTGAGATATAATCAAATCGAAGTAGCCGAGGAGGATCATACCAAAACGGCCTTCACAACACCATGGGGAATTTTTGCATATGGAAGAATTCCTTTTGGCCTAACCAATGCGGGGCCACATTGCAAAAGAGTGATGCATGTTTCCTTCAAAGATTTGAAGCAATGCATTGTAATATACTTGGACGATCTTACAGTCTTCTCAAAAAAGAGAGGATACCACTTTCATCACTTAGAACAGGTACTCATAATATGTAGAAAGCATGGCATATCCTTGAATCCAAAAAGTTCATCTTTAGAGTTAGAGAAAGGTAAGTTCTTGGGGCACATTGTAAAAAATCAAGGAGTGCACATTAATCCTGAAATGAATAAGATCCATTCAAGCATTATCATTGCCCACAAGTAAAAGGGGAGTTCATAACTTCTTTAGAAAATTCAATTTTCTCTAGCTCTTCATCTCTAAGTTTGCAAAATTGACAAAGCATATCACAACCATGATGAAACCCCAAGCCAACTTCAAGTGGAATGAAAATGGAAAGGTATTTTTGAAGCAATCAAGAAATCCATTACTAAGTCCCCACTCTAGTATGTCATGAATTTAATAAATAATTCATCATATAATGCTACACTTTGGAGCATACCATCTCTATCATTATTTTCCAGAAGAATGATGAAGGTTTGGAAGCACCTATTGACTTCATGAGTTTCTCGTTGAAGAAACATGAGCTAAATTACAGCCATTTAGAAAATCATGCCTACACAGTAGTCAAGGCCATAAATAATTTCAAGTTCTACATACTCAACTCTCACACATTGGTAATGGTCCCCAAAAGTGCAATCAAGTCCATCCCGGCTCAAAAGATCCCGGAACCAAAAGAGGAAACTAGGTCGCAAAGACTCAAGAGTATGAATTAGAAATTTAACCTTCCAATTTTTGTAAGGAAATAGTTTGTGAATATTGATTACATAATATGAGGCTCTCAAATCTCAACATGGTGGGAACAATTGTCTTTTCCAAATGGTTTTAATATGGACCGCAAGTTCTTTTCATGAACATCACTTATGAGTGGTACACAGAATATTACCTACTACCTAACCTATGGAAAATGCCTCACTCACCTTGACTATAAGAAGAGGAGAACACTCAAGATAAGAGTGACAAAGATTGTAATTTGGAACCATAAAATCTACACAAGAGGTCTCGATGGATGTTTTCTCGTGTGTGTAGATAAGGAGCAACAAGAGAAGTTGTTAAGAGCATATCACAATGAATCATGTGGCGACATTTTTCAGCAATGGTCTCTTCTCATAAGATTCTTCAAGGAATGTATTATTGCCTTACCCTCTTCGCAGAGACACTAAGAAATGGGTCTCCAAGTGTGAGGAATGTCAACAGCTTTTTTGGGAGGCCATAGCTCGTAACACTACCCCTCGTGGCTAGTTTTCATCGAATAACCATTTCAGCAAAGGGGGACTGGACTTTATTGGTTCTTTGAATCCACATTCAATCGTGGGTCACATCTACATGCTTACGACAATAAATTATTTCACAAAGTGGGTGGAAGCCATCCTAGTAAAGTAGGCCAACACCGAAATGGTATATAATTTCATAAAGGAGAATATCATCATCCATTTTAGAGTCCCAAAAAATATCATGGTGGACAATGCCATGTACTTTTCCTCAAGGGAGATGACTGAATTTTGTTATGGCTATGGGATTTCCATGTCTCATTCATCATATTACTATCCACAATGGAAATGGTCAAGCTGATTTGAGTAACAAGAACATCATAACCATTGTCCGCAAGTTTGTAGAAGAAAACCAATGGAATTAGCATAAGAAGTTGTATGATGTATTATGGGCGGATAGGATAATGCCAAAGAAATTAATTGGCATATCACCTTTCCAATTTCTCTATGGAATTTAAGAAAAGATTCCCAAAGCATAGTCAAGATGCCATCTCTTAAGTGGCTCTAGGAATAGAAGACAAATAGTATAAGGATTCAATTGAAAAAATAAAGTTTTTTCTTGAGAAGCTGGAAGAGAACAAACTCTTAGTGGTTGATTGAATCAAAGAACACCAATCAAGGTGAAGAATATATTCGACAATAAATCCAAGGCCAGGGAGTTCAAAATTGTAGAACTTATTCTACTATGGGACAAAAGTAGAGAACCAAAGGGGATTCATGGTAAGTTTGATTCCTTGTGGCTCACCCATTCCAAATCCACAAGGCTTGCGGTGAAAATGTATTTCTACTCTCATATATGGATGGGACATTGTTCCAATTGTTACATAGTGGGAAATATTTGAAACAATATCATTAGTGAAAGTGGGTTATCCCCTACCTTATACCATATGTGATTGTTAGTTTTATGTTTCCCTTTCCTATTGTGTGTGTCTTTCCTTTCTTTTGTTGTGTGTTATCTTTTATCATTGTGTATGTGTGTGTGTGTGTTTTCTTCCTTTCTTATTATCTCTCACAAGTTGTTTGTTTTAAAGTCCAATGGATAAGGCACTGTTCAATGTATTTTAAATTGAGATTCTTAGATTTCTCAAGTCATGTCATCATTGTGCTCAGTCCATAACACGTCCCCAAGATAGGGCTAGCTAGTGTCCCGTGTTTTTGCAACGGAAAAATTTGATATAAAACAAGAGAATCATACCACAAGTGTCAAAAATTTCAAAGCCATACCTTCCCAAGACACCCCTAGGTCAGTCCATCCTTAGCACCAAATCCTATACTATCATCAAGTGATCCTTGAGTGGTTTTCATCAATACCCCTAGGTGATTTAGGAAATTAAAATCATTCCCTTATGTGATTTAGGAAACTAAAATTAGTCCCCTATGTGATTTAAGATCTTCTGGAACATTCAAGCATTCGAGTAGTTTTGGGAAGGGATACCATTAGCCTTCCTAAGACTAGTACACTATCCATTCAGCAGATCAAAGGAGAAAAAATAATCATGGAGGAATATTCAATTTCTAGGAACATCATAGAATTCATCTTGGAAGATTCAAGGAAATTTTGGAGGTTTTAGAGCAGATTCATCAAAAGCGGGTTTTGAACTCAAGAAGCATGCACCACGCAAAGTGGACCTAAACATAAAAGAAATATTCTAGGAGCTCCATAATGATTTGAAATACAAAAAAATTACCTATGGAAATTAAAAAATTCTACATGGTGGAAAAAATGGGACCTCTCGAAACCACAAGCATTGTTTGGGATAGTTCATTCTTTCGACGCACAACTAAGAGTCCCAAGAAAAAGGGGAAATTTGAAGGTTTTTCTGCTAGATTAAATCCTTGGTACCCTCACCAATATTCTAAAAATTCCATATTCATGTTAAATCATGTATATAAGTTCCTAAAAACTCATCCGGAGCTCTAGATATGATCTTCGCAAGTTGGCTCCCAAGGTACGCTTTCCAACACTTGTCATTTTTTCAACTAAACACATGGTAGCCTCAGGTGAAGGCACATTTTCATGTCCCCATTACACATTTTAAAAGGGATATTAGGTGCAAAAATTTCACCCCACCCTCATTTAGCCTCCAAGTCACCTATATGACCATAAACTTATAGCCCCCATTGACCGTTTCACTTGTGCACCCACCAACCTCTCATGTGTGACACTTGTGCTCACTAGAGAAGGGAAAATTTTATTACACTCTTTTCCCTTTTTCAAATGGATGAAAGGGACATAAAAATTCATGCCACTCCTATTATGCCTTCTAGTTCTCCATGCAACTATCAAACTGACCCTCGGGTCCTTTCGTTTAGCCTCCTCACTTAAGTTGCACAACAAACAAAAACATGACAAGTGTCAAGTTGAGAGTAAGGAGAATTATCATGTCCCCTTTTCACCTTTAAAAAAGGGGTGAAAGGTAAAAAAACTATGCCCCATCTTTCCCTCTCTCATTCCAAGCCTATAAATACCGACACTTAGCCATTTTTCATCATTTTTCCCCCCACACCTCCAAATGCTTCTTTGGAATGTTGTCAAAAAATCAAATTTTCTCCATGAACTAAAACCAAATTTTCTCCATGATCTTCATATCTCATAAACTACAAGTCAGATTAAAATTTCATATTTTGCATTCATATAGACTTCTAGGCACCTTGAATATCCCGAGAGAAATTTTATGCATGCACAACCTTGATTTTTTTTTTCATGAAATTACTATATTTGGAAAAACCCTCATTCCCCATCAAAAATTTTGATTTTTAAAATCTTCCAAACTGGTGATCGAGTGAAGCTGAAATTTCGTAGAGGGTGTTGTTGGAAAAAAACCATATCAAAATTTTTTGTTCCATCACAAACCAAGTACTAGAGACTTGTTTATGAAAAATAGTAATCCTTCCTACACATGTGGCTATTATTTTAGGTAATTCATCACCATAAGAGGTTACGATAAAAAACAGTGTGCACTAAGGAGAAAAATGAGTTTTGGTCAATGGTCGGTCCGGAAAACAATAGAGATCATCACTTACTAAAAATAGTAAGTCTCCCATATGGGTGGTTGTCATTTTAAGTAATTCATCTCAGTAGAGTGATCTAGGAGAAGACAATGTACACAGGGGAAGTAATACAAGTAAATTTCATTGGTGTGGTCGTCTCATTCAAAAATCACCACTTACTAAAAATAGTAAGTTATCTTTTAGGCACTAATTATAAATAGTAAGTTACTCTAAAAAGTAGATTTCACATAAGGAGTGAATAAATGAGCCATCATTCACGTCAAAATCATCAGTTGGGGACCAGAGAGGCAATTTCTGACACTTACTAAAAATAGTAACATGTTCTTTCCAAATATAGTAAGTTTCAAGGAGAAAAAATGAAGTTCAAATTCATAGGGGTAAAACTAGCGCAGAGCCTTCTCATCAAGGTATGTTGAAGTGGGTGAAAGTGATGTTACCTATATGGTTATTAATGATCTCAAGTCACGCATGTTGTCAAAACAAAAAGGGAAAATTGAAGACAAAGTGCTCACAAGTAGATAGTTTGTAAATCATTGGGAATCCTATGTTTGTACAAAGAATTGAGTTGGTCTTAGCCTACTCAAATCACTATGAACCTAATACATGGAAAATTCGAGCAGATAATGGCATGGTCATGGTGGTCATCAATCCTAGAGCTATCTCACTTGCATTACAAATTCCCATCTTGGAAAACATAGTATTCATCACAAAGGAGAAAGTTGTACAAGAGTGGAATAACACAGATGACTATCTGCAATGCCTCTCACTAGGTTCATTGATGATGACAGGGAGAAAGCCTTCCAGAATGCCAAAACACTCTCAAGATGTGAATTTCATGAAGGCTATTCAGATGCAATCACCCTCCTCGCCAGGGTGATGGGAGAAGAAAATACGAGGGATTTTCAAGATCTCATGGTGCTTTTCATTCTAACCATGATTGAAGGCGATCATAAGATACATTGGGGGCAGATAGTCAATGACAACTTACATCTCTAGTTGCTCTAAGTATCCATGACAAAGATGCCCCACATGACTTCCTATTTGGTCTATCTTCTCGTCAATTCAAGGTCATTTAAGGGATTGGTCCTCATGAAAACATCTATGCTAATGTCCCAAAGATTTGAGAAACTCCCTCAATTGGTGTTGAGTGAAAGTCACCAATATTTCACCCGCATGAACAATGCTTTCACAATGTTTGTTTTTAGAAATATAAAAGGTGATTTAGAGGTGAGAATGTTGCCACAAGTATTGTCCCTGATCAAAAGATATGGCTTCTATTTCATCCAATATTCCACCTGTCTCTTACATTCAAATCTTCGGATTCAATTAAGCCCCACTAAGGTTACCTAGATACCTTAGTGATCAAATAATGTTATTTGATCTCTGTAGGCAACTTGTACAAATGAATAATAGACTTGGAAATAGAAATAATAAGCTTGTCTCATTCCCTATCTCCCTTTGAGTTTTCATGTGCAAGAATGTAAATGATGCATCCCACTTGGAGATGGCCTTTGGTCATCTAAATCTACACCAATACATTCCCGTGGCCAACCTCAACATAAGGACTGATCCAGGGCACATTCCATGTTCCAGAGTTATGCCACGTTCCACAAAAAGAAGATTATTTGGCCAAATATGTCAATGAATTCAATGTATGAGAGAGGGACCATATGAGGATGACAATGGGTGAAATGAAGAAATGTCAGTTCCCATGGTATAAAGAGGGTTTACAAGATGATGGAACTGAACTTTATGATCTAGAATACAAAGCAATCAATATTTAACCTTTTCCCTAGGTGAATTGGTATGTTTGCGAGTCTAGAGACATCATGGAGCAAACATGAAAGGTAGTCAAGAGAATGAGGGAATGGTTTCGTAGAAAAAAATTGTTTCCATTCAATCACGAAGTATCCCTGCAGCTCGAAGAAATCTTCACAACAGTATTCATCTAAGGTAATGGAGGTTACTTGAGTTTAAGCCACTCCAAAACAAGCTCAAAGAAAAAGGTCACATATTTTAAGGATTCCTCTCATGAGAAGTCACCTAAGAGAGCTAGAATAGAAGAAGATCCAGATTACGAAAACACAATTTGTTGAAGAGGAGACAATTCAAAATCCAATTCTTGAGCTGCCACATGAGGTCCCACCTCTTGTTAACACTATTTCCTCTCCTATCTAGGAGATATCTCCCCACCTGAGTAGGAAACAATTTATATGACAATCGCAAAGCCTTAATATGATGAAATGTTCCCTTGGATGAAGGATACATTTTCACAAGACATGTGTACCATCCAGGGGTCATTATCCCTAATTTTTCAGCAATAGCTTCTTTGGCTAAGGGAATGAAAAGAAAACTTTCTCACGTAGCCTCACGCTTCTATAGTGGAGAAAAAGGTGAACAATACGTTTAAGTATCCCGACTCAAGGTGATCAAGCCGATGGATGAAATGACACCGACTGATTACGAGATGAGTACAATTCCACTGGGACCAGCTACTCATGAAAAATATTTTCACATGTACCAATAATCTTCTACTCGTTTTGCTGCAATAAATCAAGAGTACAAGAAAAGGATAGAAGATATGGAAGAGCAGGTATAGAATCTTTCATCATATGTACAACACCTAGTGGATCCAATTGCTTCTACAAAGGTCCCTGTTGAGGAAGTTACGCCAATAAGTAGCTTCAATATAGAATCCCTTGGGAATACACATGAGTTCACAAAGATAAGTACATGATAATGGTGAATGGATAGGTACAATTTTTGATAAAGGAATGTCATTTCTTCACAAGGTAATCAAGTTCTTCGCCTACATGTGTGAAAATGCTGATAAAGTATGGAGGATCAAGAAATACTTGAAAAAAAAAAAAGAGGGTAAGTGCGGTAAGTTGGGGGACAAAAAGTGGACATCAAATCCAAAATTTAACGAATCACAATCACAAAGATTAAAAACCATGATCTCAGTCTATTTTTCCAAACTTGGGAAATTCCAAATCTAAAAGCGTGATTTCACTTTATAAACCACACTAGCACTTTATAAACCACACTTGTGTTGTATAAACTATGGTCGTGCTTTATAGAGCACACTCATGCTTTATAATAACCACAATCGTGCTTTATAAAGCACTATCACAATTTTTAAAAAGCACGATCGCAGTTCTTTGATACCAAAAAATAGTCATGACCCTCATTTTTCCCACCATTTTAGCACCACGATCACGGTTTATAAATTGTGATTGTGGTTCTTACTATATCATTAAATCCAACCTTCAAGGCTTGGGAAATCTCTATTTTTTCTCGAACCAGAGCTTTGGGAGGTCATTATGGCATGTGAAAGGCCAAAAACTTCAAAGTTCCTCTTCCTCGAACTTTAACCATGCCAAAAATCAAAAACATGTCACAAAAATGGTACCATCACATAGGGGAGAATGTTAGCTTCGTATAAATATTGATTTTAAAGTGAATAGAATAAGATAAATATCATTTTCTAATTTTTTACTAATAGTAGGTCTTTAAGACACTTTTTACCATGAATGTTCATGTCTACATTTAAGAGCATAACTTTTGTTCCGCTTGTCAAAATGTGATAAAACCTATACCATCCCAAGCATGATAAAATCCTATACACATTCAAAAAAATATTTGATTTTGATATATTTTGATGTAGTTATGGCAGGAAAATGGAAAGTGCTCCATTTTCTAAAAAATTCAGACCACTTTCATGGAAAAAATCATTAAAAAAATTATTTCTCAAAAAATACAAAATAAAATCCATCCCAAGATAGATAGCGGTATCTAACTTTTCACTAAAGGGGAAAAATAACAAGTTTTGGTCATCCAAATCGTGGGCAAACGGACTACAATCTTATAGGTGTTTTCAAAAAAACCAAGTCATAGAATTTGGAGTGTTTAATATAGGTGAACTTGTTCATTTTTATAAAAAAGTAGTTTAGAAACTAAATTTCAGATGCTACGATTCATATTTATATATTTTTTTCCAATTTTGAGTACGTGTATTGCTAATAATTCCTACAAGTTGAGATTTTGTTGTTTTTTACAATATAACGTCCACTTGTGACCCCTTTTTGTCACCCAACTTGCTGCACTTACCCCATTGGGACGCTCTCCACCCATTAGTGATGGAAATGAGTAGTGCTCGCTCTCACTTGTTGATAAACAACAATATTTTTACACTCCTTTAGAGTATGTTTCACATGTGTGGGAAAGGGCCTTAGATACTAGGTACGAGATGATCAATCGATCCATTACATAGTTGGAAGGAAAGAAGAATAGGAATACAGGTTACAGGATAACATCAATCACCGAATTCAAAAACTTGGAGTGCCTACGATTGAATAAATCACAACAACATATTAGTTGGTTGGACCATTTGAGGAATATGTCAAAAAGAGGTGGGAAATCTATTTTCCTTCAATAAGGATACTCTAGAGTCTCTAGTTGGAATTTGTGCCACCATCACACTCATTGCAGAGAAGCATTCATCTTGGTTTGAAAAGTGCAAATATATCAACAGTGTTTTGAATGGTTAGATGGAAACTCTGAGCTATGTGTGTATTCCTCACGCTCGACGACAGTAGTAGCACTGCTACGACTTGATTCGTTAAGGAATTCAAAGGATTTGAGATATTTTTCAGGTGAACAGGATGGAGATCGGTCGGGTAGTGAGATCAGGTCATCAAGAGCAGCTCCTTCTTCAACATGATTCTCCTTCTTCTTTCTTCTCTCTCTCTCTCTCTATTCTCTCACCATCCCCAACTTTATCTCTCTTCAATGTTCTAATTTTTCATTAGGGATGCATTTTTTCATGTCTTAATGTAATTAAAAAGTAACTTTATGTTTTTAATGTAAAATTCACCTTTATGTTATAAAAATGGACTTAAGTTTTCCTAGGAAGTCGAAAATTTTTAAGACATGGGAAGAGTCATTGGGGGCATATGAAGAGTCACCTCTCTTCTTATAAAAGGTACAGGCTTCCCATTTTTAAGGGGTTGCATATTTGTGAATTCACAAGAGAGCATTTGTCTACTTGTGAAAGATAAAGACTTAGCCATTTTTCTTCCAATTTACCCTCTCTATTTTTCCTCTATTCTCATGTTATGTACAACTCTAATGGAGATTCTAATAAAGGAAGAAGTTTCTATTTTCCAAGGCATATAAATGTGTGAATCTTTGTATGCATGGTTTCCTCTAGCTAGTAGCATCAAAATTTGGATGTTTCTTCTCATAAATGTGTGTTGGAATTTCTAACTAGTGTGTGTAGGAATCTGATATTCTACCCACAACATTAGTTCCCCTATCTCTTTTTCTCACTCCCTTTCCTTCTCTCTAGACAGATTCTTCTCTAGCAAGTGATTGCTAGCTTTGCCACAAGGTTAGTGGAGTACCCTGTTGGACCCCGACCGAAAGGCCACCAAGAAAATCACTTTCACAACGCGTATATGAACATGGAGTTTCACCATACAAGTAGAGGGATTTTGATTCCCATAGCATTGGAAAGAAACCCATAGATTTGTACACCTGACATTTTTTCTCGCCAACAAAGCCGCATTCTCTTTATGACCCCACATGTACCCCAAATGAGGGGGGGAATCATTGGGTAAATTAGTCACCCCATATAATGGTTCACAATCACATTACAACACATTTCAATTCCTAGGTACATCACATTCGTCAATCTCAAGAACATCCCAAAATATGACGTGGGTCTTTAGCATAACACGTACACCAGTTCCCAAACACAAACACTAGCACCTGGGAGCCCCCGACCCATCTTAGGTACTGTGACCAGGTGGAATTTACATATTTGTTCTCATTTTTACACAATTCACAACAAATTTTACAGGACACACGTTCCTTCAAAGACTTTTCGCCATGCATGCATTACACCTTATTTTCTAATTTTTTGTTGGATCAAACTTGATCAAAATGTATCGATTCTCACACACCATCGACAATGGCATTTTCACTTGGGGAAGAAGTCAAAGGTTGGAGAATAACACTAGACCTTTATCCCTACACTTCTTTCATACTTTACACAGTTGGCATGAGATCGCACAAAAAATGTGTACTCAACGCAACCAGCATGAGATCACCCTAAAAACCCATTCTTCTACAACATCTTCAAGATCCTTTCTATCTCTTTCACTCGTCATGGATCAGATGCACATATTCCTTTGTCACATTTTCACATACTTCCTTACATACTTTTCACTTATTTGATCGAATTTTTCATATACACGTATTTGACTACTTTTTCGTTCTTCTCTTTTTTAGGTTCATCCTTATGGGGAGTAGTAGTCACATCACCACACATCAAGCTACATCAACAACAGATGCAACATGAAATTTACACATACACTCTCACCCAAGGGTCATCATCATCATTTTTCACTTCCTCTTCTCTATCTTCCATGCTTCATATTTTATCACTCCATTTTTCCTTGTCTCTCGACACACTTTTCACCATCGATCTACATGGTTATTAGGTACGCATATCTTATCTACTTTATTTTATCAAGAATTCGCTCAACAACATAAAGTGTGGGAAAATTTAGACACTAAATCACACACTTTGGGTATTTATCTTCATGACCACATACTACTATTCATATGATTCTTGTTGGTTAGATTTTTACACAAGTGAAAACCTAGGAAGTCATGAGATAAATCTCATAAATTTACTTGTTGAGGATCCCATGTAATATTTCTATCAATAATGGATTTGAGTAACTGTTCAATGGTTTTACTTTAATTGCAAAGCTCATGAGCCATAGCTAGGAAATTTTGCAGCAAGTAAGCAGCTGTAAAGAAATATTTGCAAAAGATGAAAATAATTGAGTCTAGGAAGAAAGAAGAGAAGATGTGAAATCCAACCAATAGTTCACAGAGCTGGTATCTTGCACATAGATGAAACAAACAGATCTCACAATACGGAATTAAAAGAAAAGGAACGTTTCAAATCTAGATCTGAGATAACACAAATTTTATGCAAAGATATACACATAAATAAGAAACAAACGCATCGTTGACACAAAGTTCTCCAGAAATCTGTGTCCTTTCAATTCCTTAGCTTTCAAAAAATATCAAGGGTTTCAGTTCAAATTCTGGAACACAAGAATGCTAATTGCAAATTCTAATCCTTTAACTCCTAGGTTCTTCTTCTATTTATAGTGCATAGAAGGAAATTACAAATAGGAAAACAATAACTGAACTGACACATGTGGAAGCTATAAAGAAAACAACTGACAATCTTTCCCCTGAAATTTCTCTCTACATGACATGCATCTAAAGACTAAATCAAAGTTTTGCACGAACACCACCTATTCTTAATTAAGGACCCTTTCAAATAACTAAAAGTAATGGCTTTTAACCAATTACTTTAGTTTTACAATTTTGTCCGATAGAATAAGAATAAGAGAGAGAAGGGAAAAAGAAGAAAAATGTGTCGGCCATCATACTCTATGTTTCTCCTTTGTTCTGAAACTGAATATACTTGTCAAACATGTGACTCAGTAACTTCCCATCTACTTTAGCAACCACTTCCTTCTTAGTCTTGAACCACAACAATCCTCTGGACAAAGCAACAATGTTAGCCTTTACCTTCTCTAAACCAGGCCCATACCCCTCAATATCTACATGAAGCTTTATGAGTCTGCCAATTGAATCTAATGTGAAAGGCATGATGACTTCATCAATCTTCTTCTACACAACCGAATAAATTCTTCACGAGAAGTAGGAAATTCAACAAGAATGTTCTCTGGTACTTCTCCCATCTCATTTTCTAGAAACTGCATCCTTTTCAACATAAGCTTGAGGATCTCCATGTGGAAGGAAACTGCGATCTCTAATTGTTTCCCCCTTTCTATCAATCCATCAGGTATAATTTTCTCAACAATTAGCACATCCTTTGGCAATGAATGTATCTTAGCTAAGGTATCTAAATGACTTTCAGCAACTATGTTCTCATCTTCTATCCCTGTCATTAGTTCCTTTAGCTGAGATAATGCCCTGTGCATATTATCCAATCTGGCTGGTATTCCCTTGAACTATTCTGAAGCTTGGTGAATAATTTGCTCCTTCCATTGAGCAATAGCTTTGACCTCATTTCTTGCATCTTCTATCTCTTCAACTAGATGGATACATACATGTTCCTACACTAACATGGGTTGAGAAGAAGGTTTAGCAACCTTAGTGATGATCTAACATAAGTGAGAGATCTACATCTGAAGCGTATCTTTCTCTTTATTTTCTTTTTCAAGCTTAAGTAATAAAACATCTATCAATGTATGTGTATCTTCCTTTAGTCCTTTCATGGTGATTTTCCTCAACGGTACCTTAGTCACCAATATGTCTGCAACAGTTAGATCTCCCTTTTGTTTCCCTTCAGCTGACTGATAATTCAGAAAACTTTTGACCTGATTCTTCAATAATCAACCTTGAAGTCACTTTGGAAACTTTAGCCCTTTTACTTTTACCTTCCAAGCACAAAATTAGCCACAACTCTTCCTCTTCCAAGTTTATCTCCTCTTTGGCTTCGGGACTTTCTACAAAGTCAACCATGATGAAAAATTACTTCTCAAGGAATGAGAAGTCACTAAGTGTACCACCCTCTCATGCTCAGACTCTTTTGCATCCAAATTTTCCATAGTATTGTGGTTGTCACCTTTTGAATTGTCCAAAGACAATGCTTTTTCAAACTCTACCATTTGTGCTTTCAACTTCTCTATAAGGGGAGGTGAAGATCTGAGTGGCTGAGGAGAAAATACAAACGACACTAGATTAGATAGAGGAATAAAAACATATATCTAGGGTTCAAGGGTTGTTGAAGTGCTATGAGTTGACATTGGAGAAGCTTTGTTTAAAAGTGGTACTGGAACAATAGCTATAGACTTGACCTTCTCCAATACCTGAGACTTCTTGTATACTTTAAGCTTCTCTAGTCTCTTGCTACTTTCACCTTCATGCTTCCTTTTGCTGGAGTCTCCTGCAATAAAGTTACATGTGATCTGATTCATCAAAGCTTCGTCCATGCAATACCCCTTCGTTAACAACCAGTTTGAGGTGTTAACCAAAACTGCGGAAGACCTTTCCTCAATCGTCTGACAACCACCTATGCTTTCCTGAAGAGCAACTCTATCTCCTCCCATTTGATGGTATGTGTCAAGTACCACATGCCCATCATCCACGAGATCTGCAGGTATCCATGTTAAACCATAATTAGACACTTGTTGCCTGATAACCTATTGAAATATTTATTCCTAACTTCATACTCACTTCTACACTTCATCCAAAAGTCTTCAAATGAAGGTACATGTGAAAATTCCTGGGAGATTTTCTTTCTCACTATCCCATATGGATCAAAGTTCAATTGTTCTGAGAAGAACTCGTGCTCATATCCAGAAAACATTTCTTCTTTGATTCCCCTTGTTTTATGGATGCTCTGGAAGTTGTAATAACCCACTATGAATGGAAAGCAACCTGAGATTTATATTGCTTCAATTGTAAGTCATGCATTTCCACGAGCTATCTATCGCACAACTCCATTATGACCCATTTCTCACTTGGATACCTCGGTAACTTAATTGGTTCTCCTAAAATCCACTTACCCCGAGATACGTGAAGTTTGTAAACTAGATGAAGATATATCCATGCTAGGATACAACTTCCCAAGATTCTTTACTCCCTCCTGCTCTTCATATCATTATTTAATTTACAAGTGAATATGTAGAAGTACCCATCGTTGACCACCCTGTAATATTTGTATCATTCATGAACTGTCAACTGTGGGAAGCACTAAAAAATAGGATCTTTCGATAGTATGCCCCGCCTATCCAATTTGGAAAATACAACCTGCGATGCTACTCCATATACTAGGTATGAAGTCATTTTGAATTTAAATGTCTGCCTCACACTTCGGAGCTGCTCCTCAATGTTTTCACTAATGATCTCCACCCAATTGATTATGGAATATGATTTGTTGATCTCAATGGCTCTCACAAAATCATACATCCATGAGCGGAATTTATGGGTATTAGCTTTTCCGTTTAACATGCAAACCAATTTAGTAATATCATCAACTTCCCGCACTGCATCGATCATGGAAAAGTCCTCTCGAACTTTGATAGAGGTATAAGATTCTTCATGTATCTTCTATCTGTTATGCTCATGCAATCTTATTTTTGCTGCTCCCATCTATTTCCAGCATCCAGCATGCTAATTGCAATCACCACTGGTCGTGTCAGAATCTTCAAGCAATAATTAATAAATTGTGCATCCAACCTGATTATTGTCTTTCCTTCAAAGATATCCTGAATTTTTATGGAAAGAGGATGATAATACCTTGCACACTCCATAAAAAATTCAAGTAATTGAGTTATGATTGAAACATTGAAGCTTGAATAATCCTGCTACTTTTAATTGCCCACATGAGAGATGTCCTTCTAGCTCTGGATCTGTCAATTAAATCAGTGATGGGTTCAGGGCCTATGTCTATATCATTGATGTCAGCAAATCTGGAAGATATGCATGAATATGTTGATCCTTCTCTTTCATCATGCTTCATCATGCCTGAACAATCTTTGTCTAAGCTCTTTTTCTTTTAATTCTTTCGAATCCTTGTAATTGGATCAATTTGTGTAGATCCGGAAACTTCTTCTAATTCGGAAGATATATTCAATGTATCTGACATTGATTTGGACTTCCTTTCACTAATATGAGCACCTGTGATGAATACCGTAGTTAATTCGCATAAAGATGGATTCCATGGCATGAATACTTGATTTTTATCACCAAAATATGCAATATAAAGTTTGCTGCACTAAAATTTGAGACTTTTCTTGTATGCGAAGCAAGAAAAATATTATTTAATTCACATGAGCACTTATACCAATATGCATACACTTAGAACAAAAAAATCGTGCTATTCCAACCCTAGGCGCCAAAACTAGAAGCTTCCCAACAATGGAAAATACTCTTTAATGCAAAATCCTCCTTCCTTTGGCACCAAACCTGTCCAAGCTACAAACTTCATAAAAAATAATTAATCTCTTCTCTCTTGTGGCATCCCATGCTTATATAGCCATCTAAATTCTCTTTAGCTCATCCACTTGGCTTGACTTTCCTTGTTTATGGCACCAAAATTAGCTAGAAATGCCATTAATAAATATCATTAAATACATGTATTAATGCTAAGGTGGATTGTACTTTTTGGAAAGGGAAATTGCTAAGAATAGGAAGTCAAAGTAATGGGAATTTCCACCCTACAATGAAGCTCCAAAAATTTCATCTTCCACTTAAGTGATTTGACTTTCATAATGATAATTTTCACCCTACAATGCGGGGTAGAAATTCCCTCTTTCCCCGCCATCAAAAATTCTCATTAGCACCTTAAATCCTTCCTTCCATAAAGTGTGAGTTGCATGGAAAATAGCCTTCTTCTCAAAAATGTGACACACATGGGTGAATAAACTTATTTAATGGGAAAAGTCACCCGGGTAGGTAGGTAAGAAATTTCGATGGTGCTTTAAGTGATTTTTCTTTCATAATGAGAATTTTCACCTGTTGTATATATCTTCCCCCCGGGTAGATATAGACAAGCGGAAGAATATGGAAACCAAAGAAATTCAAACCTCAGCCCATGGCGCACAAAAGGGGCGCACGACAATGAGTGTCGACAGCAAAATGGATGCACCCATGGCACACAGAAGAGGCGCACAGAAATGAGTGTCGACATAAGAAAGAATGCGCCCACGGCGCACAAAATGGCGCACGATAATGAGTGTCAACAAAGAAAATGGATGCGCCCATGGTGCATGAAGTGGCACATGACAATGAGTGTCGACAGCAAATGGATGCGCCCATGGCACAAAAGGGGCGCACGACAATGAGTGTCGACAGAAAAATGGATGCGCCCATGGCGCACAAAAGGGGCGCACGACAATGAGTGTCGATAGCAAAATGGATGCGCCCATGGCGCACAAAAGGGGCACGACAATGAGTGTCGACAGCAAAATGGATGCGCCCATGGCGCACAAAAGGGGCACACGACAATGAGTGTCGACAGCAAAATGGATGCGCCCATGGCGCATGTAAAAGGCGCACGTGTGAGTGTCGACATAAGAAAGAATGCACCCATGGCGCACAGAAGTGGCGCATGACAATGAGTGTCAACGGGGCAAAATTTTCTCCTTGGCACACGTAAGAAGATGTCGACACACACACGGATGCGCCTATGGCGCACCTTCAGGAGGCGCAACATTCTGAGTGCTGACAGGAAGCAGACCCTGACCCAGATATTCAGATGGCCATAACTTTTGACTGGGAGCTCCGATTCACACAAGGTTGGACTTTTCGGAAAGCCTACGGCGTCCTCTACCTAACTACGACTGGATATCTTTAATTGGGTGGGAACAAGTTCTTAAAAATGCAAAATACAGTTTTCCACTTTTGGGGTTTGATATGGTCCTCACCTACCACCATAATGAGATGAATTAAATACAACCTGAGGTGGTCAGTAGATTTGGACTTTCTCTCTCTCTCTCTCTCATTCTTCCTATAAATCAGTAAGGAGGGGCTTTTTCTAAAGGTTGGACATTCTTGTTTTGGCCCCTCCTTCTTCTCTTTGGCAGTAGAGTTGTGGAGCTCAAACCTCCCATCCGAAACCGTAATGCACCTTTGCCTCTCGGGCATTTTTTTCAGCAGTTGTATCAGATCAACCTTCGTGAGCAAATAAATGCATGACTGTGGATGTTTCTCAACCCTCTATGTGTTTCATTTTGCATCCTCCCGATCTTTCACCGTGAATATGTTTATCTCAGCATGATTTTGCATTGCATTTCGTGGTCTCGTGTTTAATTGGCAAAACGTATGTTCTTCATTCCTGCATCACCTCCTTAGCTTAGGTTTGTTTTTATGCATTTCTCTCTCCCCGTCTCCTCGGTAGTTAGATTAGGTTTTAGTAGACTCTCTCGCATTTTATTGGTGCATCTGAACAGAGGAATAGGAGCCGCCTTCATCCGGAGAGCTTTTCCGATTTCGCAAGGTCCCACACTTGGGAAAAGCTCCATGTTGTGCAATCGCACTGAGATTCTCAACCCATCGAGTCAGCAGAGTCCTGTGGGTGCCGTGATTCGACACCAACAGCTTTTGGCACATGACGGGGGACCAAGAGGTCATTCCATAGATTTGAAGGAGTTTTCATGAAATTCGACCAAAAATTGCAGGTTTTACAATTCCGCATTTTTCACCTTCCAGCCGAACTTTGAAATTGATTTTCAAGGACTTAACTTGCTCAAAACAAGTCAAAATTTCATCACTGATAGATCGGGGTAATCTTCAAAAGGGTATTCCTAGAATTTTGAGATTTTGACTTTCAAAATTTCATGGTTTTTTGAATTTCGATTTCGGGTTTTCGTAAATCTGCGCATTTTTTGGGTTTTCGGACTGCATTCCAAATCAAATTCCAAACCCTAAAATCTCAAATGTGCAGGTCTTTTAAAAAAATTTGTGTTTAAATATTGTCAGGTTTTGGTGTGTAACTTGGCAAAATCTAGTCTTTTGAGGCTTGTTCTCTAACACATCTGGCGACTCCGAAGGGATAGAATTCAAGGGTGTAAGAAGACAAGTTGCCTAGTGCACATGAGAAGAATTCAACCAGGTCCAATACTCAAGAAGAAGGGCTATTTTTCCACTTGCAACTATCACCAGGCAGAGGAAGGAGAGGAAGAAGACCACAAAGATCACCATCTCCGCCTAACAGGACTTTGTCTACACCTCCACCTGGTAGGCCTTTTCTCGCATCAACCAGGGTTCTTAGGCCAATCATAATGGCGCATCTACCACCGAATCCCTTTGTCAATTTCACGGGCAGTAGTCCACTTGCCCTAAATGCTCATAATCAAATTCCAGTTGCAGCGCTAAAGAATATCCCCTACTTCACAGGTGAAAATCATACTACTCCTATTGATCACATCCAGGATATTGCTAATGTATGCGCGATCCACGAAATAAATGCAATGGATATTGCAGTCAAGTTGTTAGCTTCATCTTTCAAAGGCAAGGCCTTACAATGGTTTAGGAGCCTAGCAAATGGGTCTATTACAAATTGGAACCAGCTTTGTTCACTTTTTTCAGAGCCAATTCGGGAGAGGGCGGACAATTTGTCCTTATTGGAACAGCTGACAACAATCAAAAGGGCTCCTAACGAACAAATGGCAGATTTCAACTTCAGGTTCCAACGGACATGGGACAGGATCCCAATAACTGTCAGGCCAACTGCCGAAGGAGCATTCCTTTATTTCTTAAAGGCTATGAATTCAGACATAGCCATGATGATCCAATCAATGGGAGGGACAACGCTGCCAGGGGCCTATGACACAGCAATCAGAGCAGAGAACTGTTTAATCCAAGCTGGCAAGCTTGCACCAAGGCCGCCAATGCCTCTCTATCCAGATATGGGAAATCCTACAACCAGCCAAGCACCAGAGTCGAATCCCATTCCAACTCCTAGAAATCAAAGCAATAATGAGGCATCGACTTCTTCAAATAGTTCAAAGGAATTGCAAGAGGTCATGAAACAATCGCAGAACCTTGAAATGAGCTTCATGACTATCAAAAGACAAAGAAGCTCAAAGTGCTGACCAGACGCCTCAAGCACAAGCACAAGCTAGGCCCTCATACCAACAGAATAGACCACCACCACCTCAGGCTGCGAACCAAAGCCAAGGACAACCTCAAGCTGCCAGGCCATTTCGGCCGTATGATCCAAATGCAACGACATCCTCGAGAGCCTTGGTCCCGACACAAAATAACATGGCACAGAGTACGACCGGTGTTACCCTTGCAATCTACCTCACAATCACCAAAGATGTTTCAATGGTGCACCAATCAGCCTCGATGGTGCAAACCATTGGTGTGCCTCAAGAACCAAGCCAAGAAGGGAATCAAGAAGCAAGAAACGCAACAAGAGGGACCTCCGACGTAAAACCACATCGGCAAATCGGGCAAACGGAAGACTTCGTGAGTTAACCAACAAATTTTCAAGGCGTGGCTGCCAACACACGGCCAAAGAAGAGAAGCATAGAGAGGAACAACCACCCAATCCAGCTTGTTCCTCAACCCGCTCTTACACAACAAGGGGCCAAAGCAGACCAAACGCAGCCCCAAATGCGCAAAACTGCACTAAGGTACCTCGCTGCAAAGAACACATGCACCCGCTCAAGCTCCGTAAAAGCTTGCACCAAGTAAGGGGCAGCAAAAGGACAGTTCATCCCCCTTCAACATCATCGATCAAATGAAGAAGACACATGTGAACATTTCCATGTGGGAATCACTGGCGATCCCAGGGCAACGAGATTTGTTGCAAGCTGCAATGGCTAATTGGTCTGCCACAAATGTATCAAACCAAGGACATGAGAAAGTTCTCACTAATGCAGTGCAACATGATGGGGGCCAGACAAGGAAAAATTTGAAGCCTCCACCATTCTATGTTTCATTGATTGTTGGAAACCACTTGGTACACAACTGCATGATAGATTCAGGAGCAAGTAGTTCAGTGATGCCAAAGCAAATAGCGGATCAACTGGGTCTGAAGTACGAGCCAGTGCTGAAAGGAGTAGTGCAACTAGATGGAACAGCAGTGGGAACAGTTGGGGTCATCAAGGGGTTAAGCCTAACACTACATTCATGTCCTAATGTTACGCTTTGCAAGATGTGTCTCGTAATTGACCTCCCGCCACTCTTTTCAAGCGTTGTCTATCAAGGGACTTCACCGCAAAGATCGGTGGATATTTATCTGCAGATTGGTCACACATGATCTTTAGGACAAGGTATGGAGCTAAAGCAACAATCAGATCAGAATCGATTGCCAATTTTCATATTGAGCCTTATGTACCAGGCCCTATCAATGCAAATTGCTCAGCTTTTGATCAGGAGGAGTGTTCAAGTGATCTAGAAGCAGGTACTAAGGTCGAGGGAATTCCTGATTTGACTTTAGATGAATGGGCAAACAAAAGTCATGAATTTGACCCATACAAGGAAATTGAAGAATCTGAGTTGGGCATGTATTGTATACACGAGGAAAATTCACTCATTCCTGACATCATTCAGCCTGAACAAAAGGATGAAAACAAAGTTTGGAAATTATTCTTCGATGGTTCGAGAAGCAGGCAAGGTGCTGGAGGTGGTGCAGTGTTGATTTCACCACAAGACATCAAATATTATTCAGCTTTTCGTTTCCAGTTTTCTTGTTCGAACAACACAGCTGAATATGAGGCCTTGATTCATGGACTTCATCAGGCTGAAAAAGGGCATAAAGAACTTGCAGTGTGTTTGAGATAGCGAGCTAATCACAACCAAGTTAGGGACAACATGCTACAAAGAACGACCTCATCAAGAACTACAAGAATAGGGTATGGGACCTCATTGAGGATTTCAAAGCTTTCAAAGATTGTGTCCATACCTGTGAAGAAAATGAAGCCGCAGATAGACTCGCAGCAATTGGAGCGACGCTTTGATGTGGCTGACAACATCAAGAGAAAAACGCAGCCACATATCCATGTAGTTGTGAGGCCAGCAGCTCCAGATAATAACACAAGCTGGCAGGTGTTTGAGAACGATCAACAGATCGTCAATTTCTTGCAAGAAGAGGCTGAATTCTCAGCTAGAAATCAGATGCATTAGAGCAAAGCAAGACGGGATCAAGTAGTGCAATTAAGCGACAAACAAGCTTCCTAAGGGTTTAGTAACATCGAGTCTATCTTCAACCCTAACGACTAGTTCCGTAAGGAAAAGGCTAATATACAGGTCAAGAGAGAAGATTCAGAGCCCATTCTAGTTGGGGAGGGCAAAACACTTCAAATTGGTAAAGTGGCCACTGAACAGGAGAAATCAGATTTCATACAACTTTGCCAAGAATTTCCAGATGTCTTCGCTTGAGCTATGAAGACTTAAGAGGTTTCGATCCGAAGTTGGCACAACATACCATAGAATTGGATCCGTATGCTAAGCCCATCAGTGCGTAAGGTAGACCACCAACCCTCACATTGAGCCTCTAATGAAGAAAGAGCTAAATAAGCTAATAGAGGCAAGCATTATATTTCCGATCAAGCACTCAAGCTGGGTTGCAAACTTGGTTCCGGTCAAAAAGAAGAGCGGAGAAATCAGGTTGTGTGTGGACTTCCGAGACCTCAACAGGGCATCTCTTAAAGACCATTACCCACTTCCTTCAATGGAACAAATATTGCAAGTAGTATCCGGTTCAGAGAGGTTCTCTCTCCTAGATGGCTACTCAGGGTATAATCAGGTAATGGTGAAAGAAGATGACCAGTTCAAGACAGCTTTCACCACCAAATGGGGCACCTATGCCTACAAGAAGATGCCCTTTGGGCTATCAAATGCTGGAGCCACTTTCCAAAGGGCGATGGATATGGCATTCAAGGGGTTGATCAATAAAATAGTTCTGATATATCTCGACGACATCACTCAGTATTCTCAAAAATGCAGCGGATCACCTCTATTTCGAGGCAAGTATTTCGTAAATGTAGAAGATTTGGGGTATCATCAATCCCAAAAATGCATATTCTTGGCTCACGAGGGAAAACTTCTAGGCCATATTGTTTCAAAGGAGGGGTCAAGCGATTGACCCGAAAGAGTTGAAGCAATTCAAGCATCGCTTGCAAGTCACAAGAAGGCTCTTCAAAGCTTCTTGGGAAGGATCAATTTTGTCCGCAGGTTTGTTCCAAACTTTGCAGCTCTTCAGAAAGCCAATAACACTGATGTTAAAGAAGAGCATGGCATTTAAGTGGACATCTGAAGGCAAGGCAAGTTTTGAGGCAATAAAAGAGGCTATATCTCAAGCCCCAACTCTCGTCAATCCAGACTTCTCTAAGGAATTCATGCTATATGCCTTTGGTGGTGGAGACACAATTTCTGCAATCCTGGTACAACAAAACAAAGAAGGGTTAGAACAACCAGTTGCTTTCTTCAGTCAAAGCTTGGAGGAATATGAAACTAGGTACTCTTTTATCGAAAAGCATGTCCTTGCAGTAATCAGGAGCTTAAAGAAATTCAAGCACCTAGTCTCAAACAACAAGATCCAATTGTTCGTCTCTCATGCGGGAGTCAAGGAATTCCTTCTAAACAAGGATCTCGAATGAGAAACGTGCAGATGGATAACTCGTGTCATGGAATATGACATCGAGATCAAGGTCACTAAACTAGTACGTGGAAAGGGACTATGTGAGCAGCTAGCCTTGAGTCAACAAGTTGAAGCAGGTGATGAAAAGGAGACTACCTTGTACTACAGATGATCAAGAACAAGAAAATGATGACGTGCCTACTCCTTGTTGGACTCAAATATGATACACTTCCTACAGCATGTGCCTATGCCCTCCGTAAATGAGCAAAGCAAAGAGGAGATACTTTAGATTACAAGCCATTCCATATGTGCTTGTTGATGGTGTTTTGTTTAAAAAAGACATCAATGGAGTTTTATTGAGGTGCATTGGGATAGGCCAAATTGAGAGGGTGTTACGAGATTTTCACGATGGAGATTCTGGAGGACATTTTTCCCCACGAGTAATGTAAATTTCTCTCAAGATAATGAAGGCAGGGTATTATTGGCCGACGTCCTCAAGGATCGCTATACATGGATAAGAAAGTGCAAGAAATGTGCACTCTTCACAGGCAAAGAAAGACTAGCAGCACTTCCATTGCACCCAATTTTGGTTGACCAACCATTTATGCAATGGGGATTGGACTTCGTTGGGGTCATCAACCCAAACTCAAGCCAAGGCCACAAGTGGATTCTCACGGCAACAGACTATTTCACCAAGTGGACCGAAGCAGTAGCGCTCAAGGAAGCAAATGAGTCTAACATACTAGACTTTTATGAAGGAATAGTGACCAGGTTTGGTGTGCCGTCCACTATCATATCAGACAATGCATTGGCATTTATAGGTTCCAAAATTACAGAATGGGCTGTTAAGAATGGAATCTACTTGAGCACCTCTTCAAATTATTACCCGCAGGGTAATGGACAGGCAGAGTCCACAAACAAAAATTTGCTAAGAATCATCAAGAGGACTCTGGATGAAAATCAAAGAACATGGCATACAAAGCTAAAATCAGCGTTATGGGCTGACAGAATAACACCAAAGAGGTCTACAGGGAATTCTCCCTACAAGCTGGTCTATGGGAAGGAGGCAGTATTGCCCATATCATTAGAACTGCCTGCATTGGAGTTCATGAGGCAGTTGGAGTTAGCTGAGTTCGAACCAATGGAGGCCAGGTATGCAGAGTTGATGGAATTGGAAGAAATTAGAGAACATGCAGTTCAGACGATCGAAAAGGATCAGGCCTTAGTAAAAAGATGGTTTGATAAGAAGGCAAGAGCAAGGACCTTCCAGGAAGGGGATCTAGTTCTAAAATGGGATGCAGATCGGGCAAGACCAGGAAAGCATTCCAAGTTTGACGCCATTTGGAGTGGCCCCTACATGGTCACGGGGTGCAAGAGTAGCAATGCCTTCCAATTATCTACATTGGATGGAGAAGAACTTTCGATTCCGGTCAACGGAATCTATCTTAAACATTGCTACTGAAAAGAGAAAATTTCTACCCTTGTAAATATTAGCTTAGATTTCAATTCCTCTAAGTGCGTTTGCACATTGTCTTGTTGTAGTTAGGTTTCTGTTTCCCTAAGTGCTTTGGCACAGGTTTCGTTGCTCTCAGGTTGTTTCTACGCTTCAAAGTCATTGGAGAAGGAGTTGCATGGTTTCAAGCTCGGATCAGAGATCAAGTTGGTTTCAAGTATTGCTTATGACTCCATGCCCAATGGATTTCTAAAAGGGCCACTGATCTTCTACCTAAGGCAGGTGATCCCGTTGAGTCGCCAAATTGTTGTATATATCTTCCCCCCGGGTAGATATAGACAAGCGGAAGAATATGGAAACCAAAGAAATTCAAACCTCAGCCCATGGCGCACAAAAGGGGCGCACAATGAGTGTCGACAACAAAATGGATGCGCCCATGGCGCACATGAGGCACACAAAATGAGTTCAACAAAGAAATGGATGCGCCCATGGCGCACAAAGGCGCACGACAATGAGTGTCGACAGAAAATGGATGTGCCCATGGCGCATAAAAGGGGCGCACGACAATGAGTGTCAACAGCAAAATGGATGCGCCCATGGCACACAAAAGGGGCACGACAATGAGTGTCAACAGCAAAATGGATGCGCCCATGGCGCACAAAAGGGGCGCACGACAATGAGTGTCAACATAGAAAAATGGATGCACCCATGGCGCACAGAAGTGGCGCATGACAATGAGTGTCAACAGCAAAATGGATGCGCCCATGGCGCACAAAAGGGGCGCATGACAATGAGTGTCGATAAAAAATGGATGCGCCATGGCGCATGCATGTAAGAGGCGCATGTAAATGAGTGTCGACATAAGAAAGAATGCGCCCATGGCGCACAGAAGTGGCGCATGACAATGAGTGTCAATGGGGAAAAATTTTCTCCTTGGCACACGTAAGAAGATGTCGACACACACACGGATGCGCCTATGGCGCACCTTCAGGAGGCGCAACATTCTGAGTGCTGACAGGAAGCAGACCCTGACCCAGATATTCAGATGGCCATAACTTTTGACTGGGAGCTCCGATTCACACAAGGTTGGACTTTTCGGAAAGCCTACGGCGTCCTCTACCTAACTACAACTGGATATCTTTAATTGGGTGGGAACAAGTTCTTAAAAATGCAAAATACAGTTTGCCACTTTTGGGGTTTGATATGGTCCTCACCTACCACCATAATGAGATGAATTAAATACAACCTGAGGTGGTTGGGGTAGATTTGGACTTTCTCTCTCTTCTCTCTCTCATTCTTCCTATAAATTGTAAGGAGGGGCTTCTTTCTAAAGGTTGGACATTCTTGTTTTGGCCCCTCCCTTCTTCTCTTTGGCAGTAGAGTCAGGAGCTCAAACCTCCCATCCGAAACCGTAATGCACCTTTGCCTCTCGGGCATTTTTTTCAGTGTAGTATCAGATCAACCTTCGAGAAAAAAATGCATGCTGTGGATGTTTCTCAACCCTCTATGTGTTTCATTTTGCATCCTCCCGATCTTTCACCGTGAATATGTTTATCTCAGGCATGATTTTGCATTGCATTTCGTGGTCTCGTGTTTAATTGGCAAAACGTATGTTCTTCATTCCTGGTGCATCACCTCCTTAGCTTAGGTTTGTTTTTATGCATTTCTCTCTCCCCGTCTCCTCGGTAGTTAGATTAGGTTTTAGTAGACTCTCTCGCATTTTATTGGTGCATCTCGAACAGAGGAATAGGAGCCGACCTTCATCCGGAGAGCTTTTCCGATTTCGCAAGGTCCCACACTTGGGAAAAGCTCCATGTTGTGCAATCGCACCGAGATTCTCAACCCATTAATTTCTTCCATTTTTGAGGCCATAAATGACTTCCAGATGTTCCAGACAATTAAACAGGCTATACAGAACAAAGAATGGATCAAGGGGAATTTAACAGACAGACCACGGAGAAAACTGAAAACAAATGCAAAAAGAAATAAATAAAAATGAAAAACGTTACTTGAAGTTGTAGATAATTACTTGTAAATTCATTCCTATTGAAAACCCTATTGAGATGTGAGAATACTGGCATGAAAAACTTCAACAGGGTTCAATTGCAGCACAATTCACATTAAATGGAACTTTATTTATTTAATAAATAATTAAATAAAATTCCCGCAAACAAAACCCAACGGAGGGATAAAATGAGTTTTAGCATCTGGGTATTTGTTGAAATTGGCTCATATGATTCATTGGGAATATCTTAACATAATAGAGATAACTTCAGGTAATAAAAACACAAAAATACCCATTATTTTAAAAAGAACAGAAGTTATAAAGGGGTAGTCCTAGATTTCGGGTGAAATATGGGGACACTAATGTCGGCTTCATCTATGGACATCTTTTCCTCATTCAAAATGACAGGAGTAAAGATGAGATCCCAACTTCTCTAGTTTCGTATCATGTCCATTGCATTCGAGGTGAGGAAAAAAAAACACACACAACACAAAAAAAAACAAATTTTATTCATATACATACAGGTTTAACCTTGTTTTTTCAATTCCGGAAAAGCTTCAAGTGTTTCCCATTGAAGGGAAGGGGATGTTCAACTCCATCCTGATGAGCTAGTATGAAGTTGTTCATTCCAACAATCCTCTTGATCACAAAAGGCCCTTTCCATAGTGAATCAAATTTCTCGTGCATGCCTTTTGTTTCTCGTCTTTTGTCCCATAAAAGGACCCAATCACCAATCTTAAACTTTCTTTCTCTGGCCCTTTTATCAAATATCACCTTCACCTTCCTCTAGTTTTCTAATAATTTGCAGTCCACTTGGACCTACACTTCTTGTAATTCAGTTAGATACATTATTCTTTTATCGACAACATCTATGAATGTGGCATCTTCCAGAGCTTTAGAAAGTTGTAAAGTAGGAAATTCCAATGTAAGAGGTAGCTCTGCGTCTCTCCCATATAAAAACTGAAAACGGGACATTCCTATATCTTTCTTTTGTGTGATTATGTATGCCCACAATGCATCAAACAACTTCTTATGCTAATTTTTTTATTCTCTGTCACTAATTTCCGCATGATAGTCACCAGATTTTTATTACTTGATTCATCTTAACCATTCCCTTGTAGATAGTAATTTGAGGAATGTACTAGCTGGATTTCATGTGTGTAGAAAAATTCAACTAGCTCCTCGTAAGAAAAATTACAAGCATTTTCTACTACTATTTTACTGGGCACACCAAACCTTATAACAATATTTTCATTTATAAAATTACACACTTCTGTGGAAGTGGCATTTTTAACAGATTAGCTTCTACCCACTTATTGAAATAATCGGTACTAGTTAGGTTAGTCAGTAATGATGGATGGCACTAGAAGCTCGATTGAGCATACCAATAAAATACATGCCCATTCATCGGAAAGACTCTTCAATTACAACTGGTTTTAAAGGTAATAAGGGTAATTTTATATGTCCAACAAAGTGTTGACATGCTTGGCATTTAGATACCCAATCTGTAGTATCTTGAAAAAGTGTGGGCTGGTAATACCTTACTCGGAGGATCTTGTGAGTAGTGACTCGGGCTGAGAAATGACCACTACAAGCCATATTATGAAATTCCTTTAAAAGTTGATATTGCTAAGCTTCATCCACACATTAGAGAAACACACCATAAATTCCTCTCTCATATAGCCCATTATCCCAAAAACAAAGTCTAAGGACTTCAGTTTAATGGTACACTTTTCCTTATAAGAAATATGATCTAGGCACTCTCCATAAGTTATGAAATAAGCAATGTTATTGTACCATAAAGAACCATAGGAAACCGTTCTCCTTCTTCCGATTCGATTATTCTCATCTTAGCCATTAATTCACATAAACCTCTTCCTCGAACTATCTTTGTAGGTTTTATATCCAAGTCATATTATTTCACCTTTGTCACCCATGTGTCTCTTAATAGTCGTAGTTCTTGTTTTGTGATAGTAGACTTTACAATAGTATCTGGAACCAGGACCACGATATGTGAAGCAAGGATATAATACTTAAATGTCATACATACTTTAATGGCTGAATATGTGTGATGCTCATTAAAAATAACCCACTTGAGACCCAAGAAACAACCTAGGGTTAGTTATAAAATTATGGAATATTTTTTTATTAGAAGAGTCTACAACCAAGTTGTAATGCAACAGTTGCCTCAACAGGTTCCAAAACAATTCTAAATTTACAAGAACAAACTTTACAATTATTAATCAATTATCAAGTTCACATAGTTCAATTTTGGGGTTAGAAGTTTCAATTAGGTTCAGGGGTGATTTAGCCCCATACCCACTCTCCGACAAGCTTATAGTTTTAACTTGATTTTTCTCATACTTAACACTTCCAAAAATTCCCTAAATCATTCCCATTGGATAGTAAATTTTCTCATCTCTCTGGTGATATAAAGAAGTCCTCCTAACTCCTTCAGAAACTCAAGATATGATCAAATGGAGTTTTGGAGTCAAATTTTCCCCAAGGGGACACGTGTCAAGCTGAGGGGTGAAAACACCTTTGTTGGATTGGTGGGTCATGCGGGGCGGCTTTAAAAAAAATTCCCCCACACGGCAAAAATGCAAACTTTCTCCCATGCCTCTGTGGGTCCCCTCGTGAACATGTTTCAATTCCAAGTTCAAAGTAGGAGAGGGTGAGGGAAGGGTGGAGTAGCGGGGTGAATTGGTGGATTTCGCCAAAAGGGAAAAAAAAAGACGGAAGGCTCGCACAAGTCCGTGCGTCTCATGGGAGGAGAAAATCCCAAGGTGGGGCAGGGATGCAGAGCTGCAGGGAAATTTCTCCAAATTCTCTAAAGGCCAAAAACCAAAGAAAACAAAGGGTCTACCCTCTGCTAGCACCCCAAGCTGCTATGTGGCGACTGCGATTGGTCGCGGGCTAGCGGGGCTAAAATGAAAAGTTTTCCAAAATTTTCGATAAGCCTAAGGGCAAAGAAAATGTCACGCCTCCATCACTACCCCATAAGGACACGTGGCAGCCTCTAATTGGATGCGGGCTGGTGGAGGAAAAGTTGAAATTTTTCCTAGACCAAATTTTCAAAAAAAAATCTAAGGCAATTCGACAGGAAATTTTTTGGGTTGCGGGCCCGCCAGGGAAAATTTTCCCACCAAGGCTCAAAAACTTCAAAGTGCCATAACTTGATCTAGAAAGCTCAGTTTTGGGAAAACGAGGACTTTTGGAAAGATCTCAAAGCCCTCTTTACACAAGAAACATAAATTTTACATTTTGGTAAATTTTAAGGGGTAAATTTTGCAAAAAGGATCTGCAGGCTTTTAATTAGCAAACTGGCAATTTCCAACTTTTCAATTTGATTAAATTGGATCTCCTCCTTCACTCAACATGCCAAACAGGCATGGAGAATTGATCTAGGGAGATTTTAAAGTGTTTTAGGGAAGTTGATTTGTTCAATTGATTCAAATTTGAATTTTGTCCAACAAATGATAGAAAACGGTTGAGGAAGAGATTGAGCTCAATTTTGCAATGGTTCAAGTTATTCTCTTAAATCTTCTTTGTCAATTGAGTTCATTGCTAATATATCATGTTGAATTTTAAGGTTTCCAAGTTGATTGTTAAGTGCTGGTCCAAACTGTGCAATTTGATTAAATTTGTCAGTTTTAAAAGTCACAATGCCAGTGATCAAATTTTTAAAGGATCTATTTATCAATTTTATCATTTAAGTGTGGTATATAGTTTCTAAACTAATCTAATGCATTTAGTTGTTTACAAAAATTCATTTCCAAAGCTAAATGATAAGGTCTAACTTTCAATTTCATATATTTCCCAAAAGAAACAAGCAACATCCTTCCTTCATACACATTTTCTTTCTTTTGCAAATAAACAGAGCTTCAAATCACAATTTGATATTCCCATTTCATCACAACAATGTAAATAAGAGATAAACTTGCAATTCTTTATTGACTTCAAAAAGGGAAAACATCTTTACATTCTTTCATTCCTTGAAAGCAATAACACAATTTCATTTCTTTCCAATAAAGAATCGAATTTAAATGTCTTTTACAATTTGAAAGACTAACTCCATAATCAAATTATATACATCTTTCCTTCACAAATACATATACAATTCCATCCACAACAAGTGGGAAAGGATTACAATGAGTGTGTTTCCACAAGGGACTGTCAAACTACATTTTTCATTTGCTCCAGGACAGCAACATACACATTATCTCTTTTCTCCAGATTGATCACAACAAAAGAGGGGGAAAGGCAACGTTCTCCACCCAACCAAGACATTTAATGAAAGGATAATTCTTCCATCATCATTGGCCCCGAGCCCCAACCAAAACACAATAATAGATGTAATCTTACCCATGGCAATAATCGGCTTCCACAACACAACATTGTTTCACATACACATTTCCTTTTAAAACACATTTCCACATAAAAACAGCAACTCACAATTGCATTTTAAAAACATTTCAAATAGAACTCAGGCTTGATCATGCAAGCCAAAGCAACAAGGCCTATGGGGTAAGCTATTTATGCCTCCCAATTGGGAATTGGGCATCCACTGAACAACCCGCCAAAATAATTCATCCCACACACATCCTTATGTGCCCCCCAATAAGTTTCTCCATATGCCCCCCCATAGATTTCCTTATGCCCACCCCAAGTAAGAAATGCAAGCTATTTATTTTCCATGGTGGATCCCAAACCCAAACTCCCTCCACAAAACTTTGATGCCAATGGCATTCCTTATTCCCCCCACATGGATTCCCCATAGCCTTCTCCTACACCTTCCCTAAGGCAGTCTACCCAACCAGCCAACAAAAGAAACAAAGCATGCACCATTCACAAAACACAACAAGGAAATGACAACAAAAGAATGAGAGTTAAATTCCTACCTCTCCATGGTGAATTTTTCTCCCAACAGCAAGCTTCAAATGCCAAGAAAACACAGTCCAAAATAGCAACTCCCAAGCATGCAAATCTTTCTCCAAAACTTCCTCCAAAAACAAGAGCTCCCACAAGAAAAATGCGCCCCAAGAAGTTGCAAAATGATTCAACAACCCCAAAACAAGAAGAGAGTTTGAATTAAATAGAAGAGGGAAAGAAGAGGATGATGTGGATCCATGTAGGATGCCACATCAAACATCCTCAAATTCAAACACAAAAGACAAACTCCATTCTCCAAAGCACAATAAAGAGGTGGGTGAAAAATGACAAGTTACTTGCACACTCCAAAGAGCCCACACCTCAAGGGACAGAAAAATAAATGAAATGTAAGAGAGTGCATTCCAAAACAAGCAACATGATGAATAAAATTCATTATAAAAGTCACAAATCACATCTCCATCCATAAGTATGGTTGGTAGATTAAATTTAGAGGCATGGGACAAGTTTTACTTGTCCCACAAGCCTCCAAAAACAGCTCCCAAGGACAAATTCGAATTTGTCATGGAGGTGGAGTATTTCATACTCCAAAACTGATTTACACAAGCTCTTACACAACTTACACATCCCTTACATAATTAATACAAAAGCCAAAAACTCTCATTATTATTTTCCCATATCCCAATTTAATTTATTTAAATTTTAAACATATGATTCTCACATTAATCTATCACAATTTAATTAATTAAAAGAAGGGAACACATTACTAATAAAATACATACAACAATAATAAAAGAAACACATTAATAAAATACATAATACCCATGGTCACTATTGATGGCGAATCACAAAGACTTCCCGAATGTCTCGCAACTCGATGGGTTGAGACTCTCAAAGGTGCGATTGCATAACATGGAGCTTTTTTAAGTGTGGGACCTTGCGAAATCGAAAAGCTCTCCTGATGAAGGCCGGTTCCTATTCCTCTATTAAGATGCACACGTAAAAAATGTAAAGATTTTACTCAAAACCTAAACTAACTTTCCAAGGAGACAGGGTAAGAAGATGCATATAATAAAACCTAAACTACAAAGGTGATGCACCGAGAATAAAGAACATTTGTCTTGTCAATAAACACAGACCATTAAAATGCAATGCAAGATCATGCACAGATAGCCAGATTCACAGTGAAAGATCAGGAGGATGAAAATGAACATAAAGAGGGTTGAGAATCATCCATAGACATGCATTAATTTGCTCCAAAGATTGATACAACACACTGCAAAATGCCAAGAGGCAAGGTTGCATTACAGTTTCAAATGGGAGGTTTTAACTCCACAAGTTCACCTGCCAAAGAGAAGAAGGGAGGGGCAAAACAAAAATGTCCAACCTTTAGAAAGAATCCCCTCCTTACAATTTATAGGAAGAATGAGAGAGGGAAGAGAGAGGAAATCCAAATCTACCCCAACCACCTCCAGGTTGCATTTAATTTATCTCATTATGGTGGTAGGTGAGAACCCTAGCAAACTTAAAAAGTGGCGAACTGTATTTTGAATTTTTAAGAACTTTTTCCCACCCAATTAAATATATCTAGTTGTATTTGGATAGAGGACCTCGTAAGCTTTCCAAAAAGTCCAACCTTGCGTGAATCCGAGCTCCCTGTGAAAAGTTATGGCCGTCTGAATATCTGGGTCAGGGTCTGCTTCCTGTCAGTGCTCAAAATGTTGCGCCTCCTGAAGGTGCGCCATAGGCACATCCATATTTGTGTTGACATCCTCTGACATGTGCCAAGGCATGAATTTATTTGTGTCAACATCATGTGTCATGCACCTTTACCTGCGCCTTGGCGCATCCTTTTGCATGTCGACATTCCTTGTTGAGCGCCTTTTACGTGCGCCTTGGCGCATCCATTTATATGTCGACATCCATTTTCATGCACCCTTAACCTGTGCCTTGGCACATCCATTTATATGTCGACATCCATTTTCATGCACCCTTAACCTACGCCTTGGCGCATCCATTTATATGTCGACATTCTGTGTCATGCGCCCTTTACGTGTGCCTTGGCACATCCATTTATATGTCGACATTCTGTGTCATGAGCCCTTTACCTTGGCAACGCAATAAATGTCAGGGATTTGAGCTTCTTTGATTTCTATATTCTTTTGTTTGTCTATATCTACCTGGGGGGAGATATTTACAATAGTCACATATAAAGGAAATCCCCCATGGGAGTCCCTAACAAAACAACACTCAACACAAAACAAGTTGCCATGGTGACCTTGTCGAATTCACCTAGAATTCCATTATGGTTGGTCTCTGATCCCCCTGATGTTTTGTTGTGATATTTTTAACCTACAAAACACAAATACCTCCTTCGGCCTCATGGCCATATCAGAACATCCAACTTGATATAAATGAAATCACAAAACCAACTATATAAATGAATCACAACAACATCAAAGCAATAACTACATCATTTGCATTTTTAATCCACAACTATATCAACATCATAAAATATTCATTTTCTAGATCTACTCATAATATCCAAAATCACATGTCCAAACCACATCCATATCAAATAATATATCATCATCCACATATAAGGTGTCTCTAATAATCATCATGCATCAAAATCAAATCAATATCAATAATAATCCATGATCAATGTCTCCCAACATACTAAGTCAAAACATAGTAATGTCTATAATATAATCGGCATGTATCAACATGAGCATCAAAAAGTGTCAAAGGAAAGTGGGCACTACAATATATGCATGCTTTTCCATAGGAGTATATTTCAAATCATGATCTTTTAAAGGCATGCTCATGAAAGAAATAGGAGCTTCGCATCCTCTTGATTTTTTTGCATCAAGAATGTTGACATTGTGTGTTCGAGGAATATACAAAGAAAGAATAAATTCTTCATTAAAGTTTGGTGACACCAAAACTGGTGCTTCAGATAAGGCTATTTTAATTTTCTCGAATGCTTCCTTTCCTTCGTTGC
This sequence comes from Taxus wallichiana var. yunnanensis, assembly GCA_018340775.1. Lineage (NCBI taxonomy): Eukaryota > Viridiplantae > Streptophyta > Pinopsida > Cupressales > Taxaceae > Taxus > Taxus wallichiana. The sequence goes on from CM031242.1 coordinate 333,623,919, forward strand.
TCCACTTGAAATCCTTAGTTTTCTTCATCATGTTTGAAATATGATGAGTTAATTCAAAAAAGTTAGGGATGAATCTTCTGAGAAAATTAACTTTACTAAAGGAGTGAACCCCCTTTTTGGATGTTGGCAATGGCAAAGTCTGAATAGATTTTACTCACTCAGGATCTATCTTAGTTCCTTCTTTTGAAACGATATGCCCTAGCAGTTTTCCTTCTATTACTGTAAAGATAGATTTCTTGGGATTCAAATAAATCCCATGCTTACGGCACTGGATGAAGACTTCTTCGAGATCCGAGATGTGATTACCCATTTCTTTAGAAAATATTATCAGATCATTAAGGTAAACCACTATGCTCTTGTCTTTGAGATGAGAAAATGCCAAATCCATAGCTCTTTGAAATGTGGCTCCAACATTGATTAAACCAAAAGGCATCTTCTGATAAGCAAAAGTTCCCCAAGGTGTAATGAATTTTGTCTTGTATTGGTCTTCTTCAACCACCTTGACTTGGTTATATCTTGAGAAAATATCAAGTAAGGAAAACATTTTAGATCTAGTAACAACCTACAAAGTGTGATCCATGATGGGAATGGGATAATTATCCTTCAACAAGGCTTGATTGAGATTGTAAAAATCAACCCATAATCTACTCTCACTACTTTTCTTTCTTACAAGAACTATATTTTCCAACCACTCAGAATGATGTATATGATAAATTATCTTTACATCCAATATTTTTGAATCTCTGCAAATATAGTTCTGAAAATGGTTGGGTAATGTCACCATGAGCTTTTGCTTGAAGGGCTTTTGCTCTTGTTTCAATGGGATATAATGTTGCACTTCAATAGGTTGATAGGTCTTCAGATTTTGGTAAGACCAAGCAAATACATCTATATATTCCTTAAGAAGCTTTGAAAAATATTCTCTTTTTTTCCTCCGAACAATACTTACCCATATTTACCAACTTGGGATTGTCATCAGCTCCCAAATTCAATGACTATGTATCAGAAGAAGAAATTTCTCCACATTCTTTATCCTTTTTTAGCACTTGATCATGCTTATCAAACATTTCCTCAAGAGACACTAAACCTTTACTCATTTTGTTTCCTTTAAGATGAATGATCTCTTGACTACCCTGCTGACCTTTGAATTCGCTTCACCCACGGTGGTCTATCTCCCAGGTGAAGTGCATCCTTTGTATTATATCTCTTCGAAGTTGTCTTGTCGTTAGAGAAGGGAAAAAATCTACTTATCATCATTAAAAACTTCCCACTGATGAACATTATCGAGGAACCTCCAGCATTTAAAGACCATTTCAACTTTACAATCACCTTTCCTGAAGAATGTGGGTGGCTGATCTGAATTTAATACACCTGTAGTAACTGTAAGTGAATCAGATCTAGAGTTTTGATCTCTAGGGATATAAGAAACTAAGAAAGCTACAAAATCCAAAGTAGCTGAATAGACCCGGTCTCTATAATGTTGTAGTTTATCTTTTTTAACTTGATAGAGACCCCGTATCTACTTGACAATTAACTCAACATCTCCTCTTGCATGTAGCAATTTAATTCCCATTGTTATGGATTTCTCCATCCATAATAGCAGTGCTTCATATTATGTTGTGTTGTTAATATTTTCAAACATTAATTTAAAGGAATGTGCATGTACCTTTCCTTTAGGAGAAATAAGCACAACACCTACACTAGATCCAAGCAAACAATAGCTACCATCAAACTCTAGAGTCCAAATATTATTATCCGGATGATGCGTCTCTGTGGCTCTTGAATCACGGGTTGGGTTCCTTCTTTATCCAACTCTATGTAGTAGACTCCATGATCTGATTCCTGGAATAGGATCTGCGATCTGGGGTCTTCATATTTTGAAACCGTATACTTGGATTTCTTCTCAAGTTCCAACTTTTGATTAACTCCCTTTATTGGGATGTGTGCACAAGACCAATCCATCTTGACCTCTCTACCCAATTCTTTACATAAGTTCTTGCTTAATAACATGCCATAAGATACTACAATGTCTCCTACAAAGATCACCATCTTCAATCATTTATCAAGAAAGGAAGCAAGTATTGCTTGTGCATCTTTAATCTATCTGACGAGAGGTACTTGTCTTTCCATTGAGTAGCACCTACCAATGGTTTTTATCAATGTGAGACCCAGGGCATCAGCAACTTTGGATAGCATCAAATTATCGAAGCTCCGAATCTATAATGCAATTGCTCAATTTGTAATAATTGATAAGTAATGAAACATAGAATGGTTCAATCCTTTCAGAAGTGGAAGGAAAAGAAGTTACAACATTATTCAAAGGAGTGTTTTTGGGGTTAGATAGAATGCTCTATGAAGCATTGTTCGGTGAATTATTAGGACCATTACTCTATACATATTTCACCAATCTGCTCAATTGATCGGGAAAATCCCTCAAGTACTCAACTTCTGACATCTGAATCTTGGTCTTCTTTATATGATCAATAATATCAAAAGGTTGACTTACTTCAACTGTTTGTCTAGTTTTCCTTTGTTGTTGATTAGAGGAAATTACCTACTTGTCTCTTAGAGCTAATGAAGAAGGAAGTGAGCTTGGTGCAGGGGGTTATGAGCTTGAACGTAAACTTTATTTGTTTTTTTCTTTTTCTTTTTACTTAAAGGTTTACCATTCACAAGGCTTGTCTTCATACACTTGAGAGATAAAACTTTCTAGAACTGATTTATACCACCCCTTCCTGAGGATATCCATGCACATATTTTCAATAGCATTAGATACAATAAGGAAAGCATTCCCTTTTTTAAAAAAATCCTTTCTTCCACTCTACCAAGTTGTCTTACAAGTTTCTCAAGACAAAGCTCCTTGCTCCAACCATGGTTTCACATTTCACAAGGTACCCAGATGGTTCTGAGGATTTCATTAGTTTCCATTAGAGTATTTAAACATGCTCCTAAAGTTTCATGGCTTAAATTTTTGTCTAGCTCCCTCTATCTCATTTTTCTACTTTCTTGCTCTTTGGAGAAACTAACTCGTTTGGGACAGTCCTAAATCCTTCATAACTTTTTCCATACATATCCAATCGACCTCATACTAGACTTTTTGGATTCATATTTCCAAGGATCTTCTTCTGTCAAAAATTTATCTCTTTATGACACTTCCATAAAAAGTTATGAACGTTGTCCTAAAACTGGGTTTGCACATTCTCCATAGTCCATACTAAGTTTTGCTTATAAAATTCCCAATTTGAAGTTTCTCAGTGAACCAAGAGCATTTTAAGACCCCATAGATACTTTAAAAATGTTCTAAAACATCCTTCCAAAACATTCTCAACCCCTAACACATAATAATGGTCAAGATAGCATCGATTACCTTTTAATCTATTCACTGTATTTTTCCCTTATAAGCTCAAAATTTCTGCTATTTGCTGCTCTTTCTCCATGTGCCCATTCTTCCTAAAATTTTGTGGACTTATTTATGTTGATATGACATAAATTATTCCAAAATTTGGGCTCATTCCGCTAAGTAAAAATAAAGTGATTGATTTTTCTAGTTCAAGGCAGCGAGCATAATAAACCAAGGTTATTTAGCTCATAAAGCAAACATTACTCTCTTATAATGAGTCAAATGCATATAATGAAAAGAAATTCAAAGGTCTATGATACTCAAAAGATTCAAACTAGTCTTATTCATGCAAAATCAGTCTTACAACATTTCCTCATGCATTCCTTGATTCTTAACTCCCAAAATCCACCGCTCCATGCAAGCTCCTCTCTTCATTGTCTCTGCCCCATGCCCGTTTCCTCTCTTCATTGTCTCTGCTCCATGAATTTTACCTCTTCTCCCCTTTTATTCTTGTTATTGACATTGAATTTTTTATCTCTTGTTTCCTATTTTTATTCTCCTAAATTTTTATCTCTAGGCTTAATCTTGGTCAAATTTCCATGATTTTAGAGATATCCTTCAACTATGCTTGAGGATAGGAACCAACTTTCTTATTTTGACCTCCACCAAATCCTAGGATAACTAATCCTTCTTCCTACATAGGATAAGGTGATAAAACAGCTCATATCCAACTAAACACTTACTTCTACCTTTACTCTCATATAACTATGGGAGTTTACATTACATTTCAACAATGCAAACTTCAAATATATGGAGGGAAAACTTAGTTTAAACACCTAGTATATGTTTGCATGCCTTGAGAAGGTTGATTATGGTTTGTTCATTATCTTCAAGCATCTTGAGGGATGCTCCCACATCAAAGCTGCCCCTTTTTATAATGATAACATCTAGTCCAGAATCTTCTCTCTCCTTTGGCCACTTGAGGAAGCTTTTACATTTTGATGTGTTTGAGACCTTGTGAAAACCACAAACGTATGACCATCACTATCTTCAAAATATTTTTAATAGCTTTCATTAGATTAATAGTCTAGGTAGCCAATGTTGGAGTCACCAACGGGATCAACAAAGTCTTCTTCGTCAAGTGATTCATCAACATCACAATCTTCTTCATTTGTTTCCAAGTTTTTCCTTGAGCATCTTCGATTACCAACCTCTGTGGCATAGTAGTAAGTCTATTTTGAGTTTGGTTTTGACCATTAAAATTTCAATCAAGAACTATTCTTGAAGGATTTGCATTGAGCTATTTGCTTTTTGATTTGTAGCATATCATTGGCTAACATTTGTAGCAAAGGGTCAGATGTATTTGTTGAAGAAATTCTATCAGCTTTATGGGTTTATTCTTTGATCTTTCCAGCCATAATCAAGTCATCTTCAACTTCAACTGCAGCATTCTGTGCCTCCAAAATATTTACAGGTCTTTCCCTCCACAATTGATATCCAACTTCAGGAAACAAAGCGTTTATAAAAAACATCTTTTGATTTTCATCACTAAGCACAGCAGAAGTGGGGATTTTATATAAAATCCTTTGGAACCTAGCAATAAAGTCCCTCATGTTCTCATTTGGTTCCTTCTTCAACTACGTCAGCTGGGTGATTAGTGTACTAGCATCTTCGTAGGTTTGAACCTTTTTAGAAATTGTTCTCGCATGAACACCTAGTTCGTTATAGTCCAAGGAGCTAATCAATAAAACCATTCTCTCGACCAAGTTGTGTAGAGTCTCAATGAAAATTTTGATTGAAACATCCTCATGCTCCACCGCAAGCACCCCACAAGATATAAATAATGTCGTCAAGTGATCATCTATATTTTTCTTTCCATCTCCAAAGAATTTTGGGGAAATTTTTTCTCAACCCTTTAGGTAATTTATGCATAGGTGGCGTTAGCTTCAAAGGTCCAAAATTTGCACCCCATGGGACAAAGTGTGGCGACCGATGTTTATTTTGGTTCAAAGATGATGAATGGAACACATCTTCTCTGGGCACTAGACTTGATAGATAACTCTAGCTACCGGATTATGTTGAAGATGATCCGGATCTAAAGGATTTTACACTCTTCTTCCTAGAAAATACCGGATCTACAAAGATCTAACTTGAGCGGGATGATTGAAATTGAATTACTCCTACAATCTATAAAAATGATCAATCCTTCCTTGTGCCTTGACAGATCAGGTGAATGGGAATTCAACCAGGTTGAGAGTTCAGAGAGAACTAGTAAGATAAGCTCCGTCCCAAAATATTGGTGTTCCCTAGTGGAGTCGCAAAATTTGTTTGCTAGATTTTCTACACAACCAAAACCTAGGAATTCATGAGATAAGTTTCCCTCATTTACCAATGAGGCTCCCGTGTAAGATTTCTATCAACAATGGATTTGAGTAACTGTTCGTGGGTTTTACTTTAATTACAAATCTCATGAGCCATAGCTAGGAAATTTTGCAACAAGTAGTTGTAAATAAATATTTGCGAAGAGGAAAATAATTGAATCCGGTAAGAAAGAAGAGAAGAAGTGCAATCCAACCAATAGTTTACGAGTTGGTCTCATGCACATAGATGAAATAAATAGATCTCACGATACACAATTTAAAGAAAAGGAATGTTTTAAATCTAGATTTGAGATAATAAAAATTTATGCAAATATATACACACAAATAAGAAACAAATTCACCATTGACACAAAGTTCTCTCAAAATTTGTCTCCTTTCAATTCCTTAGCTTTTAAAAAAATATCAAGGGTTTCAGCTCAAATTGAACACAAGAATGTTGATTACAAATTCTAATCCTTTAGCATGTAGGTTCTTCTTCTATTTATAGTGCATAGAAGTAAATTACAAATAGGAAAGCAATAACTAAACTAGACACATGTGGAAGCTATAAAGAAAACAACTAGAAATATTTCCCCTAAAATTTCTCTCTACATGACATGCATCTGAAGACTAAATCAAATCTTTATTTGACTACCACCTATTCTTAATTAAGATTCTTTTCAAATAACTAAATGTAATGGCTTTTAACTAGTTACTTTAGTTTTACAAAAAAAAATGATAGAATAAGAATAAGAGAGAGAAGGTAAAAAGAAGAAAATTGTGTTGGCCATCATACTCTACGTTGTTCCTTTGTTCTGAAATTGAATATACTTGTCAAACATGTGACTCAGTAACTTCCCATCTACTTTAGCAACCACTTCCTTCTCATTCTTGAACCGCAGCAATCCTTTGGAAAAATTATCGGTGATTAGCCTTTGCCTTCTCTAAACCAGCCCATACCCCTTAATATCGTGCATGAAGCTTTATGAGTCTCGCCAATCGAATCTAACATGGAAGGCATGATGGATTCATCAATATTTTTCTGCATAACCAAAATAAATTCTTCATGGGAAGAAGGAAATTCATCCGGTATGTTCTTTAGTACTTCTCCCATTTCATTTTCTAAAGAATACATCCTTTTCAACATAAGCTTAAGGATCTCCATGTGGAAGAAAACTATGATCTCTAACTCGCTTCCCCTTTCTATCAATCCATCAGGTACAATTTTCTCAGCAATTAGCACATCCTCTGGCAATGAATGTATCTTAGCCAAGGTATCCAGATGATTTTCTGCAACTATGTTCTCATCTTCCATCCCTATCATTAGTTCCTTTAGCTGAGATAATGCCCTGTGCATATCATCCAATCTGGTTGGTATTCCCTTGAACTATTTTGAAGCTTGGTGAATAAATTTCTCCTTCCATTGAGCAATACCTTTGACCTAGTTCCATGCATCTTCAATCTCTTCAATCGATGGTTGTATACTTGTTCATGCACTAACATGGGATGAGAAGAAGGTTTAGCAAACTTCACGATGATCTCACATAACTGAGAGATCTACATCCGCTTATCTTTCTCTTCCTTTTATTTTTTGATCTTAAGGAATAAAGCATCTAGTGTACGTGTATCTTCCTTTAGTCCTTTCGTGGTGATTTTCCCCAACAGTACCTTGATCATCGATGTGTCTACAACAGTTATCTCTCCCTTATGTTTCCCTTTAGCTGGGACTAATAATTTAGTGAAATTCTACCCTGATTCTTCAATAATCAACCTTGAAGTCACTTTTGGCAACTTTATCCCTTTTAGTTTTACCCTCCAAGCTCAAAAGCAACTGCAATACTTCCTCTTCTAAGTTGATCTCCTCGTTGTCTTCTAGGACTATCTAAAAATCAAACCATGATGAAAAATTGCTTCTTGGGAATGAGAATTCACCGAGTGTACCATTATCTCATGCTCAAACTCGTTGCATCTGGATTTTCCAATTTTGTGGTTGCACCTTCTCGAATTGTCCAAAGATTGCTTTTTCAAACTTCTCCATCTATGCTTTCAAATTCTCTACGGGGAAGTGAAGATATGAGTGGATGATGAGAAAATAAAAATGATGCTAGATTTAATGGAGGAAAAAAACATATATCCTCAGGGTTCGTGGTCTACTAAAGTGCTATGAGTTAAAGTTGAAGAAGCTTTGTTTGAAAGTGGTAATGGCAAAATAGTTGTAGACTTGACCTTCTCCAATACCTGAGACTTCTTGTATACTTTAAGATTATTTTATATTCTATTATTTTCACCTTCATGTTTCCTTATTTTGGAGTCTCTTGTAATAAATTTACATATGATTTGATTCATCAAAGCTTCATCCATGTAATACCCCTTTGTTAACAACTAGTTTGAGGTGTTAACCAGAACTACGGAAGACCTTTCCTCAATCATCTAACAATCACATATGCTTTCCTGAAGAGTAGCTCTATCTCCTCCCATTTGATGGTATGTGTCAAGTACCACATGCCCATCATCCATGAGATCTATAGGTATCCATGCTAAACCATAATCAAACACTTGTTGCACTGATAACTTGTTGAAATCTTTCTTCCTGACTTCATACTCGCTTTTGCACTTCATCCAAAAGTCTTCCAATGAAGGTACATGCAAATATTCCTGGGAGATTGTCTTCCTCGCTATCCCATATGGATCAAAGTTCAATCGTGTTGGGAAGAACTCATGCTCATATCCAGAAAACATTTCTACTTTGATTCCCTTGCTTTATGGATGCTCGACAAATGTAATAACCCACCGTGAATGGAAAGCAACCTTGTAGATTTGTGCCACTTCGATTATAAGTCATGCATTTCCATGAGCTGCCTGCACAACTCCATGATGACCCATTTTTCACTTGGATACCTTGGCAACTTAACTAGTTCTCCTGAAAATCCACCGACCCCCGAGATACATGAAGTCTCGTAAACCGGATGAAGATATAGCCATGTTGTGATATAGCTTCCCAACTTTATTTGCTCACCCCGTTGGTCTTCATATCACTATTTAATTTACATAAGAATCGGTAGAAGTACCCTTCGTTGACCACCATGTAACATTTTTAGCATTCAAGAGCTATCAACATGGGAAGCACTCAAAAATAGGATCTTTCGATAGTATGCCCCACCTATCCAATTTGGAAAATATACCTGCGAGAGACTGTTGCATATGCTAGGTATGAATTCATTTTGAATTTGAACATCCACCTCGCACTTTGGAGCTTCTTGTTGATATTGTCACTGATGATCTCTACCTAATTGATTATGGAATCATCTCTATTGATCTCAATGGTTCTCACAAAAGCATACATCCATGAGTGGAAGTTATGGGTATTGGCTTCTCCATTTAACCTGCAAAGCAATTTAGTAATATCATCAACTTCCTACACCAAATTGGATCATGGAAAAGTCCTCCAACACTTTGATGGAGGTCTAAGATTCTGCATGTATCTACTATTCATTATGCGCATGCAATCTTCTTTGAGCTTCTTTCATCTATCGCAAAGATCCAAAGATGCTAATTGCAATCACCACTGGTCGTGTCGGAATCTTTAGGCAATAATTAATAAATTGTGCATCCAACCTAATTATTGTCTTTCCCGTATCATTCAATTATTTTGGAAAGAGGATGATAAGACCTTGCACACTCCATAACAAATTTAGGCAATTGAGTTGTGATTGGAAATGTTGAAGCTTGAATAATCCCGCTACTTTTAATTGCCCGCATGAGAGATGTCCTTCCGGCTCTAGATCTGTCAATTAAATCAGTGATGGGTTCAAGGCCTATGTTTGTATCATTGATGTCAGCAAATCTAGAAGATATGCATGAATTTGTTGATCCTTCTCTTTCATCATGCCTAGAGCAATATTTGTCTAAGCTCTTTTTCTTTTAATTCTTTTAGAATCCCTTGTAATTGGATCAATTTGTGTAGATCCGAAATTTCTTCTGATTCGAAGATATATTCAATGTATCTGACATTGATTTGGACTTCTTTTCACTAATATGAGCACCTGTGATGAATACCTGCAATTAATTCAAATAAAGATGGAGTCCATGGCATGAATACTTGATTTTTATCACCAAAATCTGCATATAAAGCCCGCTGCCCTAAAATTTGAGACTTTGCTTGCATGCAAAGCAAGAAAAATATTATTTAATTCACCTGGGCACTTATACCAACATGCAGACACTTAGAATAACAAAAATCAAGCTATTCCAACCCTAGGCGCCAAAACTAGAAGCTTCCTAGCAATGGAAAATACTCTTTAATGCAAAATCCTCCTTCCCTTGGCACCGAAACTTGTCCCTGCTGCAAACTTCATCAAAAATACTCAATTTCTTATCTCTTATGGCATCTCATGCTTATATATCCATCAGCATGCTATTTTTAATAGTTTCATTTCCCTATTCTTGGCCATTTAATTAATTAAAAGCCATGCTTCTTTTCCAATTTTGGAACCCAATTCTCGCATGTTTTTTATTGCTTTTTAATGAATTTATTTTATTTATTTTTAGCATGCATCCTTGACTTCTCTTTAGCTCATCCACTTGCCTTGACTTTCCTTCTATTTATGGCACCAAACTTAGCTAGAAATGCCATTAATAAATATCATTAAATACATGTATTAATGCTAAGGTGGGTCACACTTTTTGGCAAGGGAAGTTGCTAAAAATAGGAAGTCAAAGTAATGGGAATTTCCACCCTACAATGCAGCTCCAAAAATCCCATCTTCCACTTAAGTGATTTGACTTTCATAATGGGAATTTTCACCCTGCAATGCAGGTAAGAAATTGCCACCGCTTGCCACTGCCAAAATTCTCATTAGCAGCTTAAATCCTTCCTTCCAAAAAGTGTGACTTGCATGGAAAATAGCCTTCTTCTCAAAAATGTGACTTGCATGGGTGAATAAACTTCTTTGATGGGAAAATTCACCTTGCTAGGTAGGTAAGAAATTCCCACCGGTGCTTTAAGTGATTTTTCTTTCATAATGGGAATTTTCACCTGTTAGGTAGGTAGGAAATTCTCGTATGCTTGTCACTTCTAAAAATTTTTGTGACTGCTTAAGTGATTTTGACTTGATGGGAAAAAGTAACCTGTTAGGTAGGAAAGAAATTCCCGCCTTCCTGCCACTGCCAAAATTCCCATTAGCAACTTAGATCTATTATCCCAAAAAGTGTGACTTTCCTAGGAGAGGCTTTTCTGCTTAAATTCTTATTTTTGGTCAGAAGTCAGCACTCTGTGATTAATTTATTCCATTTTTGAGGCCATAAATGACATCCAGATGTTCCAGAAATTAAACCAGCTAGAAAAAACAAATAATTGATCAAGGGGAATTTAACAGACAGACTACGGAGAAAACTGAAAACAAATGCAAAAAGAAATAAAAATGAAAAATGTTGCTAGAAGTTGTAGACAATTGCTCTGAATTCATTCCTAGTGAAAACCCTATTGAGATGTGAGAATACTGGCATGAAAAACTTCAACAGGGTTCAACTGCAACACAATTCACATTAAACGGAACTTTATTTATTTAATAAATAATTAAATAAAATTCCCATGCAGACAAAACCCGACGGAGGGATAAAATGAGTTTTAGCATCTGGGTATTTGTCGAAATTGGCTCATATGATTCACTGGGAATATCTTAACGTAATAGAGACAACTTCAGGCAATAAAAACACAAAAATACCCATTATTTTAAAAAGAATGAAGTATTTTAAAGGGGTAGTCCCAAATTTCAGGGTGAAATATGGGGACACCAAATCTCTCCATCTATGGACATCTTTGCCTCTATCAAAATGACAGGAGTAAAGATGAGATCCCAACTTCTCTGGTTTCGTATCTTGTCCATTGGGTTCGAGGTCAAGCAAACAAAACCAACACAAATAAAACAAATTTTATTTATATACATACATGTTTAACCTTGTTTTTTCTATTCCAGAAAAGCTTCAAGTGTTTCCCATTGAAGGGCAGAGATGGCGGTTGAACTCCATCTTAGTGAGCTAGTATGAAGCTATTCATTCCACTAATCCTCTTGATCACAAAAGTCCCTTTCCATATTGAATCAAATTTGTCATGCATGCCTTTTGTTTCTCATCTTTTGTCCTATAAAAGAACCCAAATTTCCCCCCAATCTCAAACTTTTTTTCTCTAGATCTTTTATCAAATATTGCCCTCACCTTCCTCTGGTGTTCTGACAATTTTTCATCCACTTGGACCTGCACTTCTCCTAATTCAATTAGATACATTATTATTTTATCAACAACATATATGAATGTGGCATCTTCCAGAGATTTAGAAAGTTGTAAAGCAAGAAATTCCAATGTAAGAGGCAGCTCTGCATCTCTTCCATATAACAAATGAAAAGGGGACATGCCTATAGCTTTCTTTTGTGTCATTCTCATCACTAATTTCTGCATGATAGTCACAAAATTTTTATTACTTAATTCAGCTTGGCCATTCCCTTGTGGATATTGATTTGAGGAATGTACTAACTAGATTCCATGTGTGTAGAAAAATTCAACCAGCTCTTCAGAAGACAAATTAGGAGCATTTTCTGCTACTATTTTATTAGGCACGCCAAACCTTATGACAATATTTTCCTTTATAAAATTACACACTTTCACAGAAGTGGAATTTTTAATGGGAATGGCTTCTACCTACTTATTGAAATAATCAAGAATAAATAAGATGTAATGATGGCCTGCACTAGAATCCGGATTGAGCATACCAATAAAATACATGCCTCGCTACTAGAAAGGGTCTTCAATTATAACTGGTTTTAAAGATAATGCGGGTAATTTTATATGTCCAATAAAGTGTTGACACACTTGAAATTTAGATACCCATTCTACAGTATCTTGAAAAAGTGTGGGCCAATAATACCTTGCTCAGAAGATCTTGTGAGCAGTGACTCAGGCTGAGAAATGACCACCACAAGCCATATTATGAAATTGCTTTAAAACCTGATCCTGTTGAGCTTTATCCACACATTGGAGAAACACACCATCAATTCCTCTCTTATATAGCCCATTATCCCAAAGAACAAAGTCTATGGACTTTAGTTTAATGGTACACTTTTCCTTACAAGAAAGATGATTCGGGCACTCTCCATAAGTTATAAAATAGGTAATGTTATTGTACCATTCATCCACTAGATCTATAAAAAGAACCATAGGAAAACTTTCACCTTCTTCTGATTCGATTGTCCTCGTCTCAGTCATTAATTCACATAAACCTCTTCCTTGAACCATCTTTGTAGGTTTTATATCCAAGTCATATTCATGCACCTTCGTCACCCATGTGCCTCTTAATAGTCCTAGCTCTTGTTGTGTGAGAATAGACTTTAATGCAATATCTGGAACCAGGACCACGGTATGTGAAGCAAGGATATAATACCTAAATGCCTTACATGCTTTAACGACTGAATATGCATGTTTTTCCATAGGAGTATATTTCAACTCATAAGCTTTTAAAGGCATGCTCATGAAACCAATCGAGCTTCTACATCCTCTTGATTTTTTTGCATCAAGATTGATGAAATTGTGTTTTCAGAGGAATAACAAAGACAAAGAATAAATTCTTTACTAAAGTTTTGTAACGCCAACACCGGTGCTTCAAACAAGGCTATTTTAATTTTCTCGAATGCTTCCTTACCTTCACTGCTCCACTTTGAAATATTGATTTTTCTTCATCATATTTGAAATATGACGAGTTAATTCAGAAAATTCAAGGACGCATCTTCTCGAGAAAATTAACTTTACCAATGGAGTGAACCCCTTTCTTGATGTTGGCAATGGAAAATTCTAAATAGATTTTACTCACTCACGATCTATCTTGGTTCCTTCTTTTGAAATGATATACCCTAGCATTTTTCCTTCATTACTACAAAGATATATTTCTTGGGATTCAAATAAATCTCATGCTTACTGCACTGGATGAAGACTTCTTCGAGATCCGAGATGTGATTACCCCTTTCTTTAGAAAATACTATCATATCATCAAGGTAAACCACTATGCTCTTATCTTTGAGATGAGAAAATACCAAATCCATAGCTCTTTGAAATGTGGCTCTAGCATTGATTAAACCAAAAGTCATCTTCTGGATAAGAAAAAGTTCCCCAAGGTGTAATGAATATTGTCTTGTATTGATCTTCTTCATCTACCTTGACTTGGTTATAGCTTTGTGGAACCATCAAACATGGACAACATTTTAGATACAATAACAACTTGCAGAGTGTGATCCATGATGGTAATGGTATAATTATCCTTCCATGAGGCTTGCTTGAGATTGTGAAAATCAATCCATAATCTAATCTCACCGCTTTTCTTTCTTACAGGAACTATATTGGCCAACCACTCAAATATATGTATAAGATAAATTATCTTTGCATCCAATAGTTTCTAAATCTCTACAAATATAGTTCCTGAAATGTTTGGGTTATGTTGCCATAGTTTCTGCTTGAAGGGTTTTTTCTCTTGCTTCAATAGGATATAATGTTGCACTTCAACAGGTTGATAGGTCTTCAAATCTTGGTAAGACCAAGCAAATACATCTATATATTCCTTAAGAAGCTTTGAAAAATCTTCTCTTTTTTCCTCTGAACAACACTTACCTAGATTTACCAACTTGGGATTGTTATCATCTCCCAAATTCAATGGTTGTGTATCAGAAGAAGAAATTTCTCCACATTATTTATCCTTTTTTAGCACTTGATCATAAATATCAAACATTTCCTCAAGAAACACTAAACCTTTAGGAATTTTTTTTCCTTTAATTTTAATGATCTCTTGACTATGTACAACCTTTGAATCCATTTCACCCATGGTGATCTATCTCTTAGGTGAAGTGATTCCTTCGTAGTATATCTCTTCAAAGTTTTCTTGTTACTGGCGAAAGGCAGCAATATGCTTATCATCATTAAAAAATTGTCACTACTAAACATTATTATGAACCTTTGGACTGAAGACCATTTCAACTTTATAATCACCTATCCTAAAGAATGTAGGTGGCTGATCTAGATTTAATAGAGCTGCAGTAACTGTAAGTGAATCATCTCTGAGTTTTGATATCTAGGGATATAAGAAACTGAGAAAGCTAAAAAATCCAAAGTAGTTGAATAGACCAGTTCTCTATAATGCCACGCTTTATCTTTTTAACTTCATAGAGACCTCGTATCTACTTGACAATTAACTCATCATCTCCTCTTGCATGTAGCAATTTAATTCCCATTGTGTAATGAAATTATTTGTATAATTCATATTATGAGTAGAAATAGAACACCAAGTAACATATATATTTCAGAATAATGATCTCAATATGCAATTAGAATAGCTTCGCCACTTCAAGGGAGTAACCTCCAAACCATAAAATAAGAATCAAATGATCCAATGATGATAAACTACTACCTACAATCCCCTATCTATACTATTCATATGTTATGGCCATCACCAAGGCTGACCTACTAAGCATGAGAAAGTATAAATGATAAAATAAAATGATATGGTAAGCCACAAGTCACTACTCATATCCTAATATAAGAAATAGGTTAAGGGCATAGCATACCCTTCCCTTTTAAACCAACATTTTCCTTAACATTGAATAATCTTGGATGTTGTTGCGAGAAAACCTTTATCCTCCCGTGTTGCATCTTCTATGCTCGGATTCTTCCACTTGATCAGATATTCCTTAATGTCTTTGGTTCTCAGCCTCTTAGTACGTGTTTGTAGAATCTTCTCTAGCTCTAAAATGATCCTTCCTTCCTCATTAAGTTTTGGTAACTCTATCCGGGCTTCAAAAAAAATTTCCAATAGCCTTCTTCAGAAGGAAACATGGAATACTAGGTGTATGCGTGAAGATTGAGGCAACTCTAGTTTATAAGCAACACTGCCAATTTTCTGTAGAACATGATAAGGGGCATAATATTTAGGTTCAATTTTGTTTCCTTTTTCTGTTGCTTTAGGGACATCTTCTTGTAAGGCTTAAGACGTACAAAACCAAGTCACCAATTTCAAAATGTATTTCACCACGGTGTGGATATGCTTGTTGTTTCATCATGTTTTGTGTCATGCAAATTCTCCTTCAAACTAGCCAAAACTGTTGTTGATGTTGAATGTGTTCCTCAACATATCCGACCTTAGTTTGCACCCTCAAGGAAGAAGTGATAGAAGTTGGATGGTAACCATATAATTCTAAAATTGGGGTCATTTGAGAAGAGGCATGAAAAGATGTGTTATATCACCATTCTGCAAGTGGTATCCATTTAATCCACCTTTCCTGCTTATTTGATACAAAACAACATAGATACCCCTCTAAGCATTTGTTGACCACTTCTATTTTCCCATCAATTTGAGGATGATAAGATGTGTTATATAATTCTAAAATTGGGGTCATTTGAGAAGAGGCATGAAAAGATGTGTTATATCACCATTCTGCAAGTGGTATCCATTTAATCCACCTTTCCTGCTTATATTTGATACAAAACAACATAGATACCCCTCTAAGCATTTGTTGACCACTTCTATTTGCCCATCAATTTGAGGATGATAAGATGAATTGTGAGCTAGCTGAGTACCCAAACATGAAAATAATTCCATCCAAAAATTACTTGTGAAAATAGGATCATGATCACTTATAATTATCTTTGGGGTTCCATGTAGCCTTTGAACTGTCTCCAAAAAAATAGTTGCAACTGTACTGGCTGCAAATGGATGTGATAGGGCACAAAAATGGGCATATTTTGTGATCCTATCCACAATCACCAAAATAACATTCTTACCCTCTGAACAAGGCAATCCGGTGATGAAATCCATGAAGACCTCCTCCCATCTCTGGCTAGGAATTGGTAAGGGTTACAACAGACATGGTGTATTAATTGTTTCCCCTTTATTCTATTGGCACACTAAACACTCTTATATAAACTTTTTTACATCCCCTTTGAGTCATTCCCAAAATAATTCTCTTTTTATTCTATGATATGTCTTCAAAAACCCAGAGTTTCCTCCAACAGGGGAGGCATGTAGCTCTGCAAGAATCTTATGCTTAAACTCATAATATTTACTCAAGTATAACTTGTCCTTGTACCAAATCGCATTACCTTTCCACTCAAATTTTTTAGATGTTATAGAGCCTTGCTTGATATTATGTATTATAGATTGTGTATCCTTGTCTTGATCCCATTCCAATTTTGCTTCATCCACCCAATTGGCCTTCAACATGGACATTCCACATAGTAAGGCATTTGCGGATGTATCCCTTCTGGACAACACATCAACTACTACATTTTCTTTACCCTTTTTGAACATGATTTCAAAAGCATAACCCAACATTTTTGTTACCCACTTTTGTTGTTCCTCATATGATAACCTTTGCTCAAAAAATTATTTGATACTATCATGATCAGTTTTTACCTTGAAGTTTCTACCCATGAGATACGGACTCCATTGCTTGACCACATGAAGAATAGCCATCATTTCTTTCTCATATACAGGTTTGAGTAGATATTTTCCTTTGAATTGATGACTCTCAAATGTTATTGGTCTTCCTTCCCGCATTAAAACTGCTCCCAATTCTGATCCTAAAGCGTCACATTCAACAATGAAGGTTTTTGAGAATTTAGGAGTAGCCAAAACTAGGGTGTTGCATATGCCTTCCTTCAGCTGCTCAAAGGATTTAGTGGCTACGTCTGTCCAATGGAAGGCATCCTTTTTAGCAATCTAGTGAGTGGGGTTGTTATTCTACCATATCCCCTCACAAATCTTCTCGTAATACCATCTTAGTCTTCTCGAGGATCAACTTTGACACCTTCATGGGGATACAATGTGACCCAAGTACTCTATCTCTTATACACCAAAAGAAAATTTGGATGGCTTTTCATAGAGAGTATGTTTCTCCAAAACTTCCAACACTTTATTTACATTTTGTAAGTGTTCTTACCATATCTTACTATAAATAAATATGCCATCAAATAAAAATAATACAAATTTCCTTTAAAATGGCCTAAAAATAGTGTTCATCAAGATTTGAAAGGTTAAGGGAGCATTTGTAATACCAAAAGGCATTACCAAAAACTCATAATGGACCTCATGAGTCCTAAAATCCATTTTATGAACATCTTCCTCTCTTATTCTAATTTGATGGTACCCCAAACGAAGATCTAATTTTGCACCATGCAATTCATCAAGTAAATCATCAATTACTGGAATAGGAAACTTATCTTTGATGGTGTACTTGTTGATTTCTTGGTAATCTGGACACATCCTCCATGTTTCATCCTTCTTATGTACCATGACCACTGGTGAAGAATATGCACTCTGCCTATGCCTGATGATACCTGCCTTCAACATTTCCTGTCCCATTTTCTCGATCTCACTTTTCTGGAAATATGGGTATTTGTATGGTCTAATGTTAGGTGTTTGGATCCCTGGGATTAACTGAATGGCATGGTCATGATCCCTAATTGGCAGTAGTCCCTTTAGAATTGCATCAAAAATAGATGAGTTAGCATCAACAATCTTTTGAAGATTTGGTGGGCATTGAAGACTCGTATTTTTACTTCTATGGAAAATAACTTTGTTATAAATCCATCTACTCCTTTTCTGAGAACCTTTTGCATCTAATGAGAGCTAATAATCTATGGAGACTTAGCTACCATCCCATTCAATTTTATTTTCCTTCCATATGAATGAAATCACATGAACAATTCTTGGAAATTCATCTCTATATTACCTAAAGTTGTGAGTCATTGGACACCCAAAACAATATCTCCCCTCCCATAGAAATAGCAAACATAGGTGAGTCTAACATGTAGTCTCCCATGGAAATCTTGATACTATGGCACTTTCATGTGCACTTGACTATCCCACCATCCGCAAATCATAACTTGCATTTCTAGAGTGGGTAAATAAAACAATTGAGGCAAGCAGCTAACTAACTTACTATTTATGAAGTTATGAGTACTCCCGAGTCAATCAACACCGTCACCTTCTATTTTTTGAGATAGCCAATAACCTTGAGTGTTTGAGGAGTACTAATACCTGACAATGCATGACAAGAAATTGTAGGTTGGTGATCCTCTACTTCATCTTCTACTGGTTCCTCAGCCTCTCTTATAATTTCAGCTTCCTCATTACCTCCGTCAATATAGAAAAACTTCTTCTCAGCACATTTGTGTCCTAGTCCAAATTTGATGTCACAATTAAAACATAATCCTTTTGCTCTCTTTTCTTCCATTTGTTGAGGAGTCAGTCTAATTGGCCTCATGAATGAAGGGGAAGAGATACTGTGGTCTCTGGTGTTAATGAAAGTTGGCCTCCTACTACAAAGAAATTTTTCCTCTGCTCGACGTACCATAATAATAACATCAAAAATATTGAGTGGATTAAACATATGTACCTCATGCTCGATATGGTCCTTAAGACCCCTAAGAAATAGGTCATTTAGATTCTCTTTTGGAATATTCTCCACCCTTAATGATAGGTTCTAGAATTGATGCACATAATCTTTGACTAATCCTATTTTCCGTAACTTTGCTAATTGACTAAAGTAGTTCTCTAAAACACTTGAACTATACTGCAATTGCAACTCCTCAATAAAAACTGTCTGAGTGACACTGAGACCATTCTTCTACCTCTAAGCACATAACCATCGATACCAAACGAATTGGTCTGGTTCAAGATACAGGGATGCTAATGTCACCTTTTATCCTGCTGGTGTTTTATGTAACTCAAAGAAGTTATCCATTTGATTTATCCAATTCAAGGGATCCTTACCATCAAATATGTGCATATCCACTTTCAGCATCATGTTCTATGGTTGTGAGTAAGTTGGATTCTAATTAGGCTGGAAAAGTGATCCAACATGGTTATTTTGTCCATTATTTTGAATTGAAGATCCTCCTTGGTTGATATGGGGTGGATTTTGTCCATATTGTTTACCCTTTACATGTTGCATGATATCATCCAATTGATGATTGATTTGGTCTATGTCTCCTTTAGACGCCATCTTAGATTGTACATTTCATAGATCATACTCGAGTTGGCTCACCTTATGATCAACTGAGGTAAACCCTAGTGTTAAGGAATTTGTATTTACCCCTTTTGACTCGACTCTTCAATCATTACCCCATCTTTATCTGGGGTTTTACCCGGAGTGACCGGATTCTTTTATGCTCTTGTGGAAGGCATCGCCATGATGTCAAACCTTAGGATTTAGGGTTTAGATACAAATTATACCAAACAGGATAAAACATAGAGTAAATACTAATACTATTTTTTGAGATATTTCCGAAAATGTAAAGAACTCTAAAAAATTCCACAAATTTCAATATAGGGAGCGTTTTATCAAAAACACTAAATTTGCAATAAATTTTGCAAAAGATATCAAAAAGGTTTGAAATTTTTAGATATTTGTACTTGAAATGATTCACAACTTTGGTAAAAAAATAGCCTACAAATTCTATGTTGTTCGTAAGATAGAGAGGAAACAAAAAAATAGGGTTTTTCCCCTAATTTTGGCTTGGATCGCAGCTCTGATACCACTTGTAATGAAATTACTTGTATAATTCAGATTATGAGAAGAAATAGAACACCAAGTAACACAATATTTCAGAATAATGATCTCAATATGCAATTAGAATAGCTTTGCCACTTCGAGGGAGAAACCTCCAAACCATAAAATAAGACTCAAATGCTCCAATGATGATGAACTATATATAAAATATGTTATGGCCATCACCAAGGCTGACCTAAAATCCCCTATATATATTATGCATATGTTATGGCCATCACCAAGGCCGACCTAATAAGCATGAGAGAAAGTATAAATGATAAAATAAACTAATATGGTAAGCCACAAGTCAAATACTCATATCCTAATATAAGCAATAGGTTAAGGGCGTAACACATTGTTCAGGTTGCTCCATACCTAACAATAGTGCTTCATATTATGTTATGTTGTTCATATTTTCAAACATTAATTTAAAGGAATGTGCATGTACCTTTCCTTCATGATAAATAACCACAACCCCGCACTGCATCCAAGCGAGCAACAAATATCATCAAACTCTAGAGTCCAAATATTATTATCCGATGATGCGGCTCTTGTGACTCTTGAATCATGATTTGGATTCCTTATTTATCTAACACTAGGTATTAGACTCCGTGATCTAACTCCTGGAACAGGATCTGTGATCTGGGGTCTTCATATTTTGAAACCATATACTTGGATTTCTTCTCAGGTTCCAACTTTTGATTAACTCCCTTTATTGGGATGTGTGCACAAGACCAATCCATCTTGACTTCTCTCGCCCAATTATTTACATAAGTTTTTTCTTAATAACATGCCATAAGATACTAGAATGTCTGCTACAAGGATTTTCATCTTCAATATTTTATCTGGAAAGGAAGCAAGTACTACTTGTGCATCTTTAATCATGTCCGATGAGAGGTACTTGTCTTTCCATTGAGTAGCACCTACCAATGGTTTTTGTCAATGTGAGACCCAAGGCATCAACAACTTTGGTTGGCATCACATTATCAAAAGCTCTAGAATCTAGAATGCAATTTCTCAATTTGTAACCATTGATAAGTAATGAAACATAGAATGGTTCAATCCTTTCAGAAGTAGAAGGAGAAGAAGTTGCAGCATTATTCAAAGGAGTATTTTTGGGGTTAGATAGAATGCCCCATGAAGCATTTTTGGTGAATTATTAGGACCATTACTTTGTACATATTTCACCAATCTACTCAATTGATCAGGAAAATCCCTCAAGTACTCAGCTTCTGACATCTGAATCTTGGTCTTCTTTATATGATCAATAATATCAAAAGGTTGACTTACTTCAGTTGTTTGTCCAGTTGTCCTTTGTTGTTGATTAGAGGAACTTACCTGCTTGTCTCTTGGAGCTAATGAAGAAGGAAGTGGGTTGCCTCTTTTTAGAATGGTAACATCTGGTCCAGGATCTTCTCTTTCTCTCCTTTGTCCACTTGAGGAAGCTTCTGCATTTTGACGTGTTTGAGACCTTGTGAACACCGCAAATGTATGACCATCACTATCTTCAAAATATTTGTAATAGCCTTCATCAAATTCATAGTCTAGGTAGCCAATATTGGAGTCGTCAATAGGATCAACAAAGTCTTCTTTGTCAAGTGGTTCATCAACAACATGTTGTCCTCTCAAAATCTCCCCTCTTTTGAAAGTCTAAATTTTGAAAATTTTGAGTTGGCACCTTTAATAATGTCATAGTGAAAATAAAACTTGAAGAGATGGTGAAAATTGCATTTTTTGGAGTCTTTTTGGTGATATGCGGGTCTATCATACATTTTTGTCCCTCGTGTCCAAAGCTCCCCTAGGCCTTCTATTCACCGATTAGCGAATTTCCTCATAAAACCTTAATCGTTAGCTTTTTCGTAAATTTTTGGCCCATTTGTCCCAAGTTTTCCCGGGCTTCCTTTACCCAATCGTCCGTATCAGCCACATTGGGTACTTCACGTAATTTTGTCCCATTTGTCCCAAATGCATTTGGACTTTCTATTCCCGCTTTTCCCACATCGCACGCATCATCCAAATCACGTCCTCACATCCCTCGCATCCTTCGCGTATCCGAGTTCCCCGGACCTCCCGTGCTCATTTGTCCCACTTTTCCCACATCGCCGCATCGGCCGGATCACGGCTTCACATCCCTCATGTCCCAAATGTACCAAAGACTGCCCAAGCCGCTTTCTTCCACTTTTCCTACTTTTCATCTTTTTGAGTCAAGGGTGAATTTAATGTGCATTTAATAACCTTCTCTCTCCTAGAAATGGATATTTAATTGGACTCCCTCCTACGCATTTGTCACATTTCTTGCTTGCCTTCTCTTGCTCGAAATCTTTGCCATTAAAATTTGTTTGCTCATGCCCCTGTATCCCTTTGCATCCTCATCACAATTTTGATCTTTGGAAGGCTATCCCCTGCACATTGCAAAAATGAAGATCAAGTTTCAGGGCCAAGAACATGTATCACCTCTTGAATCCTCTGTACCAGATATCGGAGATAGTGAGGTTCGACACTTAGATTTCATAGATTTTTGGGGAAGATTAACATGCTCTAATCCTGCTCCCATGGCACAAATGATTAGTGACAGTGGACTTGCATACGTGGCTGGTTTTCCTATCTCTGTACAGTGTGCGGACATGGTGCTTTCCTGTGGAGCCCATTTTAACCTGGATACCAAGGAACTCACCAATGTGCATGGTGAATTAATCACAAAACTAGATACTGCTGCCTGCGCATTCCAGAAACTGAAGATTCCATAATTCTCACTCATGCCCAAGCCCAAACCCTGTTCAACCAAGAAAGTGACAAATACAAGGCATGTATAGCAAAATCATGGTTAAAGAACCCTAAGAAGGGAGCATCCCGACTCTCCAAGGCATTATATAGGGTTGATTTTAATGAGGAGTTGTCTGACTTTATTATTTTTCTCACCCGTATCATGGGGTTGCCTTCCACCAATGAGTTTCACTTCTGGATGTGCCCCTTCATAAACATCATCTATGAGGGCAAGAAGAACATTAATTGGGCTGAGATTGTTTGCATGAATTTGACTAAGTAGTTGTCTAGTGTTCAATAGACTAAGAAGTTCTATATGACTTCTTATCTCATGTATACCCTAGCTGCATCCCGACAAAGTGGTTCGGTTTCACCTACATAGAGGGCCAGAAGAATGAGCCTATTTATGCATACTACCCTCAGTTTACCCTTGAAACTAGCAATCACAATTTCAGAAGAGTCAATGATGCTTTCACCATGTACATTGTAAGACTCTTGGAGGGAAACACTGCTAGGAGATTTTCTGATGAAGCTATGAACCTTATAGCCAAGTATGGGTCTTTCTTTATCCAATTCAGGAGGTTTTCATACATCAGGCTGGCTGGCTATGAAAACACACCTCTCAAGCTCCCTATGTTCTGCAGTGATAAAATGGCCTCTGGTTGAAGTATGCAGCAGTTTGATAAGCTACATAGGACATGTAGAGACAAGAAGATCACTGGCCTGCATTTCCCTATCTCTTTGGGAAACTATACATGTAAAATAGCCTTGGATGCCCAAAATGTAGAAAGGGCTATTACTTCTATCACTGTTCATTTCTTCAGACCCAGATCTTGCTTTGATCTAAAGAATTTTATTGAGCAGAACCTCAGATAAACTATCATCACAAGCCAAATACTAAGGATTACTGGGTCTGACTATGTAGATGATTTTGAAGCTAGACAAAGGCACTATGGTAGACTCTCTCTACAACACATCAGAGATCTCAATCTTTACCAAGTTCCTAAGGACTTAAGGAGGATGATGAGGACTTACAGTCCTTTGAATATGAGACAACAATCAAACACACTCCTTTGGAGGATTTGGATTGGTATAAAAAGAGAGAGATGATTTGGTGGAGATTATGGCCCCTGTTCTTGTAAGAACTAAAGTTTGGCTTGATAGGAAGATTCGTGAGTTCAAAAAGAATCAGGGTGGATCTTCTTCCAGAGACACCTCTACACCAGGGAAGGAAGCACATATAACCAGCACCAAGGTTCTTGAGCAAACCCCTCATTCCTCCTCAATGAAAGAGCCTGAGTCATCTACTCCTTCTTCTACTCAAGTATACCAAAAGAAGATTAGAGAAGTCAAATAGGAACCAATTGATGAACCTCTTCTTGAACATCTAGAGCTACCTTTAGGGCCAGAGAACATTATCATTCTTAGTGAGAGTGATGATGGTGAAATACCAAATCCTACAGGAACTCCTGAAGTTACTATTGAAAAAGAGAAGGAAATGTCTAGTGCAGAGCCCCCTAGTACCGTAGATTCCTCTACAAAGGAAGCTCCTGATACTCCCTCCACTTCTCTGCTAGAGGCAACAGTGGTCAATACTCTAAGTGCCATGAGTTCACTTGCTCTTGGGCCCCTTGTTCCTCCCTCTTCTTCTTCTACCTTTTCTTGGGTGTAACCCATGGTTGACAACAGGAAGAGGAGATCTTCTTCTCGAGATAACAAGGGCTAATTTTGATGTTTTGGTAGCCCTACTAGGAACTACTCCTCCCCCTCTAGCAAAGAGAGCCAAG
This sequence comes from Taxus wallichiana var. yunnanensis, assembly GCA_018340775.1. Classification (NCBI taxonomy): domain Eukaryota; kingdom Viridiplantae; phylum Streptophyta; class Pinopsida; order Cupressales; family Taxaceae; genus Taxus; species Taxus wallichiana. Next base: position 333,648,751 of record CM031242.1, read on the forward strand.
ACCACTTCAAGGATAGTATTTGATGCTCAGGGCCAATAGTTCCTGCAAGTTACAAAGCCCAAGTTTTTTAAGGCAGAGCAAGATCTCTTGGCCTCTGATTTAGAGCTTTCTAGAATCCTAATGGGGGAATCAACTCCTGAGAGTGAGGTTCGTAACCATAAATCAACCGTGGCAAAGGTTATTGAACAAGTAGAAAAGGGCAAGCAAAATATAAAACATTTGGAAGAACATAATCAAGTTCTTTCCAACTTTATCAAGTCACTATTGGCCAAAGATAAGGTTTTAGACCCTACCCCACTGGCTGCTCTTCCGCCCCCATGATTCTCAAACAGGATGAAGTTCAGAGCATCAAATATATACATAAGTATTCTACTTATGGAAAGGCTTTGGAAACCATGGTTGATGATATGATTATAGTTGGCTTGAATTTCATTGAGGAAGCCTTCAAGGCCAACGAGAAGGTGATTAATCTACAATAGAAACTCACTTCCTCAATAAGGGCTATGGATAAGGAGTTGAAGCTCTGGATTAGTTGTATTACAGATCTTCGTCTTATGGGCCAAACTGATGAGAATATCCTGTTGGTTAATAGTGTATTTGATGAGGCCAAGAATAACTTGTCAAAGGCATGGGTTTTTGGTGTAGAATGGAAGATGAAGGTTTTGGAAGAAGCACTGGGTGAGTTAAATAACATGTGGCAGAAAGGAGAATCCTTCAAAACTTGTGTTTCCTCTACTTTTAAATATATTCATTGCCATCTTCATGATGAAACCTCAGATGTTCCTTGCTCTCTTAAAGAGATAAAAGATCAGTTCAGAACATTTGTCAAGGAAGACTTGTTCAAAGAAGAATTAATTACCAAAGAGAAGATAAAGGACATTTGCTTCCTTTAATCTATAATTGCTTGAGGCAAATAAAGAATACCTGGGCATACCAAGTTCGATAAAGATATGGAAAAATCTCTAGGCACTTGGTCTCATGCCACTACCAACACATCAATCCCACAAGGTATGGAGATAGCTAAAGCATTGAAGAAATTCAAATATTGGATCCTCAAATCAGTGGGCCCGCCTCAGCCATAATCGGATGTTTCTTCTTCTGGCTTCTCTTTTTCTCCTTCTATTTTTAAGTGTTGAGCTCTTTGTAAATTAATTAAGGATATTGTATTGAGCATTTCCTTAATTAATCTTTTAGTTAAAAGAAATGGTTACCAAGTGTAACTAATTTGTAAGCTATATAATGAGCTCTCCACGCCATTCTAAAGGGTTGGAACTCTGACTATTTTTGCAAGTGTAAAGAGTTAAAAAGCTATCAATACAAGAAGACTTCTCTTTCTGTTTCTATCTATGGTTATTCATTCTTTCCTATTTGTTAAAATTATTGAATCATTAATCTATTTTACATAAAGAAGCTTTGTATTCTTGTGGATGTCATCTCTGGGAATTTTTGTCTATGAAATAACATCTTATGGCTTTCACGTAAATGATTTTGTTCTATATGATCCTACTTTGATAGTTCTACTTCAGTGGCATCACCTTCAGTTCTTGAGCACCAATTTTCCATATCACATTTCAATATACCAAATTCAAAGTTCTTTGTACATCTACAATCAATTTCCTTCGCAGAGTGGGCGCACTTCCGTTACTCCATTTATGTTCTTCCTAAGGAAGAAACATTGTTCAATGTGGATGGACCTTCTTCATTCTACATGCAGAAGACCACATCATCGAAACTCTTCTTGGAGACTTCATAGAGTTTCAGATTTCATATTAGGTTGCAGGATTCTTTACTGAACCCTTCACTGAGGCCAAGTATCCTTACTTGTGCTCTCATCTTGGGTGAGGTCCACTGCAGCTTCACATCTTCTTTAGTCTCTCTAGTCTCCTTCCTCTCTTCTCTTCTTCTTCTTCTAGAAAGATTGTAGTTTGTACATGGGTACCTTATCAGGCCTTTAGTTGTCGGGACCCATTTGACATATCTTTCTTAGGTTTTTTAGGGAGTCTTCCATCTCTTGTAAGTGGATGTTTTTCACATTGGGTTTTCCTCCACTACTTGATATCCTTATTTTACATGGGTACGTCATCAGGCGTAGTTGTCGATACCCATTTCTCGCTTTCGACTTATTATATCTCATCGTAAGTTATGACAAAGGGGGTGTTGGTGTGAGGGATTTCATCTGCCTTGTCCTAGGTTATTCCCTCGCACTTGGTGAATCATTTCACTTAGGTGATATCCTAGATCTTATGTGTCATTAGAGGCTATGACATATTTCGTCATAGAATATGTCATGCACATCACAGTGTGTCAGTGCGTCATATATGAGTTATTTTTCATTTCTAAAACATAACTCATTTCTCCCGTGTGGATGTATGATGGGTTTTGCATTGGGAATTACAAAAAAAATTATGTGTACCTTCTTTTTTTATATATGAAAATGAGAATACATTTTTCTTGCATGCACATTGCATGGTGGTTGATTGCTTGCTTCCTAATCAAGCTTTGTCATGGCTCAGTTCAAGTGTAACTTGGTTGATGTGCACACCATCCCACTTGATCCTCGTTCTCACATTCTATCACACTTATTTTATTAAAAAAATTATCAATATCAATGAAATTTCATTTGTTAATTTGTTCTAAATTTTGATTTCATAAAGTCAAATATGGGGACTAAAGAGACTAAACCCTTTACACATGTAATAATTTAATATAACAACCTAAATTAATTAGGATTATATAAACAAAGTTTCTCACCATTACATATAAAATATTCATTAAATTAATTATTGTTTTCTTTTATAAATTTATAAATTATTTTAATTATAAATTTTCAATTTAGTATCTATCCGAAATGTGCCAAACCCTAAACCCCGAACTCTAAATTTATCTTGTATTTTTTACATGCCACGTTGATTAGTAGCTTCATTACTTTTCCAAACAATTTCTTAATGATTGGAAACAAATTTCGTTAATCTAGTTATACCATTGTGTCAAACTGAAAAAAAAATTGGAAAGAAAAAAAAGCTCCAAACTACATTATATGACAAAGATATACTTTTTTGATTGAATTCACCTAGCAAAAAGAAAAAACTTCTAATTTATGGTGAATTGATGTCAAATTTAAAATTGAAATTTTGTTGTCATGGTCAAATGGATGTCAAGATTGAAATAATTTAATAATTAAAGAAAAATATTTTTAAAGAAGTAAATATATATACATGTTTGGTCTTGATGCAATATTTTTGACCCGACACAAATGCATCGTGAGTTACATCAAGACCAGTTAGAACATAGACTATTTGCAGCATATTTTTATTTAGTAGTTAAAGCAAGGGGAAAATATCTTATTTTCATTCTACATTTAAGATTTCAACTCCAAAATCATTGATGTAATAACAAAATGGGAGGTGTGTACACTTATTATTTTCCTAGGTTAGATTGAAAGCAAGAAACTACCACCTAAAATAGTTCCCTAACCTAGCTAGAAACAAGAAGAAAGTACCATCAAGATGAAGAAATGAACAAGGCCTACATTAGCATCATAACTTTGAAATAATGAAATCAAGCATAATGCAAATCAAGAACTCTATTCTTCTAATTTCCTAATTAAATTAAGTGGACCTATGTAGTCCAATGGCAATCAACAATATTTCTTGCTTTGATCCTTCATGGATGCTTGGGTGTGAGGCTTATCTCTTCAAGATGGATGGTGGAGGGGCTTGAGAATGGCAAAAGGATTTTAGTGCAAGACTATGTGCTTTCCTTTGCTTTCTCAAGGGAATTAGGTGTAGGTATAAAGGTAGGAGGAGGGCTCTTTATATAGCCCAAAGGATAAAGGATTCAACACATCCTCATGAATGTGGGATAAAGGTAAAACATGATTAGGAATGGATAAGGTTGCTTTATTAAAGGTAACCTTACTTTAGAAGGGTTTAATTTATGCTTAGCAAGTCATGGGAGTTTGGGGGTACATTAATTAATCAAGATGATTAATAAATACATATGCAAGATTTTATAAGCTTTTAGATGGATTTTAGTGTGATTTAGACCATTAGGAAGGAATTAAACCAATTAAATAGAGATTTATTGATTTAATGAGAAGGGAGGCTAATTAATTAGACTAGATAGAAGGTGTTGATTAACGAAAGGTCGTTAATTAGGGTATGTGTTGGATAAGCAACTTAATTAATTAGCTTAATGTAATCAATTAACGACAATGGAAGAGAAGATGAGCGCTATTGACAATATGTCATCAATTTGCGGGAAAGGAGATAATTAGTGCAATTTAAGTATTTAAATTGCTTAGGCATAATTATAGGTGTCTACATTTGCCCCTCTTTGGGGTGGTGTAAGTGACGCCACTTCAAAGATAGTAGATGGAAGAAAATTTTGAAGGGATAGAAGAAAAATTAGTAGGAGAGAGATGCCCCCTCGAGTGTTGATGGGGTGATGAAAGAAGCCGATCCACGATCGAAAAAGATGTGAGAGGGGTAGAAGAATGGGGAAGAGGCAGGATGCCCCAATGAGAGAGAAAAGTAGGGGTGAAAGGGAAGTGATGTAGAAGAAATATGGAGGAGGGGAGAGAAGAGCTTAGCCTCTAGCCATTGTTTATTGGAATAATTTTGATGTCATCATATTGCCATAGGAACTACATCATCAGTCCTTATGAAAAATATAAGCATACGACAAAGGTAGAATGACATGAAAATCCATACTACGAACAATTGTCCATTGCTGAAAATACCAACTCCACGCAACATACAACAATGCAATGCAATACGAAAAAGTGAAAGATGCCTAACTCCATGCAACATACAAAATGCAATGCAATACGAGAAATTAAACAAGCCAAACTAACAGAGAAACATAATGTAATGTTTTTATTATCGAGATTCAATTACGACCTGTGTAAATTAATGACAAGGGTTGATGATGGTGCCCCAAGCAAGGATACATGCAAAGGGAAAACGGAGGACACTTTGGTCCGATGAAAAAGTAATGTGCACTACGAAATAGTACCAGGCAACTCGTTGTGCCCCAGAGTACGATTTAAGTAAGCAGCCTAGCTTTTGTTGATGGAGGTAGATCAAGATGATCCACGAGTCGCACACATGAACAGTGAGAACCAAAGAGCGACATTTTGTAGGATGATTTATATTGTTTTTGATGTTTTTGGAACATATTTGAATTTTTTTATTTTTCTAACATATTTGAATGTTTTTGTGATTTTTATAACATATTTGAATGTTTTTGTGATTTTTGAAAGTTTTTGAAACTATGTACAGAAGACAAGGAAGCGTGGATGCCCCCAATGATAGATGGGATGTACAAGGGCATAAGGCCACATGCGTGCAAGAAAGGTGAAGATGTAAAAATGCCCCAACGATTAGGTGGGAGTATTCAAAGGCAAACTCTTCACGTGTAGAAGCGAGACCCAAGGCCATTATGGATAGGTTCAACATGATGATGAACATAAACCAATTAAATGTTGGGAAGAATCAAGGATTCCCCCAAGCATAAGTTGGCCTAAAAGCACATGATAGAAAGGAAGGAGAAGATTGTTTTTGTGAAAGGGGACAAAGGTGTCCGAAAACATGTTAAAAAGGTAATCTTATACACATGGATGTTCTGAACAAAGTAGAAGAATGATGTGAATGATATGAATGTAGCTTAGAAGCCTCGCGAGGAAGAATTGATTAGCCAAAGGCACAAATTGTGAGACGAGACATGGACTAGAGTAAGAGTTTGAACAAGGTCCAAAATGAGACACTTGGTAACATACTAATCCTACCTACTCATAGAGATCCAGTGTGTGCACGTGGAGTTTATTACCTCTTGAAGTGAAGATTTAATAGACAACAAGTGAAGAGACCCTAGCCAATGTGTAGGAATGATTTATTGTGAAAGGCGATTTTGTGAATGGATGGTGAAAGGATAGCCATACATTGCTCCGCTGTCACCAAGGGTCCATAGCCCCGACAGAGATGTATTTGATTCTAATCACAACATTTCTCTCTTTGCCGATCAGAGTCCATAGCCACGATAGAGATTATTGGAAATACCCCAAGAGAGAGTTATATATCAATTTGATTTTGCTTTGTAGCTTTTAGCTTTTGATGTTTTATTGATTTTGATTATTTTGCTTTCTAAAAACTTATTTTAGCTCTCTTGTTTGACAAGGGGTTAAGAACCACTGATGGCTTGATGGAAGGAGGTGGAAGTGATTGTGATGAAGACATTAGCTAGTGTCAACAAATATGTCCAAAAGTTTTTCGCAACAAGTTTATTAGATGTTGAATGTGATAGGATCCTCATGAGGTCAGTCGTTCTTTAATTTACCAAGGTGATAAAAGACCAAGGTCAAATAGGTACCATAGATATAAATGTCACAAAATGCGTGAAAATAGGCTAACCACAATATCATCGAAGGGATGAAAATGGTAGGAAGACTTACAAAAGAATAGCAAGGAAGGGAAGAAAGAAACATCCATGTGTACGCAATACCTGATTGCAATGTTTGATCTTTGTACCTTTGATTTTTCTATGTTTTCTCAATGTTTTTGTAATTTTTGAATTATTTTTTATTTTTATATTTTTGACAGCTTTTAAGAGGTTAGGACCAACAAATTCACTTTGTGTGGTAAGATCCAACAACAATGTTTGTGACTTCCTTAATAATGGAGACTAGGCGCGTTTGTTTATCGAGAGTGATGTTATCCCCGATCTCGATGATCGAGGTGAGTTCACACTTAACAAAGGACTGAAATTTATCCTAAAACATGGATTTTGTATGTGGGAGCTTGAGTTTCCCATCCAGAGGTTTATGCACTTTACGTCATACTTAATGGTTACATTGATGTTCGTTCTTGAATCGCGCTTGATTTAGAATTTTGAGATTGTTTGATTTGTTGGGAGCTATAGAGCTCTTTGCAGTTTGGACCTGAGCTTGATAATGAACCTGCTTGGGTTTCTTATAAGCGGACTTGTGAATTTTCTAACATTGAGAAGGAGAAGAAAGCGAACGTTTACGATTGATGATAGGAATGAGAGAAATGATGGTGGGCTTGCCCGGTCATTGGTAGAAGGATGATGTGATTGATGAAAAGGATACGGTCCAAGGATTGAAGAAGATGGGCTACTTGGAGGTGATCCATGGATAGAAGATGAAGGGCTACTAGGATGTGGCCCAAGAATAGAAGAAGAAGGGCTATTAGGATGTGACCCATAGATATAAGACGAAGGGCTACTAGAATGTGGCCCAAGAATAGAAGAAGAAGGGATACTAAGATGTGACCCATAGATGTAAGATGATGGACTACTAGGATGTGGCCCAAGAATAGAAGATGATGGACTACCTAAGGGTGATCCATACATAGAAGATAAGGGGCTAGTTGGACGTGCCCCAAGAATAAAAGATAGTGGACTACTCGAAAATGTCACACAAATAGAAGAGGGAGGGCTACTAGAAGGTGACCCACACCTAGACGAAGATGAAGGGCTACTAGGATGTGACCCATAGATGTAAGATAATGGACTACTAGGATGTGGCCCAAGAATAGAAGATGATGGACTACCCAGGTGATCCATACATAGAAGATAAGGGGCTAATTGGATGTGCCCCAAGAATAGAAGATAGTGGACTACTCGAAAACGTCCCACAAATAGCAGAGGGAGGAATACTAGAAGGTGACCCACACCTAGACAAAGATGAAGGGCTACTTGGCGTTGACCCCATAAGAGATTGTAATTGAGGAATTATGATAGACAAAGAGTGATTAGGCGATGAGAAGATAGGCCATGGATCAATGTAAGACCTAGGAGTTTCCTCACTTAATGAAGAATGTGAAGATGGAAGAATAAGAGGAGGATCAAGTTGTATGATTTGAGGCTCTTCCTTTGTTTCTTAATAAAAGGAATCAACATTTTTCTCAAAATATGCGGGTGTGTCGAAGTCTAAAGAGAGTCCTTTCTCGTAATCTTCTAAAGCAATATCTTCATGTGCCCCTATAAATGCCCCGATTGTTTCTTCATTCTGAAAGAGGTTAATCGATATGAGTTATTGATCGACCACCGGGGTTGATTGGAAGAAAGAGATCCAATTGGTGTGGAAGACTTAGAAGATGTTTGATGATGATTGATGAAAAAATGATGTGGGGATGAAGAAGATGTGTAGCTAGATGTCTCAGGAGTAGAAGAAGGTTGTGTGGACCTACCTATACAATGGTATGTTGTATGAAAAATAGTGGGATTAAGTCCAAAGTTTGTAGATTGTGACGCATGGGTTGATTCAGACGTTTGTCTCGAAGGAATTTGAGTCACATGAATCTTCAAAGGAGGAAGACTTATTGGGGGTGATTGATGAAGAAGGTCCTGCGAAGAAGGGGAGGACCATGATTCAAGAATCGCACCGGATGAATAATAACAAGGGTCTTACAAAGAAAGAGAGGACTGCGATTCAAGAATTGTATTAGATGTTTGATTGGAGGGATTTGGAGTCGCACGTATCTTCAAAGGAAGAAGATGTCATTGAGGCAACTGATAAAAGGGGTCCTGCGAAGAAAGGGAGGACCGTGACATAGGAGTCATATTAGATGACTTAGGAGTCGAATTAGATGAATCCAAATAGTAGTTTGGATCTGAATCATCATAAGAGTCAGAGGAAATATTTGGATTGGAATCCTCAGAGGAAGAGGAGATGTTTGGATTAGAATTAGAAGAAGAGTGGGGGAAAATCAAATAATAATTTGGATCATAATCATCAAATCATACCACCAATTATGAGATGAAGGTGGGGAACAAGTTACCCGTATGGGCTCTCTAGCATGAAGAACCAAATGAGGTTTAGTTGTAATGGGAATCTTTTGATTTGAATTGCTAAACCTAGGTTCCGTATTTTTGTAAGTATGGGGAACCGCATGATAGTCAGTCATTTTTGGCGCTATTTTAAGCACAAATGTCTAGATCTAGATAGTGTGATGGAACTCCTTTAAAGGGAAGGAAGTGACATGTTGATTTGGGTAGCATAAGGACAACCAACTAGACATTGTGTAAGTATGGGGATGCGTGCGTGATTTTTTGAAGAAGGTCTAAGGAAAATAGACATCGTGACGATGTAATATTGATGAGATAAAAGGGATTGTCCTAGAAAATAAGTTTTCTGAATGAATAATCACAAGGAACAATCATGCAAGTGTGAAACACAAATCCAATCAACAAGGAAATACACCATATGAAAATGCGTGTGCAAAGTGATAGTCTAATGCAAAAATGATCAACACAATGTCAATATTTACGTCAAGCTCAAAATGAACAAGGCGTAAATATTAACAAAGGGTAAATGTGACTCCCAATCAAAGGATACCACAAAAATTTCAACAACCAACAAGACCTAAATGTTAAAGGGTGAGGATTACAAACGTAAGCCACGTAACCACACCAATTGGACACGTTAATCAAGCTTTACGAAGAAGTGAGATATTAGTGTCAAAGTGGTATCAAACGACGCAAAAAAAAGTAAGTGACACTTTTCAAGATTTTGGACAATGTTTGAAGCCAAACCAAGTCAAGGTATATTGAGGATGTGTTAAAATGTGCGCAGCGTAATGCCACAATGCGGATACTTAGATCACGTTTACGAAAAACACGACATAAGTATCTTAATTGTGTCGAGACAATGCAAACAAGGTAACACATCAAAGGGAGATCAAATGATGAATTAATCCAAACTATGATGATGATATTGACGTGGGTATCAAGATCACAAAGGCTACCAATGATATAAATACACCTCCGCACACTTTAGACATTTAACTTACCCAACCGCAAACATGGATGGGCATAAACGGACAAAAAAGTGGCAGAAGCAACCGATTGGTAACACAAAGGTAGTCACTCTCCTTCTGATCAACAAAGTGTCAAAAGAATGTGAAGGAAGTAAATCAAAAATGAGATGAAAAATGTTGACTTCACTTTGGTAGAGTTTCGCCTCGCTCTAAGGCAAGTAAAAACTAAGCGAAAGTAATGCATCACACGTTTCGCAATAAAAATATGGTTCACAACTCAGCACTGTTTTAGAATGGTCAACGTGGGCTCCTGGCTAAAGTATATTTTCCTAGGTGGTTCTCTCATCCTAGGTGTTACAAAGATTATCCACGAGCAGGACGATTTACCCAAAAAGTTGCACTGACTAGTTTGGGAGTATCTCAACTTTGCCCCCTTCAAGCATAGTGGGAAGTAAATGCATCCATTGTGTACGTAAAAGGGTCGCATAGGGAAAACTTGTAATGCTATCTCACAAAGGAATCACTAGTCAAATAGGTAGTGCGGAGCACTTCTTGTTTCGCCCACGGGTTCCCTCTTACGTGGACTAATTTGGGGTTCCTGAAACCACCCCCATTGTTGTAGCTTAAGGCATTATTCCAAAGGGGTTATGTTCTAGTTGAGTGGAGAGGGACGTACCCTTTTCCGAAACCTGCAATACGATGTTTTGAATATGTTGTTCGTTTTATCTTTTTTAATTAGATGTGGTTTGCTCGAACACCATTTGGCAACCTGTATAACAACTATATTAGTAGTTTTTTTAATTTTGTTTTGATTTCTCCATTCTTTGACAAGCGATGGCGTTTTGGTCCTATATGACGATTTTTAGTAGTTTTCCATCAAAAGAGAAAACACCATTTCTAATTCTCTAGATTGTCCAAGGACGCAAGAGAAGAGCATACGTGATGTTTCCAAAATCCAAAAAGATATCAAATGGAAAAACACTTTAATTCAAATACACCAAGTTAACCAATTCAAACTCAAATATTCCCAACAACCTCAAAGCATCAAAAAGGACTTAAGAATCGTTTATGATTCCCAAGATCGCCCCAAGGGATGCGAGGGAAGAGCATACGTGATCTTATTCCTATAAGTAAACATGAAAAGTTTATTTAATCAAGTAAAAGCATGTAAAAACATCCTACAAAAATGAGTATGTGATTAGATAAAACCTGTAAGAATCAGAAAACTAAGAAAATCGAAAAATTCTAGAAATCTAATTTTTGCACTTTTTTAGCAGTTTTTAGTAATTTGCATTTTTAGAGGTCTCCGGGGCATTTTGGGAGTTTTTTGATAGAAGATAATATACCAAAGGTATTTAACTTTTAGAAGTTCCTTGCAAAGTACACTCTGTTATCTTTTCAACGCTTATTCAAACTTTGAAAACGGGTTAACGAGTCAAAAGTTATGACCAAAACAAGGAGCACTAAAAAGTTGTAACAAAAAAATGGATTAAATAGATATACCTGCACCCCCTTTTATGCGTGTGTGCCACCAAAAAGACGTGTGCGCCACTCTGTGTGATTTCGGCTTACCATGCACCTGTGCCACCCAAGAGGCATGTGCGCCACGAAAAGAGTGTATGCGCCACGAAAAGAGTGTATGCACCACGAAAACAAAGGCTTCACTACGCCACTCTGTGGATTTTTTTGACTTACCAAGCGCCTGCGCCACCAGAGAGACATGTGTGCCACAAAAACAACATATGCGCTACTCTAAGAAAAATAGACAGACAAACGCATTACCAAAAAAATGTGCATGCGCCACTAAAACAACATGTGTGCCCTGGTTAGGGCGTGTGCGCCGATCTGACAGGTTTCAGAGTGCAGTGAAGGTACAATACGAAACGACGTCTTTGCCTAGGTTAGTGCACCTACGCGCTGGTTAGGGTGTGTGCACCAGGGTTAGTGCACATGTGCTTTGGGGTCGGTGACAGTGACACGTTTTAATGTGCACCTGCACCACCAGAGAGATGTGTGCTCCCCAAAAATTGTGTTTGTGCCCTGAAAATCATGCATGCGCCCTAAAATCATTTCTACACCAGACTAGTGCACCTGCGCCACTAGAGAGACATGTGTTTCATGAAAACTACGCTCATGCCACGAAACCACGTCTGCGCCCTAAAAACGTGCCTTCACCACACTGTAGCCAAAATACAAGAAAGAAACACAAGAAAACTTACAATATCTCAAATTTTGACAAGTTAGCTTAAGAATGGCAATAACCCATTAAAATTATGGCTATGAACATGAGTTTACACATATCAAATGAGCAAAATTCCAAGAAAATGGACATTAATTACTACATGTGCATATCAAAAGTTAGCCAAAAGAATGAAACTTAAACTAAAATGCCATGGGACTAAGGGTCCCATCGGGCGTGCCAAATGTGTACACTTATTTTTTTCCTAGGTTAGATTGAAAGCAAGAAACTACCACCTAAAATAGTTCCCTAACCTAGCTAGAAACAAGAAGAAAGTACCATCAAGATGAAGAAATGAACAAGGCCTACATTAGCATCATAACTTTGAAATAATGAAATCAAGCATAATGAAAATCAAGAACTCTATTCTTCTAATTGCCTAATTAAATTAAGTGGACCTATGTAGTCCAATGTGTTGGCTATGTTTTTGCATAGCACAAAACCTAGCAGATCATGAGATAAATCTCCCTCATTTACCGGTGAGGCTCCCGTGTCAGATTTGTCAATTAAAGTATGCTAATATCTAAATGGGGTTTTACTTTAACTACTCAGTTCATGAACCATAACTGAACAGTTCTGCAACAAGTAAGCAATTGTTTAAGAAAGGAAATATTTATAGAAGAAGGGAAAGGGAATTATATAAACACAGAGAAGAAATGGGAAATATGTGCATCCCAATCAATAGATAGCAGAGTTGATTGCATGCACATAGAAGAAACCAATAGATATAAACATAGAATTCTAAGCAAAGGTAGCTCTAGATCTAGATCTGAAATAACACAAAGTCTATTAAAAGATCTAAGATAAAAAGCAAGAAACACAATACACCGTGACACAAAGTTCTCTAGAAATTTTCTCCTATATATTCCTTTGCTTCAAGTGGCTCTCAAGGGTTTCAGCACAAAGTCTAGAACACAAGGTTGCTGCTTACAAATTCTGATCATTAACCCGGAGGTTCTTCTCCTACTTATAGAATGTAGGAGGGAAAGTACAAATGGGAAATCTAACTGAACTGAAACATAAACAAGTAAAGATGACATTTGGCAATCATCCTCCACTAACTTCTCCTTAAGTGACACATGTATCACTTAACTAATAGAATTGTTCCACATGACTTTAAGTAATGGTTTCAAAACCAATAACTTTGAAGTCTTACAATTTCATCCAGGAACATGGAAAATAGAAGAAGAAAGAATAGAAGAAGAAGTCAAGTCAGCTGTAACATTTATGTCTTCTTTTTGTTCTGATATTGGATATACTTGTTGAACATGTGATTCAGCATCTTCCCATCTGTTTTAGCCACCGCTTCCTTTTCTTTCCTGAACTGTAGCAATCCTTCGTTCAACACCTCAATACATGCTTCCACATATTCCAAGCTTGGCCCAAAGCTCACAATATCAACCTGCAAAGTGCCACCAAAGTATGCTAATAGAATTCATCATGAAAGGTTTAGTAGCTCTATCAATTCTCTTTTGTACCATCAGAAGAGACCCTTCCAGGGAATTAGGCACTTTGGTCGGAACAATCCGTATGTATGAAGTAACATCTCCGACCACTTCCTCCTCAGTGAAAGAAATAATATTGTCTGGTAAGGATGATGTCTTACTCTCAAGTGCCTGCATCCTCTTCAGCAAAACTCTGCAGATCTCCAAACAGAAAGATACTGCAAACTCCAGCTGCTTCCCCTTCTCAACTGATCCGTCTAGTACAATTTACTCTGCAACCAATACATCTCTCGGTAGCTTGTTGATTTCAGCCAAAGTACTCAGGTTACTCTCAGCAACTGTGTTCATATCTACTATGCTCATCACCAGTTGCTTCAGCTGATTTGTTGCATCATTCATAACCTTCAGGCGGGCTGGCACCTCTCCAAGTTGTACAGAAGCTTGACGAATAATCAAATTCTTCCATTCGTCAATAGCTTTCACCTGATTGCTTGCATCCTCCATCTCCTACATAAGATGATCACTCACCTACTCTGAAATGGGCTAAATGGAAGGTTTAGCAACCTTGGCTATGATCTCACACAATTGAGATACTTACTTCTGAAGCTTGTCTTTTCCTCCTTTTCTCTGTCAAGCCTAAGGAATAGAGCATCTATCAATGTCTGTGTATCCTGCTTCAATCCTTCTGTGGTGGCTTGACCGAGGGTACTCTAGTTACTGTTACATCTTCTGTGAGCTCATCCTCCTTCTTTCCTTCCACCGGAATTGACATCTTAGCAAACTTCTACCCCGACTCTTTGATGATCAACCTTGAAGTTACCTTAGCAACTTTAGGTCTTCTGTCTTTTCCACCTAGACTCTAGAGTAGCTGCAAGTCGTGTTCTTCCAAGTTCATCTCCACTCTCGCTTCTAGAACCAACTACGAAGCCAACCATTCTGAGAAGTTACTTCTCGGAGAATGAGAAGTTGCTGAGTGCACTACTATCTCCCACTCTGTTTCCTCTCCATCAGAAAGTGCTACAGTGTTATGGCTGCCATCTTCTGAATCATCCAAGGACAAAGCTCTTTTGAACTCTACCATCTGCAGCTTCAACGTCTCTTCTGGAACAGGTGCTGAACGGAGTGGCTGAGGAGAGAAGATGAATGTTTCCAGATTCAGTGGAGGCATGGAAGTGTCCTACTAAGGTGCAACAGTTGGTGAAGTACTGGATCTGGAGAAGCCGGAACTAAAGTCATGGTCATGGAAGTGATCTTCTCCTTTGATTGAGATCTTCTATGTACTTTCAACTTCTCGGACCTTCTGCTGCTTTCTCCTCTATGCTTCCTCTTGAGGGAATCTCCTGCGCCAAAGTTGCCCATGACTTGATTCATCAATGCTTCATCAAGGCAATATCCCTTCGTCAGCAACCAATTTGAAGTATTCACCAAAACAACGCCAAACCTTTCTTCAATTGTATGGCAGCCCCCTACGTTATCCTGAAGTATGGCTCTATCTCCTCCCATTTGATGGTAAGTGTCAAGTAACACATTCCCATCATCTTTAAGATCCGTAGGTATCCACGCTAGTCCAAAGTTGAACACTTGCCATGCTGATAGCTTTGCTGAAATCCCTCTTTCTAACCCCGTACTCACTTTTGCACTTCATCTAGAAATCCTCTAATGAAGGCTCATGTGCGTATTGTTGGTCATCAGATAGGACTTTACGAAGAGCAACAGTCAGGGGACAAGAAGTCCCTCCTCTTTAATGGGAGAGGTTCCCTTATTCAGAAACGAACTTATTTACAAATGTACAAGACATGATTTGTTGGTTAAACTTGGATATCACGAAAGTGTTTTCTATGAAGATCATCAATTACAAAAGGACTCGAGGAAATGAGAGTACGGAAAGAGCGAGAAAGGCAACATGCAGAATTATAGATATCGAGTAATTCTTTATGTATGTGAAAGTCACAAGAATTGAAACAAGATCATTTGTATCGAATAAATAAGATGGAATTTAAGGACACAAAGTTCTATAAATAACATCGGCTTAGAACACAAAGTTTCTTAACATAACACAGATTCATTAATCAAGGACACAAAGTTCCTTCTTGGTTATACAAGATCACCGTGCTTGCAAAGTTGAAGAGTATGCAATCGGTAAGACTAATGAATTTGTGACAAATGATCTTCACAAATAAAATAAATGAAATCTTAGGAATAACAGAGATCAGATAGACAAAGAATGGAAAATTCCTTCTGTATTGATTTCTTTATAATCTATTTACACTTTCAGAAAATATGCCAAGTTCTTCCTTTTCTTGAATGGCGTGAAGAAGGCCATTATATAACTTACAAATCGATTACTCTTAAGTAACCAGTTTCTTTAACCAAGAACAGTTAAAGACCGCCTATCGCAGTACCTCAACCCGTTACAAAGAAAACGGCAAAAGAAATGGAAGAAGAGAAAAGAATGAGGAGAAGAAGACAAAAAGTCCACTGGAGGGACCCACTGACTTCAGAATCCGCTGCCTGAAACTCTTTTGACGCCTCAGCTATGTCTCAGAAGTCTCATTCTAAAGATGACAGCGTATGTCTTTGAAAACAGAGATGACCAGTGTCTTGAAAACTTCATCCTTCTACCCGCTGTCCTTGGAATTTGGTCTTCAGATTGATAGTATCAGAGCCGCAACTTAAATTCATATTTAGTTTGAAAAACAGCATATTCGGGTAGAGCGGGAAAAACTAAGTATGGATGGCATTTGGTTCATTTGGGACATGTGAGACGTGAATGCGCGAAACATGCGGCTCGGCCGATTCGGGCGAAACAAGGAGAAGACGCACAAATGCATTTTGGGACATTTGGGACGAAAACGCGTCGAAGTACGCGGTTCGGGTGCTTCGGCTGAAAATGGAACAACTTGCACTTTTTGACTTGGGACATTTGGGACATGAAAGAGCGAAGTACGTGGTTCGGGTGTTTCGGCCGAAAATGGAACAAAAGGCACAATAAGTTTTGGGACACTTGGGACGAAAAGTTCCGACGGGCCCGAAATCGGGACAACTTCGGGGAAATCAGCCGATCGGGGAACAGAACACACTTTTGAACTTGGGACACGCGGGACAAAAATGTCCGATAGGCCCAAAATACATACAAAATGACCCAAAATATAGATTTTCTCAATTTCACGACTTAGGTACTTTAGAGAAATCACTTCAACTCAAAAAATTTTGAAAATGATTTCTTAAGAACGGGGAAATTTTGAGTGGACAACAGCTGGCTCCTTCTGGGGATGACTTGGCATAAATTCAAGGAATGAGACAAGGCAAGAACTTAGATAAACTCAGGGGAGCAGACCAGTACCTTATCCATTGGGCAACGGAGTCAAAAAGTAGACCAATACAGAGGACAACACACCAAAACAAAAAGGAAGACAAGCAAAAACGCTGTACATAATATACAAGGGACTTCCTAATCACCTAGGACTTGAACAACTTGAGATACTGCCCACTGTAAGGAAGTGGTAGAGAAGAACCATCCATGTAATCAAGATAGAAAGAATTCTCACTAGCAAAGTGCCTGATCTTGAAGGGTCCGAGCCACAGGGAATCAAACTTTCCATGGCTGCCACGAGGTTCATGTCTTTTGTCCCATAACAACACGGTGTCTCCAACTTGGAAATCTCTGAACCTGGCTTTCTTGTCAAACAGGACCTTTACCTTCTACTGGTGAACAGATATCCGATCAGCAACCTCCAATCTGTCCTCATTCAGTTTGTGCAGGTACATAATTCTCTTGTCCAAAGCATCTCTGAAACTAGTATCCTCAATGGCCTTCATTAGGTGCAAGGCTGGCAGTTCCACTGTCACTGGCAATTGAGCTTCAACTCCATACACCACTTGAAAAGGAGACGTTCCAATAGCTCTCTTTGGTGTAATCCTGTCTGCCCAAAGAGCATCATAGAGCTTCTTGTGCCAGTTTCGTTGAGACTCATTTACTAATTTTCTTATAATAGTCACCAAATTTTTGTTAGTGGATTCAGCTTGCCCATTTCCCTGAGGGTAGTAATCTGAAGAGTGAGCCAAAGAAATGCCATACCCATAGCAGAAGTCCATTATCTCAGCAGAAGAGAAACTCGAGGCATTATCTGTTACAATCTTGTTAGGTACACCATACCTTACCAAGATGTTCTCTTGGATGAAGCTGTATACCACTTCGAAGTAGTGCTCTTGGATCGAATAGCTTCCACCCATTTGGTGAAGTAGTCTGTGGCAGTTAGTACATGAGTGTGACCAGCACTAGAAGTAGGATTAAGTGTACCAATGAAGTCCAAACCCCACTGTTGAAATGGTTCTTCAATCAAAACTGGCTTGAGAGGCAAAGAGGCCAATTTAGGTCTTCCCACAAAATTTTGACAAGCCTCACATTTATCCACCCACTTGGATGCATCTCTCGAACAAGGAAGGCCGTAGTATCCTCCATGGAGTATCTTATGAGTCAGTAATCTGTTGATGAATAGTGCCCTCCACATGCCCGATCATGAAAATCGAGAGCAACTTTCTCTGTTGTTCCTTGTCCACACACTTCAAAAATATCCCATCTAACCCACGCTTGAACAAAGCATTTTCCCATAATACATATTGCACTGACCTCAATTTAACAGTCCTCTTTTCTTTGGCAGTTAAATGAGAGGGGCATTCCCCATAGGTGAGAAAATGGGCGATGTCAGCATACCATTCGTCAACTGAACTAAGGAACAGAATGGTAGGAAGGCCAACTTTGTTCTCCAATACTTCATGCTTAGCTCCTTCAGCAATGAGCTCACAAAGGCCTTTTCCACGAACCAGCTTGGTCGGCTTGATGTCAATGTCATACTCTTGGACCTTAGCAACCCAGTTCCCTCTCTTGGATCCAAATTCTTGCTGTGTGAGGATTGACTTAACAGTTGTATCCGGGACCAATACCATGGAATGAGAGTTGAGGATGTAAAAGTGAAACTGCTTGACAGCTTTGACCACTGCAAAAGCATGCTTCTCCATCATGGTGTACTTCAACTCGTGATCTTTCAGAATATAGCTCATGAACGCGATTGGTAGCTCATGCTCATTAGAGTCTTCTTGAGTTAACACAGCAGCCAAGGTATTATCTGTAGCATAGCAATAGATGATGAAATCTTTGCTGAAATCAGGACAGGCCAAAACTGGAGTTTTAGCGATAGCTCTCTTAATACCTTCAAAAGATTCCTTTCCTTCAGAAGACCAACCAAATGTTTGTTTCCCTTTCATCATCTGAGAAATATTCAAGGTTAACTCTACAAAATCAGGGATGAACCTTCTTAAAAAATTGATCTTACCGAAGAAGGAGTGTACACCCTTCTTACTGGTTGGGAGAGGAATTTGCTGGATAGCTTGTACTCGTTCAGGATCAATCTTAATACCATCCTTGGAAACGATGTGCCCTAATAACTTTCCCTCAGTGACACAAAAGATAGATTTTTTAGGGTTCAGAGAGATCCCATGCTCTCGGCATCTCAGCAGAACTGTCTCTAGGTGATCAAAATGATCCGCTCTTGTCTTGGAAAATACTGTCAGGTCATCAAGATATATGACAATACACTTCCCTTTCAAACTTCCAAAAGCTAGATCCATAGCCCTCTGGAAAGTGGCACCAGCATTAATAAGCCCAAAAGGCATTCTCTTGTAAGCAAAGGTGCCCCAAGGAGTAGTGAAAGTTGTCTTGTGTTGATCTGCAGTATCAACCTCTACCTGATTGTATCCCGAGAATCCATCGAGCATGGATAACATTTCAGACCCTGTAACTGCTTGCAAGACCTGATCCATCATAGGCAAAGGATAATTATCTTTCAAAGACGCCTGATTCGGGTTCCCAAATCAACACAGATGTGGATCTCACCATTCTTCTTCCTAACAGGCACAATATTTGCAATCCATGTTGAATGGTGAATGGGAAAGATGATTTTAGCCTTCAACAACTTCTGAATTTCCTGAAAGATTGTGTCAGCTATTTTGGGATTGTATTGCCTCTGTTTCTGCTTGAAAGGCTTAATTCCGGCTTAAGAGGAATAGAATGCTGCATATCTTTTGGCCTGAAGGCTTTTAGATCCTCATAAGAATAAGCAAGAACATCCTTATACCTTTTTAAAAGATCAATTGCTTTCTTCCTCTCATCTGTTGTGCAACATTTTCCAATGTTCACTAGCTTAGGGTCAGTTAGAACTCCCAATATCAATCTTATCATACTCAGCTGATTGCTGAGGTCTAGTAGAAGCTCTAGACTTCACATACCTGTCATGTTTGTCAAACAGTTCCTCTAAGCTTACCAATCCTTTAGGAATCTTATTCCCCTTGAGTCTAATGCACCCTTCCTGATCTGTTTCTTCCCCTTGGGTGACTGCCTTGTCAAATGGCACACTTTCACGAGGCAGGTTGTCACTTCCCTCAAAATACAGTTGTTTGAAATTACCCTTGAGTTCCAGGAAGGAAAGAAAATGTTGATCATCATTGAAAACCTGCCAGTTATTGGTGTTATCAGGTACACTGGGCCGATGGACCATCTCAATGGTGAACTTGTCCTGAGAGAAATCAGGATGAGGGATCAGCAGTGACCCTGAGACAGCTAGTGAATCAGCCCTGCTGTTCTTTTCCCTAGGTACTGCTTCGATAGAGAAAGCATCAAGGAATTCAATGGAATCCCAAACCTGATTCCGGTAATGTTTCAGCCTTCCATTTTTCACTTGAAAAAGGTTTCTGACCTGCTTTACTATCAACTCTGCATCACCACGAGCCAGAAGATTCTTTACACCTTGTTCTTTGGCCACTTGCAATCCGAGAATGAGAGCCTCATACTCTGCTGTGTTATTAGTATTCTCGAACTGCAACTTAAATGAAAAGGGGTGTAGGCCTCCTTCAGGTGACACCAGCAGGACACCAGCTCCAGAACCAGCTGAGGAACAACTTCCATCAAACTCTAAAATCCAAACCCCATTAGGATCTTTAGGTGACACTCTGGGAAGTTGGATTTCATCAGGGGACATAATCATGTAATTGCCATGACCCATATCCTCATAAAGTATTTGTGCTCTAGGGTCATCCGTTTTCTGCACAATATACTCAGACTGCTTCTCAGGCAGCAACTTCTTCATGTGTCCATTGACAGGTATGAGTGCATGTGACCAGTCCATTTGGATTTCCCCACCCACGTCTTTGCAGAAGTTCCTACTTAGCAACATCCCGTATGAAGGGGGAATATCTGCTACTAAGATGGTAGCCAACACTTTCTTCTCGGGCAAGGCAGCAAAAGCCACTTGTGCATCTTTAATTCTCCCGACCAGGGGCACTTCTTTACTTTCCATAGAGTAACAGGATCCATAAGTGCGCGTGAGAGTTAGGCCTAAAGCATGAGCCACTTTAGCAGGCATCACATTATCTGAAGCTCCGGAATCTATGACACAATTACTCAGCCTATGACCAGCTATAAGAAGTGTTACATAAAAAGGCTTGATTTTGTCAATAGGCGAAGTGACAGTGGCTACCAGACTAGGCTGTGGTGCAGAAGGAGGAGTGGGCAAAAGGCCTTTAGAGGTGGTCTTAGAGTGGGAATTGACAAAGTGGATCATTTTGGCAAAAGCTTTGGGATGGGTTTGATAATACTCAGCTTCTGAGATTTGGACCTTGGTCTTTTTCAGGTGATCAACAATGTCAAAGGATCCAGAAGTGGACGGGCCATCATCATTCAGTCCTCTAGGCTTATCAACTTTAGGAGAGAAAGAAGAAGCAACTTTAGTAGCAGGATTGATAGGACTTACCTTTGGCATAGATGAAGTAGGGATAGGAGATCCTCTTTTTGCAATCACGGGAATAGTTGTCGACTGCTCCTTAGATTTCTTGATAGGCTGTGTCACTTTCTCCCTCCGACTTGTCTGTTCTCGAGTCATGACAGTGAATGATTCGCTATTCATGTCTGCTACCACTTCATCATAATCATCTCCATCATCAATGCCCTCAGTGGTGAAGAAATTTACTCTAGATCCCTCAAATTCGCCTGCTTCGTCATCAACTTCTCTCGCAAACTCCTCGCAAGCTTCATTATCCTCATCATCATCTGGCTCTTCAACTTCACAGGTTGCGTTCACAGGAACCTTAACAGGAGGTCCTTCAAGTGCTAGTCTTGTTTGAGAAGCAGGCAAACGATTCCTGGGCTGGAAATTTCTCCTTGGAACATCTGCATAAGGAGCATGCTGAGCTAATTGTTTCTTTATAGCAATGAGATCATTCGCAAGCTTCTGGACTAACGGATCAGTATTAGGTCCAGGAGTGGAGGAGGAAGAAGCAGCAGACTTAGATTTGGGAGGGTCTCTTCTCAACTTCCCTGACATGATCAAGTCATCCTCGATACTAACAGCGAGAGTTTGATCCTCGACCAATGTTGCGAGATTAGCCCTTCTTAGTGCATAACTAACTTTGGGCGATTGAGCATTTAGGAAGAAACATTTTTGAATTTGATCAACAGGTCGGGTAGGCTGTGGAATTTTATTGATCAATTTGTTGAACCGGGCCACAAATTCTCTCATGGGTTCTGATGAATCTTTCTTTATCTGAGAAATTTGGGCAAGCAAGGCATGCACATCTTCTGGTTTAAAACAGTTTTCAAACCGAGTTCTCATTGTGCCCGATCGGTGATAGCGCCACCAAAGGTGGTAGAACCAATCAGCAGCATTATCTTGTAACGTCTCAACGAACAGTCTCACGGAGACATCTTCATGCTCAACTCCCAGGACTCCACATGCAACAATGAAGGCTGCGATGTGTTCGTCAGGATGCACTTTGCCATCTCCTTTGAATTTGGGGAAGTTCTTCCGGTTACCTCTGGGTAACTCATGCAAAGGCTGAGGAAGAGCAAGGGGCCCGACATGATGACCCCATGGTAATGGCGCCGCCATTCTTGGAAAAATGGCTTGGAGAGGAACTGCAACACCAGCAAGAATCAAAGCTCGCAGATTAGGGCTAGCTAGCTCTGAAGGAATACCACCCGTAGGACTTCTATCTTGAATAGGTGGAGTGCTTGTCGAATGAGTCCTTCTATTTCTTGTTGAAGGGAAAGGAAAACCCTGCTGCTCCAAAATCTGGAACTGAGAATCTTCAATACCAAGGGCCCTTCTCCCTCGAGTAAAACGCAGAGTCGCCAGATCAAAAGATGATCGAAAAATTACAGAACTGGAATGTGATTATCCCCAGCGGAGTCACCAAAAACTATTGGTCGTCAGATAGGACTTTACGAAGAGCAACAGTCAGGGGACAAGAAGTCCCTCCTCTTTAATGGGAGAGGTTCCCTTATTCAGAAACGAACTTATTTACAAATGTACAAGACATGATTTGTTGGTTAAACTTGGATATCACGAAAGTGTTTTCTATGAAGATCATCAATTACAAAAGGACTGAGGAAATGAGAGTACGGGAAAGAGCAGAAAGGCAACATGCAGAATTATAGATATCAGAGTAATTCTTTATGTATGTGAAAGTCACAGTGAATTGAAACAAGATCATTTGTATCGAATAAATAAGATGGAATTTAAAGACACAAAGTTCTATAAATAACATCTGCTTAGAACACAAAGTTTCTTAACATAACACAGATTCATTAATCAAGGACACAAAGTTCCTTCTTGGTTATACAAGATCACCGTGCTTGCAAAGTTGAAGAGTATGCAATCGGTAAGACTAACGAATTTGTGACAAATGATCTTCACAAAGAAAATAAATGAAAGCTTAGGAATAACAGAGATCAGATAGACAAAGAATGGAAAATTCCTTCTGTATTGATTTCTTTATAATCTATTTACACTTTCAGAAAATATGCCAAGTTCTTCCTTTTCTTGAATGGCGTGAAGAAGGCCATTATATAACTTACAAATCAGTTACTCTTCGTAACCGTTTCTTTAACCAAGAACAGTTAAAGACCGCCTATCGCAGTACCTCAACCCGTTACAAAGAAAATGGCAAAAGAAATGGAAGAAGAGAAAAGAATGAGGAGAAGAAGACAGGTGGCCAGTCGCTTGGAGGGACCCACTGACTTCAGAATCCGCTGCCTGAAACTCTTTTGACGCCTCAGCTATGTCTCAGAAGTCTCATTCTAAAGATGACAGCGTATGTCTTTGAAAACAGAGATGACCAGTGTCTTGAAAACTTCATCCTTCTGCCCGTCTGTCCTTGGAATTTGGTCTTCAGATTGATAGTATCAGAGCCGCAACTTAAATTCATATTTAGTTTGAAAAACAACATATTCGGGTAGAGCGGGAAAAACTAAGTATGGATGGCATTTGGTTCGTTTGGGACATGTGAGACGCGAATGCGCGAAACACGCGGCTCGGCCGATTCGGGCGAAACAAGGAGAAGACGCACAAATGCATTTTGGGACATTTGGGATGAAAACGCGCGAAGTACGCGGTTCGGGTGCTTCGGCCGAAAATGGAACAACTTGCACTTTTGACTTGGGACATTTGGGACATGAAAGAGCGAAGTACGCGGTTCGGGTGTTTCGGCCGAAAATGGAACAACTCGCACAATAAGTTTTGGGACACTTGGGACGAAAAGTTCCGACGGGCCCGAAATCGGGACAACTTCGGGGAAATCGGCCGATCGGGGAACAGAACGCACTTTGGAACTTGGGACACGCGGGACAAAAATGTCCGACAGGCCCGAAATACATACAAAATGACCCAAAACATAGATTTTCTCAATTTCACGACTTAGGTACTTTAGAGAAAACACTTAAACTCAAAATTTTTTGAAAATGACTTCTTAAGAATGGGGAAATTTTGAGTGGACAACACGTACTCCTGGGAGATTGTCTTCCTGGTTACTCCAAATGGATCGAAGTTCAGTCATGCAAGGAATAATTCTTTCTTATACTCGGATAACATCTCCGTCTCCATCCCTCGAGCTCTATGAATGCTCTGGTAGCTATAATGTCCCACAGTGATTGGGAAGAAGCCCGTAGACTTGTGTCGTTTCGACTGAAGGTCGTGTATCTCCACAAGTTGTCTGCTCAGCTCCATGGTGATCAATCTATCATTCGGATATCTGGGTAGCTTAACCGGTTCTCGAAAAGCCAACCAACTCCTGAGGTATGTGAAATCTGCAAACTGAATGAATAGACTGCCAATTTTGGATACAGCTTCCCACGCTTCCTTGCTCACCCTGTTGGCCTTTAGGTCCTTGTCTAGCTTGCAAATGAATTCGTAGAAGAATTCATCATTGACCACTTTGAAATATTTCTCGCATGCAGGTACAGTAAGCTGTGGGTAGCACTCGAAAATGGGGTCCTTAGAAAGAACGCCACATCTATCCAGTTTGGAGAAGATGCCTTGTGAAGCTACAGCGTACACCAAGTAGGAAGTCATTTTGAAGCTGAAAGTATACTTCACGTTCGAGTTGCTCACCAATGTTGTCGCTAATGATTTCCGACCAATTGATTATGGAATCAACCTTGTTGACTTCAATGGTCCTGATGAAAGCATACATCCATGTATAGAAAGTGTGAGCATTCGCCTCGCCATTAATCCTGCATAACAATTTGATAATATCATCAACCTCCTGCACGAGATTGGACCGCAGAAGAGTTATTGGGAAATTAGAAGGAGATCTAGACTTTTTCATGTATCTGTTGTTCATTATGTTCATGTAGTCAACTCTATGCTTCTCTCACTGCTACCGGCATCCTGAATGCTAATGGAAGTCACTCTTTTTCGTGTCGGAATCTTCAAACAATAATTGATGAACTCTGCGTCCATCCGAATTATTATTTTCCTCGTAGCATGTCACACTGCACCGATCTAGATGAAGGATGGTAAGATCTATTGCACTCCATAACAAACTCCTCGCAATCGGGCTATGTATGGAAAGACTACAGCTCGGATAATTCCACCGCTTTTAATCACATGCATGAGTGAAGTCTTTCCCGCTCTGGATTTAACAATCAATTCGAAAGAGGTTCCAAACCTAGATATGTATCTCTTATTTCTACAAATTTGGAAGTGATGCATGACTCATTGTGCTTTCTTTTTCGTCCCTCTTTACCATGGCTTTGTCTGAATAATTCTTTTTCTTCTTATTTGGCCGGATTTCTTCAAAACTGGTGCAGATCTGGATAATTCTTTAGAATTCGGCGGATATATTCAATGTATTGGACATTGATTAAAGCTCCTTTTCTTTTATAAAGCATCTGTAATGAATTCCTGCAAGCAATTGAGACAAAGATTGCAATCGGAACATGAATAGTGAATTTTAATCATAAAAATATGCACTATTCAAGCCTGCTGCCCCAAAAATGATGTTTTATTTGCATGCAAAGTAAGCATGAATTTTTCCAACTTCACCTGAGCACCTATATCACTTATGCAAACAATTATGCAAACACAAATCAACCTCCTTCAATGCATGCGCCAAAATTGGAAGCTTTTAGCCTTGATTTGATCTTCTTTTAGGCAAAATCCTCTTCAATATGGGGCACACTTTTCCTCTGGGCTGCACTTCTTCACCTGTGAATTAATTAATTCACCCTTATGGCAGCCCATGCTTATATAACCCTCATAATTCTATAATTAATAATTGCCCTTCCTATTCCTGGCAATTAATTAATTAAAAATCATGCTCTTCTCTTTAACTGGTGTGCTAAAATTGCATGTTTAACGACAGTCATCCATTAAATTTAATCAATATAATCATCCACTCTTCACTTCAATTAAGTTTCACAGTGTGCTTTAACCTTAGCCACTGAAAATAGAATTTAATTTAATCAATTAATGCTTTAAAAAGCATTAAATATATCCCAAATGGGGCGCACTTTTTCACAAGAGGGGGCTGCCATTAAATAAATTAATTTATTTAATTTTAGACAATCTATTTCCAATTGATTTATTCCCCTTTGCTTTTGTTGACTTTCTTCCATGCCTGGGCACCAAAATTAGAAGAGAAATTAATTAATTTAATCACTTTAAAGGCTGCCTTTACTTTTCCAAAGGGGGCGCACTTTTTGGCCAAAGAGAGTTCTATTTTTAAGAATTTATGACAATGGGATTCCTTACCTTGCATGGCAACCCCGAAAATCCCATGATTCACTTAAGTCACTTGTTTTTCATAATGGGATTATTTACCCTACAAGGCGGTGCAATAAAATCCCATGATTCACTTAAGTGACTTTTCTTTTATTCCACAATGGGAATTTTTACCCTACAAGGCAGGCAATAAATTCCCGCCTGCCTGTTGCCTCTAATTTTCCCACTGCAACTTAAGTGACTTTTCTATCATGGGAAAAAGTACCTGTAAGGGTAGGTACAAAATTATCACATGTCTGTTGCTTCTAATTTTCCCATTATCCACTCTAATTATTTGCTTTCCAAAATGCAAACACCCCAAAAGAGGCTTTTGGTGCGCGACTTCATCTTTTCCCAATGAACCGGACCTTCGATGGTGACTTCCTTCTGGCATAACGTGCGTATATGTTCCCCAGTTACTCCAAGCCAAGAATCAGGCCAAACCGGCAAAGGAATTGATCTAGAGAAATTTCACAGAAAATGAAACGAGAAAACACAAAAACACAAAAAATTGCCAAAAGTCACAAATAAAGCCCAGAACTTATTCCAAGTTAAAACCCTTCTGGTATATAGGAATAATGATATGTTCGATCACAACAGGTTAAATTAGAGCGCATATTACCTCAAACAAGGATCAAAATAATTAAATACAAATTTCCCGCAAGCAAATCCTAACGACAGAATATAACAATTTTGGGCATCTGGGTATTTGGCGAAAATGGTCAATATGGTTCTTTGGGAATATCTTGACGCAATACAATAACTTTCAAGCAATAAAAACGTAAAACGACCCATTATTTTAAAAGTACGAAAAATTTTCAGATAGGGTAGTCACAGATTTCAAGATGAAATCTGGGACACCACAATGGCAATCAACAATATTGCTCGCTTTGATCCTTCATGGATGCTTGGGTGTGAGGCTTAGCTCTTCAAGATGGATGGTGGAGGGGCTTGAGAATGGTAAAAGGCTTTTAGTGCAAGACTATGTGCTTTCATTTGTTTTCTCAAGGGAATTAGGTGTAGGTATAAAGGTAGGAGGAGGGCTCTTTATATAGCCCAAAGGATAAGGATCCAACACATCCTCATGAATGTGGGATAAAGGTAAAACATGATTAAGAATGAATAAAGTTGCTTTATTAAAGGTAACCTTACTTTAGAAGGGTTTAATTTATGCTTAGCAAGTCATGGGAGTTGGGGGTGCATTAATTAATCAAGATGATTAATAAATACATGTGCAAGCTTTTATAAGCTTTTAGATGGATTTTAGTGTGATTTAGACCATTAGGAAGGAATTAAACCAATTAAATAGAGATTTATTGATTTAATGAGAAGGGAGGCTAATTAATTAGACTAGATAGAAGGTGTTGATTAACGAAAGGTCGTTAATTAGGGTATGTGTTGGATAGGCGACTTAATTAATTAGCTTAATGTAATCAATTAACGACAATGGAAGAGAAGATGAGCGCTATTGACAATATGTCATCAATTTGCGGGAAAGGAGATAATTAGTGCAATTTAAGTATTTAAATTGCTTAGGCATAATTATAGGTGTCTACAGGAGGTAAAAAAATGTCATAGGGTTAAAAGGGAAATGGTAAGCAAAAGGATAAAGAACATGATCAACACATAGATTTAAATAAGGATTTTAAAATACATTTTGAAACCATTGGTCGAGAGGAAGAGGGGGCAGTCTAATAATTTTTTTAATATTTATACATATTATTTTCTATTTTTTCAAGTTGTAGATTTTATTATGTACATTTAACAAAATATAGTTTAAAACTGAAGTGTTGAGATTGTTTTAGGGGAAAACCCCAAACCTTCTTCAAGTTGTAGAGAAATCCTTCCATTAAAGATTTAAAAAGGGAGTCAAGTTAACAAACCATGTAGTTTGGAAAGATTACAAAAGAAGAAGGCATGGAATTGTCCATGTAAAATATAATTTATATATTCCCATCTCACCTATCCACCTCTATTCAACTTATAGGCATGCCTCCCAAGTACCATTTATTCTCATATGGTACAACACTGCCACTATTTAGTTCACTAGGAGGGAGAACATTTTTAATGACTATAATGGTGATCTATTTTTTATTTGCTTCATTAGGTTCTCAAACGCCTAGCCAACACACAAGCTCAAACTCACCTCAACTGACCTCGATTCCTAGAAGAACAAAAAAAAATCTTTGAATATAAGCCAAATTTGAATTAAACTAATAAGGTCTTATATCGGGGATAAGTTGAGAAGGGCAACATATGGGGGCTACGGGAAAATAATGAATGTCTACAAATGCTAACGAAAAACAAAACATAACAACCATTTTCAAAATATGGTTGGAAGAATTTAATTGAGAAATGGGACAATGATGAAAAGAAGACCACAAATAAATGAAAAAGTGTGGATATATGAAAGCTACAAAAAGAGGGTATAAACAAACCATGCTACTCATCACGGACATCAAAGGAGTGGTTGTTGATTTTGTGTGTTTAATTATTATATTATCTATTTATTTTGAACAATTTAATTTAAAATTTTATTTTTCAATGACTTGCATATTTTATTTTTATTGTTTTTCCAACATATGGTGTTTGAATGAAGATGCTTAATACCTTAAAAGAGAAACCTTCACCAATATGTCATCATGAGATATGTAAGTTAGTTAACGCTTGCCATATTATTATTTTTTAAATGTTAGCTATTTTTTAATTTTTTGTTATATAACTTATATTAATTACTTTTAAACTTTTTAAAAACCAGCTTTCCATGTCCTGCCAACTAATGATCGCATTTAGGTGGCATTGAAGGAAGATTGGGCAACAATTAAGTATTACGTAATATTAGTTTGTGAATTTATTAGGTATTAAGTTAGATTTTCAGGTTTGTGTTATAATGTTATTTAACTTAATGGGTTTAAAAATTAAAATTTATAAGGTATTATTTGTTAACACATATATTTGTATGGTTTTTCTTTATACGCAGGGAATGTCATACACCTTTCAAAGAACTCATCATATATGTTATTTATAAATATCTTCATATTTTAATTTTTATTATATTTAAAGTTAAGAAGCATTAATTTATAAAATAATTTGTTTTGTAGGTAACAAGACATTCACAAGATGAGGATGATAGTAGTGTTGATTTATGAAGAGAAAAATGAGGATTGATGAACTATTAGTCATTTTTATAATTTTCTCAAAAGATGGATATATTCCCTATAAATATTGCATAAATTATCAATGTACTTTGATAATTTTATTATTTAATTGCATTGTTTTTATAACGAGCACAATTATGAGTTCCAAATTTATTTAAGTATGTGTTAGTTATTGATAAGATTATGTGTTTATGATTTGATTATTATTGTAGAATATCATAAAATTTTAAAAATCAATTTAAATGTA
The DNA here is from genome assembly GCA_018340775.1 of Taxus wallichiana var. yunnanensis. NCBI lineage: Eukaryota > Viridiplantae > Streptophyta > Pinopsida > Cupressales > Taxaceae > Taxus > Taxus wallichiana. Next base: position 333,678,710 of record CM031242.1, read on the forward strand.
TTTTATATGTAATTAATATCTAATCGATATACACTATATTAAAAAAATTATATTTTATATTTTCGAGATAATTGAATTTAAAAATTTAAAAAAATTAAATTAAATTGACACAAATAGTGTCAAAATATACACTTAAAGTTTTATCACTAATACCTACCACCGAGAAAATACCTACTAGGGTCATCATCAAATGTAAAGGGAATAGGAAGCAAGCCCAAGCACGAGAACCAAAAGCAAAGATTCCCAGAGCAAGGTGGACTAATGGCGGCCCTTTGGCTGCCCTCTTCTCTGTGTTACTATCCTATGGGTTTGTTGTGTTTTGCTGCCTTGGTGATCTAAGTATTTTGTTTTTTGTTTTTTTAAATATTATCTTGTAATACTTAGACCGATTGTGGTATGCTTTATTTTGTGAGCACTTGTTTGTCAACCATGTTTGACTTTGTGCTTTTGGTTCCTTTTGTTGGCTTTTGGGCTGTAGCTTCTTTTTGTGTAAAGGGTTTTTGGTCCCTTCAAAACCAAATCTTATTACCTAATCTTCAAAAAATTATCACCAAGATTTAAAGAATAAGTAGGAAATTGAAAAATGACATTTCGACACAAAAATATTAGGGGTTTGTACCAAAAGACTTGTTAAAACTTTGTTTTAAAAAGTCGTTTGGAGTTAGGAGTCTTGACAATATTTATCATAGAAACTTTTCAATATTAAAACTTTTTCTAGCAATTTAGTATCATTTTCCCGATTTTATGGCATTAAAAGTGACACTAAAACATCAAAATATACTATTGTATTCTTCTTATGCTTGCTAAAGTTTCTTTGCATTCATCACTAGAATTTCAAAATATTACACTTTGCAAAATTGGTGTACGTCATGACCATGGTTGACAATAGCATTACAAATACTCCGAATTGGAAAAATGAAAAAGAAACCTTTAGTCATATTCTACACACCCTCAAGTTTAACATGATGTTGCAAATGGTTATCCACCCATCTTTTAAGCATGCCTTTTAAGAGGAATCACTAAAAATGAAGTAAAAGATTAAAACCAACAACAAGCTTTGTCAAATTTAGGAAAATCTAGCATAACATCGGGTAAAAACATTTTGGGCTATGATCATTACCTCATGAAAGATATTAGGAAAAGATTTCTCGATTGTTTTAATGGCATGATCATCTAGAGCTCATTGACTCAACCTCCATCAATTGATGCATGTGTTGTGGGGGATTCCACTAATATTGCAAATTTTTGAACTTGTTGAATTTGATGCAATAAATCAATATCTCATTTTAAATCGGTAAGTCGATCAACGTTGTGATGAAAATAAGACATACTTATAACAACAAAAATACTAGCATAATTAACATTGCTTTAGCGATTGCACATCTCATTTTGAATTATAAGTGGCTAATATTTTTATTAACCCTTATATAATTAAGAAAAAAAAAGTAACACATTCAGATTGAACGTTTCATCAAAGGGAGAAATGACGCCTCATTTCCTTATTTTAGTTTTTTTCAAGCCTCAAAATAAAGTTTAAAGGAGAGTACTTTGACTACTTTTATGGGGGCTAATGTTAATCTAAGTTTGTATGTACATATTTCCATGTGGATTTTTAATTCATATGATAAGTGAATATGTGAGGTTCATTTTTAGTAGAAGCTTGGAGTTACATTTATAAATATGCAACTCTTATGACACTCTATACACACATTTCATTCACCCTGTGGGGATTAAGGACACTACACATAAACCAATGAAGTTTAGCCAGAGTGAATGATGAAGGTACTTAAATACTTTTTAACTTATTTATATACTATAGGTAAAAATTTCTACTTGAAGTGTATTTATTCTTTTATTTTTTTATTCTACTCTTTTCATAAAAATTGTAATTATGAGAATAGTGCTTTTAAGCCATAATTCTTTAATACATGACTGGTTTTCTCCCCTTGAATCCGTTTCACCACTTGTCAATTTGTCTCCGCATTTTCATGGCATGTCTATTTTTAGTAATATTGTGTCTTATTGGATATATTTATTTATGTTCAATTTTAATAGTGAAAATCTTGTAATTTTATCCTTCACTTGTGATATCTTTAAGATTGAAATGTCCACTTAGCATTTATGAGATTAATGAATGAAATCATTAGTGTTTCACTTTTTCGTGATTATACAACCCAATCATATTCTCAAATGTCAAGGCATAAGAGTCCAACATCACTAGGCACACACCCATAAAGTTTGGCCATACAATGATATAGTTATAGTTAGTAACTTGTTTACTTCTTCACTCTATAAAAATTTATTTATGAATTATTATTTTTATATTCTTCTTTATTCTATTATGTTCATAAATATTATAATTGTGAGAATATTGAGATTAAGCCGTCATTCTTTATCAAACATGGGGTTTTCTCTCGTCGAATCGGTTCCACCATTGTCAATTTGTGTCTCTATGTTTTCATGACATGGCTTATTTTTAAAGTAATGTTGTTATTTACTACATATACTTATTCAAGATTCAATTTTAATAGTAATTGGCAACAATATCCATAGGTGCTTGTGAAATGCTAATAGGTGCACAAGTTCATTAGTTTGGAATGACTAACACAAAAAAATCATATACATTTATTGATATGGATCATAAACAAATTTATATGATTTTCACTAATTTGACCTACAACTTTTGTTACAAGATTAGAGTTTACAAGAGAATATTTTGTAGGATGGGATTATTGTTCTAGACGGATTGTATTCCAATAACTAAGTTTCCTTATGCAACAATACATTTAAAACACTACACATGATGTGTATATGCTTCCACGTTTCATATGCATGTCTATTAGGAAACTTATAATTGCAACATTTGACAAAAATATTCTTTCAATTATGCCTTGATGGATGGCCATACCATATTGTAGAGTTCCCGGGCTTGGCACATGTTGGGCGGATGTTGGGAAAGGCTACAAAAAGTGGATTTAACCTTTTCAATAAGCCCATTTTGTGCATATCTTGCAATGATGCAATCCAAAAAACCACATTTTAAAAAAATATTTAAAGCCTTTTCAAGAACACAATTATGTTGATATGTTGCAATCATAACATTCCACGAGCCCGCATCTCGCCAAGCATTTTGTGAGAAAGTTCATGTGCATCTATGTACTTCCACATTACAACATTTGACAAAAATCCACTTTTAATTATGCTTTGATGGATGTTCTTACCGTATTCTAATGCTCTCATTTTTGCACAAATTGAAGGATGTTACCAAAGGTTGTAGGATTTTTCTTTACACCTAGCATTTGCGTTTTCTTAAAAATATTAAACCCTAACAACAAACCCATTTTGAGCACATAATGTGATTTCCAAAGTCTAATAGACCACGTCTTTGAGGCAAATATTTGAAAATCTTTAAAGCCTCGTGAGGAACACCATTTTTGCATATCCTATAATCACAATATTCCATTTGAACAATTATTTGAGGCATTTTTTTGAAACAATCATGTGCATCGACCAAATTATCACATTTGACATACACGTTGAAATGTTTATTTTGAAAAATGGGTCTATAGAAAATGCAAATTCCATGCCTACTTACTACCACATGTTATTTTTCCATTTCAAAGTATTGTGTATAATTACAAGCATCTCCACTCTCTTAGAGGTAAGCCTGTTCATTTTAACAGAGTGGATCTAACCATATGTAGACCAATTTCTCTTGTAGGCAAAGGAACTAGAAACCTAGGAAAGGAGGTGAATTATAAGTGTTTACAATGATCTTGGATGCCCATATAGTCGTCACCAACTCATTGGTGTGTCCCATGCCAATGTTACCATGTATAGCTTCAATGAAGTTTTATACCCATCAAGTTCAGTGAAATTGAGCCACTCTAACCTGACCTATGAAGCCTCCTCTAAACTTTTCATTTTTTAAAGCCCTTCTTCACCTCATCATCATCCAAAGGGATAACTCTAACTGGCCTCTCCATACACCATTTGGGATTAAGTGCATATACAACTATATGAAGTGGGGTGTTCAACTTCTCCCATCTAGTTGAATAATGGGTTGAAAATGTTCATAGTAGAACTCTAAATTGGGGTCCCTCAACCAAATAATTTCCTTCATTTTCCCAAGCATGGTGTCGGTGCATTCATATATCTCACCAAGATTGGGGCTATTAGAATCCTCTTATTTGATGACACTAAAAACTTAAGTTATAATTCATGTGATATATTTCACATCGGCCTAAAATGTATCCCTCACCAACCACTTTCTTCACTCGCTTCCCTTTCTTTGTCTTGGACTCATGCTACCTATTCCAATCATGTTTCATAATCATAACTTGCAGGGGCTCTTGTAACTCAAACATCATTTCCAACAAAATAAAATAGGATGTAAAGCAAGTTCCAACTAGTTTAAAGAATTACTTTTTCTTAAAGCTTTGAAAGAGTGTCAATGATGTGTGGTGATTTCATTTGAACATCTTCACATCCCTAGCCTCATTCACTAACCTTTTGACCCACCGAATCCTCCTTATGTCTATAAGTGCATTGTTCATGGCATGCATGGAAAACAGGTCCAATAAATATGATTGTAAATATCCTCCACTAGATTGTCTCATCGCTCTGCACACATAAGTTGCATATGTGATGACATGTACAACATTTAAAAGTCCATCCTCCTCCATGGTATCCTTCAAAATTTGAAACTAGAACTCGACACATTTCTACTTCCCGAACAATCAATTGCTCTCAATAAATATGTTCCATCTTTGTAAGAGACAATGATATTTATGAGTAGTCAATATCTAATATCCATCCACCCATCCATGATAATGCTACATCTAGATGTGATACCCATGTGACCTTCATTTCCTCCATTAAAAGATTAACCTTAGAATAGTTTCCATCCAAGATTGTTGTTCGAGTTTGGTGTCTCTAGGGGCAATTTGTACTTACTTTTCCTACCTTGGCCATAGCCTCCTTGTAATAAGGAGAGCAACTAGTGTGAAATGGGATCCCAAAGACATAAAAAAATATGATAACATCATGCACCTCTTCCCTTGCCTTTAAATCAAACATTTCTACAACTAGATTACGAAATCCCCCATGGCCTTTCTCTTCCCTCTGATTTCCACTTTTGTCATTCCAAAACTAGAAATAATTAAATTATCCTTGCCAGTCCTAAGAGAGCTCAAAAGAATGTTAACCTCACTTTCGCTAGTACTTGTGATCTTTTGGAATGTCGTTTGTGGTATTTCTATTATAAAAATTTTCCATCTCTACTATTTGATCAAGTTAAAGAGTTTTATAAATGCCAACCCCTCTATTTGTAAGATGCAAAAAGTGTGCTTTGGTCCTGTGATGTTGTTATGTCAAGTCTCTCGAACATATGTTTCGCTTCCATATTTTACTCCCCCTCCAAACTCGGGGTTCACAATTATATGAGAAAATTAAATCAATGACTTATTCTAATCAAATGGTCCCAGGGAAAATAGAGACAACATTTGAGAGGGGCAATTGGTAACAATACCAACTGAATTACCAATTGACATTGGTATTACATTTTCCTCACTTCTTTTCCCCCTAGCCCCCTTCACCTCCCCTTTGTCAACGCCCTACACCTACGCCTGCCCTAATAATGTCATCACCAACACTTATGCCTATCTCAACCCTCTCCTCCTTTGATTCATAACCTTACTCAAGAACTCGTGGTGATGATTGTTGGGGCTATAGTGAATTACAAAAAAACATAACTATATGCAATGAATTAAAAAAAATGATAATTATAGGCAATAATTATAAACAAGTAAAATAGTCATAAATACATGCAATGAATTAAAAACAATGATAAATATATGCAATGATTAAGAAAAAGTAAAACAACCATATACAATGAATTAGAAAAACAACCATAACTATATGCAATGATTTAAAAAACAGCCATAGGCCCATAACTTAATGCAAAAAAATGAAAAACATAGAAACATCAAACATTTAAAAAAGCATCCATATGCTCATTAACTATATGCCAAACAAAATAAAAATATTTAAAAATGAAAAACATAGAAACATCAAACACATGAATAACTAAATATTGAATAGGAATATTATGTTTTTCATTTTTACATCTGCATTCACATGTGTATCATTTTTTTTTGTATTCCTAATGCCCTCTCCTCCTTTGATTCATACGTATACTCGTAAGAACTCATGGTGATGATTGTTGGGGTTAAATGAATTTAAAAACAACCATAACTATATGCAATGAATTTTTAAAAAGTAATAATTATAGGCAATAATTATAAACAAGTAAAATACCCATAATTACATGCAATGAATTTAAAAAACAATGATAACTATATGCAATGATTAAAAAAGTAAAACATCCACAACAAGTATGCAATGATTTAAAAAAGCAGCCATAACTATATGCAATGATTTTTAAAAACAACCCATTAATTGATGATATTAAAAAACAAAAAAATAGAAACATTTGTAACATCCCAAAATTCTTGTAAGTTAAATTAACTACGGTTAAGTCTAAACAGGATTAGATGAGATCATCATTGTGTGTAAGAATTTATTTGGCTCGTCATATCATGACCCACGCTTCGTTTTACATTGCGGGGCATGACACTGCTAAATGGGTAACCCCGCACCCACCTTGATGATCCTTCCTAACATGATCAGGTCTTGATCGTAGATAAAACAATTCATAAATGATAACAATTTTTTTGGTTATTGTATTTCGGTTACTTTATTTTAATCAGTTTGGTCGTCTTTTATTTTATTTGACTTTTGCAATGACCATGATAATAACTGCCTCTATTTTATTTGACAATGCTATATCAAACCAGCTTTATGAGAATATTCGAATTATTATTTACAGACTTGGTGATTTTCATTTGTTTGAATGTTTTCTATAGAACATGGGAATTCGAATAATTATTACGATAACATATTGTTGGCAATATGTGGACTTATATTATGATGATTAATTTTACCATTAAAGTTAGGTAACAATTAAAAAAAAATTAAAAATGCATTATTAATTTGTGAAATTATATATTTAAATCCTAAAAGGATTTGGCATGTAAATCAAAAGTTAAAAAGAATAGTAATAATATTATTTTTTAATACTTAAAAATATGTGAGTTTTGAAAGGGACACGCCTTCACCTGACATCAAGTAGGTGGCATGCATTAACGCATGAAGCAACATTGGGAAGCCTGAAAATTCTCCATTATACTATAGTTTCTTCATTATATTTTTCTTTAATTTCTCCTTTGTTTATTTTCATTCTTCCCTTCTAGGATACCTGCGTGAGTTTTGGAAGAAGGAAGGATTCAACTTGTGGGAGCCGGAAGAGTAAGAGGTTGTTGATTTTGGGTTTACTTCAGGCATGAATATCTTCTCCCTTCTCTGTGCAAAGCATTATTTGTAAATAATGAGGAAATACACATTCTGTTTTAAATGGCAATTAAATGAATTTGTGGATAGCTTCTGATTTAATTGCTTGGAAATGAAATTTAAAAAGGAAATTGATGGATTATGTATTCTCTTAAGTTTCCTTTGTGTGGTTTTAGCTAAACCTAAAAAAAACGTAGATGGGTGTTCCAAATCAATTTTTTTATTTTCTATTTAAATTTGATTTCTAGAAACCCAAATCGATTTCTGCCTCTGGGTTTTATTACAGTCAAACAATAATTTATTTGTATGAGAAAAGCAATTTCTGGGTAGTGTGAAAAATGTTTTTACTAGGTATTTCATCATTTTGCATGATATATTTGATTTTGGATTCTAATAATTTCTAAATAGAAAAGAAATTAATGTTGGAACGAATTGAATTGGATATGTACAAGTCAATTTACCTGTAGGTATAATTTTATTACCGGATTGAAAAAAATTAGTCTTAACAACCTATGTAAGATGACTTAGTTTTTCTTAAAGGATTTCGTTACTTAGAAGTGTTAAAAATTTATTGTTGTTATTCTATGCAAATAGACTTCAAAATTATCATCCCATGGTATGTGGGTCAATTTTTTTTTTGATCTCTTCGATTTACACGAAAGAACATGTTAAAATGATTTAATATAGGTGTTTTTACACCGTTTAGTTAGACTGTTCACACACACACACACACACACACACACACACACACACACACACACACACACACACACACACACACACACACACACACACACGTATACGTATATATATGTGTGTGTGTGTGTGTGTGTGTGTGTGTGTATGTTGATTGTTTGAAATAAAGTTATTGTGTGTTTTATAGAGCTTCTCATTACCTAGAGGGAATATGTCTAATTGGTATTTGGAAATGATGATTTCAGACAGTTTTGTTAAGTTGCTTGTTGATTGGAAGGTAAGAAAAATAATAGTTGAATTTGTACCATGTGAAGCATGATTTGCTTGTGGTTTAATTAGAATTCGGATGTTGAATGATTATGGTTTGATTATGTCTTGATCCTTGTGATTAGAGTGAAACATGATTGCTGAAATAGAAATTGGTTGTTCTATTGGTGTACATTCATAGTTGTATCTTGATGTAAAATATGTAATAATACATTCTCCGTTGTATTACCATGCATTTGTTGATAAAATAACATGTATATCGTTTCATATTTTATTAAATAATTGCATCAGAAAATGGAGGCAATATTCATGCCAGTTCATTTTGAACTGACAACATACCACTACTCCAGTCTTGCAGGACAATTAGCCATCACGTTCGGATATGCGGAAACTCATGTCTTGTGAAGTTTTATCGTAGCATGGATCTAAATGAGATACTTGGATTTCAATTTGTAGAAGGATGATATTCCATAATTTTAACTGAATTTATTGGGATCTTGGACCCATTGTTAATATTCAAACCTCACTATGTGAGAGTTACCGTAATAGTTATATAATTCACCTTAACGACATATGTAATTTATGGTTTTAATAAAGAGATGATTACCTTGTATGAAAGAATATCTCAATATGAGTAAATGATAAATATTAGAAGTGAGAAATCTTACTTATCATAAATTGTTATATTTATTTATTTGATATTTGTCAATGTATGAAGCCAATAATTGAACAATTATTGTAACATTCAATTGTCTTTAACTTCTAAATTTAATAGCTATTTAGTGGCATAGTTAATCAGAGGAATAATTAAATATATATATTTAATTCAGCCTTCTGGTGAACTTGGTATTAATATGTTAAGATTGTAAAGCCTATTGTGTAGAGGATGAAGAGTATCGTTATAAAAAGGTAATTTAAGGTTAAAAACCAAACATCAAGAAAAGAGAAACTAAATGGGAAGATAAATAGATGAAAAGATCCATTAGGCATATTAAGGGATAAGTACATGCGAAATGCTGAAATAGATACATTTCAACATAACAAATGTACTTATCTCATGATGATCCTAGTTGGCCTTTGGCATTTATCTCGATATAAACTCTTGCAAGATAGGTTAAATTGGAAATAAAGTAAATACAAACTATAAGATCTAGATAATTGTGAAAGGGATAGTTGTGAGGTGGCGGAAGACTTAAACTCATAAGACTAGTGTGTTGTCTTGAGTTTAGCCATAACCTGCATGGCGGAAAACTTTGGCCAAAGTAATGCATTGATGGTTGTGCATTGTCTAATCACCTAGTCCTCCAATTAAATTAAAATTGCTAGTAACCTGATCATGGGAAGTTGAACACTGAACATGAGGTAGGCAATGGTCGGATACCGGAATACGAAGTCGAAAAACTAGCTTCGTGGTAGACCCAAGGACTTTCACATGGTTCCCATGACTTGAAAAAGGTTGAGCCAAAATGCTAGTAAGCATTGTCACTCAAAGTAGTGGCGAAGGGAGATCGTGGAGATCTGGATACACCCTTCTCAGCCACACATGGCTTACACGGATGTTATCAGATAGATCAAAAGAACAAATTTGATTAAATAAATCTATACGATAAATGTAATGATTGTGTAACTGCTTTTTATGTATGTTTTTAAAAAAATCCTCATTTTCCAGTTCTAGTAATTTTGAGCGTTACATTTTGGTATCAAAGCCAGAGGCTCAGACACTTGGACATTAATGGGACACACGTTCTAATAAAAAGTATCCTCTTTTATAAAACATGAAACTTTGGCTAGGCCGGCAACAAGAGCTAATATGGCGAGTGACAAGTGGGGTAAATAATGATGACGTGCGGATAATACGGATGCTAAGTTAGAAGAAATCCTCAACCTTTTGAATGACACCAAAACCGAGTTACTACCATAGAACAAAAAGGTCAGGGTGGTGAAGAAGATGAGGATCGTAGGGATGATGAGCAACATGATGATCAACCCGAGCACTTGAATGAAAGGGAAAATAAGAAAGCAAGGTTGGTTGTTGAGTTAGCGAGGGACATTAAAATAATATCCCCACCTAAATTTGATGGTACAACTCTTGGGGATGGTGTTGAAAATTGGCTATCCAAAATGGAAAAGTATTTTGAGATTAGGGAATTTTCAGAGGAGACAAAAGCAATATGGGGAGCCTACCAATTATCTCGTGAAGCATCTTCCTGGTGGGATAACTAGAAAATGGAACTAGGAATTAATTCTTGTATGATCACGTGGGAGCAGTTCAAGGCCTACTTCCATCAAAGATGGCTACCTCAGCTATACTTTGACCAAAAGATGGCAAAATTCCAAAATCTGACTCAAGGAAAGTACTCAATTCTAGAATATTGGGAATGTTTCACTCGATAGCTAAAATATGTTCCTATGTATCAAAATGATGAGAAGCTTAGAGTGAAAAAATTTATAATCGGATTGAATCGTAGCATTGGTGGTGAGGTAGATGTTCATGGACCTACCTCAATGGAGATAGTGTTTGAAAAAGCTATCAAGCAAGAACAAAAGATGCAAAGTATTTATGCCTCTAAAGAGGAAAAATAGCAGCTTTCAAACACCAACCACAAGTAAACCAACATGGAAAAAGAAAAAGAAAAGTTCAAGCCTGTTAATAAAAGAGGAATAATGGGTAGAACTGTTGTGAATAATAAAAATAATGGGCAACAAGGAACAATTTTTAGCTAGAATAAGATTGTGAGAAAAGAACCACTGGGTGGATGTTTTAAGTGTGGTGGCGATCATTTCACTAACAACTGTCCGCAAAGAGGACAATGGAATAACTAATAGAAGGGATCTACTGCAATAAATAAAGAGGGGCAACAACATAAGATTTATGTTGCAGTCCATAATAAGTAAGCAAAAAAACAAGCGACTCCCATTGAAACCTCAGGTAAGCTTTTTGGAGAACCTGTTTCTGTTTTATTTGATTTCGGTTCAACAAAATGTTTTGTTTCATCTAAAGTAGTTGATAAACTCAAAATAAGAGCTGGGTACATGGAACACACTTGGACTGTATAGTATGGAAATAATGTTGTACATAGAGTGAAGTAGTGTTTGTTTGAGGCACCACTAGAATTACCTGAGTTCACAACAAGATTAAACTTGTATGTGGCACCTCTTGGATCCTATGATGTTGTCATAGGTATAAATTGGTTAATTCAACATAATGCAACCTTGGATTGCTTAGGAAAATGTGTAACCTGCTACGATGATCAACAAAAAATAGCAAGTGTTCAGGGTGTTAAAAGAGAGTTTGTCACTAGGTATATTTCTGCCATGCAGCTGAAAAAGGCAAAGCGAAAGGGCTGCCATCTATATGCTGTAAAAATATTAGATTTGGGATAGGAAAATGAGCTTGAAATTGAAGCATTTCCCATCCTAAGGGAATTTAGAGATGTGTTTCCAAATGAGTTGCCCAGACTTCCACCTAAGCGTGAATTTGACTTCACAATAGAGGTCAAACCAGCAACAGAACCAATTTCCAAGGCACCAGATGCAAATGACAACAACCAAATTAGTTGACTTGAAAGCTCAATTACATGAGTTGTTGTCCTTAGGTTTGATTAGACCAAGTATATCACCAGTGGGTGCACAGGTAATCTTCCTGAAAAAGAAGGATGGGACCCTCAAACTTTGTATTGATTACTGAATGCTCAACAAGGTAATAGTGAAGAATCGGTACCCACCCCCTGAATCGATGATCTTTTTGATCAAATGGGGGGCACAAAAGTGTTTTCCAAGATTGATCTTAGATCCGGTTATCATCAACTATGAATCAAGGATGAAGATATCCATAAAACCACTTTTAGAACAAGGTATGGGCATTACAAGTTTACAGTTTTTCCCTTTGGTCTAACAAATGCACCTGCCACTTTCATGAACTTGATGAACAACATGTTTAGGGAATACTTAGACCAATTTGTACTTATCTTTCTTGATGATATATTAATATACTCCAAGAATGAGGAAGAACATGATGAACATTTAAGGATTGTGCTGGGAATTCTCAGAAAACATAAATTATATGGAAAATTATCTAAGTGTGTTTTCTATCAATACGAAGTACAATACTTAGGCCACATAATAAATAAAGAGGGAATCTCGGTGGACCCTTCAAAGATTAGTGCCATCATGGAATGGCCAACACCGAAGGATGTGCATGAAGTGAGAATTTTTATGGGTCTAGCAGGCTACTATCGGAAGTTCGTAAAGGACTTTTCTAAGTTAGCGGGACCTATCACTTCTTTGCAAAAGAAGGGTAAGAAATTTGTTTGGGACATCAAGTGTGAAGAAGCCTTTAAGGAGTTAAAAGGTAGACTCACAAGTGCTCCGGTGTTGAAGATTCCGGATCCAAATGGGAACTTCTCGGTGGTAACCGATGCTTCAGGAAGGTTTGGGCGGAGTACTACTACAAGATGGGCATGTGGTAGCTTTTGAAAGTAGGAAGTTGAGGGTGCATGAAGTAAATTATGCACCACATGATCTTGAGCTTGTTGTGATTGTTCATGCGCTACAGGTATGGAGGCACTATTTGCTTGGGAAACCTTTTGAACTCAAAACAAATCATCTTGGGCTCAAGTACATCTTTACATAGCTGAATCTAAATGCAAGGCAAAAGAAAGATGGCTGGAGTTCCTAGCAAATTATGACTTTGATATAAATTACATTAAAGGAAAAGAGAATAGGGTGGTTGATGCCTTAAGTCGCAGAAAGTATATTGCTGCTATAATTACATTAAGAACCCAGTTCAAAGATGAAGTCAAAAATGAGTTAACCAATGACCCCTACTACAATCATGTTAAAACAGCTCTAGAAAAAGATCCAAGAGACAAAAGGTATGATGGTTTCAAGCTGGAAACAGATGGGATTTTGTGTTATAACAACATAATATATGTACCAGAGGGTAGAGAACTCAAAAATAAAGTTATGAGAGAATTTCATGATGTTCCCTACTCGGGACACCCAGGAGTAACAAAAATGATGGCGGACATCAAAAAGCAATACTTCGGAAAAAATGAAAAATGATGTGATTCTTTGTCTCACAATGCCTGGAATGTCAGCAAGTAAAGGTTGAACATTCACATCCAAAGAAGACTATTATATCCTCACAACGTGCCAAAATATAAGTGGCAAGTTATAAGTATGGATTTTGTCCAAGGTCTACCTATGTCCCAAAATAAACATGATGTTATACTTGTAGTTGTAGACAAGTTAACTAAAGTGGCACATTTTATAGCAAGTAATTTAAAGGATAATTCACCCATACTAGCAAAAAGGTTTGTGCAAGAAGTTTTCCGATTACATGGAGTTCCAGAAATAATAATTTCAGACAGGGACTCAAGGATGACTTCCAGATTTTGGCAGACTTTGTATGTTGCCTTAGGGACAAAACTGAAATTAAGTTCTACCTACCATCCTGGCGATGGTCAAACCGAAAGACTAAATCAAGTGTTACAAGATTTATTGAGAATGTATTGCATGGATCAGCAATACGAGATGGGAAGAGAATCTTCCCTTGGTTGAATTTTCCTATAATAACACCTATCATTCTTCCATTCAGATGGCTCCTTTTGAGGCCTTATATGGTCGTAGGTGTAGAACACCAATAAGTTGGGATAATCCTGAAGATAGAGTACTAATTGGACCTGAAATGCTTTGTCGAAATGGAAAAATAAGTTAAATTAATCCAAGAAATATTGAAAGAGGCCGCAAATAGACAAAAAAGTTATGTAGATTTAAAAAGAATTGACAGAAAGTTTAACGTGGGAGATAAATTTTTCTTAGGGTCAAACCTAAAAAGAGTTCCATTTCGTTTGGCAAGTCAGCCAAACTATCTCCTAGGTTTGTAGGACCATTTGAAGTCCTAGAGGTCATTAGACCAGTAGCCTACAAGCTAGCACTGCCTCCCGCTCTATCCAGGATGCACAATGTATTTCATGTATCCTTGCTTAAGAAATATGTACCTAATTTAACACATGTACTTAATTGGGATTCATTGCAGGTTCTAGATCTAGGGGTAATCGTGGTTGAGCCTATAAGGATACTAGAAACCCACAAGTTGCACTTGAAAAACCATGAGGTTTCACAATGTAAGGTCCAGTGGGACCAATATTCTGAAGAAAGTGCCACTTGGGAGAATCTGGAAGATATCCAAACTACTTTTCCGCATCTATTTGACTAATTTTTAAGAATATATTTTTGTTATAGTGCTAAATTTAGTTTTTTTGTAAAGAGGTAGATAAAAAAATCCTGTAGATAAGCTTACAACAGAATATTGGAACTAATGTACTTTTTGCAAAAAGAAATTGATGGATTTTGTATTCTCTTGAGTTTCCTTTGTGTGGTTTTAGTTAAACCTAAAAAAACCTAGATGGTTGTTCCAAATCAAATTTTTTATTTTCTATTTAAATTTGATTTTTGGAAACCCAAATCGATTTCTGCCTCTGGGTTTTATTACAGTCAAACAATAATTTATTTATATGAGCAAAGCAATTTCTGGGTAGTGTGAAAAATGTTTTTACCAAGTATTTCATCATTTTGCCTTATATATTTGCTTCCGGATTCTAATAATGTCTAAATAGAAAAGAACTTAATGCTGGAACGAACTGAATTGGATATGTACAATTCAATTTGCCTGTAGGTATAATTTTATTACCGAATTGAAAAAAATAGTGTTAACAGTCTATGTAAGATGTCTTAGTTTTTCTTAAAGGATTTCGTTACTGGAAGTGTTAGAAACTTATTGTTGTTATTCTATGCAAATAAAATTCAAAATTATCATCATGTGGTATGTGGGTCAATTTGCTTTGTTGATTTGTTGGTTACCTGAAAGAACATGTTAAATGATTTAATAGAGGCATTTTTACACTGTTTAGTTGGATTGTTCATCTGTGTGTGTGTGTATTTTGATTGTTTGAAATAAAGTTATTGTGTATTTTATAGAGTTTCTCATTATGTAACATTCCCATTTGAAGACATTAGAACAGGGGAATTTTTTTTTTTTTTTTTGTAACGTTCTTTGTTCTAATTTATATAATTTAGAACACACGACCAAGTTTTAATAATTGTTCTCTGTCCCTTTAACGTAATTTAGAACACACAATACTTCTTAAAACCAATGTTCTCTGTTCACATATTTATAATATGGAGCACACATTCAATGCCATTCAATCATATAACAGATACCATATGCTGCTATAAATGACTCGAAGAACTACCGATCTCCCATTTTATGGCTCGAGTTTCAACGATCTCTCATTTCATGACTCAGCTACTTACCGATCCTTCATGTTAATCCATGCATTGTATACTAAGTATACTTGGTTCTCTATACCATTTTCGGTTATCGAAGTGTTCCATTTAAGAGGCCTATCTGAATATCTATTACCGATATTCATCTGAAATCCTGCTTCTTAAACTAGGTGATTAGGACAACGCAACCAAAAATCTTGCAATACTTTGGCCAAAGATTTTCACATGCTTTGCATGATTATATTCCTAGACGTTATACACATCAATGGAATATGTCCTTCACCTCACTTCGTCTGTTATCTAGAATGGTCTTTTCTGACCTCTATCAGTCCTCTCGTCCAAGGTTAAACTTTAACCCAAACTAGCAATATGAAAGAGTATAGGAAGACACTCGCGGTGACTAAAGGTACACAAACATACTTTGTCAACCCTAGACGAATGTGTGTGTCTATTTACCTTTAGTCTTCCTGAGTCACCCCGTATACATGGTCACATTCCTATCATCATCCAAATAACTTGGTCCCAGCTTATGTAAACTTGATGATTCGATTCGAGAGGTCGTTATAACATGTCACCGCAACATTGTGTCGCCATGAAGGCCCCGCCTTCATGAAGACACCAGATTACAGCTGGCGTGTGCCAAGGTCCTACGGAATCCTCTCATCAAGGGATACACATCCAGCTATAAACGTGATTAGATTATAATCTTAAGTATTTAAGATCAATTTTCAGCAACCGTGTTGATCTTCTAACCTCACTATTTGTTACAGTTGCATAGCTAAGAGAGACTTATATTATCTTTAAAGCTTAATATGCCTTTACTCCTCTTTACTGAAGGATTGCTTAATTCCATCTTAGTTCCTTAATTTAAGCTTCGGACTAACAGTCCATTACAACTTAACGTAGTAAGATCAACTTACTAAACTTAACCAAGTTTTATCTCGCAACTGAATTTAAATTCAGAATTCCATCTTATTAGACGTCATTTAAATGAGGCCTAATTCCAAATGAATGTATTCATTTATTCACTATAACCTTACTTCGTTAAGGTTTGTTATGAGGAGATATGATTCCTCATACTGAATATCCTCTGAATCAAACATCTCAAGGATATTAACGAAATCAGAGTACAAGATTCAACTGCCTCTTTTATTTATATTCATTAGCTTATATAACAGTTCCAAATATCGTTCATTTAAGAATTCATATTCACTTAACTCTTTTCAAATGTCAATTTAAAGTCCATATTGACCTAAGTATGAATTAATTGTACATTCCAACTTAAAAGTTGTATTCAAGTAAAGAATAGATATTATGTCCTTTTAAAATCTATCAACCATCATTTGAATATATCCAAATTCAATGAATAAAATCTATATTCTCAATCCTATTCAAACAGTTCCAAGGCGGTACAACCATTAAAATAACACACCTTTCCTTTGTACTCAACCCTCAAGATTAAAATTTATACAATTTATAAGCCCATACGACTAGACTTCATTCATGCCAAACATCATTAACAACTCATAAAGAAGAAGAATACAGCTTTCTCTTTTTCCGTTTTCGTCGAGAAGAATAATAAATTCTCGATACAATCCATCCTTAGCTAATCAAGAGAAGCATCAGAAAACAACATGTCTTCATTTTTACTCATGGAAATCATCTGCAAAATTTACTTGCATGGGTCAGTTCATTGAACTGGGCATATTAAGCACTTATCATTAAAATGAGGTGCTCTTAATTAACTGTCTCAATAAAAGAACCCTGCTTTTATGAAATGTTTAAAAATTGAGATGAACATCATCCACGAATTAAGTGCTGATAAGGATGAACAACTTAACAACCCAATCCACTAATTACCATCACAATCAGACAAAAAGATTTACTAACTTTCTCCCAAATAATTACTACAAGAAGTAATTTCCTCTAAATAGTTCCAGATTAAAAACATCTGTAAGAACTAATACACATATGTATATAATGTTGTTCTAATGTAATTGCTATCAATTCCATTCCCTTATAATAGTTGAAATTTCAAGAGATGAATTTTAACTAAGAATTCCAACAGAACTACTTCCCTTTCGTACTACTCATTTAATTTCAAACAATCAAATGCAGAAGAGAAAAGTAGTCATTCACCATGAAAACACTGGTGTCATTTCTCAAAATTCAACAAACAACATAATACTTCTTTCAAATCAGAAAAGAAGGAAAACAACAATTAAATGTAGATGCTTACGCCTAAGGCAGTAAGAAATTCATTCAATATCAAATATAGAATTTCAACTAGATAAGAGAAGAAATAATTATTACTTCCAATTACCCATCCAATATTCCCTTTCTTTTCATCACAACTGCACTGGATGAATTAAACAAGAAGTGATATCAATCAATGATAACAACGAGAGAGAGAGCAAATAAAGTCAATAATCGAATGAAGGGAAGAAGAATCATATTACCTCTTCTCACTGCCTAACCGAATATCAACTAATTAGTACAGACCTGATCCAATAGGGTGATTTCCCCTATACCAGACTATTACAGTAATCATAATTTAATAACTATCATTCAAGAAATATTCCTGAATTCATTTTACATCTGACCCGCAAACATCAATAACAACTTAATCTTTCACTCAAAAATCGTTTTCAGTGATTATACATCAAAACGGACATTTCCAGCTAGGTCAGAAACAAGCAAAAAGGTACAGCAAGCTATATTACCATAATTTCACTGTAATAGGTAAAGAAACCATTTTTTTACAAGAACAAGAATCTACTCAAGTTTAGTTCCAATCGAACACACTGAAGAAGTTCAAATATGCAGTTTGTATATCTATATTTTCATCATTAAATTCAAGGAAGAAGTAAAACAATTAAGCTCTATTCCACCCATCGATTAACTAGATTACTCTGTTCCAGGTTTAAGTAAACTATTCCCAAAAACCATTCATAGGTTTTAAAATCAAATAAGGAGACATTTAATCGTTTTTAAATCACGTAAGAGTAAAACGATGAAATAAATCCACTGTCCCAAAGAATTTGTATTCTATGCACTGTAATACGACCAGAGAAATAACTCATGCAAACAATTCCATCAAGCATTCTCATGGTTTTTCCAAAACCATTTATACACACAGAACTCAAAAAACAATCTATTCATCACTGATACATTCATCAACTCAACCCATAATGGGTAATTAAACCGAATACCCAATCATCAAAAACTCAAACAACATGGATAGATTTCATCTCGTTTACCCTTTTGCAAAGAAATACCCAAATCGTATTCATCTCAAAAAAAATGACTCAACCCAAAAAATCACATCAAACATATCAACAATTTCATTTTACAAAAACACCCAACATAAGAGCAGAGTTCTTTTAATGAAGACGCTTAAACAAGAGCAAAACAGTTTAAAGAGAAGAGCTCAACATGCCTGTAAAATTTCTCGTGGCTTGAAGAAAACCGCATCCACGCCCTCGGGAATCCTTCTTTTCCATGGCGACAAACAACAAGGCTTTCCCAACAATCTCCTAACTTCCACAGGCTCAAAAATAGCCGTGGTTACTCCAAACAACAACAACAATGACCAGAATGGTTGCAGGTTCGAAAGAACCATAAAAGAAATGCAGAGCAAAACTCAAAACCCGAATGAACACAATAACCACAAAATTTCCTCTATCCCCTTTCCAAGGCGAGCTGGTCACCAAGACCGAGACCAATAAATGCATTGAATGCATTGCTTTTTCCTTAATTTCCATGCCACCACCGACTCAGGTTTGGCAAGTTTCATTTTAAAAATTTTGCATGTAATTTCCTTCTTAGCTACATTGCTAGTTGGATATCTCCAACTTTCCATGTTCCCGCCAAACTTGGCATTTAAAACTGCAAGGACATCATTTACTGTCCTTTATTAAATTTCTAACCTTCCCTTCTTATCCGCTCATCAGCATGTGTCCATAGGTCCCCTCCTTAGGTTAGCAATAGTTTTAGGTTACATTGTCCATAGTTAGGTATTCACCTAGGTCGCAAGTCATTAGGATTTGCAACAATTTACATCCCATGTAATTTAAAATCCACGTAGGGTAGTAGTTAGGTTATAGGTTAAAACATAGTTATAGGTTTAAACGTAGCCATAGTATTTTAATTAATGGGTTTTTCTAGTAAGTTTACTAACTTACGTTTATACCCAGCATAGTACAGGACATTTCATCCTATGCTCGACATATACCTGGCTTGCTTGCATCAAGGCTCTTACTGCCTCACGCTTTCCGGCATTGAAATTTGTATGTAGTTCGAAATCGAACCTTTTTCCATTGGCATCAAGGTACCGAATATTTATACCTGTAACCAGGTTCTGTAACATTTATAACGACCTTCAAGATGGTTTCAGACTTCATTCCATTTAGAAAGTAAATCGACAAAGAAATCATAAAGAAGACATGAATACCTTGGATCAATGGAATTGATTCAAGGTGTGCTGTCAACAACAATAAGAGTTCATCAAACACAAAAGCAGTCTGATGTCTCGCATTTTGCAAAACACAATTTATAATGACCTCCGTCCCAAGTAAACAAGTTACAGTAAACAAGGGTCCAGATCAGTAACACATTCTTTTTAAGATTAAAAGATATATCTTAACATAATTATCGTCATTTCCACCATTGCAACATCATGAAAAGAGGTTGTCATAGTAGCTTCTAAAAATCAAGACGTTACACATTACTTAGAGGGAATATGTCTAATTGGTATTTGGAAATGATGATTTCAGACATTTTTGTTAAGTTGCTTGTTGATTAGAAGGTAAGAAAAATAATAGTTGAATCATGTACCATGTGAAGCATGATTTGCTTGTGGTTTAATCGAGAATTCGGATGTTGAATGATTATGGTTTGATTATGTCTTGATCTTTGTGGTTATAGTGAAACATGATTGCTTTGAAAGAGAAATTGGTTGTTCTATTGGTGTACATTCATAGTTGTTTCTTGATGTAAAACATGTAATAATACATTCTCCGCTGTATTACCATGTGTTTGTTGATAAAATAATGTATATTGTTTCATATTTTATTAAATAATTACATCAGAAAGTGGAGGCAGTATTCATGCTAGTTCATTTTGAACTGACAACATACCACTACCCCAATCTTGTAGGACAATTAGCCGTCACATTCAGATATCCGGAAACTCATGTCTTGTGAAGTTTTATCGTAGCATGGATCTAAATGAGATACTTGGATTTCAATTTGTAGAAGGATGATATTCCAGAATTTTAACTGAATTTATTGGGATCTTGGACCCATTGTTAATATTCAAACCTCACTATGTGAGAGTTACCATAATAGTTATATAATTTGCCTTAACGACATATGTAATTTATGGTTTTAATAAAGAGATGATTACCTTGTATGAAAGAATATCTCAATATGAGTTAATGATAAATATTAGAGGTGAGAAATCTTACTTATCATAAATTGTTATATTTATTTATTTGATATTTGTCAATGTATGAAGCCGATAATTGAACAATTATTGTAACATTCAATTGTCTTTAACTTCTAAATTTAATAGCTATTTAGTGGCGTAGTTAATCGAGGAATAATTAAATATATATATTAATATATATTTAATTCGCCTTCCGGTGAACTTGGTATTAATATGTTAAGATTGTAAAGCCTATTGTGTAGAGGATGAAGAGTATCGTTATAAAAAGGTAATTTAAGGTTAAAAACCAAACATCAGGAAAAGAGAAACTAAATGGGAAGATAAATAGATGAAAAGATCCATTAGGCATATTAAGGGATAAGTACATGCGAACCTAATGAAATAGATACATTTCGAATAACAAATGTACTTGTCTCATGATGATCCTAGTTGGCCTTTGGCATTTATCTCGATATAAACTTTTGCAAGATAGGTTAAATTGGAAATAAAGTAAATACAAACTATAAGATCTAGATAAGCTGTGACAGGATAATTGTGAGGTGGCGGAAGACTTAACTCATAAGACTGGTGTGTTGTCTTGAGTTTAGCCATAACCTGCACGGCGGAAAACTTTGGCCAAAGTAATGCATTGATGGTTGTGCATTGTCTGATCACCTAGTCCTCCAATTAAATTAAAATTGCCAGTAACATGATCATGGGAAGTTGAACACTAAACATGAGGTAGGCAATGGTCGGA
Source organism: Taxus wallichiana var. yunnanensis (assembly GCA_018340775.1). Taxonomy (NCBI): domain Eukaryota; kingdom Viridiplantae; phylum Streptophyta; class Pinopsida; order Cupressales; family Taxaceae; genus Taxus; species Taxus wallichiana. The sequence continues at coordinate 333,700,557 of CM031242.1, forward strand.
TACCGAATACGAAGTCGGAAAACTAGCTTCGTGGTAGACCCAAGGACTTTCACATGGTTCCCATGACCTGAAAAAGGTTGAGCCAAAATGTTGGTAAGCATTGTCACTCAAAGTAGTGGCGAAGAGAGATTGTGGAGATCTGGATACACCCTTCTCAGCTACACATGGCTTACATGGATGTTATCAAATAGATCAAAAGAACAAATTTGATTAAATAAATTTGTATGATTGTAGTTATGTAATCTGTTTTTATGTATGTTTTAAAAAAATCCTCATTTTCCAGTTCTAGTAATTTTGAGTGTTCTGACATCAAACATGTGAATCACTAAATATCGAATACGAATATTAATTTTTCATTTTTGAATATGCATTCACATGTGCATCAAATTTTTTTGTATTCCTAATGTTGTTAAGAATGTGTATCATGATAGATCTTGCCAAACCTATTCAACAATCAAGATTTTTATGTTTTAAAATTAAAATTTTAATCCTAAAAACCAAACCCTATGCAATATGCATTTTGTAGAATCTTAAAGACTATAAACAAGAATACATTGTCAATTAGATACAAAAACTTATAAAACAATTAAATAATACAAATACAAGCTAAATTTCAAAAACTAGAGATTATTATCATGTAAGCAAATAAAATTACAAATACCTCTTATTTGTCCTTGCTCTTACTGATTGCTCTCATCGATTCTATTTGCTCACTTTGCTCAAGTGTAAACATTGAATGTGATATGGAATGAGGCCATAGAATCATTTTATAACTTAGAATGTCACTTTTAGGGTTAGTGTTATGTTGTGTTTCTTTTATAATATTTTAAGTTAATATAAAATAAAATTTTACAAGAAAGTGTTTTTTTAAGTATATGCTAAAAAAGCACTTTGTTATGGATGTTTGAACGTCCTCGGGACATACCTTGATCGTCCCAAGGACATCCAATTGTCCCCCACATCCCAAAACGTGAGGGACGTTCCCGAGAGGTCCCTTGATTTTTATGGATGTCCACATCTTTTTTTGCACATGAGGAAATATGGGGGCATTTACCTCCATTTCGTCGTCCCTAGGGTGTCCCAGGACACCTAGTTTTCGGGAATGCATCCCCATGTACACTTTGCTTCAAAACTCCGTTTCAAAACTCCTAATTTTACATATGCACATGATTATGTTAAAACATTCATATGCGCATGCACTTGGGGAAACTTTAAATTTATAATCATGGTTTGGAATGTTTTAACATTTGGAGGGTTTTATCAAATTTTGGATAAACAATATAGTATGTGCATTCATTGAATGTAGGGAAATAATGAGTGTAGTGATGTTGATGAATTAATCATAAAATATCTTCCATTTTGCACATTCCATGTCTCATTATATAAAACATAATTGAGGAAAACGCGAAGCTCATTGAAAAGAGAAAACGCTTCACAAGAACAATGCTACCAATGCACTAAGAAAGCTACCAAATACGCCATAGGAAACCTATGCAAAACTTGCAAGGTGTGGTTTCAAATATACTATGTATGTTATGTCAATTACAATTTTACTTTCATTCTTACAAACCAAGCAACTACTCTTATGGATTATTGAGTACTCTGTTATATAGAGTAAGAGTTCGCTATCTTTAAAATAATCTCTATAAAGGTGTGTTCAATATGTATGGATTGGCGTATCTTGTAAACATAGCATTCCATGAGATTACATTTCTTTGAGTCATTTTATCCCATAGTTAAATACATCAAACAAACTATCTAATCCCATATACACGAGAAACTATTGAAATTAAATTTTAAAACAATTGACAAGGATAGTCATTATTTAGCACCACAAAGCCGACTGTTCTTTTGCCACTTTTTGAGATGTGCGAGCTTCTCCAAAAGAAAACGTTGGACTTGAATTACCAATTTATTTATTTTTAGGATCTATGGATAGTGCCTATGATTGGGACATCTACGATATGGTGTATATGATTAATTGGTGTAGAGTCGTCAATTACGAAATCTAGGATATAGGGCATGTGATCTACGTGGGAATTGGGGTGAGCCATATATTGGAGCAAACAATGAGTTTTGTGAGTCCAACCCAAGGATATGAAGTGATGGGGCGTTTGTGAGAATTTGAATAATAGACGAATAAACAATACATAACTAAAATTTGGATTACTTTTTTATTAATTACGAATTAGAATATTAATAATTTAAATGCCAATGGCAACGTTACCTAAGAAAGTAGACTATATAATGGTTTATTGGCCAAAAATATTACGATTTTATCTTTCACTTATCATATCTCTAGGACTATGAAATGCCCATCTAGCATTCAAAAGATCAATCAATGAAATGATTATTCTTTCACTCGCTTTTTTTTTTTTTTTTTGCTACTCAATGATCTTCTCATTTGTACATCAAGACATAAGTGTCGAAGCATATTAGAGTCCAACGTTAGAACCAAATAACTTTTTAATAGATTATATATGTATGTGTGTGTACACACACATGTATGTATGCATGTATGTATGTAAAAGAATACTTAATAGACTTTGAATTTTTAAAATATTGTCTATGTATTATGTCTTTGTAAATATAAGTTAAAACACAACTTTATTGTTTTTAAAAGAAATAAGTTTAATTTTTAGTTTCTATAACATTTTATTAACTATGGCTCCAATGCCAAAAAATGTTATACACTATTATGTTGTCATCTTGAAGAAAAATAAAATATTCAAAGAACGAACTTTAAAATCTGAAAATAATCATATATGAAAAAATGTAAATTCATCAAGCAATAAGTAGTTAACTTGGTAGTAGCAAACTTAACATAGATCCAACTAAGGTGTGAACAATAATAGAGTGACAAAGGCCAAAAACTTGACCTAGGTTCGAATGTTTTCCTAGATCATGGCAATATCCTCAAAAAAATTATCACTCACTTCTCAAGTGTTATAATCCCTTTACATACTTTGAAAAAGATAAAAATGGACTATGAAAGTGCAAATGGCCATAAAACTACTTCGATTAGATTAAGAAAGAAGATTGTGTAAAGCAAATATTCCTTTGAATATGTTTGGGAGATGTGATGTCCTTGTGTATGGAATCCATATTGCCTAACGCTCTACATAAGTTTTTAATCTCTCCTAAATAGCACATGTGAAAAGGAGCTTTATGCCTTGCATTGATCAATGAAGAATTAGAGGTCCATTTGCGTGGAGAGATATAAATGATACATACATCATATCATGTTATTTTTGTAAACACGATCCAAGATACAAGAAGCATGCCTCATGAAGTGGATCCCCTATTTACAATAGTAATGTGATCATCAAGTATGAGAAATGAATAGCCAACACAATCTCAAACAAATTATCTAGGCCTCCTCACTTAAATATAGTCAAGATGGAAACTAATTTAAATGCAACACGACAACACCATTGTGATGAGGATAAAAGGACTAGTTTTAAAAGATAGATTCGTGCTACAACAATAATTGACTTTATATCCCATGATAACATAGCTAAATTCTTCTCACGAGAGATCCACAATTCCCTAAAATAGTTGGAAACTTTAGAGGGGGAAATGTCATTATACTTCAAATGTGTGTTATTCCCAGAGACACAGTTTATGCTTCAAATTATATGTTGGGATGCTCCAAGCTAACAATGACTTGGATCATGTGGTATATTCAAGTGATAAAATATAAAGTTATAATCAATATGTTATAGTGGTGTCACAATATTATTCAATAATGTATCATACTTTATGACATCGCAAATTAAAACAAAATAGAATAATAGAAAGTGTGCAATGTAATGAGATAAAAAAACACGTCAAGCTCATAATTGTATTTATTACTATAAATAAATTGCTTGGTACATAAATCAAGTTGAGAAGAGGTGAATCTTGAGTGAGACATAAGGATTTGAGCTCAAAATTAGGTTGAATACACAACCATAATGATGTGTGTGTATGTGGGAGCGTGTGGGTGCGTGTGCGCGCATGTGCATGCGTGTGTGTGTGTGTGTGTGTGTGTGTGTGTGTGTGCGTGCGTGCGTGCATGTGCTTGTGTGTGTGTGTGCGCGCGTGTGCGTGTGCGCATGTTTGTGTGTGTAGTATGACAAGCCAAGAAGATTGGATGACTCAAAGTTGAAGCAAATCAATTTCAAGTGGTTCTAAAATTATAACAATTGTTGTATAGACAATAAGTATCAAGAGGCACATGTGCGCACCGTTGAGTCTTCTCCACAAACTAACATTAATAGATGAGAGTCAAAATTGCGAAGGGTGGCTTTAATGCAAGGCTACACATTTACTAGCTTGGTGCATGACATTTGGTATTAAATTCTTTGAGTAAATTGGCAATGAAGTGCTAATGTGAATCCTAGCTATGGCACAGGGGAACCTTTCCCATTGGAATTGGATGTTGGAATGATCTTGGCACTTGGTTAGTATTGTCATTCATAAAAGAGGAACCTACTATGGTTTACAAAACTAAAGTTAGGTGCAAAGAGCGCAAGTGTATGCATCAAAAGCACAAAAGATGGTCGAGTAAATCCCCATTGACAATAAGATGCAAATGGTCAAAGTAGGTCCACATTGAATATAAGATTCAAACAAAGGTAATACAAAGATCAAGCTAGAAGACATCATCTCAAACTTGCTTAGTAATTGTATATGTGCTTAAAGATTGTGATGAGGACCCCAAAGCACTCAATTAAAATAAAGGCAAAAGGTCAAGCTTATTTTTGGGTTCTATTGTAGCTAGCAAACCATCAGGTGTATGAGACCTTCCTTGTAGGAACAAAGTGTTTTTTTGTGTTGTATAAAATGTTTAGAATTTGTACCCCTTATATTTTGATCTCATGAAAAATGTTTAAATTACTTTGTATCCTTTAGATTTTGATCTTGTGACAAATGTTTAAATTACTCCTTACCAATCTCCCTACAACCACAATTATGGAATCGGACCTTATTATTAATATTTAACTAATTTAGTGTATGCCTTGGTGTTAGTTGTGGCCCTATTTGTAGAGTCAAAGTCTACTTGAGCATGTCATGAACTTGTTACCAAGAATTTTGAATCTATTTGAAAAAAATAGCAATATGTCCCTGGGCTTGTCTTAAAATAGCATTTGTATTTGGTGGCACTGTGTAGTCGTGAGAAATATAAATTTTTATGGATAGGCACGTCATAAAGTTATAGATTAGAGGTACGTGACACTTTAGGATGGATAAGTGTAATCTTGCACATGGATTTGGTGGTTGTATTGCTTGAGAGGCAAGTGTGTTGTAATGTTTGGATTACATCATGTACTGGGTCCCATTCTAGGCCTCATCGGTGTTGAGCTTTAGTGTAAGATTACATGGTCATATTATTATTAATTGGAGTTCGAGGTTTTTTTCAAGGTTGTTATTGTACTCTAGCTTATGTACACATTGATATAGTTGCATAACCATTTTTCTAATGTAATGGATGAAAAGTGAATTTATGAACTTTTTCTATTTAATTTGTTAATGGCAATTGGTGTTGCAAAATAAGATCATAAAGAATACAATTTTTCGTTCAATGATTGCTAGTTTGTTCCATGTGATGATATCCGTAATTATTGGTAGCTAATGATTGCCAAATCATTCCTCATAGTTAATAATTTATAAAAGAGGTCTTGAGTTACCCTTAGCATGTCTTAGGGGAGCTCCTCAAGGAATGATATGCCAGTACTTAAAGTTTGAAGTCTAGACAATTCCTAAGTATTTCCTATAGAGTCTACACACAAATATATGTAGAAAAATGGTCAACACTTTGGTTTCATGATTCAAACCTTTGTGGTTTTTTGTAGCTAGTAGGGATGGGATGGAGACACCCAAAAGCTCTAGGCGAGTAGTTTCATGAAGTGGCCTTGAATTTGTTAGGGAAGAGGCATTAAAATACTTTCGCCAAAAGAAATGGCTAGAAACTTGTGTATGAATTCCATGTATAAAGTTTTTGTGTAGAGTTATTTGTCAAATTGTGGATAGAGAAGAGACTACCTAGGTAAGACGTCTAGATGGTTTAGACCAATGATAAATATTTTAATAATTCTTATTGTGGCATATGATGACTCAATGTGTGTAGTAGATTACTTCGGTAATACACACAAAATAGTTATACCTGGAGTTTGTAATAGGTACCTACTCTTCAATAGGTGAGGCAAAAGAAAATTTCATGGCAAGGTCCTTGAGTAGAGTTCAATGCATGAGTCATGTTTCTCATAACGAATATGTTGTTTGAGGAACAACCAAGGAGTAGCTAGTGCAAAAGACACAAGGAATTGACACAAAAGGCTATGGGATCATGAATACAAATTGACATAGTAAAAAGTGACCCTCTTAGATAGAGCTAAAATGGTGCTAGATGGACTTATGGCATGAAGCAAGTTTGCAAAGTATTAAAAGGTGGAGAATTGTCTAATGATTTGTGACACTTGAGCTTAGACACGTGAGAAAGGAAGCACGCTCCATAAGTAATAAGCAGATGTGACACAAGAGCATTATAGCAAGCCCCTATGCAGTCAACATTTAAACATAGGCTCACAAGATGTTTTAAAAAATAGCTAGCATAGGGGATTACTAGTTCAATGAGGCAATGGCAAAGGTGGGAGATCTCCTTTGCAAGTATGAAGACAATTCCCTTAAGGCTATTTTGGATATGGAAGGACTACTCCCGCCTCTAGGCAAAATGAATATCAAGTTGAAGCATGACACCAAGCTTGTCAAGAATCACTCATACAAAAAGAACCGAAACATCAAGGCAAAGGTAGAGGAAGAAATTAAAAATATGTTGAAGGATAGGGTCATTTCCTATAGAATTAGAATGGATGGGTCCTACAATCATCTCTATTTAAAAATATGATCACATTAAGATTTGTGTGGACTTTTGCATGCCCAATTGTGTGACTAAGCCTTCTCCCATACACTTTAAAAGGATTGAGTATGGCGTTGGGTGCGAAACTTATACACTCTCATGGACAGATTTTGGGTTTTAGGGTACCAAATACCAATAGAGATTAGAGGAATAAAATAAGCCAAAGAGCATGTTCACCACAAAATGGAGGTGCTTTCTCCAAAGTGATGCCCTTCCCGGGCCTATAAAACATGCCAACTAAAGCTCACAATCTGAAATATCTTAAAAGTGGAAGATACTTTAAGAAAAGGATGAGTTTGATAAAAATACAATTTAACCTATATTAACTGAATTGCTTGAGAGAATGCAAAGTAGCAAGTAAATCGATAAATTGGATTAATTGGACTACTAGTGGGAGAGTCCTTGTAGCTATTGATCTAATTATATTACCTAATCAGATTACAAAGATGTTAGCAAGATGTAATAGAGATGTCGAAAAAGAAAAAAACAGAAGGTTTTTATACATGATTTATCACGGCCTATAATCTGTGCTCCCTTGTGGTCACAATGATTTCATCTTTCTTATTGTAACAGATGTTAGAGTGATACACATACATATGCATTATTGCAAGTTCTATCACTTATTGTAGTTGGGGAGTTGAATTTGTTATAACAGCCTCTTCAAAAATCTTTTGGATCATATGCATGTTTTACTGAAATTAACTTAAAACAAAACAAATACCTTAAACTTGTATGCTTGCCAGGTTGAATCCATTCTCAAAATGAACTCTAATGTGACTTTTGAAATGATTCCCACAGCACAGAAAGATCAATATTGCCCCCGAAAGCACAATTGCTATATTTTTGCAATGTACCCATTTCAAATTATCTTGGAACTGATGAGACAATACAGCAGCTAATCCGATGGCTCCACTTGGCTCTACCGCCACCTTCAGAATTTCATAGCACATCTTCATAGCTTCTACAATATCCCTCTCCTCCACAACAATAACTTCATCCACTAGATCTCGTACAATAGGCCTACATCAATACATCATCTTCACAACACATATATATGATAGCCAAATTAACTTAACATTTTCAAACATATGGATTTTTTACTGCAGATTTACCATGTGAGATTTCCAAGCCAAGCCCGTAGTCCATCAGCAATGGTCTTAGTTTCAGCAAGAGTTACAATCCGTCCTGCTACTTTAGATCGAGCAGCGTCATCTGCACCTTTTGGTTCAGCCGCAAAGATGTGAATATCAGGATTCAATGCTTTTGCTGCAATTGCCACGCCAGAGATCAAACCACCTCCTGTGAAGTAAGAAATAAAAGTGAGATCACAACTCTGTTTAAGACATTTATTTTTGTGTTTTATCCTAGGTACTTCTCATTGACATGTGTTAGACTGGAATATTGAATATAATATCGTCAGTTTGGTCATTCGGTTGAAACCCTGAGGGTGAGTAATATACTCCTAATCTAGATGGATCACAAGGCCTGGTTTATTTGTCAGCTTGGTCATGAGGTTGAAACCCAAGGGGTACAAACTTTGAGCCACAAATACACACAACAAGAAAGTCTTCTTCTTGTCACAAGGGGGTCTCATGTGATCAGGAGTTGTGCTGACTTGGATGTGACCTAAAAACACATCAACTGCATGTATAAGAGTGGAAGGAAAAGAGTCATTCCTAGTTTTGTGGAAGAAAAAAAGGATATGAATGTAAAAGATCTTGGCGAGTTTGATAATTTCATAAATGAGTGTATGTGAAGCTACGAGAACAGGAGCAGAATGATGATTGATGTGTCATTTATCTTGCAGGAGACAATATAATGTTCAATTAATTTCTTCCATACTAGTATTGTTGATCATATTGTTACTTCGTGGTGGTTTTGTGTTCTATTAAATACAATGCCAAGTAGTTTACATTTCTAATAAACGTTAATGTGGCACTATCAACTGTTTTATATTTTCATTTCCAGAATTTCTTTTGAACAAACTGAATTTCAATGTTCAAACAATTCAGCCTCTTGAGCTTAGTCTCTTGTTTATATGATATCTCTATGCTAGTCTTGGACGTTGTGTTGTGTGCCAATGATAGAAGATTGTTGATAACTAAAAGTATGAGCTTGGGTGTGTTTTGTGTGCTCTTCATTCTGAAGACTTTGCCGGTACCACTGGCACTAGGCTATCTGTTTATATACCTTTTAGTCACTCGTACAATTAGTGGAGTGTTTGACCCACACCTTAGAAAGGTACCTCAATGATTGATCCCAACTTAGAGAATGGTGTAGGTGCACCTTGACCTCGCTTACAAAGTACAAGTTCATATTATCTATACATACACTGGGTTCTTGTTCATGGTAAAAACCAGAATATCAGGTTCTAGTCTGAGAGCTATATATGCAATGCCGCCAACGCACCTCGTCACCCCCATGTTGAGCAACTGTTCCCCTTGTCTTTTTCAGATAATTCGTTATCTGCGCATTTTTGATGGTGTTGTTCTAGCCTAGTAGTGTGACCGTGCGATGTCAAAATGTGGCCAACCTTGGTTTTGACATTCATCTGGCCACCGTCAAGCCATTCTAAACTCAGAATATATAACCACCCCTCACAAAAGCACAACTTATCATCCAGAAACAAATGGACAGGCTAAAGCACTCAACAAAGTATTGGAGAAGGTGCTTATAAATGTCTGCAATGTTAATAGGGATGACTGGGAGGAAAGAATTCCAGCATGCTTTGGGCTTACATAACTCACTATAGAAAAGCAACAACCCGACAGCATTCCAAATGGTTTATGGCCTTGAAGCAATTATGCCTGTGGAGCATGTAGTTCCAAGTTTGAGGATATCTCTTGCAAAAAAATGGGTGAAGAGGAATTAGTGATAAGAAGGCTAGAGGATCTGGTCAAACTAGAAAAAGTCAAAATGGTTTCTTTGTGGCAGCAGGAAGTGCAGAAGTGGCAACAATAAGTGGCATGATCACAATTTAAGTTTGAAAGAATTCCATGTGGGATATGTGCTCTTGTACGAAAGTTTGTGTGAGGCACATCCAAGCAAGCTACACATAAGGTGGATAGTACCTTTATGTAATTCATGCAACGATGGATAAGGGTGCAATCAAACTTTGGAATTTGTCTAGAAAGTTGTTGGATAGGTATGTTAATTGTAGTAGGCTCAAGCCCTTCTACAGATGAGAAAAGTACAAGAAGTCAGTGAATAAGTGTGCAAAGGGGCACACAAGTAGGAGTAGATGAAATGAGGTGGCATAGATAGTTGGTAGATGCAGCTAAAGATGTAACAATAGAGAAAGTATGTAACAATCCATTGTAGTTTACGTAAACTGTTCTAGAGAGAGTATACACCACCAAATTCGTGAGTGAGGTGGTGGGTGCATTTGAAGCCTTGCAACATGGTGAAAACAATTCTGGGATTAGGGAAATTCAGAAATTGGGCTAATTAATGTAGAGTGAGAAGAGGAGCAAGAAAAGGGATTCGCAGAAGGAGAAGAACGAGTGGAGAGAAGCAAAAGACTGGAAAGTTCGTAAAAGTGTAAATTTGGAGCTTTGTAAAGTTACAAGTAAGCTTCAAAAAGAAGGGCATGGGAGTTTTGCAATGTTAGAAGTAGGAGCTTCACAAAGAATAAATTTTGCAGGTTAGAGTGAAGTTCTTATAGAAGAGAGGGATTTGCAAGAAAAGACAAGTTGCACAAATACTAGTCAGCATTGCAAATAATGAAAAATGTGTGCATAACAAAAAAGCCTCACAAAGAAGGAAAGAGGTTCACAAAGAAGGCTAAGCTTTGTGATAAAGAAATAGGACGAGCAGGTCAGGAAGACTTCAAAAAAACTTCGTAAAAATAAAGGAGCTTCAGTAGAGAGGAAGATGCTTTGCAAAGAACAAAGCGCTTCACAAAACTGAAAAGGCTTCGAACACAGAGTGCGCACCAGGTATTATTGAAAGAGCTTCGCAAGCAAGGGATAGGTTTGTAATGCATAAAATAACAAAAGGCAATGCAAAGGAGCAAATAAAAGCATAAAATGGAATCAATGCCTTGGATTGCGTCACACACGGTGGATTTTTCAGAAATCAAAATTCAAGGCGTAATAAAGGTTTGATAAGGTGATTAATATTTAAGATTACAGAATCGGAGCAATTGCAGATGGGTACGAGTAAACCCTAAGTTTTCAATGAATTGATGAATTGAAAACAAAAATTTGATTTGCACATGAAGAAGTGAATGACATAACAGATGTCGAGAATGACTAGGGAAGAAATGGATGCCCTCGGAAAGGTGGAAAATATGAATTCAAACAAAACTCTCAAAATTTTGCAAGCTCGTTTCAAAGTGCGGTATGTGGAGATGGACAAAAATGAGAAGTGCCCATTCGGCATGGAGGAGTTCATGATGGCTCTTCAAGCTGCAAAGTTTGCATCACTTTCACACAAGGATTTTTGGAGTGTGCAAAACTCTAGCAACACAAACAAGTGAATATTCAAGAATAAATACAAATCAATGGAGAAGAAAGATTGGCTAAAGCTGCTTCAATTGCCATTTTTCAGGCTTATGGTTCAAATAGTGTTGACAGCGATGTCAACAAGGAAAGTATGGCTCACTAGGGATTTGATGATACCAATTGATGTTGAAAACCTAGCTAAGGTGATTTATCTGCCCAATGAAGAAGATAATATTACGTGCTATAGATCAAAGAGCCAATTGCCCATCATCTAATAAATTAAATAGAAGTACAATTGGAAGAAGGATCCACAAGAATTACTCCAAAGAACGTGGGTAACACTGCTAAGAAAGTTGGCAGAGCACATTTGAGATAGATTCCAGCATAGAGCTAAAGATTCAAAGGACGTACCGGCAGCTGTAGTCTCCATTGCACTATCAAGTGGTAATTCCAAATACCAAGTTCAACTAGCACAAGTACCTTGCAGTAGAGTTAGTGGAGATTCGGGAGAAATTTTGAGGTACAACATTTTACAATGTTTCAGTATACATTTGTGTTGATATTGATGTATAAAAGATAAGATTTACAGAAATATTGCAAGACGATGTTTTTTATCAATGTTTCAAACAAAACTATGTGGCCCAATTATAATTGAGATTTTAACCCAAAGTATGTGGCCTACTTATCCTAATGACAAGCCGTGTAGTTTGGTCTAAAGTGTCGATTAAAAACATTGTGTGTTGCAATTTTCCTGAAAACATTATCTTTTAAACATTATGAATTGCACAAGCTTGAAGTCTTTATATATATATATATATATATATATATATATATATATATATATATTTGTGTGTGTTGTTTATTGGAAGACCATAGAAGGGCCCGTTAACCTCCTTCCTAATTTTGATACAAAGGATGTATTTAGACAATATGCATCTTTGGAAGAACATGGGTATGTATAGTGTTTGAAAGGCCTAGGATAAACTTTCTTTATGGCTATTGGAGTTGAGGAAATTAATCATTGGAAACCCTATATAATGTCCCCTTTTTTTGAATTAATCCAAAATAAAGGATTCCTTGCCTTTCCTCTTTCCGAAGGCAAGCAATGGATGAGCAAGGGAAGATCGTGGGTTATATTTCCATTTTTCCTCATTCATGTTTATGTTTTTATCTTTGTAATTCCCATTATAAGGGGTCGGTTGGGTTTGGTGCATTTTAAAAGCAAATTAAAAGATTAAATATGTTTTATATGGGTCGGTGTATGCACCCAAAATTGCACAAGTGCTACATTGATGGGTATGGTAAAGTCTCTAATGATGAAAGAATTCTTCTCCAGAACAATGATGAGATCCAGATCCTCTCCCTTCACCTTTTACATGTTTACTTTGACTTGTTTATCCTTGTTTCTAATTTATCTAGCTTTCCATGCTTTTGCAAACTGTTTTCGCCTATTTTCCTCCATGTTTTCCCTTAAGACATGCAACCGCCGGTCTGCTGGAGACCGGCAAAGGCGGTACACAGAATCGTGGTTGAGCACATAACAACGGTTAATGCTGCGTTAATTCGAGAGTTCAAACTGTGTGTTTTGAACGCATGTTTCAAATTCGTGAGTCTTTTTCTCACACGTTTCTTGACCATTTCGCTTGATTTTTGGCTTGATGAGTTTGTGTTGAAGTCTTATTCTCAGTTTACTATCTTTAGAATGTTAACTCCCTCTTTTCTTGATGATTTGGCACTTCTTGATTGTCAAGTGTTCTAGACTTTTTCTTCTCCACATTTCTATAAAAACAAAAATTTTACCCGGATGATGGGTTGGAGATTTATGATTTGTATTGCATGTTCTTCTTCCTTGATCACAATGGAGGGATTCTTTCCCTCTAGGGCTAGAACATCTTTCCCATTTTCCTTGGGCATAGCTCGGGGTTTAGACCTTGGTCCAATTCCTACTTTACCTTTCTTCAACCCTATGAACTCGGCGAGTGACATGGCATCACAAATCTTCTTTGGAAGGGCCCTATACTCCTCATAGTTGTCTACAATGTTACCCACTAATACTATGTTTCAACCACCGAATGACTTCCTTTCTTGGGAGGAAGGTAAGTTGAATGACCTAGATGAAGAATCACTCATGATTCTTGGTGGCTGAATATTATTGCTTGCCTTTGAAGAGCTTCCTTCACCATTTAGGTTTTGCATGGCATGGATCAATTGTGTCATCTTATTCGCCAATCTTTCTTGCCCTAGGGCAAACCTCTCAACCCTAACATCATCAAAATGTATGTTTGCCATTTATCTACTCCTTAATGAAACCTTCTGGATGGGAGGATCAATGCTTTGATACCACTGTAATGTCCCTTTCTAGGGTTGAAACTGAAGATAAGGGTTTGGGCTCAAACCCCAACCAACGAACTCTGATGTTTATGACAGCCACCAATAATTTACTTCAAACCCTTATGGAAACAAACTGAAAATGCAATTAGCAACAAGAAGGAAACTGAAATTTTTATGACAGCAACTGAATTGTGAAGACAGCCAACAATGATTCCACACAAACCCTAGCTGCGAACCAGTATTTATTCTCCTAGGGCAGTGAACTGTAATGGCACTTCAATGGCATCAATTCCCATGCAACACAAGCTGAAAATGACATAGAATGCTTCCAAATATTTTATTCAACCATGGAAATATTTATCCAGCCAATACACTCCAAAATAAATAAGAAATGAAGAGATAAATCACAGTTGTAATTAATTAAATGACAGCAGAAGTACAGCCAACACACGGGGCTGGAAATAATGATTAATGAATCCAAAAATCACTCCAAAGTGTGGATTCAGCCTCATAAATTATGAGGAACAATTACATCAACTCAAAATGCCAAAATGTGCCCTAGAAGGCACCAAACACAATACCCAAGCAAGTCACCTAGGGCTGGAAATGAAGGAATTGCACAAGAAATCTCCTTAGTAGCTCACTTGTGATCTCCTTGTGAGATCACCCCAAGATGAATGAGGGTTTTCGTCCTCAAACAAGGCCAAGAAAGGGTTTCGTCTTTCAAGGCAAGAAAGAGAAGCTTCACAAGCTCCAACTTCAAGAAAGTATTAATGAAAATGATGCATACCCTTCTCAAGCCAAAATGATCTCCTTATATATCCTCTATGTGGCGCCAACTTCAATGCATGCTCTTTGTTGGAGGACTGACCTCCTTGGGAGAGTTATTTCTCCTTTATCTTCAACATATGTTTTCCACAAGACCGACCTCATTATGAAAATATAAGCTTTTTCTATTTCTTAATCCTTTTTGCCAACAAAAGAAATGAGTATTAAAAATACCTTTATAATGTTAAGCTGCCCCTAAAATGGAGAATTGATCAGGCCCAACTTAAAATATTATTAATTACTTTATTTTAGAAAAGTGGACATTACAATTGCTAAGGTCGGTCTTTTTTTGTTCAAAGTGTATTGTTAAGGCTTGGACAAAGGAGAGCGCACAAGGCTTCGTCGCATTAGACCAAAGAACCTAAATACCTCAAAACCAGATTGCCGACACAAGTGAATAGACCCAAAGAATTATAAACCTATGGCATCCTCTTAGACACTGCCGAGAAGACTCAAACAAGTGCTATCGATGGAGGTGTCTAACTTTGGTGGCAATAACCAGACAGCTCCTCTACCTTTGATTTTCACTTGAAACCTTAACAACACATTTTTGAGCTGATTTCAAACACCTGGACTCACTATACATTGCTCCTTCATGAAAAAACAGATTGGATCTTTCCATTATGTACTTTATAGCATTATCTATCTACTTTATTTTTGAAATTATCACTTATTCCTTGATTCATATTCATATTACTATATTTACTGCACTTATTTAATCATTTATAATTAGGAAATCATTTGATTTATTTGATATCTATTACGTGTAAAATAAGCAAAACATAACCATGAGTTAGTTGGCATGGAAAAGGGTCCATGGAAACCTATAAATAGTCCCCAATGGATTTTCGGTAGGGCACAAAATCCTTGGGATGTTTTGCAAAGCAAAAGATGGCTAGATTTTGGAGCTTTGGTTAGGGCTTCAATATTTTTAGGTATTGTAATGAATGATGAGCATCTTGTATAATATTGTAAATTGAGGTATTGTGCATCGCACATATTGTAGACACTACCTTTGATGTATAGTGTAATTCTTCTTGTAACTAAATATATAAAGTGTTCCTAAATTGTTTTGCGTTGTGGTATTACTACATGCATGAGTATGGTTGTGGTTTATGTTTATGTTTGAGTTGTTAGTAGTTTGTATTCTTAATTGCATGCACGTGTGTCTTTTCTTCACATTCAATCATATAATGGGGTGCTCGGTACTCACTTTGCGCTACAAGTGAAAACTTCACCTTCACGCACGATTGATTATGCTAGCATAGTGAATGAGGTGTTTCTCTTTGTTGCTACATGGTTAAGACTTACACACAACCTTGGAAATCCAAAGGGAAATTTAGGCAACAAAGCTCAAAATGTTGAGGAGAGGAGATCCTAAGCATGTTGACGTCAAGATAGGACAGCCATTAAATGTTGGTATTCCTATGGTTACAATAGTGTGGGGAACCTGTTGTCACCCAGAAGTTGCACCTGATAGAGAATGGTGTGTACTCTCTCTCCTGTTGACAAAATTGGAACACCTCAAGGCTGTGGGTAACCTATGTCTGAGGTGAACCTCCAAAGAGGGCTGGTTCCCTTGTGAATCACCTAAAAAATGAAAACTTTGACAAGGAAAAGGGAGAAGGAATGCGGGAAAAGGGAAATAAGGGTGATACACCAATAATTTAACACATGCATGTAACTCTGCACACAAAGAAATCAAAGATCCACACACCTGCACAACTCTAAGCTATTTTGCATAATAAATTCAAGGGTTTAGGAGAAAAGGACAGCGGTAGAGGGAGTAAATTCCACACTAAGGCAATACAATATCCTATCAATCCTAATAGCAGTATGAGAGGGCAAAATGGAGCTTTTTTATTCAGAGGTGCAAGTACAAGGCTAGAATTGCCAGAGCAAAACAGCCCAAAGTGTGTCTAATATCTTTTACAATAGAAAATCAGCTTATATCAAGATGAATCAGCTGTCTTCCTAATAATAGACTGCTGCTGTGTTACTGCTGTTCCTTTCTTTATTTTATTTATTTATTCCCTCCTCTTTGCTGGTGCATGGGACTGTAACAGCAGTTTATTCATTCAATATTTATTCTTTTCTCCACCTTTTCATGGTGCATGGCAAGTAGACTGCTGTGTTTTTATTTAATTCATTTCCCAACCCTCTTCATGGCGCCAACACCTTAGCTACAGCTGCATGCTTATTTAATATATCCTTTTCCCTTCTTGCTGGTGCATGGGATTGTTTGGAACAGCAGTTCATCTACCCCTTTTATTTATTTAATTCCATACTTCTATCCTTGGTGCCACAGCTAATTGTGGACAGCAGTTGCTAAAAATAGGAGCACTTCTCCTCCATCCTTTCATGCATTCCTAAAAATAGAACTGAACTTCTATTTTTAGCTCCTTCATCTTTAGCAAATCTTCTAAAAATAGCCAAGTGCTATTTTTAGCCACGCTATTTTTAGTTACGCTATTTTTATTCACTATTCCAAAAATAGCCAATCCTTTGCGTGGAAAATATGGTAACAGGAACTTCAATTTCTGATTTGGAGGATTCGGATGATGAAGAGGACGACGTCACACTAATATTGAGGGAGCCGAAGGCTGAGATAAAAAAAGCCAGCACAATTTTAAGTTAGGAAAAATTGTAGGTGTTGTGGAGAATAGAGAGGAGGAAGTGCAATCTAGTGATGAAATACCGCTGCAGAAGACCCAAATTGCCAAGGACAAGCCAGTTCCAGCAGCATCATCCTTGAAATATGATAGGCAAAAGACGAAGCATAATGGTGTAGAGGAGCGCATGGAGGTACAAGGTGGAGAGGAACATGAAAATAGCAGGAGGATGAGTGGGCAAAGTGGCAAATATAGGGAGGTTTAATACAATGGAAGAGGTGGTTTTGGAAATGCTCAACAAGGAGAATGCATATAGACTACAACCGCCAATATCCCACAAACAATCACCACTATAGGTTACACACAATGCCTTAAGCATGTTGCAAGAGTATAGTGATGAATATGAGGTTATCAAGATGATATTTGACGATCAAGGCATTAGAAGTGGCCCGGTGAACCCAATTCCCATTCATATTCTGCCCATTTCATATGCAAGGGGCCAAACTGGCAAAAGGGGAAGTGAGCACAAAAAGCTAATGTTCAGGTCAATCCAACCACTATGTCTAAAATGTGTAAGACAGAAGGGGTTGCGAAGGATGCTTAATAATTGCCTAAAGTACCACCTAAGGAACACATCCTAGAAGCACCACCTCATTTGGAAACAAAGGAAGATAAATCTGAAGGTAAATCCACATCTCGAGCCACATCTACTTAAGAGGGGATCATCGTAGATACTGAAGTAGAACACTCTGGAGAAAAGCACACAACAGAGCATCATCCTAAGACTGTAGAGGTGCACAAGGGAGATGAGAATGAAGGGGAAAAGCTCAGAAGGAGGGACAGCAGATCTCTAAGGAAGGACAGCAAAAGGGGACCAAAAGTAAAGGTCCAAAGACACAACAAAGCAGAGATGAAGCTTTGCAAACCACCTGCCAGCGGGGATCTATGGATCTCATACCAGCTGGTGGATAGGGCAAGAGAAGAATCCAACTTCTTCACACTTTGTCGTTGGCCAATCTTATCATGACCATAGGTAGTCAAATCCAAATGGACTCCTCTTCACAAGCCCTCATCCTTCCAAACACTTTGAAAATAAATCCACAAGCCTTTTCTAATGAAAAATTGACTGGATCTGAAATTTGGTCTACTACAGAGCAAAAAGACAGCAGAGTTTTTGGATGTCACCAAGAACTTGCAAGAAAAATTGAAAGACCATACTCTGGAGATTTTGCAAGAGGTTGGTAGTCTACAAGGACTGCCTAATCCAGACAAACTAACCAAACTCATTTCCTAATTCACTCGCAGTTACCTCCACGTTAAGAAGCATGGAGGTTCAGAACAAAGAAAAAAGTAGTGTGTTTTACTAATGCATGCTGATATTGATTTCTTTTTCATGTTTGTTCAACTAATTCTCAATCCTTCATGTGATTCTCGCAACATGGCTGCAATTTGAGCAAGTGTACATATGCATAAAACTAATTCTGCTGAATCAGTTAAAAGACTGGATAAGATTCATGTTAATGAATTAGGTATCAATCTAACCAAGATAGTTATGCATCATATTAATGAAAGTGTTACGGATGTAAAGTCCTTGCTGTTTTCGAAGTTGTAATCAGCAGCTCCTATTGCAATTTACATTGAAGGGGCAGTAAATACCACCTGATCAAGGAAGGTAAGTGTTACCTAATCACTGCATGTGAAGACAAAAAAAGATATCTTTGGTATCAACTACTGAAGCAAAAATGAATATAAATTTCAAGGAGCAGTTGATGCCATTGACATTAAGATCAAGAGAAAACAATGAAAGATCAATTGAGCAGCTCCAAAAAGGTCAATTGAGAATAATATTCAATGGCCATCAGAATCTGTCCTGCAAAACGTATTATAGAACTTCAATGTTGGAGAGAAAATAGATTATGAGCCAAATATAAGAGCTCTTGAATCAAGGTGTGATTAAACCAAGTTTTTATTATTTCAGGCCATCTGTACTCATGCCAGACAAGGATGGGACTTGGAGGATGTGCTTAGATTTCTGGGCATTTAACAAAACCATAAAAATCGATATCAGTTACTGCAGAATTGCAGATTGATATTTATTGATAAGCTCTAAGAAGACAAATATTTTACCAAGTTAGATCTTAAATTTGATGTCATCAAGTTTGGATTAAAAAAGAGGACTCTTAGAAAATAATGTTTTGAATGGTTGATGTTTCCATGTAATGGACTAGCAATTATGAGGTTAATGAATGTTGTTCTTCAGCCTTATAGACACTCTTTTGTAGATGTATATCTTAATTATACTCTTGTACCTTGCAAGACGTTGGAAGAACATAAAAATGTATACAGCAAGTAGTAGTTACCTTCTATAAGTATCAATTACAGCTCAACTTTAAAAAGTGTTAGTTAGCAAGGGAATTACTCCTTAGGATTTTTAGTTGCACAAAATTATTTGAAAATAGACCCAGACGAGGTTTAGACAATAATGAAGCAGCCAAAGCCAGTAAACCTGACAGAAGTCAGAAGTTCTGTTGGAGCTTGCCAAGATCTCCATAAGAGCATATATCATCTTTCACGTTTTGCAGACCTGCTGCATAGTTTGACCAAGAGAGGGGTGAAGTTTAACTAGATGAAGACTCAAAAACAGCCCTCAACACGTTGAAGAAGAAGATATTTGAAGCACCTATGTTGGGACTTAGACTTGCAAAGCCTTTCGATATTTTGGCCTGATGTGATTTCAGGAGTTATCTTAGATTACCCAACTTACAATAAAGTGTTTTAACCATTGCATGAAGTCATGAAGCATTGGAGGCCATATATTCTAGGTAATGAAAAATTTAACTAGACGAAGACTCAAAAACAGCCTTCAACACCTTGAAGAAGAAGATATTTGAAGCACCTATGTTGGGACTTAGACTTGCAAAGCCTTTCAATATTTTGGCCTGATGTGATTTCAGGAGTTATCTTAGACTACCCAACTTACAATAAAGAGTTTTATCTATTGCATGAAGTCATGAAGCATTGGAGGCCATATATTCTAGGTAAAGAAAAAATTTCCACACATATCATAAGCCTCTTCAATTTCTGCTAATGCAGACAAAACTGCAGCAAGCATGCCATATGAAACAGAAGCCCTATTTGCGACAATTTAGCCTTGTTATACAATATAAGAATGGGGTAACCAACAAGATAAAAATGTTGTCCTCGCCTCCTCAAGAGATATCAGCTATAATGGTTGTACTACATTTCTAGCACTTTCTTCACGGAGAATGTAGAAAGTAATACAAGGCAGATGGAGGGTCCTTTGGTAAAAGCATCGAGCAGGGAAACTTGAAGTCTGATTTTTTTTTGGAACAAGATACAAAATGTTGTCCTCACCTCCTCCAATCATAAAGGTTGCATTTTTAAGTCAAAAAAGTTTTGAGTTGAAGTAAATCAGTGCAAGACTGAAGCAACAGAAAGCTTGGAGAAGTTGAGAAAAATTCTGAAAAATGAGTTTTTTGGAGCCATTATGAGTTCAAAATGTTCACACAACAATGAGACTGGCGATCTTGTTGTCATGCTCCATGCTCCAATTGAATTTGCCATCCAATTGATTCTTCGGTATGGCTCCTTATTCATATCCTGATTTATTGACTTGAAGATGTTAAAGATTGCGATTTAAAATTACAATGCCCAAAATTGATTATGAAAGACATCGGAATATTTGAAAATTTTGTGATGTGTACAACATAATTTACCATATTATTCTTGATTGGTTGATGAAAGTTTATAATCCTGGTTGGATTCAGTGACATTGGCTGATCATTTTCACAAAAATTGAAATCGACTGCATAGATATTAGTGAAGTGGCATACTGATATTGACATGCCCATATGCATTGTGAAGAGTTGAATCTCTTTTCTTGGTTCAGGATAATTGTAAAACCCTCAATCTCGAAATCTTGGTCCAAATAGAAGCAACCATGACAAGTTTAAAACAAAAAGTCCAGTAAATATTATGGGGGTGATTGGAAATAATGTTTATTTTGGAGTTTCATCCTAAATGGTTCTCTTGGTCATGTAATAATATGGTTTATATAACAATGTACAACAGTTGTGTTCTGTTAATAAATGCATCATTTATGTTTGTAATTAATGAGTCTAGTGGTCAAGGTCAATGGTACGTATGGGAGTGGAAGGTCAAAATGCATTCCTTGTCCTGTGAAGGGTCATGATTGATGTGCTTTTATCCAGAAAGAGATATTGCAATGTTGGATCATTCCTCCCAAACATGCATTGTTGATCATACTGTTTATTCATGGTGGTCAACCCTATTCTTAAATGCGTTGCTGACTTGTTTATTATTTGCAGTAAACTTAAGATTTCCGACAAACTCTAACAAACTCATCCAAATAGAAACTGTTTCATAAACTCTGGTAGATACTCACCACTAATAGGAACGACAATTGCATCAAGCTCTGCCACTTGCTCCAAGAGTTCCAGAGAGATTGTACCTTGCCCACTGCAGAGCTTACAGATATGCTTTAATTCTATAGATATGTTCCAAAAAAATAGAAGTTGAGCAATATATCATTGAGTATTTTGACATTTCTCAAATATCCTGGAACCTAATTTCCACTGGCATTTTATGTATCCTCTGTCAATTATTTTCAACCTCAAATACAATGTTTTGGTTTTATTTTTAGCCCACATCTCCCCCAGATCAAAGATGGGATTGCTGGGTAGTCCAGTATAAAATGCTATATTTGACTCCAATGTTGTTTATTAGTAGCTCCATCTTAGAATACAATAAACAGAGAAGGTGCTCAAAATATTGTATTTAGCCAAATGAAGTACCAAAAGGGGAATTTTACCTTATAATGCGTCCATCATTATATGGGTGGATCAATAATGCACCAGTTTCTTCCTGTACCTTAGCAGCCACATTCTCTCTTGACTGGATTGTTGGTTCACACCAAATAACCTGTCCCCCATAACGTCTAACATTTTCTACTTTACATGTTGGAGCATTTTTGGGGATTACAATATAAGATGGAATGCCCCGCAATTTTGCAGCCAAAGCCAATGCTGCTGCATGATTGCCACTTGTTACAAAAATAATGAAAGAATAAGACCTTCATAAACATACATATAATTCGTTATAATTAACATATTTCTTAATTCTTTCTCTATTCATTTATATGAATTTGGAAAAAATATGAGGGATCCCATTTTCTTCCGAGGTTATATATCAGCAAATAGCATACACAACTTCCAGTTTTTGCACAATAAGATACCTGCTGTGAGTCACAACTCCCCTGTCTGCCAAATCCACTGGAAGAGAAAACACAGCATTGCAAGCACCTCTAAATTTGAAAGCTCCTCTGAAGGCAACCAGAATGAAATTGTCAACAGTCCAATCCTATGTTGCAACCATAATAAAATACCGTTCCAAAGAGATAATGACTTCATAGGAATAGGGTTGTTGATGCTCTAAATAAAGAATCTTGAAAATTTGAAATCACCAAACACAGGAAAGTAGGATAGATGGATATATTGGGAATAGCAACTATATTCATTATACCGTCATGAACTATGAAAAGAAGAGCAATTGTGTTGCCACAATGAAGAGAAATCACCATGAGAACTGCTGGACACAAGCTCTTATGGCCCGTGATAATATGGCCCCCAAAGCATGTGGGCAGAATATAATAACCCATGCCTAGGGACTGGGCCCATGTTTGTGTCGCAAGGATGTGGGTCTATAGAAAAATCATCATTGATCAAGCCAAAAAAAACCAAATGAAATCTTGACTGATACTCTTTTGTTCAAGAATTATTCAAGCTCACCAATTGTCTTACCCCTTCTGGAAGATTTCACATTTGAAGAAAAGTGACCTTCCAGCAAGAATGTTTAAAGATGACGAAGAAAGAACTGGTGTTTTATTTATATATGGTCCAATACGAGCTCTAGCTTCTTGTATCGATAATATATCTACAGCATAATTTCCCTGCTGTTGGTGAATTTTCAAATCTGTCACAATTGTTGCTGTTTCCATCTACAATCAAACAAATTGAGAACAAGAAAGGACCACTTATGACAAGGCCAAAACATGTAAAGAATGCCTACTCAAAACAGAAACGATATGTACATTTAATGTAATAAACTATCTCAAAATCCATCAGCAAGGATCACCAGATATGAAAGAACAACTTCCTTTAATGATGTAAGGATAAAGTCAGACAACAATTATGAATCTCAAACCCACATATAACGAATATCTTCCATGAAATAGCAAATTGAACCTCTCATGGGACTAGAATTTATGCACATTGTTGATGTGATTTTTGACTAGAGGAAATTTTGTCAACATTATTGCTTCTACTAGAGGAAACTCCAAACTACTATTGTCTATAGACAAAATCACTGGGCTGTAGCCAAGAGAAATAAAACAAGGTGGAACTCTTCCCTGTAACAATGTGATATCCAGAGTTACAATGCTTTGAAGCTAAGATAAATAATAATATATCTCAAGAAACACCTATGTGCAGTTGGATGCTGATTATGCCACCATAAAATAATCAATTTTGTGCTTCAGCAATTGTTAAGAATTGCAATTTTCACACAGCAACTGTTAAGAACTGCAATTTTTATACTATTGAAATAATTAGTAGACCAAATTCAGTAAAAAAAGATTAATTATCTGCCTTCATGATTCAAGCAAAAGGATTCAAAAATATACATTTCAAATGCAGAATCTTCTTGTATAATGATATTTGGCTCAAACATGTCCCAAGTAGAAGGAACAAGAATCCATAAAGAAAGATGAATGAAATGATGAAATGGTTTTAATTACATCCACGAGACCAAATGGTCTATGGGACCACCAATTGCACCAACCACTTAAAGATTTGCGGGCTGAATGGTATCTTTTAAAAGGCTGCTCCTCCTCTTGTTGATTTGAGTTAACATCTCCCCCAATTTTTAATTCTATTTTCCTCAAATAGCTCCACCATGGAACTGACTCTTAAAGTTTCCTCATATTTGGCTCGGATATCCATGTACATTGGACAATCAAGAATGAAATGTTCCTCTGTTTCAACTACCCTTGTATTGCATATCACACAAGTCCTCTCTTCCCATTGTTCCTTAGGCGATGTCCACCTCCCCGTCTCACATCTAAGCCTGTGAGAGCTAGTCCTTATTTGAGCAATAAGGATCTTTTCCCTCCATTTTATTTCAGCCCCTATATATGCTTTTTCACAGTGTTCATAAGTCAGATTGAACTTTGTAATATAGTGTTGACATTTCCTACTAGTTTTCTTTCTCCACGTCGTTGTTCTAAACTTTTCATTCACATACCTTTTTATGTCTTTGTTAAGGTTTGGGCATTTGCTTAGACTGATATCCCATCTACTCATCCATTTGTGATTCTGCTTCATCCACATATTCTTTCGTCTATGCAACTCTTCATCTCTTGCAACCCTAGGCCACTTGTCGGTTTTCATGTTTTCAATTTTTTTCAAATAACATATGAGCCTGGTCATAGCGGTTGCTTCTAGAGGGAAAGTACCTGTTTAGCCAAGATGATTTCATAAGGAACTATAGCCTTGATTCTAAAATTGTTTGTTATTAGGCATTTTTGGATCCTTTCTATTTGTCTCCATTTCGAACTTGCCATTCCACTAGCCCATATCTCACAACCATACAACATTATCGGTGTGACTAGTAACCCAAATAGGACCATGGTGGTCTTCCAATCCCATAACTCAGCATTCTTACACCTGTTTTGGAGCACATAAAGAGCTCTCCCCCTCCTTGTATTCTCTTCATCCTACAAGTATCCCAATTGAGTTTGTTGTGAAAATCAAGGCCAAGGTACTTGTATATTGACACCACTTCAAGACACTCTCCCGCAAGCCGAAAGTCGAGATGTTGAATATGAGAGAAAATCAGAGGCAAAATTCAGCAACAATCAGGAATGTGTATCTATGGTAGGATGGTCAAAAAGGAGATGACTAAGCATCTACCTCAATCTTAGCAACATCTATCCTATGTTGCCAGGAAACGGAAACGGAAACGGTACGAAATGCAGAAACGGCAATTTTCAAAAAACCTTGGATACGAAACGTTACGGGAAACGTCTGTACAATATATTATTAAAATATGTGTGTGTGTGTGTGCGTGCATAGTACTCATTTTAAAATTGTACTCCATACACCATAAGTGATAAGAATAACTGATAAAACACTCAAAATATTTTGTATTCATTGAAATTATACATTATTATCATGTATACTTATCTCTAGGAGACTAGGACGTTTCGAAGGAGTTTCCGTTTCCGAAACGTTCCGAAACGGAAACGGGGGCCCTAGGCGTTTCCTGGTAACAGAGTCTATCACATCAAAATTGTACAATTACACCTAAGATCAACAAGTGGGTTTACGAAAATATACCTTTCAAATGCCAAAACAGTTCTGATTGAAGTTGGTTGACATGGCATGTGGCAAGAGAACGGAGCAGGAATACACAAAGAAGGATATGGAAGATGAGAGAAAACAAGAGGTAAACCCCAAGCACAATTGGGAACAGAAATCAGTAGTATTATGGTATAAACAAAGAAGATGGCTAATCATCCAACTCAATGCCTAAGGGTAAGAACTTTGAGGTATTGGATGTAGAAGAACAGGACCAAGAGAAAAACAACAAAGGTAATTGACTGAGAATGAGAAGAGTGTAGACACAGTAGAGGGAAGATGCTTTGATCCATTAGTGAAGAAGGATTGGCCAGTTTGAAATCTAGTTGGTTAGGACATGCAGGATTTTTTAAGCCTGGGTTTCTTATCTTACTAGTAGAGAATGCTCAAGCTGAACTGGTTTTATCAAAACCCTCTGATTTCGAGATTAAGGAAGGGAGAATGCTAAGAGGAAATTAGAGGAGCGGTCTATGGAACCAGACATGAGGTTATTGCCCATTAAGAAACATCCTCCTTAGAAATGGAGTAAATTGAAGTCTATTCCCTTGCAACGGCATGGTAAAGAGCTGGTGGATTCAACCTTCAATCATTGAAATACTAAAAGGAAATTTGTGAGTTCTCTTTAATCTTGTATATCTTGTTGCCTCTATTTCTTTTCTTTTGCAATGGATGAAGTATTCGTGTTATATTTCTTGTTAAATACAGAAGTTCATTTCCGAGGATGAAAATCAAGTCTCATGGAAACAACAAAAAAACGAGCATAAAATTGTATGGAGAACTCTTGTATAGCACCTTACATAATGGAGAGTGATAAACCAAACAATACACAAAACTAGAACCCGTGTTTGAGTACCTATTGATGTTCAAGAATATTATTGATATGAGAAAACAAAAAGAAAATAGTTAACATAAAAAGCTCAAACATTTTCATAACTTAAGGAAAGAAAATTCAAAAGTACAATGCAATAATACAATTTGCTCTTTTGGAACTTAGAAAGCGTGGAGGCTAAAACATTGAGTTTTAATACATGCATCCTGTATTTGGTCACTGCACCAGCAATACCTGATTCTTTTGGAATTACAGTGTTCGTCAGGTTGCTTAACCAGCTTCCCAAAGCATTTATTATTTTAGAATTCGTTCCACCAAATTGAGCCAAGTTCTTGGAGGCTTCCACTACTACATTATTTAGTTTATAAATCTCATCCATCTTGTCTTGATTAAAATCATCAACTTTGAATAGCTCTTCTTTGACCAGCTTGTTGAATTGTTCCTTGATTTCATTCACTGTATTCCTTTGGGAGGAATTTTCTTGAAAAAGATCACAACGGAGAACTTTGAAATCGGCAAAGATCTCATCCTTTAGAGATTTGCCTTTTTGTATGAAGTTCTGCAAATCCGTTGTGCTTTCTTCCAGTACTTTGAGTCTCCACTCAACACTATGGGACCAAGTTTGAGAAATATTATCTTTTGAGCTATCAAAAAAATTTTCAGACAGAAGAATCTTCTCATCGATCAATGCCATCATTCTCTGTCAAAAATATTTTCACATAGAAGAATCTTCTCATCGGTCAGTGCCATGATTCTCAAATCTTGAATCAAATCAGCCTATAGTTTGGCTTCCTTTTCAATATTCTCAATTCCATAATCCAATTGCTTATGGGCTTCCACCAAGCTCTCATACAATTTATATCCCTCATCAATGCATTTCATCTCATTAAGTAGCAATTTCTCTACCCAAGCTTCTCTAACTTTACCTCTTTGAGTGTGCTTGTGGATTTCAGAAATGGCTTTGATGTAAGAAGAGAGAGTTTGAACTTGTTCCTCTGATTGTTCATGTGTCTATTGTCCCTTTTCCACTCTCTCAATAACTCTCGAAATCGTTTCTCTTAAGTTGTGCACATTTCCTTCAGGAGTAGCCTCTCCAAGTGAAATTCTTGTTAATTCATAGTCTTCCATAGTGATCTCATTTTCATTTTTACCAATTGTGGGCTTTGCAATTTCAACAAACTGGTGATCTGAAGTGTCAGATACGAGGCAGGAAGTTACCTTGGTTTTCTTGGGGGCTGGAGTACCAAGGAGAGCAACTACAACATCATAATCAGGAACAACAATCTTGGATTGTGTTTTTCTTTTCTTCTCAACCAATGGTTGAACCCAAGAAAAGGAAGTGTCAGTGATATCCTCAACAATTGAACTCGCACCAAGCAGATTGAGGGTGAGTGGAGGAGAAGGAGCCCGTGTAGGAATGATTTCCATAGAAGGGGATTTTTCAGCTGAAACTTGTGGTGAAAAAGGATCTCTTCTTATAGCCAACTTTTGCCTTAGACTACTCCCTCTAGCTATGTCCTCATTAGGAATTTCTGTAAGTTCAACTTCTTCACCTTCCTCTTCTAGATCAGCTCTTGGAATCCGCACATAAATTTGTGTATTTTGTTGTTATTGAGATGAGGAAGAAGGCATATCTTCTTGAGAAGCAATGGATTTGTCAGAACCCTTGAATTCTGCTAATTTCTTCATGAACCACTTCTTAATTCTTAGGAGAATAGGTGTAGTGAGATCATCAATATTATCTTTCTCCTTTTGAGACCAATCAATGATGGGGAGGGGAGTATGTTGAATGGATTTCTCATATTTTGGTTCATACATGTCATATCCATCATCAATCATACCCTTCAGTACCTGATACAACTTGAAACTCTGAATTTGCCTTCCAAATGATCTTTTCCTTACCTCAAATTCATCATCACAATCTTCCCAATAATCTTCAATGGTAAGAACATGTGAATATGATGCTAACAACCAATTAATGAAGTGCTTACTATCAAATGATGATCTCTTAGAAAAAGGATGCATATTAAATGAAGCAATTGTCCTTTCAACATTTTGAGCATCAATACCTGACATGCAAATATAATTTCCAAGAGTTAAGGGAAATTGGATCCTGAAACCTTCTTATCCCTGCGGTTCTATCTAGGATATCCAATTGTCTACATAGCTCGATCGGGATGAGTTTATCACTGTAATAGATTGGAAGCTTATAAGGAACTCCTTCAAACCCTGTAACTTTGATATGGGAGAACCTCTTAAATTGGATGAAAACAAGTGCAAATTGGGTCACCTCGTTGTTTTGCTTCTTAATAAATCCAGTTGATGGAGCATCCCTACAAATGCCTCATTATAAACATGGTGAATGCATCATTCACGCTTCTGAAATGAATCTTGCTACTTTCATGATTCAGTTGAGTGTAGCACTCATAAATGGTTTTGGAGAGATTGTCTTCCATGACTCAAAAGACCCACCCAAATTCTATACCCTACAATTGTGTACATCAGATATGAAGTCATGTAAGATGACTTAGTGTTATCCAATTGGGTGAGTTGTTTAGTTAGATTTTCACAAATGATCTCTCCTCGGCTTAAAGCCTATTTACCCTCACATATCAAGTTATTGAAGATGCTCATCCAGTTATGTGTAATGTCCCCTTTTCCCACCTAAGAGCTAGAAATTGGTCTTCTTGCCATTCCTTTTCCATGGAAAAGAAGCGAAAATGAAAGAGAAGACCCTTGAGCATCTTTATAATATGTTTTATCTAATATTTTTATATTTCCTTTAGTGTTTTCTTGAATTATACGAGTCGGCCTTTTCTAATTGAGCATTGGCGCCAAAAATAGAGGATATAAAAAAAGATTAGAGACATCATTTGCAACTAGTCTTAGTGCATTTTATTCTACTTGGGCATTGAGAGCTTGTTGCTCCTTGTTCATCCACTTGAGGACGAAAACCCTCTTGTGAGGCTTCATTGAAGGACGAAAACCCTTCATCATTGATTGGTCTTGAAGTGAAGAGTTGATTTGAAGATATATTTGTAATTTCCAGCTAGTATTTGAATTATTTAGGGTGGAGCGACCTACCTTGGGTAGGGTTTGGAACTATTGGTGAAGAATTTGAGAAATCTGGTTTCATAATCTGATTTGTAATATTTTTAAAGGCCGAAATCTGAAGTTTGATGAATTTAGAGGGTTTCTAGACCCATATTTCATATTTTTCTTGTGGCTGCAATTTCCAGTTCATATTTAATTTCCAACAATGTATTCTTCAACATTTCTTTGTGATTTTGGCTTCTAATATTCCATAAAATATATAAAAATATTGGCAAGTTGGTTTGTGGTGATTTTTGGCATTTTTGGTGATAGTTCAAGTCGCTGATTTTACTCTTTCAGTCTGCTGCAATTTAAATTTCAAATCTGCATTTGGTGTGTTTGGTTAAAACCCTCAAAAGGGTCATTACAGTGGTATTAGAGCACGGATCTTCAAAGGCCTAGGGTTTCAATCGAAGAATTCAAGTTTAAAGAATTGATGGCAGGCTGAACCATAACCCACAAGTCCGAGGAAGTAACAACGATGCATGGAAGGGTAAGATCTCTAATTTTGACAGCACTAACAAACCTTCGTGAGATCATGGTTGTCGAAATTGGAGGAACATTGGCAAACAAACCCTATGTGTGTGGAGGATGCCCTTGAATTCATCCCTTGTCATTTGGAAGGGATAGCAAAAGATTGGTGGTACCATGTGTTAGAAACCCAAGGAGACTAATCAATTTGCTTCTTTGACGATTTCAATCAAAGGATCATAGAAAGGTTCAATGTGCAAGCTTGCAAGGATGAGCAAGGTAAGAAATTTTCATTGGTGGAAGATGTTCATATGTCTTCTAATGATTGCTCGCATGATAGTGAAGTAACAAGTGATGGAGTCATAGAATTTGAACCAAAGGAAGAAAAAAAATCAGATCTACAGGTTGGGAGAGAGAGCTTGGTGGTAGGAAACCTTTGTCCTAATAGATGTGAGGACAATAAGCTTGCTGGAATTTTTATAACAGCAGGTCATCTCAGCCCTATGAAAGCTCAAGAACATGGAAAAATTGTCAAGCAAGCATCAAGCAAAGAAGAAGGTAAAAGGCTCTTGGTTGTTCATGATATCCCTTTGCTTTTTAATAGTTACATGGGGCAAGATACAAAAGGATTTTGGAGGCATAAGCAAGAGGATGTTGAAAGGGTTTCATGCATAAGTATCATTGCTAGCATGAAGAGGCTAAAAGATATAGTGAAGGTAAGCAGCCCGGGATCTAGAAACAACTTGATTGATTGTCTAGCATGATACTACACAAAATGGTGGACCTATTTTGCAAAGGAGCCTCAAGAAGGACACCAAGAAAGCGAAAGATCACGAAGGTAAGATGTTTTTGAATGCTGATTTAAACTTAGAATTTGAGTGTTATGGGCAACCCTCGGCATGAAGGTATTTCAATTTTTGCCTATGCACCTTTTCAGATTTTCTACCATAGTTGGATGGTTAGGAGTACTCATGTTTCATATATGTTGTATTGTAATGCCCCCTTCTTGGGACATTTTTGAAATTAAAGACTTGAAGACCCTCAACCCATTCTCTTTTTCATGGGCTTGAGGATTGAGCTTGAAGATGATCCAAAGATGTCTTTTGTCTATTTTGTGACCCCTTGACATGCCTAGCGCTACAAGTGGGAGTCTCTTTAGTTATTTTAATGTGCGCATGTGCGCATACGTTGTTTGCTTTTATTATTTAATTAAAAATAATAAAGTGCACATAGTCTTAATTTAGTAGAGACTTTATTTTATAATGAGAGTTTATGTTTTCCTCCAAAAGGGAAAAGGTCAATCATTGGATATTGCACCCTTAACTATATAAAAGGAGGTCGCATTTCCTCTAGTGGGGTTATGTTGGTTGCTCATTTGATTTCACTCCATGCTTGGAGTATTGGGATGTATGCCCTAGTTCTTGCATTGTGCTCTCTCTCATTGTAAGCTTCATTTGGATTCATTGTTGAAGACTCTCAAGTAAATTTCAGATCTGTCATTATTGCTTGAGTTATTTCAGATTTTGGCGCCAAGTTTGGAGTGTGAAAGTCATTGGTATTGCTCCTTTTATTTCTGCTATTATTGCCGCAATTATTTTTACCATAGTGACTTGGATTGGTGATGATTTGATCATGTTTTGATGCCATAAATGCTAGATCTGAAATCTGCCATGTGTTATTAAATATTTCAGAGCAAGGGGCTAATATTTTGGTGTGTTTGGAGGCTAGGAAAGAGCTGGAAATTATTTAATTAATTTTCCCTAACCCTAGCGACTGGTTTTCAGATTTCAGGGGCAGATTTGAGTGGGTTTCAGTGTTCAGAAAATTCAGTTTGTTAGTTCATTTGAAAGCTCGTGATTTCTACTTTATTGTGTAATTCGTTTCATGCCAAAACTCCAAGTATTTTGTGAGATATTAATTTTTAAAGTTTCAATTGTTCTGGGTAATTAATTAATTAATTAATTAATTGTTGTTAAAAATCAGATATGGATGTTATTAGAGTTCTAATTAGTTCTCTCATCTAACCCACCACTTTGGCATACTTCAATCTTAATTTGGGTTGTATTATTGTCAACATTGGGTTATTTGAGGTCGGACTACGAAGATCCAATCTTCCTAGGATCGATTTTGTTAATTAATTAGAAGGATTAGGGAAAAAGTAATTTTATAATGTTTGGGAGTTGATTTGATGCCCTAAATGTGTTGGGCGAGCTACTTTTTAGGAAAAAATTAGGGTTTTGTGTTATTGTCGAAATCTGATTTTTGCATATTATTATTCAGATTTTTTTTTGGCCTAATATCTAAAATTTCTACTCATTTGGACTTCTCTAGCCAAAGATATTAATTTTGGAAAATTAAAACAGTTGGGGTTTGAATATTAATTATTTTCCAGCAATGTGTGATCAGATTTATGTTATTTCATAACTTGTCTTAGAAGGGGACATTACATGTATCCTCTTTTGTCACCAATGATTGAACACCTTTGTGCACATCATTCTTCATGGGGTAAGGAGTCTCATAGGTGGTTAACCCATGATCCCATAATAATGAGAAAGCTAGAAAGAATGGAGTGGATGCGCAGCATTCTTAATATAAAATATGGCACACATCACCCATCCCGGGTGAAGAGTCTTCTTCATGACCAAAGGGACACCATCTTTATAAAAAATGGCAATATGCATCAGTTTATTAGAGAAGAATTGGCAAGAAGGATGGAGCCAAACAAAGTTGGAGCCAAAAGAAGGCTTCATAGTCACCATAACTTATGGAGCATATACTCTTTACACAAGGAAGATACCGCAGCTCGCTATTCCCATGAAAAGGTATGTGTTTTGCATTGACTTCCTTGTTTTAAGTTCAGCTAAGGAACCAATAGTTGTTGGGGTTCAAGGGCTCCAAACTTTGGGGGAATTAACCCTCAAAATCCACAAGAAAGGATTGAAGAGCCACTGACAAAATGAAGAAGTCGGAATTTTTGAAATCAGCCATGGAAATGGTAGTCATGCTAAGCAAGGAAAATCTGATTTTATTGCATTACCAGCAGTAGAGATGGGACTAATTTTAGCTGAGAATACAAAGAGGAACATTGCAAACAACATCATGAGGAGGATAAAGAATGAAGGGAAAATGAAATGTAGTCATTGGAGCAATCACACCCATACATGTGTAAAACAAGATGGTACACTTCTGATTGCATATTTTCAGTTCCTCTAGAGCAATTTTCAGTTTCTATAACCTACAATTCATATGTGGACCTCATATTTGGTAAGTACTTAAAGGAATTTGTGCTTGTTTCTTTTGATGATGTCTTGAGATATAGCAAAGCATGGGTGAAACATCTACAACACCTTAACATAATGATGAGTGCTTTAGGACAGCAGTCCTTGCAAAGAAATTTAAATATGGATTTGGTTGGAGCAAAATGTGGGACCAAGGGTTTATCATGGTGCCTCGAGGGGTACATGTGGAGCAACAAGGATACATGCCACACTTGGTTGGCCTCCTTCCATCTCCATTTCACAACTTAGAAGATTCCTTGGGTCTAAGAAGGGTTTTCCACATATTGTTGCCCCTCTAACTGATTTAACTAAGAGGGAGGTACTCCGCTGGTCGCTTCTAGCTCAAGAAACATATGATCAACTCAAGAAGGTAATGTATTTGTATCAAGTGTTTGTTGTACCTGATTCTTCTTTTACATTTATGGTGGAATTCAGTGCATCCTGTGAAGGGATATGGGTTGTTCTAGTGCAAAATCAGCATCTTGTTGCATTGGAAAACAAAGAACTCAAGAGACATGAGCTGAATCTTCACAATTATGATGGGAAGGTGATGGCCATTATGCATGGATCAGCAATATACAAGCCTTTGGTTCTTGACCTTAGACATGTCAAGAGGAAAAACATTACAGCAGCGGATGTCTTATCTTGGAAACCAGCTCCTCATATGAATCCGGAAGGGTCTTCACAAGGAGTCGAGGATTTGGAGCAGCTAAGTTTGTATGGGATTTCAGCTGAAGATGGTGAGTTTGTGGTACTTGTTTGGGTACCTAATACTTCTACATCTATCATATTACTAAAGCTCACATGGGTTTGTCATATTTGCATCATTTTTATGCTGCTGATCACAATAATTTCAGTCACGAACAACGGTGTCCATGTGCAATTTAAGAAGGTTTCCTTGCATGACAAGGATAGTGGTGAAGCTCCACTAGTGAAGACACTCTCCCAAGCCACCCTAGTGCTAAATTGGATGGAATCCCAGGTGACTTACTGCTGTTATGATTTATTTTCAGCCTACATGCAAGCTATGTTGAATGATGTTCTCATGATCCGGATAGAAGGCTCCATTGAGGGAGAACATGTAGGTATAGGTGATGGAATGAGTAGACTCCAAGCATGGGATTTTGATATTGGGTATGTGAAGGGAAAGCATAATGTGGTTGCGATACTCTATCAAGGATGCCACCTTCACCATTGGAGGATGAATATCTTCAAAAAGAAGAAGTCGGGCAACGGATGTAATGAGTTTGCAATTGCTTGAGGACAAGCAATTTTGGGAAGGGAGGACTGTAATGTCCCTTTTACCCACCTAAGAGCTAGAAATTAGTCTTCTTGCCATTCCTTCTCCATGGCAAAGAAGCGAAAATGAAAGAGAAGACACTTGAGCATCTTTATACCAAGTGTTTTAAAAATCGGTCAAACCGGAATCGAAACCGGCCGGTTTGACCGGTTTAACCTTTTTTTGCATGAACCGCTCAAGAAACCGGATCGGTTGATCGGTTTGTACGGAACCGCCATTTGGGCTAAAACAGATCAAATTGGTCCGGTTTCGTCCTAAACCGGCCGGTCCAACCTGTTTTTCCTTATACGGCGGCGACTTTAAAAATACAGTTTTTAATTGTTTTTTTGTATTTTTTATTGTCTCTAAACCCTAATTTGGTGTTATAAATACCCCCTCTATTCACTTCACACCTCTCTCATTGAGCATTTGTGAGCATAAGATTGAAGAGTTTATTTTTTTTGTAGTGAGCTTGGAAGTTGGAAGTTGGAGGCTTAGAGCTTGTTTGCCATTTGCTTGTGGGCTCTTTGTGGTGATATTGGCATCCATTTGTGAGCACCTCACCTCTATTTGTGAGCACCTCTCTTATTTGCAAGGATTTGGAGGATTGGGGCAACATTGAATACTGTTCATTTGGAGTGAGTTTGGGCATTGTTTGGCATCAAGTGTGGGCTCTTTGTGGTGGCATTTACATCTACATTTGGAGTGTGGGCTCTTTGTGGTGCCATATACAAGCTTGGAGCATTTCTTCACCTCATTTGTGTGCACATTGAAAGGTATGTTACATTTTAAACTTGCCCCTTATTTGTAAATTTTATTAAATAAGAAATACGAAATTTATTTTGTTTTTATTTGCATTTTCAGATTTGTTTGCATTTGCAATGGCCCTCCAAAACAAAAGACCCTACATGGAACCATGCAGACGTAATTGATGATCAAGTTTTTTGTAAATATTGTAAGAAACACATCAAGAGGGGGATTCATAGGTTGAAACAACACTTGGCTGGTCAAAGAGGTCAAGTTACCCCATGTGATGCACCTGATATTGATGTCATTAGGTTGGAAATGAAAAGCATGCTTGAAAAATATATAGAAGAGAAGGCTAGACAAAAAGAGATGGAAGCTGAAATAGGGAGGAGGGAACATGCCTTGAGTGTTGAAGGGTCTTGCTCGACCCTTTGAAGTGGTGATCATTAGAGACCCCTTTCGGTATATGCCTCCCCCATCCACTCATAGTCAAGAAAACCAGCCTCAAAAAAAAAAGAAAAACCATTCAAAGTTTTTTTCCATCTTCCACACTGCAATCGCTAGTGCCTCCATGCCAACACAAAATCAGTCCACCTTGGATAACCATTGGAAGAAGCAATACAAAGAAGCAGCTTTTGAGTACATTGCTAGATGGTGGTATGATGCAGATATCCCTTTTAATGTTTCTCGCTCACCTTATTACCAGCCGATGTTTGATTCCATTGTTGTTGCTGGTAAGAGCTTCTAAAGGCCATAGTATGCATGACTTGAGAGGATCACTTTTGAAGAAAGAAGTTACATCCATAGATGAATATTTGAAAGGTTGCAAAGTTTCATGGGCCAAAATAGAATGCACTATCATGTTAGATGGATGGAGTGATGACAAGAACCGCACAACAATAAAAAATTTTGCCTCTTGTCCACAAGGTACAATATTTTTGAAATCAGTAGATGCATCTGATAGGGTGAAAGATGCAAATTTATTGTTTGAGCTTTTGGATGAGATTGTTTTAGAGGTGGGGGTGGAAAATGTTGTACAAATCATAACAGATAATGCCTCTAACTATGTTCTTGCTGGTAAGATGTTAGAGGCCAAACACAAAACAATATTTTGGACTCCATGTGCTTTGCACATTGCATAGACCTCATGCTTGAGGATATAGGGAAAAAAGATTGGATCAAGAACACTGTAGAGCATGGCAAAAGCATCACCAAATACATCTACAATCACTCATGGGTATTGAACCTAATGAGGAAGAACACTGAGGGCAAAGAACTTGTTAAACCAGCCATCACGAGATTTGCAACAAACTTCCTCACATTGTAATCTCTTATTTCCCGACAAAACTTGAAAAGGATGTTTTCAAGTGATGAATGGAATGCATCAAAGTGAAGCAGAAAATAGGATGGGAAAAACACAAAGAAGAAACTTTTTGATAATTTATTTTGGAAAAAAACAGCAGAGATTGTGAAAGTTGTCGAGCCTTTTGTTAAGGTGTTGCGGTTGGTGGATGGGGAAAAATTATCCATGGGCTATAGTTATGAGGCTATGGATCGTGCAAAGGAGCAGATATAGGGCAGCATACAAAAGACAGGGTAACTAAGTATGGGCCTATATGGGAGATCATAGATAATAGATGGAACAATCAACTCCATCGGCATATACACGTAGCTAGGTATTTCTTGAACTCAAAATATTATTATAGAGCTCACCTTGGAGAAGATCAAACAG
Source organism: Taxus wallichiana var. yunnanensis (assembly GCA_018340775.1). Classification (NCBI taxonomy): domain Eukaryota; kingdom Viridiplantae; phylum Streptophyta; class Pinopsida; order Cupressales; family Taxaceae; genus Taxus; species Taxus wallichiana. The sequence continues at coordinate 333,737,559 of CM031242.1, forward strand.
AGAAGTAAAAGATGGTTTATACGAGTGCCTGTGAGCGCATGGTCCTTAATGAGATGCAACAACTTGAGGTTCACCGACAAATCAACTTCTTCAGCAGAGCCGAGGTACCTTTGGGAAAAACCTTACAAAGATTGCAAGGGATGTGGACCAACTAGGTAAGAAATTCTAAGTTTTTTGAAGTTCATTTGATTAAAAATTTTAATGAATAATCATGAATTTTTAGCATAAGACAATCTTTATCTAATTTGTTGAATTATGCTTTAACCTTTAAGTTATAAGTTTTTGTTTTACTTTTAATTTTTAACTGTTTTTAACTTTTTATCATCGCTTTACTAATTAAACATTTACACTTTTTATCACAAAGACATTGGTGGGATTCGTTTGGTAGTCGGTGTCCTCAATGCAAAAGTTTGCAATTAGGATCCCGAGCCAAACTTGCAATTCTTTGCGAGCGGCGCAATCGGTTCGCTTTGAGCGGATTCACACGAAGAAGAGAAACCGTTTGGAACAACAACGGTTGAATGATCTTGTCTTTGTGCGGTACAACCTTCGGTTAAGGCGCAACCAGTTGTTGAACCGAAGACCTGATCTCGAGCATATTGTCTCGGATGATATAGATCCAACCTCAGAATGGGTAGAGGAGAGTCAGCCAACAAAGTTTGATCCCGATGACTTGGGGTGGATGGGTTTGGATCAAGAATCTGATGAGCCATTAGCAGCACCGCCGCCATCGTCACGAGACACAACAAGCACTAGTCACACTCGTGCTACTCCCGACCCCATGCCAATACAGTTGTTGCAGATGTACCTGAGGATTTGGATGAGTTCGAGTCAGAGCCAGAGGCTAGTGATGATATTGATGAGGATGACCTTGAGGATCTCATTTCCAGTAGCAGTGTAGAGTTTGATGATTGATCATTGATGTCATCTAGTTAATTCTAGAGTTTTGTAACTTGTAGTATTTGTAATGTATCAATGATCATAGATGTTGTTTTTTCTGAGTCTCGAACTATGGAGGCCATTTGAGCCTCATTGTTTATGTATTTTGTTTCGAATCTCATCTATGATATATGTAGTGTATTGACTTGAAGTTCGTCTATTTTGCTATAAACACCTTTCTTGCATATATATAAGAGCAAACTTTGCATATTTTGTGTGTAATTGTAGGAATCATGGTTTTTAACCTTTCAAATATATTATTTTCATTAAAAATCTAAAAATTATATATTTTTAGTAAACTATTCATTAAGTTTGAACCGTCCGGTTCCGGTCCAGATTTCGACCGGTTCGAGTCCAAGATTCCGATTTTTAAAACTATGTTTTATCTAATATTTTTATATTTTCTTTAGTGTTTTCTTGCATTATACAGGTCAGCCTTTTCTAATTGAGCATTGGCGCCAAAAAGGAGGATATAAAAGGAGATTAGAGGCATCATTTGCATCTAGTCTTGGCGCATTTTATTCTACTTGGGCATTGAGAGCTTGTTGCTCCTTGTTCATCCACTTGAGGACAAAAACCCTCTTGTGAGGCTTCATTAAAGGACGAAAACCCTTCATGTGGCTTGGGTGAAGGATGAAAACCCTTCATCATTGATTGGTCTTGAAGTGAAGAGTTGATTTGAAGATATATTTGTAATTTCCAGTTGGTATTTGAATTATTTAGGGTGGAGCGACCTACCTTGGGTAGGGTTTGGAACTATTGGTGAAGAATTTGAGAAATCTAGTTTCATAATCTGATTTGTAATATTTTTAAAGGCTGGAATCTAAAGTTTGATGAATTTAGAGGGTTTCTAGACCCATATTTCATATTTTTCTTGTGGCTGCAATTTCCAGTTCATATTTAATTTCCAGCAGTGTATTCTTCAGCATTTCCTTGTGATTTTGGCTTCTAATATTCCATAAAATATATAAAAATATTGGCGAGTTGGTTTGTGGTGTTTTGTGGTGATTTTTGGCATTTTTGGTGATAGTTCAAGTCGCTGATTTTACTCTTTCAGTCTGCTGCAATTTAAATTTCAGATCTGCATTTGGTGTGTTTGGTTGAAACCCTCAAAAGGGTTATTACATTATGGAATTCTCTTGTGGATGGGAGACCCATTATCCTAGCCAGGAGAGTAATAATATGATATAACTCCTCTATAAAATCATTCAGACAGAGAGTTTTGGCCAGCTTCAAAGGTCCCTTCTTAGCTTTCAACCAAGACTTAGCAATCACGGTTTCATATTTGTTTGGTGTCAAGTTAAATTCTCTTTGTGCCTTCTCAACTGTCAATACCTTGGCATTTGCAAAAGGAGTGATCCCAAGAGCTAGATTGACATGATGAGCATCTAGTTGAGCAATGACCTGTCATTGAGGATCCATCAATGCATTGGTCTAAGGGTCAAAGCATGAAGCACAAGCCAACACAATGTCAGCACACTGAACTGAAGTAGGAAAACCACCTACGTGTGACAATCCACTCCAAAAATCCTCCGAGCCAATATAGTTCTCCTTCCATCCTCCATCCTGCTCCAAAATTTAGACAAATTCATGTGCTTAACATCATTATCCCCAATTTCAGGGAGAGTGGTTTCTAAGGAAGAGATGGGCTCATACCGAACATATTGGAACTTCATTTCGGTAGTTTCAATTCTTAAAAGTGTGGCCAAGAAGGAGAAAGGGAAAAATGAAGACATTTGGTCAACTTGGGGGCAAGGGGAAGCTTAGAAAAGGAAAATGCCTAAAACCAGAAAAACGGTAACGGAAACACTTACAAGATGAATGAAAATGAAGCTCTTCATGAGGCAACCCTGTTGGTGTTTGAAAAATTGAATTTGGTTGGATGAAAAGTTTGCATGGGGAAAAACAATGGCTAGGGCAGCGTCATAACACAAGTGAGCAAAGCTCAAAACATGGTGGGCAAGTTTACACATGAATTTATAGATGGGCACAACTAGCTTTTATAGTGTAAGTGGAGCACTGTTCTAAAATGCCGGCCGAACCACCTTATTTTAAACTTTATAAACCTTGTTGGTTAATCGGCTCCGTGACGAAACCATGGAGCTGTTTCCGTGAGAGGCCGACTTAGCCGATGGGGTATTGTGTTAAGTATAGGTTCAGTAAAGTGGGGGCAAGGTGGAATAGTAGAACTATTTCAACGGTTTCGTGCAAGGCCAATTAGGCCGATCAATGTTCAATGCAAAGCTGATTCGGTAAAGGCGCTCTGTCGGGAACATGAGGAACAAGGGAATGTTCTGTTGGTTCCTCGCAGAGCCGAATTAACCTAAACAATGCCCAAATCGGCTTAATCGCCCGATTGGGGAAGGTGAGGAACAAAAGGAATTTTCCAAAAGTTTCGTACAAGGCCGACTTGGCCGATGAATGCCCAAACTGAATGCTAAGTTAGTAATCCGCACTAACGGGAACATTGGAACATAAAGAAAGTTCCAATTGCCCCTCATAAGTCCAATTTTGCCAACTATACACAAAACCCAATGAAAAAATGACTGAGTGTCACTATGACACAAAATACCAAGATTTTCAATTTTGAACAAAAAAATTGACAATTTTTAATTTCGTGACAGCAATTACTATCCCTTAAAGAATGTCTCGTGATGTAATAAACTTACATTCAAGAAAATCATGAGGGTCTGGCACAATATTAATCAGCTAGCATGTCTGATGCCTCATCTAGTGTTGAAAATTGTACCTATAAGCCAAGTTAAACATTAAAAAACAGTGCAGAAACAAAAGAGATATAGGCTGACTCGCATCAAAGGCATTATTGAATGATATTAGCATCAATTAAAGGGCATTTAGACTTGCACCATCCTCGCAGTGATTCTCTCACACCTATATGTAGCCTTGATTGGGGCGCATTTTACACATTCATTGATCACCTCTCTAGAGAATTGGCTTTTTCATTACATGAATATCCTCAACTTAAACAATTTCCTCTTTTCATGATAAAAATACACTTTGAAGCTGAGACTGGGGTTTACTTTGAAAAATACTGTCATCCAATATCAATACATCATCTGCCACTGGTATTAGGAGTTTTGCTTGACATTCAATCTTAGCAATTCTTATGTATTGTTTATCATGTACAACTCTTTTAGAATTTCTTCTACTTATTATTTTTCGAGAATTGCATTCTGCGAATTGTCATAAAGCCCTGGTTCATGGACCTAGGATGGCTGTTAAATGCTATGCCAGTACTTTCTCTTGTTACGGATTTCTATTACCCTTTCATTTTATTTTTTTCAGGGAGTTATAACGTGTAATTCTTGAGGGAATTGTGTGGAAAGATGAGGGTGACAATGATGATAATCATTTTGTTTTATTTCTGTTATCATTCAAGATGTTTTGCACAAGGTTCTCCATTGCAATCCATCCTCTACAAAATCCATGGGAGTGGGCCCTTATTGCAGTCACTATCGCCAGAAGAATATAGGTGTGGACTCTTATTGGGATTTGTATCATCAGAGGATGATAATGATATAACGAAGGATGATGAAGCTACAAATCAGGGGATATGGAATTCGTGTCATCAGAGGATGCAGAATGATGAAGCTACAAATCAACAAAATATCGCTTTTTATGTTATCGGAGGATGAAGGATGATGAAGCCACAAATCAGGGAGATTTGGAAATTGTGTCATCCAAGGATGTAAGGATGATGAAGCTACAAATATGGGAAGTTTGAAAATGGCTATAATTCATCTCCTAACCCAGAGGGTTCAATGGGATAGTTAACCATCACTATCCATACAGCCCAAGTAAAACTGGCTTGCAAACTAGTACAGATCTTAAATACATCTTTCTGAAAAATGGTATCAATCTTAAAGTCCTTATCTTTCATTTTTCGCATAACACAATTAATAATAACTTCATTACCTTCTTCCAGTATTTTCCACTGACTGGAGACATATGTTGTCAATCTAGATACACCAATGTGTGAGGCTCTATAACATATTTCCAGCACAAAAAATAGGGTCCAAACTCCACCATGTGGCCAAGGAATAGGAAAAACTTAACAGTCAAATGGACGTCAATTTTAAGGTCAGAATCAAAAGTGAACACAGTCACAGACATTACAGCCTTCCAACACCCCGGTTACTACTGTAGAAATACCCCTCAGCATACTTAACCATTGTACTACAATCTCATCTCAATGTGAATGCAGGTACAAGGCAGTTTATGAAAGTGCTGAGCATGGGTTCTTCTCCAATGCAAATTTTGATGATAGCCATTTTCAGCATCCCCATTTGGGAGCGGTGTCCTGTTTGGAGGAAGATGGTGTATAACATTATTATTTGTCCATTCAACTCTATTTCTATTGCATTTCGCTTGCTAGACAAAGTAGTTCAAGGTATCATGGAATTATGCCATTCAATTAATGCTTGTTGAACATGGCTCATTGAACTCGAATTTAATTCAGCTGGTTTTTCCAGCCTAATACATACAATGGTTGGCACATATATCTTTGCATTTAATATTATTGGATACTGCAACTGCAAACCTCGCGATGAAAGCATTACTTGTTTCATAGTACTTGCCTTCATCCAAACTAATGTATTGTTTTGCTCAATGCCTTTTTCTAACAATCCCTGTTTCTGCATGCAAGCTTGATTTATAGAATAAATGGCTTCCCCTACCTATAATGTAATTGAACCCATTAAAAATGACAACTGCAAAGGTTCTCAGTTTTTGTTTGTTGTGTTGCTTATTCACCTTGCATTTATGCAAATAACATTGCTCTTTAAAATATAGAATTATTATCCGAAATTTTTAACTGAAGTTATTGTAAAATTAGCAACAGTGGGAATCGATTGAAAAGGACCAATGTACTAAACCATTATCTTATAGAAATCCCATTTTTAGTTAATTTAAACAAATGTCTGCGAGAATTCATGTGAAAAAGAATTGTGAAGATCAGCTTGAAGGCCTGTGACAAATATGATGTTTATTGGCAACCTATTGACTGTTGTTCTTTGTGTTTTTGTCTATTTGGTTTCAATTTATGTCATAATTCTCACTTTCTGAGGTTCCATCAGAGCCTGCTGCCTGTGAATGAATGGTTTTGCATTGAAATATATTTTTTCCGCGCATATTTTGTGGGCAAAGTTCTGAGAATACAAGGTTCTTGTTTTCAATGATGAACCTAAACAATGCAGACAAGTTCAGATCCAGAATGCCCAGCTTGGAGCCATAAGTAGTCCACAGCTTACTCTCCTTTTCAATGAACCAACCCTAACAAGTACAAGGATGAAGAGATCAAATTCTGTGTCAAAAACTGAAAGCTTGACCAAATTCAAAACCAAAGTGTGTGCCCCAAATTAAGTGCCCCAGCTCATGCGAGAATTAGAAATAATGCCCATTTGAGCACATTAAATTTCTGTCATGTATATGTCCAAGGTCTAGGAGTGTGTGACATTGTGTGTAAGGAAATAATTAATATTTATTTTTAATTATCCTCACGTAGAAGATATTATTAGTAGTTTGTTAGTTGAGTGATGAGTGTCATATCTTATCCTCGCATGTAAGTTCATTACTAGTTTGATCTTATTGTATCTTAGTTGAGTCTTGTACTTCCATGAGTTAGTTGGAGTTCAACATAGATATTTCACCTATTTATATATGTACTATTTTTTGCTTGAGAAAAGTAATAGAATTCATCCATTTTATTGTTTCTTATCCATCATGAGTTTTTGGCCCTTTATTTGTGCATACTTCATTACCTTCATGTGGTATCAGAGCCACAGTTGTGTTGCTGTTTGAATTCTTCTTGAAGTATCCACCAGTTCTGAGCATATGCAGTCCTATGTTTGTGTATGGCCATCTACAGGTCAATTAAGTGTCCAAGGACAGCTAGGCGAAGAAGTGTCAAAAGGGAAGATAGCAGAAGCTATTGGATAAGAAAAAGGATGGATTTAATTTTTCTGCAGCAAAAGGGACGATTGTTTTTCAAGATTGTAAGTTTACCAGTGAATTCTTGGCACCCGAAACCCATAGAACTTGTCCAGCAGTCTTTTGTTTGTGCTAGACAAGTGCTTTGAACTGTTTGAAGTTGTTGCAAATTGCTAATGTTCCATCTTATTAAATTAGATTGGATTTTTTTCCAAATTCATTTAATTGCTCGGCGAGATTTAAGGGTGTCCAAGGGGCAATTAAAAAGACCAAAATTGAATTTTTAGTTAAATTTGGTAGAGTGAAATGTCCCTTGTTCCCATTTGAGAGCTACTAATTGGTCTTCTTGCCATTCCTTCTCCATGGCAAGGAAGTGAAGAAGACGGAGGAGAATCTTGAGCTTCTATTTGCATTATTCGCCTAATATTTTACAATTTCTTTTAGAGTTTTTTCCTCTTAATGAGGTCGGTTGGGTTTTATGCCTTCAATAAAGCTTAATGAAAGATTATAATTGTTCATTAGAGGTCGGCCTTTTCTAATTAAGCATTGGCGCCAAAAAGGAAGATATAAAAAAAAGAGATTAGAGGCCATCATTTGCATCTAGCTTGGCGCATTTTTACTATACCTTGGCAAAGAGAGCTAGTTGCTCCTTAGTCATCCACACGGGGACGAAAATCCTCATGTGAGGTCTTCTTGAAGGACGAAAACCCTTCATTAGACTTGGGTGAAGGACGAAAACCCTTCATCACCATTTGTGGTGTCTCCAGATTTTATCTTGAAATTTGAGACTACCCCATGTTTAAAAAATTTCGTTCTTTTAAAATAACGGGTCTTTTCGTGTTTTTATTGCTAAAAGATGTCTATTTTACCTTAAGATATTCCCAGTGAATCATATGAGCCAATTTCGACAAATACCCAGATGCCGAAACTCATTTTATCCCTCCGCCAAGTTTTGCCTTCGAAATTTTTATTTAATTATTTATTAAATAAATAATGCCTCGTTTGAAGTAAATTGTGCTCTAGTTGAATCCTGTTGAAGTTTTGCATGCCAGTATTCACACATCTCAATAGGGTTTTCACTAGGAATGAATTCAAAGCTTTGTCTGTGACTTCTGGCAACGTTTTTCATTTTTATTTATTTCTTTTACGCCGGTTTTCCCCGTTGTCTTTTTGTTTAATTCCCCTAAGTTTGTTCATTGTCCAGTATAGTTTGTTTAATTGCCTGAAGCATCTAGAGATCATCTATCGACGTGTGCACCGAAGGAATCAGCCTCAGAATGCAAACTTCTAACCAAAAAAGAATAAGTCATGCACAAAAAGTCTCTACTAGGCAAGTTGCACTTTTTGGAATGAATAGATCTAAGCTGCAATGGGAATTTTGGCAAAGGCGGGCGGCGGGAATTTCTTACCCGCCTTGCAGGTACTTTTCCCATAAAATCAAAGTCACTTAAGTTGCAGATGGGAATTTTGGTAGTGGCGAGCAGCGGAATTTCTTACCCGCCTTACAGGTATATTTTTTCCCATGAAGTCAAAGTCACTTAAGCTACAATAGGAATTTTGGTAGTGGCGAGCAGGCGGGAATTTCTTACTTGCCTTGTAGAGTAAAAATTCTCATTATAAAAGAAAAATCATTTAAAGCACCGGCGAGAATTTCTTACCTGCCTTGCAGGGTAAAAATTCTCATGATGAAAATCAAATCACTTAAGTGAAAGGGGATTTTTGGAGCTGCAGTGCAGGGTAGAAATTCCCATCAAAGTTGATTTCCTATTTTTGGAAATTACCCTTGCTAAAAAATGCGACCCACCTTGGGTAAATAATAATGCATTTAATAATATTTATTAATGGTTTATTCACCCAATTTTGGCATCATAAATAAAAGGAAAGTCAATGCAAGTGGAAGAGCTAAAGAGAAGTCAAGGATGCATGCTAAAAATAAATAAATAAATTTATTTAAAAACAACCAACAACATGCATAATTGGGCGCCCAATTTAGGTGAATAAACATGATTGTTTATTAATTAAATTGCCAAAAATAGGAAGGACAATTATTAAAAATAGTATGTTGAGGATTATATAAGCATGGGCTACCATAATGAAGAAGCAATTAATTCTTTTTGCAAAGCATTGCAGCCCAGACAGGTTTTGGCGCCTAGGGTTGGAATGGCTTGATTCTTGCTATGATAATTATCTGCATGTTGGTATAAGTGCTCTGGTGAATTAAATAATATTTTTTTGCTTTGCATGCAAGAAAAGCCTCAAATTTTAGGGCAGCAGGCTTTATATGCAGATTTTGGTGATAAAAATCAAGTATTCGTGCCATGGACTTCATCTTTGTCTGAATAAAATTGCAGGTATTCATCACAGGTGCTCAAATCAATGTCAGGTACATTGAATGTATCTTCTGAATCTGAAGAAGTTGCCAGATCTGCACAAATGGATCCAATTGCAAGGGATTCCGGCAGAATTAAAAGAAAAAGAGCTCAGACAAATATTGTTGAGCATGATGAAAGAGAAAGATCAGTAGAATCATGCATAACTTCCAGATTTGCTGAAGTCAATGATATAGACATAGGCCCTGAACCTATCACCGATTTAATTGACATATCCAAATCTCATAATTACAAAGGCTTCTCGCAAAAATTCATTCTCTTGTTTCCTACGGCCGTGTAGAAGTCAATGCATGGAAAATTTCTTTCAGGATCTTATGCATGTGCTCCCAATCTTTCAGTTGAAGCCTTCATTGAATTTACTTTGCATGTACTGAAGAAGAATTGCAAAAGCTTCGAGGATAAAAAGGAAGAAGGCAGAAAAGCAATACCCATGAAGCAAATCACGGTCATGCATAGCTTCCAGATCCAAATTTTTGGTGAGAATCAAAGGCAAAAGAGTCAATCGCATGCGAGAATATGGAATAAGAACAAGACCGAGAGGGTTGCAATTTTCTTCTTATTTCTTTTTTTCTCCGACAAAGTAATTGAGCAATCAATTAAATTATAAAAATTAAGTGATTGGTTTAAAAGTCGTTACTTGAAGAAGTCAAGTACTTGGAGAAAGGTGGCGAGACATGCAAAATGGAAGGTTTTATTTTCAATTATAAATCATGCATGTCATGCAAAGAGGAATTCCAAAATGAAGATTGTCAGTTGTTTCCCTTTTCATAGCTTCCGCATGTGGGAATTCATTTAAAGCTTCCTATTTGTAATTGCCCTTTATACACTATAAATAGAGGAAGAACCTACGGGTTAAAGGATCGGAATTTGTAATCAACATTCTTGTGTTCCAGACTTTGAGCTGAGACCCTTGATAGCTTTCTGCAAGCAGAGGAATAGAGGAGATTTTCGGAGAACTTTGTGTCAACGGTGCATTCGTCTCGTATTTATTTCTAGATCTATTCATAAACTTTGTGTTATTCTAGATCTAGATCTGAAAGTTTCCTTTGCTTTGAATTTTGTGTTTAATGATCTATTTGTTTTAATCTATGTGCATGCAATCAACTCTGTAAACTATTGATTGGGTTGCACATCCTCTCTCCTTTCCCCTGTTTCCTATTATTTTCCTCTTCTGTAGATTTTTCCTTTCTTTTACAGTTGCTTACTTGCTGCAAAACTGTCTAGCTATGGTTCATGAGCTATATAGTTAAAGTAATACCAACAAATAGATATTAGAACATATAACTGACAAAAATCTTACACGGGAGCCTCACCCATTAAATGAGGGAGATTTATCTCATGACTCGCCTAGGTTTTCAGGTGTCAAAAAATCTAGCCAACAATTTGGCATTGAAGAAGGAAGCTGATTTGAAGATCTTTTTGGCATTTCCAGCAGTTATACTATTTTTCTAGGGTGGAGCGACCTACCTAGGGTAGGGTTTGAAAACATTGGCAAGGAATTTGATAAATCTGGTTTTGTACTCCTATTTGCCATATTTTTAAAGGCCGGAATCTTGAGTTTCATGATTTTTGGAGACCTCTATATCTATATTTCATAATTATTTTGTGGCTGCAATTTCCAATGTGTATTTCATTTCCAGCAGTGTGTTTTCAGTGTTTGTTAGTTGTATTGGCTTCTAAAAATTCCAAATATCATATACAAAATAGTGGCGAGTTATGTGGATGTGTTTCATGGTATTTTTGGCATCTTTTTAAGCAAGTATAAGTCGCTGGTTTTAGTGTTCAGTCTGCTGCAATTTTCAGTTTCAGATTTGCATATATAATATTTGATAAAACCCTCAAAAGGGTTATTACACAGAGAATTGTAATTTTGGAAGTCGTAAATTTTGTTGCAGGGGAGTTTTGAAATGGTTCAAGTCTCATTACAAATTAATCTTGACAAGCTTCTGTTGACTAGCTGCATGATAGATTTTGCATAGTAGATGAGAGAGATTTAATGATTGAAAATTTGAGCCAGATCTCTGAAATTGTAAGGCTTTAAGTGTTTTGTTCAGCTTTCTTTTCTATTATTATCTACCTCTCATCATTTGGCAACATGGCAGCTACACTCAAGGCATTATAGCTTGTCCCACAATTTAAAGGTGGGTAGTTATGAATATTGAAGCATAAGAATGAAAACAGTATTGTTTGCTAAGGAATCATGGGATATTGCTAATATGGTTACGCAGAACCACTAGATGAAAATGCACTCACTTTGAAGTGCAAAGAATGGAACATAGAGAAAAAACGGAAAGATAATGAAGCATTGTTCATAACTCAAGTGCGCGTTAGATCAAATAATTTTCCCTAGGATTTATGGTATTAAGCTATCAAGCATGAATGGGGCGTTTTGTCCATACTCATCCAAAATTTCCTTTGGCAAGTTTTTGACATAAAAACTCATGAGCCTGCCATTGGTGAGTTTATAGTCAAATATTACAAAAGTACTCTTTGAAACTCAATGAGTCTTGTGCATGACTTTCTAGACATTGAAGAAATGCGGTGAACGGTGAAAAACACAAATTTGATGATCAAAAAAAACGAAAATATGTGGGTTTTGGGCTTTAAAAGCCTCCCACCCCTACACATTTTAATCACACAGTGAATTGGAGAGATTTTAACATGGATTTATAGAGAGATTAAAGCCTTTTAGGAGGATCAAGCGGATGCAAATGAGTGCGAGGACTAGTAGAGTCACTAGACCTTCTCCCCAAATTACTTAGTGGAATGGAGAAGAGGAAATTGTAAACTACGTAATTTTGTAACTTACATAGATATGCGATTGATGATGATGATTTTCAATGACAATCATTAGAAATGCATAAGACTTATCAGCTGATGCGATTTTGTATTTTATTTATAATCAAATTTGATAGAAATGACTTCCCCAATGTTTTACATACTCATCTAATACATTTTGTAACTATATTTTGCATAGTATTTATGTTTTTTTTTTAAGTATTTTTAAGTTTCCAAGTAATGCCAAGTATTTTCCGAGTATGAGTATGCAAACTATGATTTTTCTAATGCCTACAAGGGTGTTACTTCAGCCAAGTTACAAACATAGAGGAGAAAATTTGAAAATATAAAAATCAGTGTTTTTAAAACCGGTCGAAGGTTCGGAACCGGAACCAAGCCGTTGAACCGGTTCATTATTTTTTGCACAAACTAGTATAAAAACCGGACCGGTGGACTGGTTTGGTACCGAATCGGCTAGTTCAGTTACTAAACTGGCCAGTTCAAAAGCAAACCGGTCCAACCGGTCCGGTTCTGATTTGAACTGGCCGAGCCGGAAAAATCGCATAATATGGCGCTAAAGTTGAAAAATACAAATTTTTAATTAAAACTTCAGCTTTTTAGCTGATCTAAACCCTATTTTTTTGCTATTTTGCTATAAACACCTTTCTTACATGTTATATAGTATATACATGAGCAAACTTTGCATATTTTGTGTGTAATTGTTGGAATCATGGTTTCTAATCTTTCAAATATATTGTTTTCATTAAAAATGTAATTTTTTGTGTTTTTTAGTAAACTGGTTCATAAAGTTTGAACCGGTCCAATTCTGGTCCGGTTCCGGTTCGGTCTGGTCTAACCTTCGGCCGGTTAAGTCGGGTTCCATTTTTTAAAACATTGATAAAAATGAAAGGAGGAGAATTAAATCACAATGAATATCTCAATAGAGTTCAAGCTATTGTAAATCAAACAAAGTATCTTGGTGAGGGAATAGATAACAATAGAAGGGTTCATGAGAAGACACGAAGAATTTTATTGCCAAAATTTGAAGGGACTTTTGCCACCGTAAAAACCTCCAAAGACTCAAGTAAGCTTAAGGTAAATGAATTGAGTGGAATATTGTTGGCAGATGAAAAAAGGATGAAGGCATATCTTGAAGGCTTGAAGCAAGCCTTCTCTATCTAATAAGCTAAAATAGAAAATAAGACAAATAAAAGTTATTAGGGAGAAAGGAATGAATAAAACAAATAAGCAAATAGTAGAGGCAGAGGAAGAGAAAAATGGCAGAGAGGCAAATTTAGGAGCAACTAGGGGAAGGAAGAAATGTTGGAGGAAAGATGATCTGTAAACTCCTAGTTCTATGACAAAATAGAAATAACAGAATCACAAGACTACTGCCCTACTTGAATTCACTTCAAAATGACAGCTTGGAATGCTCAATGAACTTGGAATTTAGTGTGGTGCCTTTAGGAAATGTAAATAGTACTTGCAAAATTGAACGTGAATGTAAAAGAGCATAATCGGTAAACATGAATCATGAAAGGATAATATAGACACATGTATAACATCAAATGTTATCCTGTCCACTCAGCTCCTCTATGGTCCTTTCTCCAATCTCCTATAATCAACTGAACACAAACTCTGTTAATCACACTCTGATGAATGTTATCTCTGAACCCTTGTCACATATTTATCATGCTTAGGGATGTCCTTTTGTACACCAAAGGATCCCCAACTGTCCTGGAACCTCAGAGACACTGTCCCCTGTCATTACTGAACTTGTACAGTCACAGTGGCCAAAACCACCAGTTACGCAGACCAGCAGTTTCAAAACCACAGCTCAACAGCTATCAGTGGTCACATAACTTCCTGCCAATTATGCAACCGCTGTTCTACATGAAGCGGCACTTTCATGATTTCATCACCAGCTAAGTACTCCTTTTGAAGACTTCTTGCCAACTGAAACTGGGTTTGCTCTGGTTGGATGATGAAGTATATTAGTTTTCCTGACCCCTATGTATCAAAAGAAAGATGCTCGATGGTTCTATTGTAAAAAATATGGCACTATAAGAAAGATTGTTATAGTAAAAAAGTAAATTCAGAGAAAAGGAAAGCACATGGAAGCAACAATCTCTTCTTTTATTCCTTCGCAACAAGCAACAATGAGGATATTTGGTACATAGATTTAGGGTGTGTGTGAAGGATAAATGAATAATGGAAATTCAAACAGGAGCAAACATCAAGTACATCAATGAACCTTTGTTGGTACCTAATTTAAAGAAACGGAAAGCACGTGCAATTGTATAGGACACTAACAATCGCTTCTTCTCTTCCTTCAAAAAAATCAATGATGCGGATGTTTGGTGCATAGATTTAAGGTCTTCCACTCATATGACATCTAAGGATAATTTGTTTGTTACAACTGATGGAAATTACTCAAGTAAGATTGCACTTGGTGATTTAGAGAAAAGGAAAGCAAGTGTAGTTGTAGAGGACACTGAAACAATAACGATATCTTCTTTTCTTCCTTCACAACAAGCAATGATAAGGATGTTGGGTATATAGATTGACGGTGATCCAATCGTATGACATCCAAGGAAGATTTGTTTGTTGAATTTGATAAAAATTACTCAAGTAAGATTGTACGTGGCAATACCAATGCTTATGATGTGAAGGGTAAAGGAATAATAGCAATTCAAACAGATGGAAATACCGAATAAATCAACGAAACTTTGTTTACACCTACTTTAAACAAGAATTTGTTGTCAATGGTTTGGATGCTAGAGCCAAAGTATAGAGTAAAATTTGATGGGATGAGTGCATTGTCAAAGACAATTTGAATAGGAATGCAGTAGTAGCTAGAGAAAAAGCAACATTGATAAGATGTTTCCCTTTTCTCTGGCACCTAGCAGGAGACATGCTTTGAAGGATTCTAAGAAGAGTGGCTTATTTGTATTCATTGGAGAGGTTGATGAGGTTGGTAAAGGTTACATCTTAGGGAATCAGCACAGAGAGATTTCATGTAGGCAAGTCATGGAGAGCAGAAAAACTTCTTGGCCTTGTACGTATAGATTTGTGTGGACCATGAAGACTTTAGATTTCAGCAAGGCTAAGTATTTTCCCACATCCATTGATGATTTCAATAGTAAATTATGGGTTTATTTTCTAAGTAAAAATTAAAGGCCTTTGTTCATTTTCAGCATTGTAATTTGTAAGAACTTGACAGAGAAGCAGAGTGATTATAATTTGAAGATTTTAAGGTCAAACAATGAGAGCGAATTCAATTCAAATAAATTTAATAGCTTTTGCAAAAAGGATGAAATTAGGAAAGAATTCACTGCAGCTGATACTCCACAGCAAAATGGAGTGCTAGAGAGGAAGAAGAAAACATTTGTAGAGATGACTAGAAGTATATTTAAGGAAAAAAACCTTTGAAAATGACAAGGCAATACACGCGGCTGTGTGTATGCCAAATAGAAGTCCCAATAAGGCTGTAAAAACATAACTCCCACAGAGGTTTGATGAAAACACAAACTTATTGTTGAGTGTCTTAGATTTTTGGCAGTGTGGCCTATGCACATGTTCCTAAGGAAAAGAGGACTAAGTTGGATGACAAAGGAGTAAAGTGCATCTTCATTGGTTACTCCCTAGAGACAAATGGTTATAAACTCTTTGATCCTAAGAAGAAAGAGATGATTGTAAGTAGAAATGTGATAAAAATTAAGGGAAAGGATAAAGAAGAATTTAACCATGGATCTTCTAGCACTGGAGTGATGGTTCTGATTGATAAGACTTCTACAAACCAGCATGAATCTTCTAGCACTGGAGTGATGGTTGTGATTGATAAGACTTCTACAAATCAGCATGAATCTTCATCCACACAACTAAGAAGTGGGTAGAGTAAAATCGTCCACTAGAATAGATGTTGGACAATTACTTTGATAGAAGAACCACTTGGTCCCAATCTCAGATAAATGTTTCTTTGATGATACAAATTGTGCAGAATGGTGAGCCGAGCAGTTTTGAGGAGGCAATAGAACATAAAGAATGGGTTGTAGTTATGAAGGCTAAGATGGATGCCATTTTAAAAAATTGACATGTGGGATTTGGTTAAAAATAACCCCAAGAAAGGATGTGATAGATACAGTGGATATTTAAAACCAAAAACAAGTCAAATGGTACATTGGATAATCATAAACCAATTTAGATCAAAATGACTTCAGAATTCGAGATGATAGATCTTGGCATTTGCATTACATTTTGAGTATTGCAATATGGCAATCAAATAATGGAATATTTATTTCACAAGGAAAATAAGCTTCAAATTTGTTACACAAGTTCATGTTGAGAGTTGCAAACCAATTGAAACTCCAATTAAGCTTGGACTAGAATTGTCTAAGTACAATGGATTTGAGTCAATTGATCCGATCTTGTACAAACAATTAATTGGGAGTTTGATATACATGACCACCACTAGACCAAACATTATTGTTTGCTATCAATTTAGTTTCCACATTCCTAGTTGAACCTAGTAAAGAGAATTGGAGTGCAGCAAAGGCACCATTGCATGTGGTATCATGTTCAAAACTTTTAAGGATAACATATTGGTTGGCTTTACAAAATTTGATTGAGTTGGTTTTGTGGATGACAGGAAGTCCACCTCAAGATATCCAATTAAACTTGGCTCAACAATACGTGTATTATGCCTAGGATTGGGTTTCTACATATAACAAGCCTCTGAATAAGCAAAAGGTAAAAAACTATTCTATATCCAACATATAAGAATATTGGTACACAAAGCGTTCAAGGCTATAGACAAGGGTTGCGTGCAAAGGAGGTTGGAATAGATCTAAGAAAGGGGTCTTGCACATACAATCTCTAATTAGAGAAGGTTAGAGGACCTTACTAGAGCTATGGTGTCATCAGACAATAAAGCAAGAGTTATGGTAACTAGGTCAAGGACTGTGGTAAAGGCAAGAGCCGTAATAATAATATAAAGATAGTAACAAAGTTAATGACAATAAGCATGGGCCATAATATCAAATAAATGAAGCATAAAACATTCATAAATCATCTATGCACAGAAGAAAGTGGGTGTGGTTAGGATACTTACCTTGAGTCAAAGTGTTGGCACATTAAATGCCCCCTTAGCTTTGAGCATTTTGTGAGAGATGGTTGTAGGTAAAGTCAAGATGAATAACTAGTATAATAAGTAGACCATAGTTGGGGACTCCAAAGAATTGATATACCTCAATGGCGCAGCTCTTATTCTTGAAGCTTCACATGCCTCTTAGCAACTTGTCTTCCTTTGTTTAAGCTCCTTCACCTTAATTCCTCTTCTTCTTCCCTAAGGGGATTTGCGAGCATAAGAAAAGAAAAATTTGTTTGTCAAGAAATGACTAAAGGAAACCTATAAATAGGAGCATGGATCCCTAAAATGAAGTCTCATTTTTAGCCAATGATGTTGATCTAGTCGAAGACATTATGAGAGATCATACCATTGGCCCGGCTAATGCATCAATCAATCAAGCGGGGTACTTAAGGAATGGCTTTCTTGGTCAACGACATCAGCTATGAGCAAGAAAAATAGGAAGGCATCAAAGGAAGGAGCGGGAGGCAAAGAATAACAAATATGATGATATGAAGGTGAAATCACCAGCAATGTTTATTAGATTGGATTTATCTAAAGCATATGATAGAGTGGATTGGAAATTTCTCAGTCAGGTTCTAGCCAAATTTGGCTTTTCTGAGGATTGGATTAAATAGATAGAGGATTGTTTATCCTTATTTTCTTTCTCTGTCTTACTCAACAGAGAACCTACCAACTTGTTTGGAGCCTCGAGGGCATTAGACAGGGAGATCCATTGTCCCCTTTTCTATTTATTATTTTGGCTCAATGTTTGGGAAGATTAGCAAATAAAGCCTGCCAGGATAAGAGAATACAAGGTGTGCAACTTGCTACTTCTGTAAAGCCTCTTTCTCAACTTCAATTTTTTGATGACTCTACTTTGGTAGGGAAGGCTACTCGGTGGAAGCTAAGCAATTGGCGAAAAATCTTCAAGTATTTTCTTCTGGCACAGGTCAACTAATCAATGAAGACAAATCTAGTATTATTTTCTTCCATTACTCCTTACAACATGAAGAGAAAATTCTCAACATTTTCCATTTCAAAACAAGGTTCTCTCCCTATAAAATATTTAGGAGTTTTGCTTTATTCGAAGCAGAGTAAAGATCGGGAATGGCTAATTGCAAAGATAAATGGTAAGATACAAAAATGGACCAATAAATGGTTATCTATGGCAAGTAGAATGACTCTGGTTAAGGTTGTCCTTTAGGCGGTTCGAGTTTATGTTTCATCCATACTCAATATTCCTAAATCAATTTTTTTTAAATTGATTCTATCTCATCAGTCCTTTTTGTGGAATGGGACACAAAATCAGAAAAAGTGGTCATTAGTAAAATGGAAAATTCTTTGTCGCCCTAGAAAGGAAGGTGGACTAGGTTTCAGATCAGCGGCTAAATAGGCTCAGGCTCTAGCTGGTAAACTTTATTGGAGATTAATCACTTCTCCTAATGATTTATGGGCTATTAATATCAGAGGCAAATACCTGGAAAATCAGCCACCAAATATTATTATTAGATGTTCTCTTCCAACAACATGATCTCGATTCTAACAGTTCTTAAAATGGGGAGAGTCGATAAAAAAAAAGTTATTTTGGATAGTGAATAAAGGGAATCATGCATATTTTTGGTTGGATTCATGGGATGTTCAACCTCCTTTAATCCATCAATTTCCTTATTTACGTAATGTGATGTAAGCATTGCACCAAAAAGGATGAACAAGACTTATGCATTATGCTAGACATAGATCTCAACATTTGGAAATAGGTAGATGTTGGATACCTACTCATGAATGGCCTATTTTTTTACAGCAGCCAGAACAAATTTTGATTAACCAAATTCTGAAAAGACATTCACTTTCCTTTTCTAATGAACCAGATCAAATAGGATGGGGGAATTCATCAAGTGGAGAATATATAGTTCATTCTAGATATGAAGAGCTAACTAGAGGTAATCCTCATCCCCTCCAAGCTATGTTTAAACAAATATGGCAGCCTGCAATATGGCCCAAGGTTAGTTTTTTTCTTTGGCTCTTGGCACATGGTAGAACTCTTACAAGCGATAGACTTATGAAGAGAGGTTTTTATGGGCCTTTTAGATGCACTCTTTGCTGGAATGAAGAGGAAACAAGATATCATCTCTTCTTCCTTTGTCTGTGGGTTATACCTTTATGGCAATCTCTTGCAAATATGTTTGGTATACATTACCAAGGACTTCATTTTCTTGAGCAACTGATGAAGGAATGGCAAGATGGTATTCCAAAAGGACAAAATTTACTCCTTGCCTTATGGATAGGTATCTCTTTGTTGCTTTGGAATATATGGAAGGAATGGAATAAAAGAATTTTCAAGCAAGAAATCACAGAAAAGGGGTATGTTTGGCAGAAGACTATAATTAATATGGCAGAAACTATAAAGCAGAAAGTATCCCTTCCCTCTTCTCTCACCCCGAGAATGGAGTAACATATGTAATCTGCTCTCTTTTCAGCCTACTAGTTCCTTGCTTCCTGCTTTCTCAATAAAAAAGAGAGAAGATAAACAACAAAATTGGGTTCCTCCTCCTATGCAGGTTGGTAAATTGAATACGGATGGGGCTTCCAGGGGAAATCCGGGAAAGGTGGGGGTATTGGAAGAACGCATGATGGGAGAGTTGCTTTCCTCTTTGCTGAAAATCTGGGAACTACTACTAACAATGTTGCTGAGATTAGAGCTATCTATAGAGGTTTACAAGAGGCTATTAAGTGTGGATGGACTCAGGTGCAAGTGGAATCTGATTCTAAGATTATTGTCAGGATGTTGACTTCTTCAGAGAATCTAGGGAGTTCACATTGGCAGATTGAACGTGAAAAAGGAAAATCAAAGGATTGCAGGATAATTTTCAATTGTTGCAAATCAGTCACATCTCTAGACAGAAAAATCAGGTGGTTGATGCTCTAGCAAACTGGGCTTTGGACAATCATGACATCGGATGCTATGGAGATCCCCCTTTGTGGTGGCCTGAACGAGATCAAGCAAATATGAAAGCTATTATGAATCTTGATAATCTTTCATGATGTTTATTAAGTTTATTTTGTCTCATAATGCTCAGGATTGGACTAATAGTTTCCATCCTGGCATAGTCGAAATTGTACAAATATTTTCCTTATGAAATAATATTTTATGGGTTTTTTTAAAAGGTGGTATGAAAGTGGTACTGTGACAACTTTCACAAAGTGCTCAAAGTCAGCCTACCCCGAGCCCAAATGTCATACATTTAGGAAGATTAATGCACCAACAAGCCCTACGCAAAAACAATCTTAGAATAGCAATTTTAATGTGTATACATATGCCCCCTTAAACTGATTGTTTGTCACAATGGTGCAATGAATGATGGTGCCTTGTAAAGAATATATAGACCAAAAATAAATGAAAAGACTATATTGAAATAATTGAGACACTCAAAGTGAAAAATATGTACCTTGACTTACATTTTTGCTGAAAGCATGCATGCATGTGTCTCAATCCTAATCATGTCATGCACAACTAATGCTCATTTCATCGTCAAAAGTTTCTTATGTTAACCCTAATGATGCGAGACTACATGGAATAATACAATGCTAGCATATGCAAATTAATCTTAAGTGCAACTACAATCAAGATGATAACTCTCAAGGAAGATGGTGCTCAGATGGGTCTAGATAATAATGATGTCAGAGATAGATTAGTTCCAGAAGACCAAAAAAAAAAGATAGGTTTTGGGGCAAGACCAAATAGCCATGGAGTAAAGGCTTGATAAGGTCTTGAAGACCAAAGGTAAGATGGTTGGACAAAAAGCTAAGGATTCGGCACATAACTAAGAGGAATCCTTGAAGGATAAGACGATGATCGAAAAGCATCTTGAAAACCCAAATATGCAACCGCTATTCAAGTAGGTATTGTCCAGGGGAAATCCAACTTGATTCCCAAGTCTTATGATCTTATACCCAAAAGACCTAATGTTGCTATGATGCTAGCATGTCTAGAAGAGAGATAATGAAAAGGATGTAAAGAAATTGGGAGAGGCTTTGGAAACAAGATTGTCTGTCAAGGGATGTAATGCAACAAAGGGAAACGAAAGTGCCACAAAGGAAAATATATGTTTTTATCGAAAGCAAAATACATTAATCAATTCCTTGAGGCTAAGAGTTTTCAACATCGAAAAGTTTCGAAACCCTATTTTAGAAGGCTTAGGTTTGGGCTGATTAGAAAAGTAAATAACTTATCCCATGGAGGCTAAAAACATGCATGTAAAAGTAAAGATGCCTTACCTTCCTCGGCTATTTCTCCATTCCCAAAACTGTCGAATCCACCAACCACTATGAGGACTAGGTGCTTGGGTGAAAAAGCAAGCAACAAAAATGATAAATATGACGCCTCTTGCACCATTCTATCGCTATCACACTTCATAGACCTCTAGCTTTGTTGCGAGAGGCCAATAGTGAAGTTTGTGATTTCAACTAGAGTAGAAGTCGCATCAATGATATTTAATCATGCTTGTTTTTGTTGTGAATTGACTTTTGATATTTTTCCTTTTGTATTTTAAGATATACAAATTTTGATTTTGTTTCTTTATTCATTTTTTATTTTCTATCATACTTCTCCATGAGGATTTGGAAGCTCAACAATGGTTTTGTACTATAACATCACTAAGAGAGCTTACACTTAGGTGGTGAGAGGGAAACCTAAGACCTACACACTTAGATACTTCTTCTCGACCTCCAACTTACCAAAGAGTGCAATCTTGAATCCAACCTTGGTGTCCCAATTAAGGAGTGTGATATAATGGGGAGACATGATGTTGGTTAATTTGTCCTAGTCAAATGTATAAAGGAATGATACAATGATGTACAACTTGACACTTTTTCATAAAAAGAGAAATCGTGGATGAGAGACATGTAGATATATCGCAATAGTTTTGCTACAAGGAATATGACCAACTTTGATGATCCGAGCGCAGCCCCACCGTTCGTGCTCTCACATTGATTGCCTTGGCAATTTGCATGACTTCGCACTTCAAGCACCCCTACACAATTTCACACACCATACGCATTCCAAGAGTCATAAGAATACACACTATGCAATTCACAAGACAACATTGTTGCCGTCCACCCCCGCCCCCAAATATGATTCAACAATCTCAACGTTGTTAAGTGCAATTCATCCGCATGTTCTACACAACATTGTGCCAACTGTGTCATGCACAAAACCTTTACACAAAGACACACAAACATACATTATAGCTTATTCCCTACGTACAACATTCAAAATCCACAAAGCAGCCACGTAAACACTCCGCACCACGTTGCGCAATGAAAAGTGGCACTTCCGTGTTTCGACATGCTAATGCATTTGCCACCATACCACGCATCTAGCAATAAAGCCATGTTACCATCTCAAGGTGAAAAGTCGCACATTCAAGTCCAACCATTTCAACTTCCATAATGCTTCTTTAAGGATTTTTGGCTTTGTAATCTTTGTATACATATTTGTAGCATTAGATAGATATCGGATAGTATAAGATAAGCAACCATACATCTCCCTCGAGAGTATGGCATGTACAAAACACACATATTAATAATAAGATTATTCAAGTTCTATTATTAATAAGATTATTCAAGTTCTATTATTTTATGCATTCTAAATCTTGTTCATATGACTTTTGCATATGCATATAACACATCTAAACCCTTATGCGAATGAAAATGTGAGTGCAACTATATACTATATAGAGTCCAGTGAGCCATAGATCTATTCTAGTAAATGTTTGGCCCAATGATGTCTTTGATGATGCAAGGACCCCACACTTTTGGGTGTATTTTATTTCTTTGTTGCAGGTGTAGTCCAATTTGAGTTCTAGATCTCCAATTTCAAAAGTCATGTGCTTGATGTTTTTGTTATGTTTCTTAACAATGCGGTTTTTGTAGTTTAGATTGCATTGTAGGGCATTTAGGCGTCTTTCTTCAAGTAGATCTTATGTGTGAAGGTAGGCTTCATGAAATTCTATGTCAAGAGAAAATGTCATGCAAGGAAATGCATCAGAGGGTAACACAATTTCTAGTGACATCATGGCTTTGAAGTTGTAAATTAGATAAAAGGGAGTTTCCTAGTGGTAATCCTAACTCTAGTGCAATATTCCCATAGTGTGGGGTAAATCTTAAGGTGCCAATCAGTGCATGACTTTCAAATGATTTTTGATATAAGTTTTTGAGGATTTTATTTATAGTTTCATCTTGCCCATTGCATTATGGGTGATATGGTGTGGAAAATTTTTGCTTAATTTTGAATTCAATGTATAGGTCTTTCATATCTTTTTTTTTTGAGTTTCCAACATTGTCGGATATGATGTTGTGAGGATATTCGAATCTACAAACAATTTGGTTGAACACAAATTTGGAGACAATAACTCCAATGAAATTGGTAAGAGGCATAGCTTCAACCCATTTGGCAAAGAATTATGTGGCTATTATGATAAATGTACGTATATCTTGTGTTATAGGTAATATGTTGATGACATCTAAACCCCGCATAGTGAAAGGCGATGGAGCTTCAAGTGTTTGGCGCTTGGCAAGAAGTGAATGAAGGCGATCGTCATTAAGTTGGCAAGGTTTGCATCTTTACTTTTTGTTCTTTGGGGGAATGCATCTTACATACTCCAAGGAACAAATAGTTACATCATTTGAGCAAAATGCTAACAAGAAGAACCTCTCCCTACATAGGCAAGGAAAGAAAGCACCTGGACCTGCGCCCCAATGGGCAAAGAGTTCACATATCTTCGAAACCACTCAAACTTAGCTTGTACAATCAAAGCCAACTCTTGTCTGAAAAGCCTCAACCTCCCTATACTGAGAGGGGAGGTATCCTCTTGAAAGATGGCTTGGCATCTTCTCCTCCACAGAGAACTAATTGCTGCCAACCTAGTTGTATGTCATAAACCCTTACAATTGTCCCTAACCATACAAGAATCCCCTAAAAGAGATCCTTTCCAAGAGAGAGGGGCAATAAAAAGGAAAAGGTTTCATGGCTTTGCTGAACTAAATTTTTGGCCCTTGGCACTCTACTATCCGTCATAACCAAGTCAACAAAGGAAAGGGCATCATAACCATACAAAGCTTTGAAAGGAGACATATTGATAGACATTTGGAAGGTGGTATTATAACAAAATTCAGCCATGTATAGCCATTTTATCCATGTTGATTATTGCCCATCAATGTAATTCTGTAGGTAGCCTTCCACCCATTTGTTGACTATTTATGTTTGCCCATCCATTTGAGGATGGTAGCTAGTGCTAGGAGTGAGTTTGGTACTAGGTTAAGCGAAACAATTCTTGCCAAAACATGCTCATAAATCTGTTGTCCCTGTCACTCACTATATCCTTGGGCAGCCCATGAAGTCTAAACATTTACTTAAAAATACATCAGCCACTATAGGTGCATTGTACTTGGCTAGAAGGGGACAAAAATGAGTGTATTTAGTGAGCCTATCAACCACAACATATAGAAAATTCTTACCTTGAACCATGGGCAGCCCCATGATGAAGTCCATGGAGATACTTTCCCATTTTTGAGTGGGAATAGGAAGAGATTGTAAGATTCCAGCTGGAAATGCATGTTCCACTTTGTTTTGTTGGCACGCTAGACACTCTCGGATGTATTGGAGTACTTCCCCTTTTGGCCTTTCCAATAGAATCTTTCCCTCACCTGTTTATAAGTCTTGAAATAACCTAGATGACCAGCTGATGGGTCATCATGAACAGCCCTCAATATCTTACTCTTCACCTTTGATTCAGGCACTAAATAAACCCGGTTCTTGTAGAGAATGAGCCCATCCATTACCTTGTACCTTTCATCCATCATTTCACCCTCAAAAACAACATTAGCAAACTTGTTTTTGACATATTCAGCTGTAATCAAAGACTTCCAATCTGCTGTTATCTTAGATAAAGAGCAAAAATATGATTCCCTTGACAAGGTGTCTTCTACTAAGTACTTGAATTGAGGGGTTTCCAGAATCATACCTTGAAGTGTCACCTTCTTGCCCTTGTCCATAAAGCTTACTTCCATGTTTTGGTAATTGAAAGTGAGTTCTCCCAATGAATGCAACCATTGGACCTCATGTTTTCCCAATGTGAAGAGGAGTTGGGGACACCTCTTTGTGCATGGCATAGAGTAGCCATCCGCTACCTTGACCATGAAGCCCTTGAAGTCTTCTACCTTCAAATCCATCTTGTCCACCAAGCACTCATCAATGAAATTATGAGTGGCTCCACTATCAATCAAAACTATGACCCCTTGCCCTTGTAGGTCACCTTCCATCCGGAATGGATGATAACTAGGTGCACTGAACAAGGTAGCAAGAGTGCCCTCCAAACTTTTTGGATCTTCTTCTAGAATACTATCTTGCTTTGCCTCATCAACACAATTTTCATCATCATCACAATCTGAAAATACTTCAATGTAATGCACATTACCCTTACCTAAACAACGATGACCGGGAGACCATGGATCTTTGCAAGAGAAGCACAAATTCCTTCTTCTTAGCTCATTTCTTGACTCACCTCCATTGCTGGTTTTGGGCAGCTCCTTGTGAATAATGGGCATCCATTGGAAAGGCTTCCTTGGCTGGTCCAGGAGAGGTTTCTAGGTCGTCCCAAGGGTCCTTTGGGCTGTCCTCCACTTCGAAATTACCTTGGATTGTCCGCTGATTGCTGCTGTTTTTGGGGCAGCACCTTCAAGGTCCAAAGATTTCTTAATTGCCTCTTGAAGAAACAAACCCTTGAGTGGTTCAGTCAAACCCTCAATGAATAGAACAATAAGTCTCCTCCGTGACATCCGTAACCATTACGGAAAGCCTCTCAAACTCAGCCACATATTCCTCCACCGTGCCTTGTTGTTTCAATTGTGCAAGCTCCCGAAAGTGAACTTTCAGGTCAACCCTATCAAATCTCCCAATGAGTCTTCTACAAAACTCATCATATGAGTGGATGTTATTATGCCCTTGTGTCACCAATCCATGGAACCACCACTCATGAGCAATCCCTCTAGATGAAGGGTTGCAAATTTGATGGCATCCTCCTCCGTCATAGGCCTCAAAGATAGGTATGTATCCAATTTTTGAATCCATGCCCGGGTTGTCCCCTTATTGGAACCATCAAAAGTAGAGAAAGACATTTTACCCAAAACATTTTGTACCTCTTTTGGTGGTGCATTTTGTCTTGGCTCTAGTTTAGACCTTCCTTTGCTTACACCAATGAACTCAGCAAGTGAAATTGCCTCCTGTATCTCCCTTGGAAGTGCCATGTATTCCTCATAGCTTGCCGCAATGCTTTGCCCCGTAGAGTGCCTTGTTCCCACCTCCGAAGGGTTTCTTCCCTTGGAAGGAAAGTAGGTCTAGTGGCTGATCCGTGAGCTGATCCTTGGGGTTGTCGTGATGTATTTTCTCTAAATGAGCTGCCCTCTCCATTATGAACCCTAGGTTCATGAAATATTTGAAGGGTTAGGGCTAGCAAGTCCATAGTATCCGCCAATCTCACTTGCCCTTCAATGAGCTTGTCAATTTTGGCTTCTTGTGGATCTTGGTGAGCCATACTATCTTCTTCTCTTGGCTGGTCTGATTTCTTCTCTCCTCTGATAGCAAATGAAACCCTTGTTGCCTTCTTAAACCGAAGCTCTGATACCACTGTAATGTCCCTTTCTAGGGCTCAACCACACAAACAAGGAAAATCACACAAACCCCAAATGAATACAATCTGATTTTTATAACAGCAGACTGAAAATTGGAACAGCGATGTACAGCAGTCTGATTTTCTAGGACAGCAACTTGCAAAGTACAATAATTCACCCAAATATCACTATGAAACTCATCCACAACATATATAAGCCTTCTAGGAACAATGTAGGTCAATTTACACCATGAAATTCAATCACATGCACAACTGGAAATTAATTTAGCAACAGCAGAAGTACAGCCAATAGAAGTGACTGAAAATGAGGTCACCAAACCCCAACAAACGACAAATGTGCAAAATGTCAACCTCATAAAATATGAGAAGTCCAAATATCAACTCGGAATGTAAATTTGTGCCCTAGGAAGGACCGAATCACACTCCTATACAAGTCATTGTTCCTTCTTCCCCAAAATAATAACAAAACCTTCGGTGTTCCTTCTTCCCCAAGCCCTAGTTGCAAACCAGCAAGATAGTCTTCAAAGATGTCCTCAATCACCACCAAATTGGAGAGTTTCATTCTCCAGTATTCCACAAGGAAGGGTTTCATCCTCCTTAGATAATGGATTGTCGCCCTTAGTGGATTTGGATTAAAGCAACCAGCTCTAGAACCAAGTATATAAAAAGTATATGTGCTAAAGATGATGCCAAAATGAGCCTATGTGACTCCCTTTATACCCTTGTGGTGGCGCCAAAGGTCTAAGGGGTGAATTATCCCAAGACCGGCCTCTTTAGAAGCTTGCTTTATTTTCTAATTTCATCTTAGGAGCTCTCTAACCTATCCGCCCTACTTGGAAAGACAAAAGAAAAACATAAATATGAATAAAGAAAACTGAAATATAGCTCAAGTCCTTCCCTTGTTCCACTTCTTCTTGCCCAAGGGAAAGGAGGATGAGCAAGAAGCCTTCAATTTATATTATTTCGAAAAAGGGGACATTACATTGCAAGAATAAAGGTAATAAGCAAGTGTTATAAGATATCTAAACTAAGGGTTGTAATGCCATGTGGTGAATAATAGGCAATGGTTGTAACAGAATAATACAATAGACAAAGATATGCTACTCTATCCTAGTCTAATACATGATACATCAAACATAATCAATCGTACCAACATAAGAGAGAGAAGAGTTAGTGATACTTTTGTGAAGACATTGTTGGTGCATTAAACACTTTGAGTTAGTAGCACCTCGAGAGAGAGTCGTCATGGGGGATCACAAGAAGGATAGGTAGATGACCTAAGTAGACCAACGTTGGATCCCAAAGACTTGGTAGACCTCACTGGTGTAGCTCCAATTCATGTTGCTCCTAGTAACCCAATGCCCCAAAGTAGACCTCCAAGTATAACCTCCATTAAACCCTAAGCCTCTTGGACATTCATGGGTATATTTGCAATTGAAAGCGAGCAAACTATGTTATGATGATCTTAGAGAAAGCATAACAATGACGCCATTAAATTGGAGTACATGACATGAAGTCATGTTCTCTCCTCGACTAAAAAAGGGTTTGTTTGGCCCGGACGTCAGCCACAAATAGTCTAGCATAAAGGTAGGAGTAAAGAGCATAGAAGTAGAACTAATACTTGTGACCGTGTATGAAGATGATTTGAAGCGGATTTGATGATGTTGTAAGTATGTGTGAAGGTGATAAAACTACGGATATCAAGTGGTCAAAAAGAGGGTAGCAAGAGGGTAACAAGGAAGGTAGTAGAAGGGTAGGAAGGAGGAGGTAAGGTAGTAAGAGGCATGCTAGGGAAAGCTAGGGTGATGCCACGTACAACTACTCTCTCACCGAATACAACTAACTAGCCCAATTCCGCTCCCGGTGATGCCTTTAAGGCACACATTCAAGGAGATTAATGTGCCAATGGTCTACAAAGATAAATCATTAGGTGTGTTAGAAATGTTAATTCACCATAGTAATTTGTAAGTGAGTAAATTATACTCATGCAGGTTGGTTTATTATTTTGTTATATTGTTATTTGTATTTTTCTAGAAATAACATTCCCGTATTTTGTTTGCTTGCATTTTGCTAGGTTTGGTAAACTCGTATAACAAGTTTGTTAAACTTGTTATGGTTGTACAATGCATATACACATTGCAACCTACACCATTGTGTAACCAAAGTTTATATATTAATAAAATACAGCACAAGTCTGGTTCTGGTTCCACATTTGGTATCAGAACATGCACTTTATACCTATAGGTGGAGTGTAGGAAGTTGCGGACAGATTTAGGAGGTTGTCTGCAGAAGCTTAAGGAGGAACCAGAATTACCCTTACCTCTTCACAGCCCCTGTCCTGTCTCCACACCCGCTATTTTGTTGTTGCACAAGATTGGAAGCAATAGAAGTTTATTTACAAGATTTGCACAAGATTGATTGCAAAAGTTGCAGATTGCTGGAAAAAGAAGAAGAAAAAGACAAGCATTCCCCTTAGAGGAGCGTCTAAAGCTTTCCAAAAATTTGCACACACAGGTGCTCTTTTATTGGCCAATTTTTCTTATGCAAATTTTTACCAAGTTTTATTAATTTGCATATAAATTAGGATGAGCACATATTTTGTAAAGTTTATGGAAAAATAAACTTTAGAAAATTTAATATTTTTCCTATAGTCCACATGAAAAGCCAATTATTTTGTATCTCATAAACCAGAGTCGTCAAAAACCGAAACTTGGTCACATTGTGTCTCTAGCCATCTTATTTCACACACAAAAAAAGAATTTAAAAAAAAAATCTTCTTGAAACTCTTGTTTTTAGTGTTTCTGTCTTTTACCCTAAAAGTCACAATTAATTGCGTACTGACAAACCAAAAGGAGTTCGGAGTTGAAATTTTGTGAGTATTCCTAAAATAGAGGCATTCAAAACCCCTTTTGAGGAATTTTCTACAGCCCTAAAATTTTTGAGATACAAAACTATAGTCAAAAATTTTAATTTTTGCCTTATAAATCCATAAAATCACAATTAATTGATTTCTTGCAAACCATGAATGCCCAAAAGCTGAAATTTTGCCACATTTATTGAAATTCCATTGAAAAATTGTGTATAATTTTAGTGCTTTGAATCATCATAAAAATACATTTTTTAATGTTTTTGTGAGTTTTCTAAGCATAAACAAGCAAATCAGAAAACTTCAGCAATAAGAAGCACCACTATCACCTGCAGTCTCCATCATGGCTGCAAATGCTCCTAAATTTTTCTGCCAAATTCCCAGATCCTGAAAGGAGACAACTATGCGGCATGGGATACCAAAATCAGAACTCAACTTGAATTTGAAGACATGGAATGTGATTGATGGAACTCTCACTCGAACTGAAAATGATGCAAATGGTCAAAGGTAGTTTGATCGTGCCAATCAGAAGGTGAAGTTGATCATCCTGTTTGGAGTCTCAGACGAAGTGCAACCACACATTTGAGATGCCAAAACAGCCAAAGAAACGTGGGGCAAATTGAGTACGGTCTATAAGGTCAAAAACAAAAACACCATTTTGCACCTGCAGAGTCAGCTTCACAGTCTCAAATTGAAAAAGTTGTAAGAAAATTGAGGCCTTTCTACAGCGTGTTGCAACATTGTGAGCTTCACTCCAAGCATTGGAAGAGGAAGTAACAAATGACTCTCTTGTACCCATCATCTTGAGAGCACTACCCCCTCTTACCGGATCTTTGTGACCACTCTGAATGTCACAGGACAAATACCGACCTTTGAAAAGTTGGTAAACATGTTGCAATAGGGAGAGTCCATACATGCAGCAAAAGAAGAAGAAGAATGTACCCTGGATTCGCACCAAAAAGGGAAGATACCATTCAGGTATTCTAAGCAATCCCAGAAGTAGAACAGTCGGCAAAATCAACAAGGGAACAAACAACAGAAGCAGTGTTTGATTTGTGGTAAAAGAGCCACGAATTGAAAGATTGTTCGTACAATGGATTCCAACAAGGATCTTCCAGTGCCGAGCAGCAAAATAACCAACAATCTCACCATGCACAACAAAACAAGAAACAAGGGCAGAACAAGGGCAATTGGAAGAAGAAGCTTCAGCAACAAGGCAATGTTGTTGAACAAGAAGATCACTCTAATGATAGAGACTTACGATATGTTGCTCAATCACATGAAGAATCATCTTCACACAATGCCATTTGGTATGTTGATTCGGGTGCAACCCGACACATGATTAGACGCAAGGATTGGGTCTTTACTTTGAGTGACATACCCACCAAAAATCATGTTTCGTTGGGTGATGATAGCTCCTATAGTGTCCAAGGTATTGGCAGTGTTTCTTTACCCCTTGGTACACATAATTGTAAAATAATTAATGTTTTATATGTCCTTGGTTTGACAAAGAATCTACTATCAATCAGTCAACTTTTAAAACACAATATGAAGATTGATTTTGACTATAAAGGTGGTAAGAAAATGTGTTTGATCAGAGATAAATCCAGAAAGCTCTAATATTATTGCATAAGCTTCCAATGTGGGCGAATGTTCCAGCTTGATGTTGTCCACAGAGAAAATCAAGCTCTTGTGGTAAAGAACTCAACCTTAGCACAATTGTGGCACAGAGGGCTTGACCACATCAGTTTTGGATATCTCGACACACTCCGCCAGTATGATATGGTGAGGGGATTGCCACCTCTCAAAAAAGACTTAGATAAATGTCAACATTATTTGGCAAGAAAACAACATAGAACACCATCCCAAAAAAGTACATTTTGGGCTCTAGTTAAGCTTGATCTAGTGCATACAGATCTTTGCAGACCTAAGAGACCTAGTCATGCTAGTTTTCAATATTTTATGCTTTGTGTTGATTTTTCAAAACAAATGCAGATATATTGTCTTCGTACTAAAGATGAAGCTTTTGAGAATTTCAAGAAATTCAAAGTTGTTGAAACTGAGTTTGGTCATAAAATCAAAACACATTGTGCAGGTTAAGGGGGAATAGACCAGCAACAAGTTCAAAGCATTCTTCGAAACTCATGGAATTCGTTGACAAATGGCTCCTCCACATACACCACAGCAAAATAGTGTTGTTGAATGGAGAAATTGTACTATCATGGAGATGGTGTGATATATGATCGATGATTTTGGCTTGACGAAGACATATTAGACCGAAGCAGCCGAAATGGCAATATACCGCCGAATAGAGTTCTCATTGTTGTTTTTGATGGGGTAACACCACAAGAAGCTTGGTCAGGGTGAAAGCCATCTATTGCACATCTTAGAGTTTTTGGATGCAAAGCAAACATGCACATTCCCAAGAAGAAGAGAACAAAACTTGATATGAAACCTGAAAAGTATATCTTTTTAGGCTATGGTGAAGAAGAAGCTCTCAATTACGACTATTGCATCCAATAACCAGAGTTTCTACATAAGCGGGGATGTTGAGGTTTTCAAGAAGAAAGAAGAAGAAGTTTGGTGTCCCCTTAGATTTCACCCTAAAATCTAGGACTACCCCTTTTAAAAAAATCATTCTTTTCAAAGTAATGGGTCGTTTTGTGTTTGTTTTTCCTGCAGTTGTTTGCATTGCTCTAAGGTATCCCCAAAGAGTCATAAAAGCCAAATTCGACAAATACCCACATGCCAAAACTCACTCTATCCCTTCGCCAGGTTTTGTCTGAGAGAATTTTATTTATTTATTTATTAAATAAATAAAGTTTTGTTTAAAAATAAATTATGCTGCAGTTGAACCCTACTGAGGATTTTCATGCCAGTATTACTTCCACCTCTCAATGGAGTGTTCACCAGGGAAGATTTTTATTGACCAACTAATTGGCAGGTTATTTTCAAAGCAATTGTCTACAACTTCCGACGGGGTTTTTCATTTTTATTTCTTTTGCGTTTTGGTTTTTCTCCATTTTTCGTCAGCAATCCTCCGTAGCCTATTCATTCTTTCTGCCATACCTTTTTCCCGGGCCTAGGGTTTTAAAAAGCTTTCCAGTGTTTTTAATTGCTAATTAATTTGTCTAAAGGTGACCAAAGCTCAAGATTCCTTCAAGAGATTGTAAGAGGTTGCTTGGTCCAAAAAGGTGCAATAATGGATTTTATGAAAATAAGAAAAATACTGCCACCAATGTGTAGAGCTCGAGAAAATATGCACTTTTAGAAAAAAAAGACACCTAAAACGGAGCCACGAAGTGAAAGTTATGGCACTTGCAAGTTTTTGCTGCTAGATCTTCCCAAACCCTTTCCAAAAATGGCAAATTTTATTTTGTCCTTGGTCTTCATGCCAGTCGCAATTTTCAAAGCTACCCTTCAGCTTGAATGTCCGCACCAAATATGGGAAAACAAATCCAAAGTAAGTCGCACTTTTGCCTCGCTATTGGGTCAACGTTTAACATAAAGCAACTTAAGTGAAAACCGGAAAATTGAACCCTAGTAGGCAGGGTAAAATTTTACCTGCCTGCTGCTTATGTTTTTCCCTCAAAAGTAACTTTAGTGAAAAGCAAAAATTGGACCCTAGCAGAAGGGTAAAATTTTACTTGCCTGCTGCTTATGTTTTTCCCTCAAAAGCAACTTAAGTGAAAAGCGGAGAATTGGACCCTAGCGAGGGAAGGAAAAATTTTACACGCTGCCGCTTTGTTATGTTTTCCATCAAAAGCAACGTAAGTGAAAAGCAAAGAATTGGACCCTAGCAGAAGGGTAAATTTTACCTATCTGCCCCTTGTATTTTTCCCTTGGCTTATAGCCAAGAAGTGCGACCCATCCTTGTATTATTAAATGCCTAAAAGTTGACTTCTTTTAATTGTCGGGAAGCATCCAGTTTTGGCGCCTAGGGTTGGAAAGGCTTCCTTTTTATTATTTTGGCTATCTACATGTTGATGTGAGTGCACAAGGGAATTAAATAATATTTTTAGCTTGTTTGGCATGCAAGCAAAGTCTAAAAATAGAGGGCAGCAGAGCTTTATAATCAGATCTCGGTGAAGAAATTAGATATTCATGCTATGGACTGCATACTTGTCTGAATTATTTGCAGGAATACTTCATTTATGCCCATATTGGTGAAGAAAGCAGAAGTCAATGTTTGATACATTGAATATATCTTCAAAATCAGAGGAAGAAATAGATCTAGCTCTCATAATTGCAAAGGCTTCCGGCAAAAATTCATCCTCTTGTTTCTAACACAGCCCATGTGGAAGTCATTGCATGGAAAACTCCTTTTAAGAGATTGTGCAAGTGCTCCCAATCTTCCAAATGAAGCCTTCATTAAATTTACTTATATTTGCCTTCACCCTGAGTGCTTTCCATAATTTAAAATTACTCATATGCAATTAAAAATAAAAGGTGATGGGTTTTTTGAATTGTTTACAAAGAAGCATTTTAAAACCGCATGTGCTTTAGAGAAGAACCTGCAAAAGCTTCAAGGATAAGAGGAGAAGACAGCAGAGGCAAGGCACACCATGAAACAAATCTTAGTCAAGGTGGCTTCCCAGATCCAGGTTTAGTAAGAATCAAAGGCAAAATTCAACAAAGATATGGGAGATAAAGCATCTCGATTCAAGGTAGAGATATCATTCAGATCATTCATTGCTAAAATAGGTGAAGCGAAAGTACAATGCATATTGGATCAACATGCAGAGTATGGAGGAAGGACAAAACAGAGAGTGTTGCAGCGGGAATAACTTCTTTTTCTTTCTCTTATTTTCTCCGACAAAGTAATTGAGTAATCAATTAAATTGTAAAACTTAGGTAATTGGCTTTAAAAATCGTTACTTCAAGTTACTAGAAGAAGTCAATTACTTAGAAATAGGTGGCAGACATAGAAAATAGAAGGTTTTATTTTCAGTTATAAATCATGCATGTCATGCAAACAGGAATTTCAAGAGGAATATTGTCACAACTTCCTTTTTCATAGCTTCCACATGTGGCAATTCATTAAAAACTTCCTATTTGTAATTGCCCTTTATACACTATAAATAGAGGAAGAGCCTACGGGTTAAAGGATCATAATTACAATTTGTTAATCAACATTCTTAAGTTCCGACTTTGTGCCGTAGCCCTTGATGTGATTTCTGTGAAAACTAAGGAATTGAATAAAGGCAGATTTCCAAAGAACTTTGTGTCCACAGTGCATTTGCTTCTTACGTCTGTGTGGATCTTTAGATAAACTTTGTGTTATCTGAGATTTAAATTAGAAGCTTTTCTTTTCTTTTACTTGAATATTGTGAGATCTACTTGTTTATTTAATCATGTATGAGACCAACTCGTAAACTATTGGTTGAATTACATATTTTTCTTTCTTCTTTCCCAAATTCCATTATTTCCCCCTTAAAATACTTCATAAACAATCGCTTGTTGCAGAAATTGCTTAGCTATGGTTCATGAGCTTTGTAATTAAAGTAAAACCCTCTACAAATAGTTATAAGGATTCATAAATACCGATTGAAAAACATCTTACACAAGAGCCTCACCGTTAAATGAGTGAGATTTATCTCAGACTACCTAGGTTTATAGGTGCAGAAAATTTAGCCAACAATTTTTGACGACTCTACTTGGGAACAACACAAATTAGCAGACCAGAGCTTTTTCTTGCCAGTTCCTTTTTATATTATAAGTTCAATCTGGCAGAACATCCATTCACGCGGTCTAGCAAAGCTCAAGGAAGGACTGATCATTTTTATAGATTGCAGGAGCAATTCAATTTCAATCATCCTCCTCAAGTTAGAAGCCACAAATCCAGTCTTTCACTAGGAAGAAGAGTGCAAACTCCTCCAGATCCGGATCGTGTCCAGCACAATCCAGCAGCTAGGATTATTCACCAAGTCTATTCTCGAAGAAGACGTGCTCCTTTCATGATGCAGAATCAGCCACTTGCCCCTGCAACACCTGTTCCACGGGGTGCAACCTTTGGACCTTTGAATCTGACTCCTATGCATGATCTACCTAAAGGGACGAGAAAGAATTTTCCAAAATTCTTTGGAGATGGAAAGCAGAATCCAGATGACCACTTGGTTGCATTCTTTATATCTTGCAGAGTGCTTGCAGTCGAACATGAAGACATATCTGTCAAACTCTTCATAGAGACTTTGCATGACTTGGCTGGAGAATGGTTTTACCGGTTAGCTCACAGTACCATAACTAATCAAGTTACTATGTGAGATGCATTCCCGAAAGATTCAAGCTAGTGAAGATTCCAATACATTGATCACTCAACTGACTCGACGAAGGAGCCACAAGAGCACATGCGGGATTTTATTGCAAAATTCCAAAGATTACTTTACAAAATTTCGGCTTCTGCTTCTCTAAATGATGAGAATCAAAAGGTATTCTTCATCAATGCTTTACTTCCTGAAGTAAGCTATCAACTACTGAAGAGCACGTCCTGTGACTTGTTAGCAGCCCAAAACATGGTGGTTGAAATTGAAGATGACCTCATCATGGTTGGAAAGATAAAGAGCAACACTTCTAGAGCTAAAAGTTCATCCTCTACTACTACTTCCGATTCACTATTGCAAAAGTTAGCAAATGAGATGTCACAAATGAAGAAACAAATGGCTCAAATGGCTCAAGGCAACAACACTGCCCCTTCTCGGAATTTTAACCGGAACCGCATTGCTTAGTTCCCAAAGATTAGCAATTGAAGTTGCTCCCAAAAATAATGTGGAGATGAATGAAGAAGATCATGAAGTTGTCATTGATCAGCTCGAGAATGATGATTTTGTAGGTCCTGCTGGTGACTCCGACATTAATTACTTAAGCTACAAATCTGAACATGACTATGAGGAGCTTCTTGAAGACGATCATGGTCATGCATATGCGATTTACACAATCACAAACTCTCTAGGCTGAGGCATTAGCTAATGAACAAAGAAGGGGCAGCCCTTTACCTTCTTCCTTAGCTCCCAGAAATAAGAATGTGAGTTCTTCATCTCAACCACAAAAAGCAGCTCAGGTATCTGAATCTATACCTTCTTTTGACATTATTGATCATGCCAAGAAAACTAGAGTTTAAATGTCAGAAGTCGAATACCTAAGAGCTTTTCCTGAGCAACTAAATAGGCTAGTTAGGTATGTGCAGTCACCAGGGCAATTCATTGCATCAAAAGGCCTTTTGCCTAAGCCCAAAGATACTCCTCCCCAGAATAACGCTGCAGTTGTTAAACCCTCATTATCTTCTGAAAGAGTAGAACCTTTCTATGTCTCCTTATTGCTTAATGGTTTCAAGTTAAGCAATTACATTCTAGATTCGGGTGCTTCTGACAATGTCATGCCAACTAAAGTTGCAGATGCTCTTGGGCTTACCTTGACAAAGACCATAAAAAGGTGTTATTCCATGGAGAGACAAGTCCCTTTAATTGGAAAAATCAAAGATGCACAAGTTGTTCGGCATCTTTTCCTGACAAAAGATTAAAGATGACAATCTTAGTTGCACATATTCTTGTCTCCTACGGGATGTTGCTAAGCGAAACTAACACAAAGAGTTAGGAAAGGAAGTAAAGATTGATTGGTCTTGTGCCCATATTCCTATCAAAGGAATAAGTCAGAAGCTGGAGCCGGAAAAGAAGTCCAAGTACACTGTTATAAAATCTAAAGATACTAGATCCCAAATTCTTTTTCAGGGGTCTAACCACGGAGTATACTTCTTGGAAATGGATAAAGACGTTCCAGACCCAAAACTTCAACCAGAGCCAAAACCAGAAGAAGAAGAAGGAAAAGTTTGGACTTTGGAGTTTAAAGGCACCTATTGTTCTTTCGGATCAGGAGCCGGCATTCTACTAATATCTCCAGATCATAAGATATTCCCATACTCCCACAAGCTGATGTTCGAGAACAACAATACGGCGGAGTATGAAGCCTTACTGCTAGGAATGGAACAAGCTAGAAAGAAAGGAGTAAGTGTAATGTCCCCATTTTCTAAAGACCCTTAGCCTATGCGTCCCCGTGGGCTTCGGGATGTGCAAGGGGAACATTTTTAATAAATAATTAAATATTATTGCCTGGAGCAATAATTATTTGATTATTTAATTATTTAATTATGAAGATTATTTAATTTAATTCCCAAAATATAAAAATTAAATGGGGAATTAATTAAATAAATATTTAGGTGGCTTTTAATTTATAAAATCACCCTTTGCAAAGGGGACGCCACACCTAGGGAAGACAAACTGCTTTTATTTAATATTTTCCTTCTCCTAGGGTTTTCGAATTTTGTGCCTCCTTACTTATAAAAGGAGTGCTAGGACCATTATTATGATTATGTTATGATGAACTTATTTTGATACTCCATGCTTGGAGTTGGGATGCATGCCCTTTGATGTTCTCTCTCTCTTGCGTGGGAGATTGGATCAAGCTGGTTTTGAGATTTATTTGAGCAATTCACTGTAGCAATGCACTGTAGCAGCCGGATGTTTGGTAATTCGATGAAGTATTTTCATGTGCTTTTCAAATCGATATAGTGGTGTGATCTCTATTGGTTTTGGCGGATCTCTTTAATGGTGTTTACGGTCTGTTTGCATACATCTTTTGGGTAAAGAGCGATCAGATTTAGCCTGTGTTTTCATATCCTGTATGGCAGCGACCTCTTCTATGATGTTTATGGGATGATTTAAAGGCAATTCTTTGTATGAATCACTTGGCTGACTGTATGTTATTGTCTCCAAGTTTCAGCGACTCGTTTTGACAGTTATTTGAGTGTTTTTATGCACATTTGGTGCCCTTGCTAGAGTGATCCCTTGTAAGACAAGTCTGGCGCTAAACTTTAATATATATATTGGTTGATTGGAGTGGACTTTATGCTACTGCTGCTCTCCTTAACTCAGCAACTTCCTTTGGAGTTTATTAGGCACTTGCATGTGTATGTCTAAACCATATAGGGCCAGCGAACTGTGTGTTGATCATTTATTAATTACAGCAACTTGATACAAGCCCAACTGATAAGTATTTTGCAAGCTCAGGATCTGACTTCATTGTCTGACTGTTTGGGCAGCGAATCATCTTAAGCATTGTTGGAGTGGAACGATTTGGCTTTGTATATGATTCTCTGGTATTCTGGCAGCGATCTATTCATTCTGATTTTGGCGACTTGTTTGAGGACCTTATTTGGGTGGGTTCGTGTGGTTGGAAGAACTTGATAATGCCCAGTTGCAGCGATCAGTGCTGAGTATACATGTGAAGGGTAAGCCTGAGTCTAATTACCATCATTCAATATTAGTTGCACCATTTACTTCATAGTATAAGAGGCATGTTTTGCTTGTATGGGATATAGATCATTGCCTTTCTAATCAGCTGAGTTTAATTAGTTTCAACTGTGCCCTAATCAGTTTAAGGGTTAAATCCATTATACTCTTTAATTGGGACCCATTATTTGAAGTATAGTGCTGTCCTGTTGAGTAAACACCAGTGGGGTTTATCTAGAGTTTCCAAGTTTTCTCAAAAATCCTAGAAGTGGGATATTATAGTGGTATCAGAGCTTCCTTCCTCTATTCGTGTGGGTCACTTTGTGTATGCAGGGTTTGTGATTCTAAGTGCAGAAATCAGAGATCATGGAGTTGATGAGTGATGGTGAATGGAAGGAACAGATCAAGCATAATCTTGACTCATATTGCCAAGAGTACTTTACACTAAGTCAAGAGACCCAAGCTCTCTTGACCCTCCAAGGGTTTTGTAACCTGAAGAGGAAAAGAAGTGGATCAAAGAGAAGAATGACTCCGGTTGATGCATATTGGGATGAGCTCATCAAAGAGGTCAATGGCTATATAGAGTCACCTACCTCCCATGGACAAGAAGATGAAGGATTGAAGAAAGAGCAAGGTAAAAATGCAAATGGCAAGCTTGCTGGTCCGTACAGTACCGCTGTACATATGCAGCGAAAAACAGCGAATAAGGGACAGCCAAGGTCACTTTTTGGTGATCAAACTCATGCCTCAAGAGGACAGCCACGTAATAAGGTAATAGAATATTCAGATTTTTATTTGGCTAATGAGGATGATGAAGTTATTGTTGGTGAACATGGGCATAAGGAAGAAAGTGTAATAGAGGGAACTTTGGCACCACTTTCCGGAAATGATAGCATTCACCTATTCCAAACAAGAGGTATGTTGCATGGCAATCCGATGAGTTTTTCATTAATTATGATGCTTCACACAATTTCATTGATGCAAGGATGGTTGCAAACTTAAGTCGGAATATTGGAGGATTCCAAGGCCTCGAGGTATCCTTAGCCAATGGATCCACCCTACTATGTTCGCACAAGAGTTCCCCACTCATTACCACATTGGGAAATAATGAAGTATGTGATGATTTTTATGTTGTGAGTTGGAATAACATGGTTGTGATGTTAGGGTGTCAATGGTTTTACACATTGGGGGAATTCACTCTCACCCTAGAAAAGATGGAGCTCAAATGCACCAAAAAAGACAAGGAAATGGAAATCCAAGGTATGAGAATAAGTTTGCCTAATGATGAGTCTTTGATTACTGACAATTTGCATATGGAAGTTCCTTGCCATGATCTATTTGGCACTTCAAGCAGATGGGTAAACTTCATTGCTGTTATGCATAAGAAAAAACAGCCACCTCATGCTTTTCTTATAGATAATTTTGTTGGTGCAAAGGTTCAGAAAATTTCAGTTTTTCTTGTCACAACAAATTGGAAGTTTTTTATGCATGGACTGATAAAAAGAGTGCAGTTTAAGGGGGCTGCCAACAGTAATTTTCTGAGAGGGCTGCAAAATCAGTTAAAAACATACAAACATGGGTTCAAGGGTATCTATATGATACCAAAATTCAAGGTAATAAATGATTCTTGGGCCTCGAAGAAGAATGATTTATTGCTAGTACAAGCTGTCATGCAATATAAGACTGATGTATTTATCATTTTCAGTTTGTTACCTTCTTCATTTGTTGTTTCTTATGATCATGGACCACATGTTAGGAAGGGTGATGAAGTTTTTGACTCATGTTCTTTTATGAGTAATGAGTTTTTCCACATCCAATGGAGTTTCACGAGGAATAATGTATGGCTTGTTCTTGTAGCTAACATTTTGTGGGAAAAAGTGTGGCAAAAGTACAGGAAACCTTGGAAGCATATGACTGAAATTTTGGGACAGCAGAATGAGAAATCAAATCATGCAAGGTTGTTTAATTCTATAGTTCAGATTTTTGATGTACACATGATGATATGGTTATGGGTGTTTGTTTGTAACTCATGCATGATTGATTGGGAAGGGCTAAGTCTGATTTTTGATGAGAAACGACATGACTACAACAGAGTATGGGACTGCATAGTAGTTTGTGGGGGCAGCCCATGCATGAAAGGAAGTTGGGCACTATCCAAGCCATGGAGATACCAAGGAGAAGCAAGAAGAGTGTTCTTCAACACTCATTTTTCTAACTGGTTTGTTTCATGTGCAGGTTTGAGGAATAAATTGCAACAGTTTTCACTCCCCACTTTTAGGAGGA
Organism: Taxus wallichiana var. yunnanensis; assembly: GCA_018340775.1. Classification (NCBI taxonomy): domain Eukaryota; kingdom Viridiplantae; phylum Streptophyta; class Pinopsida; order Cupressales; family Taxaceae; genus Taxus; species Taxus wallichiana. The sequence continues at coordinate 333,778,859 of CM031242.1, forward strand.
TGAAGCAGCCAAAGATCTTACAAATGCTACTCCACTTGAGTGGCATGGGAACCCGGTTCTTGGAGTGCTACCATGGTGGTACCAGAGGCATGAGCTTGCTATTGCTTGAGGGCAAGCAATCTTGGGAAGGGAGGACTGTAATGTCCCCATTTTCTGAAGACCCTTAGCCTATGCATCCTCGTGGGCTTCGGGATGTGCAAGGGGAACATTTTTAATAAATAATTAAATATTATTGCCTAGAGCAATAATTATTTGATTATTTAATTATTTAATTATGAAGATTATTTAATTTAATTCCCAAAATATAAAAATTAAATGGGGAATTAATTAAATAAATATTTAGGTGGCTTTAATTTATAAAATCACCCTTTGCAAAGGGGGCGCCACACCTAGGGAAAACAAACTGCTTTTATTTAATATTTTCCTTCTCCTAGGGTTTTCGAATTTTGTGCCTCCTTACTTATAAAAGGAGTGCTAGGACCATTATTATGATTATGTTATGATGAACTTATTTTGATACTCCATGCTTGGAGTTGGGATGCATGCCCTTTGATGTTCTCTCTCTCTTGCGTGGGAGATTGGATCAAACTGATTTTGAGATTTATTTGAGCAATTCACTGTAGCAATGCACTGTAGCAGCCGGATGTTTGGTAATTCGATGAAGTATTTTCATGTGCTTTTCAAATCGATATAGTGGTGTGATCTCTATTGTTTTTTGCGGATCTCTTTAATGGTGTTTACGGTCTGTTTGCATACATCTCTTTGGGTAAAGAGCGATCAGATTTAGCCTGTGTTTTCATATCCTGTATGGCAGTGACCTCTTCTATGATGTTTAGGGATGATTTAAAGGCAATTCTTTGTATGAATCACTTGGCTGACTGTATGTTACTGTCTCCAAGTTTCAGCGACTCTTTTGACAGTTATTTGAGTGTTTTTATGCACATTTGGTGCCCTTGCTAGAGTGATCCTTCGTAAGACAAGTCTGGCGCTAAACTTTAATATATATATTGGTTGATTGGAGTTGACTTTATGCTACTGCTGCTCTCCTTAACTCAGCAACTCCTTTGGAGTTTATTAGGCCATTGCAAGTGTATGTCTAAACCATATAGGGCCAGCGAACCGTGAGTTGATCATTTATTAATTACAGCGACTTGATACAAGCCCAACTGATAAGTATTTTGCAAGCTCAGAATCTGACTTCATTGTTTGACTGTTTGGGTGCCAAAAGATATATTTAAATGTACAGCGAATCACCTTAAGCATTGTTGGAGTGGAACGATTTGGCTTTGTATATGATTCTCTGGTATTCTGGCAGCGATCTATTCATTCTGATTTTGGCGACTTGTTTGAGGACGTTATTTGGGTGGGTTCGTGTGGTTGGAAGAACTTGATAATGCCCAGTTGCAGCGATCAGTGCTGAGTATACATGTGAAGGGTAAGCCTGAGTCTAATTACCATCATTCAATATTAGTTGCACCATTTACTTCATAGTATAAGAGGCATGTTTTGCTTGTATGGGATATAGATCATTGCCTTTCTAATCAGCTGAGTTTAATTAGTTTCAACTGTGCCCTAATCAGTTTAAGGGTTAAATCCATTATACTTTTAATTGGGACCCATTATTTGAAGTATAGTGCTGTCCTGTTGAGTAAACACCAGTGGGGTTTATCTAGAGTTTCCAAGTTTTCTCAAAAATCCTAGAAGTGGGATATTATAGTGGTATCGAGCTTCCTTCCTCTATTCGTGTGGGTCACTTGTGTATGCAGGGTTTGTGATTCTAAGTGCAGAAATCAGAGATCATGGAGTTGATGAGTGATGGTGAATGGAAGGAACAGATCAAGCATAATCTTGACTCATATTGCCAAGAGTACTTTACACTAAGTCAAGAGACCCAAGCTCTCTTGACCCTCCAAGAGTTTTGTAACCTGAAGAGGAAAAGAAGTGGATCAAAGAGAAGAATGACTCCGGTTGATGCATATTGGGATGAGCTCATCAAAGAGGTCAATGGCTATATAGAGTCACCTACCTCCCATGGACAAGAAGATGAAGGATCGAAGAAAGAGCAAGGTAAAAATGTAAATGGCAAGCTTGCTGGTCCATACAGTCCCGTTGAACATATGCAGCGAAAAACAGCGAATAAGGGACAGCCAAGGTCACTTTTTTGTGATCAAACTCATGCCTCAAGAGGACAGCCACGTAATAAGGTAATTGAATATTCAGATTTTTATTTGGCTAATAAGGATGATGAAGTTATTGTTGGTGAACATGGGCATAAGGAAGAAAGTGTAATAGAGGGAACTTTGGCACCAGCTTCCGGAAATGATAGCATTCACCTATTCCAAACAAGAGGTATGTTGCATGGCAATCCAATGAGTTTTTCATTAATTATGATGCCTCACACGATTTCATTGCTGCAAGGATGGTTGCAAACTTAAATCGGAATATTGGAGGATTCCAAGGCCTCGAGGTATCCTTAGCCAATGGATCCACCCTACTATGTTCGCACAAGAGTTCCCCACTCATTACCACATTGGGAAATAATGAAGTATGTGATGATTTTTATGTTGTGAGTTGGAATAACATGGTTGTGATGTTAGGGTGTCAATGGTTTTACACATTGGGGGAATTCACTCTCACCCTAGAAAAGATGGAGCTCAAATGCACCAAAAAGACAAGGAAATGGAAATCCAAGGTATGAGAATAAGTTTGCCTAATGATGAGTCTTTGATTACGACAATTTGCATATGGAAGTTCCTTGCCATGATCTATTTGGCACTTCAAGCAGATGGGTAAACTTTATTGCTGTTATGCATAAGAAAAAACAGCCACCTCATACTTTTCTTATAGATAATTTTGTTGGTGCAAAGGTTCAGAAAATTTCAGTTTTTCTTGTTACAACAAATTGGAAGTTTTTTTTGCATGGACTGATAAAAAGAGTGCAGATTAAGGGGTCTGCCAACCGTAATTTTCTGAGAGGGCTGCAAAATCAGTTAGGGACATGCAAACATGGGTTCAAGGGTATCTATATGATACCAAAATTCAAGGTAATAAATGATACTTGGGCCTTGAAGAAGAAGGATTTATTGCTAGTACAAGCTGTCATGCAACATAAGACTGCTGTATTTATCATTTTCAGTTTGTTACCTTCTTCATTTGTTGTTTCTTATGGCCATGGACCACATGTTAGGAAGGGTGATGAAGTTTTTGACTCATGTTCTTTTATGAGTAATGAGTTTTTTCACATCCCATGGAGTTTCACGAGGAATAATGTATGGCTTGTTCTTGTAGCTAACATTTGGTGGGAAAAAGTGTGGCAAAAGTACAGGAAAACCTGGAAGCATATGACTGAAATTTTGGGACAGCAGAATGAGAAGTCAAATCATGCAAGGTTGTTTAATTCTATAGTTCAGATTTTTGATGAGCAGATGATGATATGGTTATGGGTGTTTGGTTGTGACTCATGCATGATTGATTGGGGAGGGCTAAATCTGATTTTTGATGAGAAACGACATGACTACAGCAGAGTATGGGACTGCATAGTAGTTTGTGGGGGCAGCCCATGCATGAAAGGAAGTTGGGCACTATCCAAGCCATGGAGATACCAAGGAGAAGCAAGAAGAGTGTTCTTCAACACTCATTTTTCTAACTGGTTTGTTTCATGTGCAGGTTTGAAGAATAAATTGCAGCAGTTTTCACTCCCCACTTTTAGGAGGATGAAGCAGCCAAAGATCTTACAAATGCTACTCCACTTGAGTGGCATGGGAACCCGGTTCTTGGAGTGCTACCATGGAGGTACCGGAGGCATGAGCTTGCTATTGCTTGAGGGCAAGCAATCTTGGGAAGGGAGGACTGTAATGTCCCCATTTTCTGAAGACCCTTAGCCTATGCATCCTTGTGGGCTTCGAGATGTGCAAGGGGAACATTTTTAATAAATAATTAAATATTATTGCCTAGAGCAATAATTATTTGATTATTTAATTATTTAATTATGAAGATTATTTAATTTAATTCCCAAAATATAAAAATTAAATGGGGAATTAATTAAATAAATATTTAGGTGGCTTTTAATTTATAAAATCACCCTTTGCAAAGGGGACGCCACACCTAGGGAAGGAAAACTGCTTTTATTTAATATTTTCCTTCTCCTAGGGTTTTCGAATTTTGTGCCTCCTTACTTATAAAAGGAGTGCTAGGACCATTATTATGATTATGCTATGATGAACTTATTTTGATACTCCATGCTTGGAGTTGGGATGCATGCCCTTTGATGTTCTCTCTCTCTTGCGTGGGAGATTGGATCAAACTGATTTTGAGATTTATTTGAGCAATTCACTGTAGCAATGCACTGTAGCAGCCGGATGTTTGGTAATTCGATGAAGTATTTTCATGTGCTTTTCAAATCGATATAGTGGTGTGATCTCTATTGTTTTTTGCGGATCTCTTTAATGGTGTTTACGGTCTGTTTGCATACATCTTTTTGGGTAAAGAGCGATCAGATTTAGCCTGTGTTTTCATATCCTGTATGGCAGTGACCTCTTTTATGATGTTTATGGGATGATTTAAAGGCAATTCTTTGTATGAATCACTGGCTGACTGTATGTTATTGTCTCCAAGTTTCAGCGACTCCTTTTGACAGTTATTTGAGTGTGTTTTTATGCACATTTGGTGCCCTTGCTAGAGTGATCCTTCGTAAGACAAGTCTGGCGCTAAACTTTAATATATATATTGGTTGATTGGAGTTGACTTTATGCTACTGCTGCTCTCCTTAACTCAGCAACTTCCTTTGGAGTTTATTAGGCACTTGCATGTGTATGTCTAAACCATATAGGGCCAGCGAACCGTGAGTTGATCATTTATTAATTACAGCGACTTGATACAAGCCCAACTGATAAGTATTTTGCAAGCTCAGAATCTGACTTCATTGTTTGACTGTTTGGGTGCCAAAAAGATATATTTAAATGTACAGCGAATCACCTTAAGCATTGTTGGAGTGGAACGATTTGGCTTTGTATATGATTCTCTGGTATTCTGGCAGCGATCTATTCATTCTGATTTTGGCGACTTGTTTGAGGACGTTATTTGGGTGGGTTCGTGTGGTTGGAAGAACTTGATAATGCCCAGTTGCAGCGATCAGTGCTGAGTATACATGTGAAGGGTAAGCCTGAGTCTAATTACCATCATTCAATATTAGTTGCACCATTTACTTCATAGCATAAGAGGCATGTTTTGCTTGTATGGGATATAGATCATTGCCTTTCTAATCAGCTGAGTTTAATTAGTTTCAACTGTGCCCTAACCAGTTTAAGGGTTAAATCCATTATACTCTTTGATTGGGATCCATTATTTGAAGTATAGTGCTGTCCTGTTGAGTAAACAACAGTGGGGTTTATCTAGAGTTTCCAAGTTTTCTCAAAAATCCTAGAAGTGGGATATTACAGTAAGAAGACTGTTCAAAGCCCAAGGAGATGCTGAACTTCTAGTAAAGCAAGTTCGAGGGCAAAATCAAGTCAAAAGAGATAAGCTGAAGCATTATAGAGATAGAGTGCTTTCTGCCACATTCGATTTTGCAGCCTTCTCTATCGACTTCATTCCAACAAATCAAAATTCCAAGGTAGACTCTTTGGCAGTCACAGCTGCACTATTAAATCCGGATAGACCACCATCCATATTCAGACAAGGAAACTATAAAGTGGAGATGGTCTACCACCCCAAAGTCCCTGATAATGTTAAACAATGGCAGACTTTCAATGATGACAAACAAAAATCTGCATGTTCTGGAACAAGACAACTTTGACAAGTTGTATGTTGAAGGTAGTAAATCACCACCACGGCACATACCACAAAGTAAACCGATCCAGGTATGATGACAGTAGTGGAATAATCCAACCAAAAGGTAACAAAATCCCCAAGGGTTTAGTTTCCTTAGTGGAGACTTTCAACAAGCATGATCAATACCTGAAGAAGAATAAAGAACATGGTGATAGTTCTTCCTCAAGAATGCAGCCGGTAAATCTGGGAACGAAGGAAGTTGATGAAGACTTATTTACCACAAAGAGAAGAAAGGATGAGCCACCACAAGATGAAGTTGATAAGGACTTGCCCAAGGTATTTGACAAGAAGGCCAGAGAAAGGAAGTTCGAGATCGGAGACTGGGTACTCTGGTGGGACAAGAGACATGAACCGAAGGGCATGCACGAAAAATTTGATTCACTCTGGAAAGGGCCCTTCATGATCAAGAGAGTTGTCGGAATGGATACTTTCATCCTTGCCTACCAGATGGAGCTGAGTTACCACTGCCTTTCAACGGGCAACATCTGACGCTGTTCAGAAACTGAAATACAGGGTAGAACCTGTTTGTATATAAATAAAACTTTTGTTGTTTTCTTTTTTTTTTTTTTGTTTTGTTTTTTTTTTGTGGCCTTACCCCGAACCCAATGGACAAGACACGAAACTAGAGATGTTGGGATCTCATCTTCACTCTTTTCATTTTGACAGAGGTAAAGATGTCCACAGACGAAGCCGACTGGTGTCCCCGAGATTTCACCCTGAAATCTGGGACTACCCCTTTTAATAAATTTCGTTCTTTTCAAAGTAACGGGTCGTTTTGTGTTTGTTTTGCATGCAGTTGTTTGCATTGCTCTAAGCTATCCCCTGAGAATCATCAAAGCCGAATTCGACAAATACTCATATGCCAAAACTCACTCTATCCCTTCGCCAGGTTTTGTCTGAGAGAATTTTATTTATTATTTATTAAATAAATAAAGTTTTGTTTAAAAATAAATTGTGTTGCAGTTGAACCCTACTGAGGATTTTCACGCTAGTATTGCTTCCACCTCTCAATGGAGTGTTCACCAAGGAAGAGTTTTTACGACCAGCTAATTGACAAGTTATTTTCAAAGCAATTGTCTTCAACTTCCTAGCGGGGTTTTTCGTTTTTATTTCTTTTGCGTTTTGGTTTTTCTTCGTTTTTCGTCTGGCAATCCCTATAGCCTATTCATTCTTCCTGCCATACCTTTTCCCGGCCTAGGGTTTTGAAAAGCTTTCCAGTCTTTTTAATTGCTAATTAATTTGTCTAAAGGTGACCAGAGCTTAGGATTCCTTCAGGAGATTGCAAGAGGTTGCTTGGTCCCAAAAGGTGCAATAATGGATTTTATGAAAATAAGAAAAATACTGCCACCAATGTGTAGAGCTCGAGAAAATATGCACTTTTAGAAAAAACGGCACCTAAAACGGAGCCACGGAGTGAAATTTATGGCACTTGCAAGTTTTTGCTGCTAGATCTTCCTGGACCCTTTCCAAAAATGCCAAATTTTATTTTGTCCTTGGTCTTCATGCCAATCGCAATTTTCAAAGTTGCCCTCCAACTTGAATGTCCACGCCAAATATGGGAAGTCAAATCCAAAGCAAGTCGCACTTTTTGCCTGCCTGTTGGGTCAACGATTTAATGTAAAGCAACTTAAGTGAAAAGCGGAAAGTTGGACCCTAGCAGGTAGGGTAAAATTTTACCTACCTACTGCTTATGTTATGTTTTTCCCTCAAAAGCAACTTAAGTGAAAAGCAGAAAATTGGACCCTAGCAGAAGGGTAAAATTTTACCTGCTTGTTGCTTATGTTTTTCCCTCAAAAGCAACTTAAGTGAAAAGCGAAGAATTGGACCCTAAGAGCAAGGTAAAATTTTACCTGCCTGCTACTTATGTTTTTCCCTCAAAAGCAACTTAAGTGAAAAGCGGAGAATTGGACCCTAGCAGAAGGGTAAATTTTACCTGCCTGCCCCTTGTATTTTTCCCTTGGCTTATAGCCAAAAAGTGCGACCCATCCTTGCATTATTAAATGCCTAAAAGTTGACTTCTTTTAATTGTTAGGAAGCATCCAGTTTTGGCGCCTAGGGTTGGAAAGGCTTCCTTTTTATTATTCTGGCTATCTACATGTTGATGTGGTGCATAGGAAATTAAATAATATTTTTAGTTTTCTTAGCATTGAAGCAAAGTCTAAAAATAGAGGGCAGCAGGCTTTATAATCAGATCTCGGTGAAGAAATTAGATATTCATGCTATGGACTGCATACTTGTCTGAATTATTTGCAGGAATACTTCATTTATGCCCATATTGGTGAAGAAAGCAAGTCAATGTTTGATACATTGAATATATCTTCAGAATCAGAGGAAGAAATAGATCCAGCTCTCATAATTGCAAAGGCTTCCAAAAAAAATTCATCCTCTTGTTTCTAACGCAGCCCATGTGGAAGTCATTGCATGGAAAATTCCTTTCAAGAGCTTGTGCAAGTGCTCCCAATCTTCCAGTTGAAGCCTTCATTGAATTTACTTGTATTTGCCTTCACCCGGAGTGCTTTCCATAATTTAAAATTGCTCATATGCAATTAAAAATAAAAGGTGATGGGTTTTTTCTTAATTGTTTACAGCAAGCATTTTAAAACTGCATGTGCTAGAGAAGAACTGCAAAAGCTTCAAGGATAAGAGGAGAAGACAAGTCAGAGACAGCACCCGCAAACAAATCTTAGTCAGCGGCTTCCAGAACCAGTTTAGTAAGAATCAAAGGCAAAAATTCAACAGCATATGGGAGATAAAGCATCTCAGATTCAAGGCAGAGATATCATTCAGATCATTCATTCCTAAAATAGGTGAAGCAGAAGTACAATGTATATTGGATCAACATGCAGAGTATGGAGGAGGACAAAACAGAGAGTGTTGCAGCTGGAATACCTTCTTTTTCTTTCTCTTATTTTCTCCGACAAAGTAATTAAGTAATCAATTAAATTGTAAAACTTAGGTAATTGGCTTTAAAAAGTCGTTACTTCAAGTTATTGGAAGAAGTCAATTACTTGGAAATAGGTGGCAGACATACAAAATAGAAGGTTTTATTTTCAGTTATAAATCATGCATGTCATGCAAAGAGGAATTCCAAGAGGAATATTGTCAGCTGCTTCCTTTTTCATAGCTTCCACATGTGGCAATTCATTAAAAACTTCATATTTGTAATTGCCCTTTATACACTATAAATAGAGGAAGAGCCTACGGGTTAAAGGATCATAATCACAATTTGTTAATCAACATTCTTAAGTTCCAGACTTTGTGCTGTAGCCCTTGATGTCATTTTTGTGAAAGCTAAGGAATTGAATAAAGGCAGATTTCTAGAGAACTTTGTGTCCACAGTGCATTTGCTTCTTACTTCTGTGTGGATCTTTAGATAAACTTTGTGTTATCTGAGATTTAAATTAAAAGCTTTTCTTTTCTTTTACTTCTAAATATTGTGAGATCTACTTGTTTATTTAATCTATGTGTATGAGACCAACTCTGTAAACTATTGGTTGAATTACATATCTTTCTTTCTTCTTTCCCAAATTCCATTATTTCCCCCTTCTGAAAATACTTCATAAACAATCGCTTGTTGCTTGTTGCAAAATTGCTTAGCTATGGTTCATGAGCTTTGTAATTAAAGTAAAACCCTCTGCAAAATAGTTTTTAGGATTCATACTTACCAAATTGATAAACATCTTACACATGAGTCTCACCGTTAAATGAGGGAGATTTATCTCATGACTACCTAGGTTTTTAGCATGCGTAATATCTAGCCAAAGAAAGCTCCTTCCCAAAAGCTCATTTGATGATCATATCAGTCTTGTTGTGAAAATAGATGATGACCTTCCCTTTGATGAAGACAATGATGATGGGGATGATGGTGTTGATTTGATAGGACCACCACCCACGAGAACAACTCAGCATATGCCTAAATGGTATACTAATGTGATACGAGATGCCAAATTGGATGGTCTTCCAACACATCCACACCTAGACCACGGACTCGTAGTAAGGCTCGTGATGAGGTAAATTTTTCCTTGATGAGTAAAGTTGTTGAATTTGTTGAGCCCTCTACAATTTAAGAAGCCCTACATCATAACCTTATAAAGATGCATGGACGTTAAGTATCGATCGTGATGAAAAATAATACATGGCAACTTCTTGACCTTCTACCAAGGAAGAAGGTCGCTGGATGCACATAGATCTTCAAGACAAAGTACAAAGTAGATGGCACTATTGACAAGCACAAGGCGACGTTGGTAGCAAAGGGGTATGCTCAGAAAGAAGGCATTGACTACGAGGAGACTTTTGCTCCAACGGCTAAGATCAAAACTATCAGGATGATTTTTGCTCTAGCTGCATGGTTTGGTTGGAAAGTCCACCAAATGGACGTGAAAAATGTCTTTCTCAATGGAGACTTGCAAGAAGTCTACATGACTCAACCAAAAGGTTTTGTCATGCATGGAAATGAAGAAAGTATGTAGACTCATGAAATCTCTATATGGTCTCAAACAGGCTCCCAGGCTTGGTACATCAAGATAGATGAGCATCTTGTTCATCATGGATTCCAAAGGAATCCTTATGACCCCAATCTCTACCTCAAAAAGCAAGGGGAGATTGTGATTGTTGTTTATGTTGACGATCTAGTCATCACTAGTAGTTCAAGTGAAGATGATTGATGCCACCAAGAAAGATCTTAATCGATCATTTAACATGACTGATCTCGGGCTATTACACTATTGTCTTGACTTCGAATTCTAACAAAAAGAGAATCACATCTTTGTATCTCAGATGAAATACGCCAAGAACATGCTCGAGAAGTTTCAAATGATGGACTGTAATCTGATTGCCACACCTATGGAGACAAGACTTTAGTTGTCTCGTACAGATCCATCACCACAAAAAAATGCAACTCTCTATCATTAGTTGATTAGGAGTGTCATTTACTTAACCTACACTAGGCCGGACATCAGCTATGTTGTTAGCTATCTTTCACGGTTCATGCGGGAACCAAGGACATGTCACTGAAAGCAGCAAAGCGGATTTTGAGGTACATTAGAGGAACCATGGATTTTGGCCTAGAGTACAAGAAGAATGACTAGTTCTTGACAAGATAATCGGACTTAGATCGTGCAAGTGATATTGATGATAGAAAATCCACTTCTGGATATGTTTTTTTTGGAATCTAGTCTAATATCTTAGGGAGCAAGAAACAAAACTTTGTTTCTCGATCTTCCACAAAAGCTGAGTATCGCACTTAAAGAGGAGCTATCTGTGAAGCACATGGATACGTCACATACTCAAGGGACTAGGACTACCACAGGAGAAAGCTACCATCTTGTATGTTGACAATGAAGGTGTTCTAAAACTTGTTCGCAATCCAATGTTTCATGAGAGGATGAAGCACATTGAGGTACATGTACATTTCATATGCGAACATGTTATACAACACATCATTCACTTGATTTTGCCCAACACAAGAACAACGTGCGGATGTCTTCATAAAGTCACTTGCACGAGACAAATTTGAGGCATTTTGAGAATTTCTCTCATGTTCACTTGAGACCATGTTGAATTAGGCGGGGGGAGTGGGTGGGGATTTTAGGAATGTTAATTCACCACAATCATTTTTAAGTGAATAAATTATATTCACACGGGTTAGTCTATTATTTTGTTATGTTAATTGTATTTTTCTGGGAATAGTATTCATGTATTTTGTTTTCTTGCATTTTGTTGGGTTAGGTAAATCCATATAACAAGTTTGTTAAACTTGTTATGGTTGTACAATGCATATATACATTGCAGCGTGCACCATTGTTTGTAACCAAAGTTTATATATTAATAAAATATAACACAAGTCTGGTTCTAGTTTCACATGGTAAGAGCAAAAAATAAGGTGCATAAAAATCATGGTATTGGAATTCTTTTAAAAAAGAGTTCACTAGATCTTCTAGCTTGTGTAATGCCCCTTTTGGGCTGAAACTGAAAATGGAAGGAAATGGTACTAACCCCAATCACAATAAACTGAAATTTATCACAGCAAGCTACAACAGACTGAATTCTTATGACAGCAAGTAAGAAATTGCAAGTATTCACTTCCAACACAACTTCAACACCATCCAAAGCATGTAGGAAACAATAATAATTATTTGGAGCAAGTACAAACCAAAAAATGAATTTTTAGAGCCCCACCTGAAGTATAATAATCAATTTTGTGACAGCAATAAACCTTCTTACAAAAATGGTCAGAAATAATGATTCCAAGGTCCAAAATTCAATCCGGAAAATGAAATCAGCCTTATAAATTAGGAACAATCCAATTATCAGCAAAGAAAGGAGTTTCATGCCCTAGATGACACCAAAACCCTCCACCATGCAAGTCACCACCCTAGGAGAGGGTTTACAATGGGCTGGAAATGGCGTGTTCCAAGGAAAATTTGAATGTAATCACCAAGTGTGACCTCCGTGTGAGACCACCAATGAAGGAATGAGGGGTTTCATCCTCAAACCAAGTGCAAAGAGGGTTTCCATCCTCAATTGCAAGAGAGAAAAAGCGGTTTCATGCTCCAACTCCAAGAGAATAAATTCCAAAGCAAGCATATCCTTTTTCCATCCAAGCGACCCCTTTAAATAGCTAGAGGTGGTGCCAAAACCCAAATAGAATCCTCCTAAGAGGATCACCTCCTTGGAGACATAAGAGTTCCCTTTTTCTTTTATTTTTCAATTGGATTTTCACCTTTTTCCCAGCCGACTTGACTTTTCTAAACTATAATTAGAAAATTACTTAAAATAATAAGAATCTACAAAAGCAACTGAAAATCATGACATTAAACACTTCCCTTGTTTTTCCCTTTAAGCCCACGGGAAGTGGAATGGGCCTAAGGTCTTCAAAGAACTATCTTGGAGAAGGGGACATTACAGTCCTCCCCTCCCAAAATTGTTTGCCCTCAAGCAATTGCAAGCTCACATGCCCAAGTACCATCATACTATAATAACCAAAACATCTAAATCCCATAGTTGTCAAGTGGAACAACCTCCACCAACAATTATCATGGTGTCTACTCCATCCATCACCCACATCTATATGCTCTCCCTCAATGAAGCCTTCTACCCAAAGCATGAGAACATCTTTCATACACTCCCTTAAGGCCAAAGGCTGCCCCAAGTGCTCACTACCATGTTCCCAAGGTACCCATTTGCTCTTCTCTTGTGATGAAGGATCCATACACTTGCTTCATGACTATAGCCTTGAGCTCCAATGGGTCCCATAATGTTACCGTGGCTGATCCCTCCAAAGCATGGCACAACACAACTTGCATGTAAGCTGGAAACAAGTCATAACAGCCACAAGTCACTTGGAATTCCATCCAAATCAGCACTAGGATGGCTGGGAGGATTGTCTTCAATAGTGGAGCCCCTCCACTAACATTACCATGCAAGGAAACCCTCTCAAATTGCACAAGTGTACAATTGTTCATGACTGAAAATATTAAGACCAGCAATATAGAAATGATATAAATATGACAAACCATGCAAAATTCAGTAATGTGATCGATGTAGAAGCGGTAGGTAGCCATACAAGGACTGAAAACTCTCCATTAGTTGTCACCAACTGGAAAATACTTTTTCCCATGACTGGAAACCCCTGCAAAATCACTTGTGTGAGTGCCCATGAAGTGGTGCAATGGCTGATAATTATGATGACAACAACATTAGTGCTGGAAATTAGGTCCATAGTTGTCTTGGGTATGCTTCCATTGTCATATGATGATATCATCTCATCATTGTTTCCATATTTGTCACCATGTGCTTCTAATGCTTGGAGAAGCATCTCTTCCATCCCATCATCACCAGCTGCAACCTCATACTCTTCCTCATTTACTTGAGCTGATAACAAACTCAGCTGCTCTATCACATCCTTGTCTTCTTTCTCCTTCATACTCTCTACCTCCCTTCTAGGTTGTTTACACTTCTCTTTTTTCTCCATTCCTGGACTTGCACATAGAACAAACACATTAAAGAAAACAAGAGCTTCCACCAACGTTCCGACAACCTCTCCATCATGCCTCATAGGCATGTTATTCAACTCTCTTCCCATGCTTGCATCTCTTTCATAATTCTCGTCCCTTGAGATGGACTTCCAAGGGTCCATTCTTGCTGCCCCAAGCATGGTTGTAGTTGTACCATTGCAATTTCTTCAGAATCAGCATTGTGGTGGCTGGAAACTCTTCTAAAACAACAACAAACAATCCCTCATTGATGGTAGGCAGAAAATCCTTCCACCTTGTGACTGAAAACACTTTTGTGACTATCATAAAAAGTGTTAAGGGGCTGGTTCTGATGCGGACAGCAACAAAAAAAATAGGATAACAGCTGTCATACTTTAAATTTTCACAAAATTCAGAAATGACAGTGATATAGGGTTGGAATCAACCATATAGTGACTGAAAATGCTTCAACAACATCAACAAACTGAAGATTACTCCAATGTATGGCTGAGACTACTTGTATGGCTGCAAGTACAATGTTGGGCAAGCTGAAAAAAGGAGGAACAACAGTCCTAAAATAGGAAACAGCTCCCTTACCAACAAATTTCTGATTGTAGCTCGATCTCCAATCAGCCCTTGAGGAATGACAACCCACGTTCAACTCCATGGCATGTTGCACCCCACTATCCACTAGCAGTCCTTGAGTTGTATTATTGAGCACCAAACTACGTTGTATGGGAAGCATTTGAAAATCAACATAAAGATCATGTGGCTTATCCATTTTCCACATCAAACATCTTACTTGCCCCGGCAATGGTGACTTTCTTCATAGCTTTGTCCTCAAGTGTAGGACTCGGCTCCAAGGAATGGTCTATGGATCATGAGCATTGATTCTCCACATCTTCGTTAGAATGCATGACATACTTTATAGGGCTCCTTGGAAACCTCTTTTCTAGCCACATGCATGAGATAAAGAATTCCTTAAAATAGTGACATTGAACTCCTCAAAGACCTTACCCTTCTTGTATCTCAAAAGATCACCCAGATCCCAAACTCTCATGTTCACACAATTTGGAACTTGTATGAATGGATCTATGTGCCCTTTGCCACTCAAAGTGTTCTTCACTCTATCACCATTTCCATTATGTTGTCCATGATGACCACACATCTAAAATGACTTAGTAGGAAGCAACAAATCCACAACACTTTCATACCTTTGGTTGTCCTCAACTTGTTCACCTTCCTTTGTCGAATGAAGCTTGGTTGAGATATCTTCAACATCCCCAACCTTGTGACTCAAAACTTCTAGGTTAGGATCAACATTCTTCTTCACCTTGAACTCTTCACATTCAACAAGTGAATCTTGTTGACACATGCAAACATTAGAAGTCAATAAAACATCTTCAAGATTCTTGCTAAAGTCATGAACACAGTCGATTTGCTTCTTATTGATTGTTGTTCTAAAAATTCCAGTCAGCTGAAAATCAACATTAGCAACCGGTAAATCCCTTTTTATGCTCATGCCCCTCAACATGTCTTCTTGGAACTCCACCCCAAAACCTTCTTGTAGATCTATTTTTCTTTCTCCGGTTCATGCCCCATGATTTCTTCCTTGACCTCTTGAGGTGTTGATGTATCCATTACCTTTGTTGGTTCTTTTTCTTCTTTCAAGAGAAACTCTTTTGGGTTTGGCTCCTTGGCATATTCTTGTGGTCTAGGGTTTAACCCTAGCATCTTCATCCATGCATATTGGTTGTCCCCTTGTTGGAACCATCAAATGTGGAGAGTGTCACTTTCCCCAAGGCATGTTGAAGATCCTTTTGTGGCGCTTGAGATCTAGGCTCAAGCCTTGATCTACCCTTGCTTACTCCTATGAACTCCACAAGTGAAATGGCATCACAAATCTCTTTTGGAAGAGCCCTATACTCCTCATAGCTGGCCGCAATGTTGTGACCCACTAAATGTTGTGTTTCAACCTCTGAATGACTTCTTCTTTCTTTGGTAAGAACTTAGGTCACCAATCCATGTTCTCTCTCCTAAGTTCCCTTTCACTCATGTGTCCATTGTAGATTTGCCTCAAATGTTAGCTTTCGACCCTATAGGCTGGGAAGATCAATGCTCTAATACCATTGTAATGCCCCTTTCTCGGGCTGAAACTGAAATAGGAGGGAAATGGCACCAACCCAAATCACAATAAACTGAAAATTATAACAAGCTACAACAAACTGAATTCTTATGACAGCAAGTAAGAAATTGCAATTATTCACTTCCAACACCACTTCTACACCATCCAAAGCATGTAGGAAACAATAATTATTTAGAGCAAGTACAAACCAAGAAATGAATTTTTAGAGCCCTGGCTGAAGTATAATAATTAATTTTGTGACAGCAGTGAACCCACTTACAAAAATGGCCAGAAATAATGATTCCAAGGCCCAAAGTTCAATCCGGGAAATGAAATCAACCTTATAAATTAGGAACAATCCAATTATCAGCAAAGAAAGGAGTGTTGTGCCCTAGATGACACCAAAACCCTCCAACTCCAAGAGAATAAATTCTAAAGCAAGCATATCCTTTTTCCATCCAAGTGACCCTTTTAAAAAGCTAGAGGTGGAGCCAAAACCCAAATAGAATCCCCCTAAGGATGACCGACCTCCTTGAGACATGAGACTTCCCTTTTTCTTCTATTGGCTTTTCACTTTTTTCCCATCCAGCTTGACTTCTCTAAACTATATTTAGAAAATTACTTTAAATAATAAGAATCTACAAAAGCAACTGAAAATTATGACAGTAAACACTTCCCTTGCTTTTTCCCTTTAAGCCCACAGGAAGTGGAATGGGCCTAAGGTCTTCAAACGAACTATCCTAGAGAAGGGAAAATTACAGCTTGACAATTGAATTAGGTTTGAGTTAGTTGGACTACACTAGCGCATCACCTATGAGGGTTTTCGCTAAGAGCTTGGTAGCCACACAGGTGTTTGCTTTGATTCACTCCTTGTAGATGTTTCCAAAATCTTTGAGATATAAGGTGGGGTCGGTAGACCCATCATAGGTGATGGTTGGAGAGATTCTCCTACGTCTCGTGGCTGCAATGTAGGGATTAAAGGCTCATCATGTAATATTTGGAGCAATTGGTTTTGAATTGGAGGCCGTGGGATAGGCCTTCCATTAGCATCCGTGAGAGGGGGAAGGGGAAGGGGACATTTCTTATCTGTCCTCAACAAGTTGGTTGAGGTTGATTGGCCATTTACATGATTTGATTTTGCATTGGGTCATTTGACTATCACATTGCTTGCATGTGGACCATTTGATCAAATACTTTTGTACTATTTGATTGCACACTTGCACTAGAATCATTGAGAGATGAGACATTGCTCAAGGACCCCGCCATTGATGTAAAGACTAATGAAGGATTGGAGATGGATAATAAGGGGGCTTTAATGAGAGCCCCAAATTTAATAGGAATGTAGCTAAGGTTATTGTGTATGTCTGCAATTTCAAATATTTTGTTGGGATCTTCTTTTGGATCTTGCTCGCGATTTCAACCATTTTTCATTAGATGGATGACTACATTGAAATTGAGCAGAATTACACCACGAGGTGTTGCATTTGATGACGCTTATGGAGGGATCAAGAAGCAACCTCTATAGAATCTAAAGGAGTTGAGACTTGCTAAGAAAACCTTAAGAGGTGACATGTACGAAAAAAATACTTTGAAATAAGAGATGAAATAAAATACGATATAAAGAAAAATGTTAAAATAACCCAACCCGGATAGAGTACAATTCACATGGGATTCAACATGATGTATTAGGCCTAGAAATAGGTTCCTAAATATAACAAGCCTCCAAATAGGGAAAAAGTAGAAGACCGTTAGAGATCCAACACATAAAAATGCCGGTCCACAAAAGAGTTCGAGGGCTATGCTCGTGTGCAAAGGATGTCGAAATGGATCTAATGAATGGGATCTACACATACAATATCTATTTAGAGGAGGGTAGAAAATCTTTCTAGATCTAGTGTCCGATTAGATGGTAAATCAAGAGCTATGATAATTAGGTCAAGGACTGTGGTAAAGGGAAGAGCCGCAATAATAACATATAGAGACCAATAAAGCAAGTGACAATAAGCATGCACTATGATATCAAATGAATGGAACATAAAACACTCATAAAAAGGCCATGCACAAAAAGGGGATAGGGTTAAGGAGACCTACCTTGAGTCTACTTGTTGGCACATTGATCTTCCCCTTGGCTTTAAGTGCTTTGTGAGAGATGGTTGTAAGTGAAGTCAAGATGGGTAAGAGGGACACTAAGTAGACCATAGTTGGGGAATCCAAAGACTTGGTACACCTCAATGACATGGTTCATATTCTTAAATCTTCAAAGGCATCTTTGAAACATTTCTTCTTTTGGTTATGCTCCTTAACCATAATTCCTCTTCTTCTTCCCTAAGAAGATTTCTGAGTGAAAGCAAAGCAGAATTTTTTTGGTTCATCGAGAAATGACTTAAGGAAACCTATAAATGTGGCCCGCGGGTATGGATCCCTAAAATCCTAGACTGCACGGATACAGGTACGAGTACAGTTTCGGTACGCTGAAACAGCAAATTTTTAAAAATCACGGGTACAATACGCTTTTGGGTACGTTTTATATATATATTTAATACTTATTGAAATTTAATTCTCATACATTACATACTAATTGAAATTTAATACTTAGTCATGGTGCATTTACACCTATATTTGGCGAAGTCTTTCTTTTCACATTACATCATGTAGTAGGAGAAGAGGTCTTTACCACTCATCTATAACAAATCAATTTACAAAGTATCAAATTACGATACATTGCTTTTCAAAATAAATAAGTATTTAGATTGTACATTCTAAGGAAATGATCAAGAAAACAAGTGTGGTAATAAAAATTATCCGAAAGGAAGGAGTTGAATATGGCAACTCCATTTGCTTCATATTTCTCTATCACAATTATTTATCTTAGTGATTGTGATAAGATTCAAGGAGTTTTGATTGTTCATGGTGACATTCCTTGATCCACTCAAAGACGATAGTATTGTCAGCATATTTCCCGAAAAATCATAACTAAGCAAGAAAAATATCGATCCAAGATGGCGGTGGGACGATTAGTCCAAGCACGGAGAATACTCGCGAGTTTTGGAAAGCTATCCAAGATTTTTAATTACTAACTGTCTCAAAGATCAAAGCTCATGATTCTTTTAGAAGATTGCAAGAAGTTGCTTGGTCCAAAAGATGCAAAAATGGATTTTATGAAAATAAGAAAAATATTGCCATCAATGCGTAGAGCTCGAGAAAATACACTTTTAGAAAAAACAGCACCAAACGGAGCCACAAAATGAAAGTTATGGCACATGCAAGTTTTTGCTACTATATCTTCCCTGGACCCTTTCCAAAAATGGCAAATTTTTTTCTCGTCCTTGTGTTTTCTTCACCAAAAATCCAAAAAAGGAAAGAATTGCCAAAATAGGAAAGAAATGTTGTCTTTGACGAGTTTTTAAGTTTTGGCGAGTTTTTTTTTTGCGGGTTCGTCTCGAACGTACCCACAAACACAAAGCTATGTTGCAGTGCGGTTTTGCCGCACTGCAATGCAACGTCTCGTGTCTGTGGTACATTTCCGACGTACCCACAGCCAAACATCGATCCTCATACCAATACCTAGTACGTTTCCAAGCTGGTACGAGGACCTATATGGCGTTTCCGTGCAGTCTAGCTAAAATCTATTCTCATTATTAGTCGATGTCATTGACCTAGTCGAAAATATTGATGGAATTTGGAACGTCGTTTTCTCAATCGATGACGTCGATGAAAACAAGATTCTAAAGTAACGTCTTTGCCCAGGCTGTGATCAATTCAACAGACCGAGAGCTATTTTTGTAGTCTCCCACAATGGTTTTCATGGGGTAGAATGTAAGAACTAATGCCCATTTGAGCACATTGTATTTGTGCAATGTTTATATCCTAGATCTAGGAGCATGTGACATCATGTGTGGGGAGAAGATTATTAATTATTTTTATTTTAACCCACATTGAATATAATATTAGTCAAGTGATGAGGATTTTATCTTATCCTCATATGCAAAAGTTCGTTATTAGTTATGATTACATTGCATCTGCTTGAGAAAAGTAATAAATTTCATCCCTTTTATTCTTTCTTATCTATTGTGAGATTTTTAGGCCAGTGAGTTGGCTTTCAATGATATTATAATTTTACATATACACGTATGATAGTAGGCTTGTTCATGACAACCAAATACTCGAGCAAAACAATAACTCGAAGAAAAACTGAGAAAAAAAGACATAAATTTCTATTCAAACATGCATTCCAAAGCATGTAGAACTTCCTTCAAATATATAACTTTTCAATTTAGGGTTGGCTAAGGTTAAAGAGACCAGCTCTCTCAAAATAAAACCTCGTTGAAGGTTTGAAACCTAAGTAAGAACAAGTTTGAACAGAATATATACAGTGAAGTGTAAAATTCCTTTGTTCTCGAAGGGGAGTCTCATACACACATGAAGCATGTATAATCTACTCCATTGCCTTCGTCACATGTATTGCGAGAAATTCTTTCCAGAGAAGTTACTGAAATATAGCTCAAATTCAATTGTGAAAAATTAATTTACCAAAGATTGGCTTGAAATTTGATTAATGCTTGAGCAAATCAAATAAAAACCAGCCATACACTGCTCAAGAAAAGGAATTAACATCCACTAATCTGAAGGATTTCGATTGCAGCTTTACTCTAAAACTAATTTTTGTTAGAGTCACAGTCTAACTGCTGTAGAAGTTTTAGTTAGTTAGGAGTGTCAAAGTAGAAGTTTTCTTCTAACTGTTGTAGGAGTGTCAAATAGATAGGATTCCTTTGAATTACGAAATCAATTTGTTTGTGTTAGTTTAAATATTTTCCTTTCCAATGTAAATGCACAGATTATTATT
This sequence comes from Taxus wallichiana var. yunnanensis, assembly GCA_018340775.1. Taxonomy (NCBI): domain Eukaryota; kingdom Viridiplantae; phylum Streptophyta; class Pinopsida; order Cupressales; family Taxaceae; genus Taxus; species Taxus wallichiana. The sequence continues at coordinate 333,799,629 of CM031242.1, forward strand.
CAGTTGAATAAAAACAGTCTGCTGTTATTTTTTTCTGGCAAAACAGTCTTTTTATTGTGTAGTAGATTAATCAATCCTGGGCATAAACCTTTTATGGTATCAGAGCAAGGTTGATTTAAGTGTAGCCTTCATCAAGCGGTGAGGTAATCTTATATATCTTTCACAGTTATTTTTTGGTTCCAAGTTCTTATATATGGCTGCAATATCATCTACATCAGACACACGTCTGATAGAGAGATTCAATGGAGAATTCTTCAGTTTATGGAGCTATAAGCTAACCATGATTTTGAAGGAAAAGGGACTATGGGGAGTCGTAGACGGCACAGATCTCAAACCCACATCTCCAGCTGAAGCAGTACAGAAATGGATTACAAAGGATGAAAGGGCACTATCTTCTATTGTTTTGAATCTAGAAAATTCAATAATAGTGCAAGTGAAAGGATCTGCTACATCAAAAGTTGCATATGATAAGCTGAAAAGTACATATGAGACAAAGAGCATGACAACAAAATTAGCTCTTTATCGAAATCTCCTATGAATGAAGATGCAGGAAGGAGAAAGGTTATTGACACATGTCAATAAAATGAAAGAAATGTTAGACCAACTTAAAGATGTTGGATCAGAGACAGAGGAAGAATTAAATATTGTTATTTTGTTGGATAGTTTGACAGAATCTTATGAGAATGTTGTTATCTACATCAACAATCAAAGCAAAATAAAATGGAATGATGTTGTTAACATTTTACTGCAAGAGGAGACAAGGCAGAATCAGTCTGAAGCAAAGAAGGATAGATCTGTTGCCTTTATTGCAAATACAAAGAAGAAAGTATTTTCTTCAAAGGAGCACAAGCCCAAACAAAGGTTTGCAAAATCAACATCTGATTCTAGCAATCAATCAAAAATTAAGCAAAAGTGTCCTTACTGCAAGAAGACTGGACATATGGAGAAGGATTGCTGGAAAAAGATTGCAGACAATGTGAATCAAAATAAGCATGAGGCAAATTTTGTTAAAGAGGAAAATTCATCTCTTTTGATGGCCTCTTCAACACCTATAAAGGGTGCACTAAGTGACTAGTACTTAGATTCTAGAGCAACGGAACACATGACATCCAAGAAGGATTGGTTTATTAATATGACCAAAATTTCAAAAGAAATCAGACTTGGAGATGACAGTGTTAATATTGTTATAGGTAAAGGCACAGTTGAGGTCATGTTACCCAATGGAGGTAAGAAGCAATTCAATGATGTCCTTTATGTTCCTGATATTGCTCATAATCTGCTTTCAATAAGTAGATTAACAGATATTGGTCTCAAAGTTTTGTTTGATCAATCAAGTTGTCTTTTACTTGATGAACAAAAGCACATAGTTGCCAAAGGAAAGAGAGTAGGAAATTTATACAAACTTGAGTCAGTTGTCAATGATGGGCAAGCTTTTATTGCAATTGGTACTAAAATTGATGTTGAGCTTTGGCATCGTAGGCTTGGTCATTTGAATTTCAAAACCATGTAAGAGATGAATACCAGTGCATCAACAATTGGTCTCAAGTTTGACAAAAATGCAAAATTAAAGCCGTGTGAATCTTGCGCTCTTGGAAAGATGACAAGGACTCCATTTCCCAAATCATCAAACAATAGAGCAACGAAAGTTTTGGAACTCATTCACACTGATATATGCGGCCCAATGTCAGTAAATTGATTTGGGGGTGCAAGGTATGTAGCAACATTCATTGATGATTATTCTAGGAAAGTTGATGTATTTTTTCTGAAGAAGAAATCAGATATATTTGATGTTTTCAAAGTTTATCACAAGAATGTTGAAAATCAAACTGGAAAGAGGTTAAAGGTTCTTCGAAGTGACAATGGTGGTGAATATACTTCTAAAAGGTTTCAGCAGTATTGTGAAGAACATGGAATTTCCAGACAGCTGACAGTTCCGTATAATCCTCAACAAAATGGAGTGGCTGAAAGGATGAATCGCACATTAGCAAAATGTGCTAGAACTATGCTAGAAGATAGCAAACTTCCTAGAACTTTTTGGGCTGAAGATTTTTCTACTGTTGCTTATATTCGAAATAGAGTTATCTCAAAGGCTCTAAATGGTAAAACTCCAGAGGAATTGTGGTCTGGTAAGAAATCTAACTTGGAAAATTTAAGAGTATTTGGTTGCAAAGTTCTTTCATTTATTCCTCATGAAAAGAGAAAAAATTAGATTCAAAGAGTCATCTAGCCATTTTTATTGGATATAGTCAAGAATCAAAGGCTTATAAATTGTATAATCCAAATACAAATCAGGATTTTGTTAGTAGAGATGTTAAGTTTTTGAAGATTCATCCCTACAACAGTCCAATTCAGTTCAGCAACATGATATACCTGATTTACAAATGGGAGAAGAGCCTTATTCTGCAGCAGATTTTGAAGATGATTCTCTAAATGAAATAGAGGAGGAGAATCCCAATGCAGTGCAAATGGAAGAGGAACCACATGTTCAAATTGAAGAAGAGGTTCATCCAATTATACAAAGCAGAATTCTCCCACCACGCAGCAGGAAGCCTTCCTTGAAGGTAATTGAAAATGCTCAAAATTCCTTTGCTTCTCTTATATGTTTTGCTACTTCTAGAGAGCCAACAAATGTGCATGAAGCTTGTAATTCTACAAATGTTGAACAATGGAAAGAAGCAATGGATTTAGAATATAAGGCTTTGATGAAAAATCAGACTTGGGAGCTAACTGATCTTCCTCCAGGAAGAAAAGCTATTGATTGCAAGTGGATTTTCAAGCAAAAACTCAAATCTGATGGAAGCATTGACAGGTTTAAAGCACGTCTTGTAGCACATGGTTTTTCACAAATTGAAGGTATCGATTACTTTGAAACCTTCTCCCCTGTTGTTAAGATGACTTCTGTAAGAGTTTTGCTTGCTATTGCAACAGAGTTAGATTTAGAAGTGCATCAACTAGATGTGAAAAGTGCATTTTTAAATGGTGAACTTGAGGAGGAGATTTATATGATGCAGCCCGAAGGATATATCTCATCCAAATTTGAAAGCAAGGTATGCAAGCTCAAGAGATCATTATATGGTCTTAAGCAATCACCTCGTGCTTGGTATAAGAGAATGGATCAATACCTTCTTACAAACAACTTCAAAAGAGGGTCAGTTGATGACAACATCTATATGAAGATGGAAAACCAGTGGTTTGTTATTCTTGCTTTATATGTAGATGATGCAATTGTAATCAGCAATAACTTGTCATTCTTGAAAAGCACTAAAAGTATGTTGTGTGCTGAATTTGAAATGGTAGATTATCAAGATCTACATTATTACCTTGGCATCACAATCACTCGTGATAGAAAAGCAAGGAGATTGCATATGAGTCAGAAGAGATTCTTAGAAGACATTCTAAAATGTTTTAACATGTTGGAATGCAATCCAGTAGCAACCCCAATGGAAGCAACTTTGAAGTTGTCAACAGAGATGTGTCCCAAAACAGAACAGGAAAGGAAAGAAATGGAAAATGTTCCATATAAGAATGCCATCGGAAGCCTCATGTATGCTATGGTATGCACACAACTTGAGTTGGCTTATGCAATTAGCTCTTTGAGTCAATACATGGTGAATCTAGGATCAGCTCATTGGACTGCAGTGAAAAGAGTATTAAGGTATGTCAAAGGTACCTTAGACTATGGTATATGTTTTCAAAAGCATAATGATGTATTGCAGTTAACAGGGTATTGTGATTCTGACTGGGGAGGAGATTTTGACACAAGAAAATCAACCACAGGGTACTGTTTTATGTTTAATAGTGGTTGTGTGTCATGGAATAGCAAGAAGCAATCTACTACAGCACTCTCCAGCATTGAAGCGGAGTATACGGCAGCATCTCATGCAGCAAAGGAAGCAGTCTGGTTGAACAGGTTAATGGAAGATTTGGGATTTGCACAAAACAAACCTATGAGGTTACTTTGTGATAATCAAAGTTGCATTAAGATTGCTAAGGATCCAAAATACCATGGACGAACAAAGCACATTGGTATACAGTACCATTTTATTCGGGATCAAGTGCAGAATGATCAAATTGCAATGGAGTACTGCTCTACAGAAAATATGGTTGCAGACATATTTACAAAGTCATTACCCTGAGTAAAATTTGAAGGTCACAGATTGCAGCTACAAGTGATACCACAGATTACAGCTACAAGTGTTACCAATCAGATCAACTTAGAGCAGCAGTTTTGACTGAGGAAGAGTGTTAGAGTCACAGTCTCACTGCTGTAGAAGTTTTAGTTAGTTAGGAGTGTCAAAGTAGAAGTTTTCTTCTAACTGCTGTATGAGTGTCAAGTAGATAGGATTCCTTTGAATTAGAAAATCAGTTTGTTTGTGTAGGTTTAAATATTTTCCTTTGCAATGTAAATGCACATGTTCAATAAAAACAGTCTACTGTTATTTTTTCTGGCAAAACAGTCTCTTTACTGTGTAGTAGATCTGTCAATCCTGAGCATAAACCTTTTAATTTTATTGACAAATCAAATACAACTGTATTTCCATCTTTTGTTGAAAATACATTTCAATCTACGTTACAGATCCAATCCCAGCGGTTGAATAAGGGTTAAAATGCCTTATCGGAAGATTTATCCACTGGCTGACAAAGCGAAATAAAAAAGTGGGATGAAGGAAAATACTTGTGCGATGGATTACGAGGAGAGATCCGATTTGCCCAAGTTTGCCTTCCTGTTTCTAAACCTAGCCTAGCTGTTACAAAACAGGCATCTTTCTTAAATTATATGAAAGACGTGATAACCCTCGAGGCGCAAATTTCTTGGTGAGTTTTCACACTGTTTATCTATGAATCGTCTGAATATTTCGTTGGCGAGGAGTTTATTATCCAGAGGTTATATACCTAGCCCTCAACGAAAATTATTAAGCCCTCAACAAAAATTATTAACTGTTTTTACTTCCTTAATCATATGTTGCCATGTGTCATTTCTTTTGTTAAACAGAAAGTTAAAATTAAATATTTATTTGATTTTTATTAAAAAAATTAACCTGGTTTTCTGATTGACATAGATATTTGTCTACTTATATTAAGATTTTATGTTTAAACATATTCTTTGTAAAAATAGAGGTAAAAAAATATTTTACATGCTATAGTGGGAAAATAAAATATTAGCATGAGATGAGCCCTTTACACGATGTGCATTAAATAGCAACTATTTTAAATAAAATAATATGTGAGTACGGGCAGGCTTGGAAATTGACAGGTTGTGGGTCTATTTTCTATTTTAATTAAATATTATTGGTAAAAAAATTAATAGTTGTAGAGAATGACAGATTGAAAATTTACAAAACTGTCAAATTTTTTAAATAATCTATACTATAAATATATGAAAATATATAAATTTATAGGATGAAATCATAAAAATAACTATAGAAAAAATTGGAAATTACATGTACATGAAAGAAGAGCTAAGATTTGACACCCGTCCGAGACGTTTTTTCCCTGTTTTAACCGTATTTTACACTTTATAAAACAATCAGCCCATCCATGTTTGACATAAAAGAATTTGACAAAACCGTCTTATCACATATTTAAATAACAAGTTTTACTTTGAAAATGTGTTTATATTGAGTATATAATCCCTAAAACTTATTTAACACTTGTAAGTATAACTAAAAAAATAATATATTTTTTAAAATAAAAAATGTATTTAACGGAGATGGACAAGATAGGTTGTTTAAAACCAATTAAGTCACAAATTTTTGGTTTGACATGTGGGGTCACCACAATCTCATCCCTGCATGAAAGAACTACACTGCACAACAAAATTTGATTTGTGCACAAAGATAATTTGAAATTACACCTACGCTTAGCTTGCACAAATTTACTAACAGACTAAGTAAGGCCATAAATGACCTCCACCTCATGTCCTTATCTCATTAATATTTCATTTGCTTGGCTTTTAATATGGATAATCGGGCAAACCATTAGGTATGATGCATTTAGAAAGATCGCCATTAATTCTTCAACTAGGTAATGCCTTAGTAGCAAATCACGTGTAATTTTTTTGTTTTCACAGGTCTCACCGAGTGTCATGGTATTTATTGTGTAGTTGGAAGCCTTCATTGTTGCTTCTACAAGAGCAAGCGCATTCATTCAATTCCAGAGAATAACGCTTAAGATTGTGCCTTATTTTGAACTTGTGGCAAAATTATGGAGTTTAAGCGTCGATTTGGGACAATTTCAACTTTTCCTTAAAATTATAAATACGACATAGATCTTTTGTAACATCTGACACTGTTTACAGGGTTTAAAAATTTATAGTTAGGCTTAATGGAAGTTACTTTCGTCGACTCGCCATGTTGAATAATAACAAACAACCAAACACTTAATCCCCGACAATGAAAGTTGAAAAATATGATACTTATGGTTTCCTAGTTTTCGGTAAAAGAGGATGAATAAATTTGCACTCAAGATACGTAAGTGGCATCACTCACATGGAGCTTGGTGGCGTGACAGAACATGTCCTCACGAATATGTGTTGTTTTCACAAGTACCGCAAATTTAGTCATCCTTAGAGGAATACTTAGTCTATCCAAAACACAGCTTTTAAAATTACAAAGTGGCTAAAGGGTAATGGAAATGAAAAATGAAAGATTTTAATAATGTCCACAAGACCAAGCAGTCTATGGGACCAAGAGCAGTAGTAAGACTAATCGAGCCAACACAACAAACTAACATAGGTGGTTGCCTTATTATTCTTGCTAAATTTCTAGCCCCTTCTTGATGTTAAGTCTTTTGCTATGGATCTTGATTAGGAAGCTTGTTGTTTTGTTTAACCTTGTCTCCTCAGTAGGTCGGTTAGGTTGTCAATCTACAGGTTGTCTTTGTATTTGATACTAATGTAATCGTATGTTGCACACTCCATAATGTAATGTCATTTTGTCTCCACTACTCCCTCATCAAAAATGAACACGTTCTTGTTTCACATACCTCCTTAGGCACTTTGTCCACAATTGAAATGGTCCTTAGTTGCGTTATCAACATCTTCATTTTCCAATCAATTTTTGCTCCCATGTATGTCTTTCATAGTGGTCCCACACGGGGTTAAACTCTTTGATGTAATATGTTTTCTTTTATCCTATTTGTTTTGTCCACATGGTTGCCCTGAACTTCTCTCTCACATACTTTTTAATTTCTTCCTTGGTGTTTGGACAATCTTGTATGTTGATGTCACATTTACTCATCCATTTGTTATTTTGTTTCATCCATGTGTTGTTTCTTCTGTTTAGCTCTTCTTCTATTACCATTTTAGGCCATCGGTGATTCTCCATACTTTGTGTCTTTTTAAAGTAATTTAATGTTTGAAGCATTATTGATGCTTACAACGGAAAAGTCCATGTTTCAACCAATAGGGTTTTGTATGGAACTGAAGCTTTAAATTTTAGGTTGCTTGTGATCAAATATTTTTGGATTCTCTCTATTTGTCTCCAATTTAGGTCAAACACATTATTGCCACATACTTCACGTCCATAAAGGACCACTGGCGTGACAAGAAGACAAAATAAAGTTCTCTTGGTTTCCCAATCCCATAGCTATGCATTCCTACACCTATTTTGTAATGAGTATAAGGTTTTCCATCCCCATTGAATTATTTTGGTAATGCAGGTCTCCCAACTAAGCTTGTTGTGAAAGTCAATCCCAAAATACTTGTATTCATCCACTATTTCCAATGGGCTTCCTTCGAAAAGGAAATCAATTTGTTTCTTTTTTTTTTCTATAGAGAAAAGAACATGATTTTGGTTTTGCTAGTGTTTACTTGCATTCCCACTTCTTAGCAAAAGAGCTCTAGAGCCCTCAAATGCTCTCTCAAGCTATGAGCCATTTTTGCAATTAGGATAAGGTCATCTGCATATAAAAGTAACTTTACAACATAGTTGGCCAGATGAACACCCCCTCCACCAGCGTTGTTTATCCACTTTAGTTTATCAATGTATAACCCAAACAAGGTAGGAGATAAGGGGCATCCTTGTTTGACGCCCATGTCGTTGTAGACACCAAAATTGGGTCACACTCCCCTTGGTCCCCTTCAATTAATTAATGTAACACATTTAACCAATCATGACCCCTTCATCCCATATTAATATTCATCCTCACATTATTAATTATTTTAATTATTTTAATTAAGTTAATTCCATCCTCACACCTCCACCTCATGATTCTACCTCACCCTAGGCCCATTCCAGGGGCATTTAATTCACAGTGACCAAGTCATCACTCTCAACATTGAGTCATCACTCCCAGTGTTGAGTCACTACTTGACCTAACTAACTAAGAATTCTTCCTAAACCTAATTAGACTTCTTCTAAGATCTTCATGCCTTCTCTCACATAAACTCTACTTCCCTAAGCGAGACCCAACAATCAAAATCACACCAAAAATAGTAAAGATCGGGCTATTTTTAGTAACTTGGACTATTTCACCCTAACCGACATCAGTTTATCCTCAGTCGATGTCGGTCACCTAAACCGCCATCAGTTCCTTTATATATAATTTTACAACCCTTTACCCAGTTGTTCATTCAGTTATTGGAGCCTTATTGCATTCAAGTGCGAATCTTCAAGCCCTCCTGCATCTAGACAACGAACACACACAACCATAATGCAAGACAAGCAACTGGTTCTCCTTCTAGAGCGTTGGAATACTCATAGGAGCACACATGTTGTACTATCGTGGAACTAGACTCAAGCACCTCTTCTCCGATCAACCATCAACCATCTCAACTCACATGATCTACAAAATACCAAGTAAGTACTGTGATTTTAATCATTTGTGTTTATCCCATTATAGATCTCTTGTTTCTTTCAGTATTTTATTTCTTTTGTTACCCGTACATCATCTTCTTGCCACCAACCCACTATTCAACCACCCCAAACCTTTTCACCCTTCTAAACCTCCTTAGTGTTCCTGAGTCCTCTTAGCCATATTACGACCCAAACCACACTTCCCTCACTCTCTACATGTAATCGTAATGTCCCCATTTTTGAATACCCTTAGCCTATCATTCCCATGGGCTTTAGGGATGTTGCATAGGGGAAAATTATATTAAATAATTTCATAATATTGCCTAGAGAGTGATTTTAATCATTTGACATTATAAAACAATATTTATTTAATTATTTAATATTTATGGAGCAAGTAATTATTTAATTAAATTCCCAAAATGCAAATTAAAAAAAGGGGGAATTAATTAAATAATATTTAGGTGGCTTTTAAATATTAAAATCACCCTTTTTAAAAGGGGACGCCACACCTAGGGGAAATAAACTTATTTTATTTAATAATTTCCCTCTCCTAGGGATTTCAAATTTTGTGCCTCCTTGCTTATAAAAGGAGTGCTAGGATCATTGTTAGACTCATGTTATGATGATATTTATTTTATGCTCCATGCTTGGAGTTGGGATGCATGCCCATTGATTCTCTCTCTCTCTCTCTCTCTCTCTCTCTCTCTCTCTCTCTCTTGCGTGGGAAGTTAGTGAGCTGGTTTTGATCAATTGAAGTATTTTCTCTTGCTCCATTGTTGAGTTCTCTTGTGTTGAAGTATGTTCTTTGCATGATTCATACTTTCTAACAATGGCGACTTGATAAGGGACTTGTTTTAGTATGTTTTGTGAGTGAACAAGGTAAAATATAATCTGATCTATGTTGGTATAATTTTCCAAGTGTAGGACTGTTATTTGGAGGGTTTTTGAAGTGTAGAAAGAGCTGAAAATAATTTATGTCATTCCATCTAACCCTAGCGACTTGATTGAGACTTTTGGGGGCTGTTTTGGAGGGGTTTCAGTTATCATAAAATTTAGATTTTAATATCTTTGGAAAGCTCTTAATTTATAGAATTATCTACATTTTATTTGAGGAGAAAATATGGAATATTGAAGGAGTTATGCATTTTCGAATATTTCAACTGTCTGCAGGCTTTTCTGGGTATGGAAAATTGATATTTATATCAAATCTGCAATTTGGGGTTGATTTAATATTGCATATGATTGTAGAAACTAGGAGAAATAAGGAGAAGATGTTTTCATAATTTTTGGAGTGGATTTGATGCCCTAAATGTGTTGGGCGACCTACTTTTTAGGTCAAAATTAGGGTTTTGGGTTGGCTGTGTAAAATCTGATTTTTGCATATTGTTCTTCATATTTTTGTGGTCCATTATCTAAAATTTCAGCTCATTTGGACTTCTCTAGCCAAAGATACGATTTTTAAAAAATTGCAGCAATTGAGGTTTGAAAATTAATTATTTACAATCGTGTGAGATCGATTTGTATGAATTCCTAACTTGTCATAGAAGGGGACATTACATAATCATAGAGAGCCTAAAAACCATTTTTAATAGTTCATTACATATTGCCCCTATATCCTCACTCTCTGTAATCACGAAGAGCCTAAAAATCATTTTTAATAGTTCATTACATATTTCCCCTACCGACGTTGGTTCCCTAATCGCCGTCAGTTTAGTCCCCATACCGACATCAGTCACCAGACCAATATCAATCTTTGTGTCATTTTATATTCTCAGACCAAAGCAAGCTTCCCACTCACCCAAAACCAACCTAGACCTCAACCAATTAGCTCCAGACCCTTACCAGACCTTTGATAGACCTATTTGACCTGAACAAACCTCGGTTCTAATTAGATTTAGTGTTATTTTGATATCTAGCATAAAATCTAGTGTATTGTGTGTATGAGAAACCTAAATCATTACATTGCAATAGGACTTATTTATTTCAGTTGTTTATTCACATTAAATTGTTATTAAACAGTGGATTGACAACCTCTCTAGGAAGCACCATGCTTCCTAGATCTAGCATACGCTAGAAGTCCACTGTCATATGCTATTTAATACTCTTTTGTGGTCTTGCTTTGCATCTATAGGTAGTCCTTCCCAAAAAAAAAGGAGTTCTCTACAATCAGCTTGGATAACGTCAACAACGTGTGCATTCTACCTTCCACCTTCGCCTCACAGTATTCCTCCTTAACCATTTACCTTTCTATTTGTTTCGTCCTAGAAAGCGTAAAACTTATTGGTGAAACATTTTGGCACACCGGTGGGACCCATTCGGGGTTCTTTGCATTATTCATTCTTAGGGAATCATTGTGTGTTTATTTATTTTTAAAAGAAAGTTCACATTAAAATCTTCTCCCTTGGAAACATTCTTCTTCTCCTATTGATCTCAGTGAAACTTGTATTTTGGATTAAAAATAACACTTCTTTTTATTTTGTATTACATTAGTGAAAGACATACTCTTTCCTATTCATTATTGCTCTCATTGAATTTCATTGTGGATTTGGGTTTAAAATCTTTGCATCTCATTGCTATATGTTGCATTCTAGCTCATCTAAATTGTGGGCAACCTATATGTTGGAAGTCATGCCCAACTAATGGTTGAAAAACTAAACCATAGTTCACATTTTGCACACTCTTTATACCAAATCACTGAAAACAAACTACACATTTCTTAAACAACATCTTTCCCGAAAGAAGTTGTCAACGATCACACGATCAGAGGATTGACAATGGGCTCTAGCTGGTTTTCTAGCCAGTTATCATATCAGAGAAGGATCCCCCACGCCAAAACTTACCTGAAACCAACCATAGTTGTCAGTTTCCGTAGGGCACCTTCGGTAACCAAAAACTCTATTCTATTCACAAGTCAGTCCTAAATGGCATAAGCCACAACATAAAATCTACATCATAGGATTTTGTGTTTGCTAGCTTTTGCTTGATTTGTGTTTTGAGGTGTGAGTTCATTTTCTTCATTTTTCTCTCCCTACATACTCCACAATCATAGTTGGTGTATTCTGACTGTTTCTGAGTGTGTTAGGAATAATCATTTCCATACTCGGTCTCTGAGTTGGTATTTTTATTTGACCTAAATCACCAAAAATTCACTTTTTCCATTTTTCACAGATTTCACAGTAACGTGTCGGTCCAATGATCACCATCGGTTTCATCATCTCACCGCCATCGCTTTTGTGTTGTTTTGGTCATTTATGCCAAAGTAGCATTCAATCTATATTTCTTTTCTTTCTATGACTTCCTCTATCACTTTACTATATCTTTGAGTCCTTGATATCACCTTCAGAGTCCAGTTCTACTTTGTCTTCATCATTTATTGTCGATTTACAAATATTTCATTTCTCTATAATGCTTGACATCGGTCTAGTCAACCGATGGCGTTTACCCCCTCATACCGGCATCGATTACCCCAACCAACGTCGGTCTCCATGTTCGATTTTCCAATCAAAATAATGATCAAATCACGCATTTTAAACATGTTCTCTCCATTTATTATGTGTTTCTGCATTATCAGTGAAGCTCAAAATACACTGCTCTATCGTCAAATCCACATCGTTTTGACTCATAAAAAAGCTAGCGCTCTCGTGTTTCATGCTATCTCGCCGGCTACCCCACCTAGCCCATCGCCCCTTCCATCTCATCACCTATGGACCCCAATCAGGATCTTGTCATACCCACTAGTGATGAGGAGTTCACGAGACTCCTTGATCACAACCCCGCCACTCTGCAATATTATCTCACTCATTCATCTACCCATGATTCATCAGGGCAGCTTGTATATGGCATGCCTGTGTCCATTCCTCCTACCCTCACACCCACTTCTACATCAACTACTACTAGCTTGGCCTTACCCTCTTCCACCTTACCACCTATGGTTTCCCAGATTGACCCTACATCATCAATATTTGTTGCACCTACGACATATGTTACACCTTTGACATCTGTCACTCCTACGATGTCAACCATGCCTTTATCAACCACCTTGAGTGTAGGTCTATCTAGCACCTCCACCTCTCATATACCTATTGCATCTCAGCCACCATTGGTGTCGACAACCCACACTCCCTTCCAAAACATCATCCTCTCCATCCCATAGTCTCTTCCTCTCGATTTCTACAAGGGTCTTTACGTCCACTCCACCTACCTACACTTATCACCAACACCCCCTATTTTATCTACCGCTTATTTAGGATACTTTCCATCTACATCTATTCCGGCCTATGTTCCTTCCTCACAATTTTTGTACTCGACACCACCACATACTGATGTTGCCCATGTCATACCCACCTTATCTACCCCCTTATACTTTGTAGGGGTTCCCGTCATCACAACCTACCAATGATCTTATCAAAATGATGATGGACAAGATGCAGACATTAGAAGCATCTGTCTCCAACTCACATAACTCTCTAACATATGATGATATTTACAATGAGCCCATTCACCCGTCCATTCTGATTCATCCATACCCTCCCCATTGGGAAATGCCTAAATTCAACTAATTCAATAGCAAAGAAGACCCACAACAACACTTGCGGTCTTTTAAACATGTGTGTTATCTGATCGCTCATGATGACGCTTTGCTCTTGCAAACATTCCCAATGTCCTTGACAAGACCGGATTTAGATTGGTATAGTGCTCTACCCAAGCATTCCATCTTTTCATTTAATCAAGTAGCTTAGGCTTTTCTAGACCACTTTTCTATCAACATTGTCAAGAAGGTCACCATGACTAACTTGTATGCGACACACCAATATGAAGATGAATCTATCACATATTTTTTTGCTCGTTGGCAGAGCCTGATCAACCAAATCACATTCCAACTACCTCAAACCGAGTTAATAGAGTTGTTCACTAGAGCTTGTGCTAGACACATCTCGCCAACTCTCCAAGTTCAAACCTTCTGCATGTTTGACGAGGCATTCACCATGGCCCGGAAACTTGAAATTCGTGCCATTGAAGAGAAGAAGATACAATTACATAACAAGAACGTTGCATTTAAATCAAATGATACATCTTCTTCTTCCAAACCGTAAAATAATTATTCTAAAGAAAAAGGATCTGCCAACGTAGTAGTTTTGAAAGTCAGCCCATCTCATCCATCCAACCAATCAAATCCTTCTTCAAATCTTTCTCCCTGTTTGGGATTTTCGCTTAAAGCGGGAGAAATGAACATATAATCCCATAGAGAACCCTACTCTTCAGTTTTAGAAAAAAATCTAAAAGCCGGAGCAGTCACTCTTCCACATGTCAAACCACATACTGGTTTTGACCCCTCTCGTCTTGTGCCTGCATGGTATAAATAAAATGATTACTGCAACTATCATCACGTTAGAGGTCATAACAATGGTAATTGTATAAATTTTAAAAACATTGTCCAAGAAATGTTAGATAATGGAGATCTTGTCTTGGATAATCCTAATGCACCGACTAATCAAAACCTTCACATCTTCAAGAAGTCGTTCCCAAATCACACCCCATCATCTAACCAAACCGGAAAAACCTCGACCAATGACAATAACGTTTGTGAGGTTCATGTTATTTTCAACATCATACCATCTCTTCCTATTCAATTTCCTCCTACTCCATCTATCGAGGAGATTCTTGCATGAGCTCCTTCATCCAGAAGGGACTGTTTCATCTACTCCTTTACCCATAGAGGAGTCTCCCTTATCTTATCCTTCACCCATGAAGGAGTCCACCATATCTGCCGATGCAGTTTCCCCACTCACCTCTCAACTTGACGAAAAACCCGTAGTACTTACTCTTCTACCCACGAAAGATTCATGCTTATCTTCTTCTTCACCAAAAATGAAATTACCTCACCCAAATTTTTGTCTCCCCTACCCACAGGGGATCCATTAGTGGTGTCCCTTCATATTGGTCACAATTCTCCACTAACTTTCAAAGATCCTATTGATTTGTTCTCGTCTCTTTTACCCACAAAGTCTTAAGCTAACCATTTCCTGTCTCACAGACATTATTTACATGGATTACTACCAAATCAACATCATCCCCTCCTACATCGGTGCTTATAAAGATGAAAATTGACATGTAACCTTCAACCGCACTCGACCCCTCAAGGTCGTGCTAGGGAAGCCAATGTGGAAATATGTGTGGCTAACTATAGGAGGATCAGTGACCAAGATTTGGTAGTGTGATCTCTAGTTGTTGAGTTGGCAAAGCAGAGATTTAGAGGCTATGAATGGGTAGCATAAATTCCTATGGTTTGTCTAATTGAATCTTAATGTTGAACTAGTTTGAAGTGTCCAAATTAACTAAGATGAAACTAACAATCTATGCTATTGGTGAAAGGAAACTAACCTAAACAAATCACCGAACTAAAACATCATAATTACAAACAAAAATTTGCTTTTATTCTAAATGATTGAACTGATCCTACACTAAAACTAAACAAGCAAAATAACTTGGTGTGGTTATTCACTTGTGTTGAGTGTATTGAAACTAAACTAACTTAAAACAAGAACTTTTCCAAATGATCTATGATATGTAGACAACTTCTTATATATATTCTCTCCTTTAGATCCATAGGGATGGGAAGAAGAGGATCCATCACCGAAGCTTCTATTAATGATTTAAACCCTCTTGGAAATTACATAATTACTTGAAAATGAAATGAAATTGATTTCTACTCTATTTGATATGATGTAACAATGATAAATTGCAGCAATGAAGGAAATCAAACAACAACTCCAACCTAGAATTCATAGAACAAAGGTAAATCCAACTGTGTGATGACTTATCCCCTCAGTTTATCCTTTCTTTCTCTACGTGTCCATATGAGTCCAAGGAACTGGGAATGCAAAGGCAGTAGCAAGAGAAGGCACTTGAGCAATGGTAGCTTAAAGGCATTCTAGTTGCAATGCAAGTGGAAGAGGGATATCACAAGTGAACAGAGCTTGGCTATGCAATTTCCAACAAGATTGTGCTAATAATACTATGCAAGATACACAAAATTATCGAGCCCTTTACTTGAATACACGCATTAAATATATAACAATTGGTTGGGATGTGCCTTCATGCATAAGGTAGCCTTTGAGTGCCAAATCTTTGGGTGAAGAGGCAATTCAAACTAATTAAATCTATTTTAAAATAGAAGAGGGAAGGAATACCATGTAATCAAGACTATTTTTAGGCAATTTGGTTCACAAACACACCTTGGAAGTCAAGTTAAGTGAAATGTCATGTGTTAAAATTACACATGAGGAATTATGGAATAATTTCTCAGATCGCCACCGCGTAGGGTGACGATTATAAGACCGTCGCCACGGGTCGGGGCGGCGGTCACAAAACTACTCTTGCCTTGCACGTGCGGCGATCCTAAAAGCACTTTGGGCGGGTGGCGGTTTTGACACTTAAGGCCAAAACATGCACAGAAAAGAGCGGGAAGCTAGAAGAAAGCGTGGAAAAGCTAAGTAAAGATGTCTAGGTTACAAATATACACTGCGAATGAGCTTAGGAACTCGAACACCTTCTGAAAGGACATGAATCATCATTGGGGACTTTTGTAACCGTTTCGACAATGTAGCACATGTAATTTTGGGTGCGTACATATTGCCCCCTCGAGAGAAGCGTCTTAGCCATGAAAAGGCATAAAACGTAAAGTCCGAGTATGTCGTTCCTGAAATGGGGAGTTAGAAGCAATACCTGAATGCCCGTGTGTCGAAATGTCTTTGTCCAAACTCCCGCTATTTGCAAAATGAAAAACAAGACTCAAGTGTAGATACATGAAATATAAAAAAATAAACACTAGATTAAAACAACAAGAGGACTTACCATTTGTGCGGGGATAAGAACTTACCTCCACTAGAATTCCAACACTGCGAATATATGCACTCAAAATGAAGTTATAACAACATATATATATATATCAAAACAAACTCATTTTCCAATTCATTTGTGCATATTGACTTGGTGATTTTTGAGCTCTAGGCCCACGGTGACCGTTTTTGATGAGAGTATAGCCAAAACGACCGTTGAGAGATTGTGATCATGCCTCCGCGAGTGGGAGATTGACCCGCATGGTCTTAGGTTAGTTTTCCTCATTTGTTTATTTTAAAACCTAAAATGTTAAAAGTTGAAAATCTTTGTGTAGGGGGTTATTTTCAAAATTTCTTGTGTTAAACTAGTCCCTAGGGGGCGCCCATAGGGTAGTCATTTATTTTGCAAATAATGGTGTATTTTTACATTTTTAGGAGCTTTATAGGGCCATGTAGTCTGTATGGTGAATCGGGCCTGAGGACTGCTGCCTGTCAGGGTGGTGGCGATCGAAACCGCCACCCTACACAAGGAAGCGGTTATGAACAAAATGTTTAAAACTTATGCAAACTTTTATTTTTTTGGATTTTGATGCTTTTTCATGTTTTTGATGAGCTTTCCTATTGAAGATGTCACTGACTTGCTCTTTTTCTGTGTTTTAGTGGATGCAGAAGGAGTACATTTCTTTGGAGTCATGAGAGGGAGTGTGGTGGCTCCCGAGATATTTTAGATCGGTTGACTCGAGCCGAGACCGATATTCTACGAGAGAGCGGGTAGTTGGAGGATTGCACGGGTGCCTCTTGTCACTCATGTCGACCACATACTATGTGACTTGTTTTCTTATTGGGACACATACCAAGATACCTTTCAGTTTTGGGTGTTAGGGGTGAGTGAATGGTTACATTGGAGGACGTGTATCGGATACTTAGAGTTTTAATACTTGGGAGGAGGCTGACTCTTGAGACAACATGATCTAGAGCCATGATGACTCTATGGGCTACTTATATGGGAGATGTCGTGGTGTCAGTTGGTTCGAAGAAGGGGATGAAGGTTTGATCTATTGCCATTTCTCCCATCCCCACTATCCGCAAGGCCATCATGGGTATTCTGGCTTCGCGGTTGATAGGGGATAAGGGAGGAGACACATTGCTATATTGTTGGGATCCCATCATTACATAGATTGAGGCTCATGGTTGTATCTATGCACGGGGTAGATATCCTTGGTAGCACTTGTCATGACTTATACCTAGTTGTCAGTTGCGAGGGCAGGTCTTTGAGCCACCTTACATTGTTTATGAGCTAGGTTTATGAGCGAGATCATCCCCATGGGAGGAGTGCCAAGACATGACCCAGGGGCCATTAGGGCCACTAGATGGATGATGATGTCAGTTCTCAGAGTGCCACATCAGCTAATGGCTTCCTTGACCACAATAGACATGGTGGCCACTCCATACCAGGACATGGCATGATTGTGGGGATAGGATGGGACCATAGTGGTGGCTTGTACCACTACTAGCTAGTTAGTTGACAGGATGGGGAAGGTTGAGACTCACCCATTTGGCCGAGTTCCTCAACAGTTTGGTCTTCCATATATTGATATGCTTCCCCCAGTGGCACCCGTATACAAGAGTGTCAAGGAGGCCCAAAAGGGCCCTCGCGGAGATCTAGGTTGGATAATGGTGATTCCAGGAGTGCCTATTACAGTTAGGTGAGTTGTTTGTGCCCGACGAGTAGCTAGTGCCTCTCATGCACCTTTACTCCAGATTGAGGCTACACTTACCCACAACGGGGAGGAGGATGAGCCCATAGATGTGGACTCTGATTCTGAGGAGGAGACAAGAGATGAGACTAGAGAGGAGTCGGTGATGAGGAGATTGATGATGGATCTGATGATGAGGGATTGGGTGGTGAGACTAGCGAGGCAACTCACATAGAGGAGGAGAGTGACCCTGAGTGGCATGACACCCAGGATATACTGAGAGCGGAGCTGGGGCGAGGTGGGCGCGAAGAAGGAGACCTTAGTCTCAGAGGATCTACCCCCTTGAGATGAGGGAGGAGATGAGGGTCTGTCATGGGACAACATGTAGCCTCAGGAGGAGAGGAGGCACACCGGTACTTTCCGTAGCAGCTCCAACCATACTAGTCAACCCCACATGGATGTAGGGAGATCCGAGTATGTTGATACTCTTCTCTTGACTTTGTTAGCTAGAAATGTTAATTGGTATTTATTTTTTTGTTGATTTTTGTAGCTTTCTAACTCATCGTTTCTCTTTGTTTACAATGACTTCATAGGGATGCAAGATCTATTCATCGGGTGTGTGTAGACACCTTATTGATCCCTTCAGGGAAGACACGAGTCAATTTGATTGAGGACACAAGACAACTACTAGCAGCCGACATACACACTGACATTTTTGTAACCATCTAGCGAGCAATGGAGATCATAACCTCTCTCTGGACTTAGGTTTCGCGCACGAGACAACTTAAAGATTGATGAGGCGGATCCATTCTCATAGTGAGACCACAACCAATGGCCACCATCACGAGAACTCCCACCATTCAGTGCATTCTTGATGTCGTAGCTATAGTAGGAGTCCTGGATGTAGGCGTGTGCACTATCTCGGAGATCCCATAGGGATTGACAGGCCATTGTGCCTTTTATTTCTTAGTTGTCATTTTGTCAAGCATTTATACGATTTTTTTTGTATATTTCAGGATCATTGCGAGCATTTTGACCATGCCTAGCATGTGATGGCATTGTACACAAACTTGATTTATTATTGTTATACACACACACACATTCTTCTTTTTGGTTCGGTAATTCATTGTATCTTAGTTGACTTCTTCTTGGCTCACTTCACATGTGTACTCTAGATGTTTAGAACTTTCATATTTATATGTTTTTCTTAATGTATACAAGTGGATATGAATTCTAATAAAATGATTTTATTTTTTGTAATGTTGATACATGATAATGCAAATACACTGTAATGTTGAACTTTAGTTTCTCTAAGCAATTTTCGATACTTCGTATTATTTTGGCAAGACGTGATGAAAGAGTGATATGATAAGTGAATGAACTTTCCCCACTCCTAACTCCACATAACTAGTAAGATGCGAGGGCTCAACACCAAGAGCCAGAAGGGGCACAAGTTATAGAAATTTGTTGAATGGTAATGATGAGAGAAAGACAAGGATTTGGAAAAACCAAATTGAGACCCTACAACCTCATTCTACTCAAGTTTTCTTCATATTTTAAAATGTGAATTGCTTTCCAGTTTATCTAGACTTAGATCCGTAGATGGCCACTTGGTTGACAAAATCTAGTTTTGAGGTTTTAAACTCTTTTGGAATTCGGACATCTAACTCACTTTGTTTTGATTTATGATTTCACAACATTTGAATGAACTATTTCTAACTTTCAAATTTGTCAAAGAGACCCCCTACACCTTTCCACATGCTATAAGTAGGAATTATGGGCTCATCAACATAGATAAGGCATAGGTGAGTAATGGAACTTCCCTCCTTTCCCAACCCTACATCACTAGTAAGAGATACAGGCTCAACACTGAAGGTTGGTAGGGCATAGAAATGTGTAAAATAAAAAATTTATGTGGATTTTCATTTGACTTATTTATCTTAGAAAAAATGTATAGATTGTTCTTATTTCCAAAGAGATGTATATGGGATAGATGTGACATTATGAAGCTTCTAGAACAAACCATGACAAAGACACATAATCTAGAAGAAACTACAAATAGAACCAAGTATGCAAGCCTTGGTATGGTTAATGTCCGAGCTTTGTCTTATCTTGCTTGAATTGATGAAATAATTAAGGAATGTTTGATGATAACATGAGGATTTGAAGAGATATGATTTGAATGTTTTCGAAGTTTTGAGGAATTGCTATAAGAATTAGTCCCTTGATAAAAAATTTACGAAATGAACCAAAAGAGATGAAAATGCAATGTGGATGCAATAATATACATATGGAAATGCTGATGAAACTACATGTCATGATGTCTAAGGTGAAGAAAGTTGACAAATATCGAATTCTTCACCCCTAAAAGTACACAACAGAGAACCATGACCCTCAAAATTTCCATTCTCTTGAAAAGGGCCTACCATTCTGGGTTTAAACTTACAACCCTCACCCGAGATGTATATGTCTAATCATTAAAATAATTTGTCTAAAAGAGGTATTCGTGCACCTCTTTGTCACATTCTTGAGACATGGTGTGTGGGTGAGCATGACTATGCTACTCGGCCTTGTTTCCTATGTAGAGAATTGTGTTTACTTATGACCCTGCCGAATGATGAGGCCTTGCCCCATGGATACGACAAGCTTAGTTTCAGACACACATGGGTTGAAACTAGGGTTTAGAATATAAAAACCCTTAGAGATAGTTTTGATGGACATCATTTCAATCTCAAATTTTCCTTCTTCGTTTATTAATTCTATCATGTTTACACCTAGACCTAGGTCATCGAGGGAAGAGATGCTAAACCGAGAAGACTACCCATCCCATGTGGTTCAAACGGGATGAAGATCGGATTTTCACTCTCTAAGAGTCTCATAATTTCCGTTGTGATTTTAGTGGACACTATTTCCACATATATTGATTTACCCTTATCTTTTTTTCCACCTTAAATGTTTTTGGGTGAACGACTTCAGCCTTCGGCACACCCAGGGGGTGATCGAGACTAACTCTTTTGATGGAGGTGGTTCATTCAATTGATTTGCAGGAAGTTCATAATCTGTATGGACTTCTTTCTTCTTCTTGAGGTTTTCTAAGTGTATATCGAAGGGCTTAGGATCCCCTTGAGTGACGAAGACCTTCCCCAAATAGAGGAATCTAATCTCTTGGAATAGGGTAGAGGGGATAGCCTTCATTTGATGAATCCAAGGTCTCCTAAGGATCATGTTATAAATTTTTTCCCTGTCGATAATGTAAAACTCCATCAAGATGGTTTTTGGACCAAGCATGATTGGAAGAACTATGGTTCCAATCGAGGTCGCTTTAAGACTGTTGTACCCCTGTAACGTGTTTCTTGTAGAGGAAAAATTTATCTCTCCATATCCTAAATTCTGTAAGAAAGAGAAGGGAACCACATTTACAATAGCCCCATTGTCAATCATGAATCTCTTAATGCAATTTTTATAAATCTAGACTTGTAAAAATAAGGTGGATCACCTATTCAAGAAATTTCAACGTCGGATGACATCTTTTCTATATCAAAAACAAACCCAGTTCCCTATTAGTTTGTCCCAAAGGATGTATGTCAAAGTCAATATGATTCATTTGAGTACTAGGAGGTGGTGTAAAATGGATTAGATGACCAAGACCTAGTGTATTAAGTAACACAGAATGATGCGCAAGTGAATTCTTTATTAAATCTAGAACGAAATGTGAGAAAAGGTCTTGTTCAAATCTGATATTAAATCATAGCCTCCTACTGGTTTTGAGATTGTAGGAATGTCATCTTGTGGGAAGGAAAGAGTGGGTTGGGGTTGTGAAACATACTCCTTTGTCTAAGTTGTATTAATTTCTGGCTTGACCTCTAGCTCGACTAATCCCAATATTTTTGTATCATCGTTTGAACCAAGGTTAGGAGCAAACCGAGAGTTGTTAGAAGTTGAGGCTTCATGGTTGTTGTTTCCTATAGGAATTCCCTTATTTATATTTTGAGGATTCACTTAGGAATCCCCAAGATGTTTAGGGTTCACATTTTGAGGTGTGACATGTCCGGTATGACTAGGTTGTGGGTTTGTTTCAAGATTTGCTAGGAACATGTCTACAAAGAGTTACCTTTGGTTTTCGGGAAGTCTTTGCAGAAACTTGTTGCAATTGTGAAAATTCCTATCATCATGACCTCAAACCCTATAGAAACCACAATATTGGTTAGGATCGTAATCTCTTGGCCTTTGATACGTAGCTTGTTATTGTTGATTATAACCTCGCTTATAATTTTGAAATTTATTGTTATAACCATGATTTTTGCCCTTGGCTGAGTTTGATCTTGGTTTGGGCCTTGGGTTTGATTTTGTTTTTGTGGGAGTCGGTTTACATCAAGCGTATTGACGAAAGACATAGTGTTAGGGGCTCTTTGATTACTGTGTTATTGATATTGATAGTGTTATTGTTGTTCATGAAACCAACATTTTTGGCTTGATCAATAACACTATTGGGTAACACCATGATTGCAATTCACACCCTTAGGTCCCTGGTTGTTGGCACCATTGTTTTGATAATTTACATTATTTTGATTTGGGGATACCAATTTCCCATTGGGACCATATATTTTACGCCCACTATCTATAGCGGCATGGTCAATCAAGTGCACTTTTCAATACTTCCTTGTAATTGGGCAAAGGAAACTTCTGGACTTCCTCCCTAGTCTCTTGATTGAGCGAGTGAAGGAAAAGATCACAAAGTTCCATCTAGTCCATGTTGGGTGCACTTGCAAAGGAATAAAGAACTTGGCACCATCTCTGGATGAAATGGGCGAAAGATTCATTTTTCTCTTGTCTAATATGTAGGAACTCCCTAATCCATGTACGCAACAACTTGTTCATGTCAAATGCTTTGATGAACTCAGAAACAAGTTGTTTAAAGGAATGTATAGAAGCTTCTGGAATACAGTAATACCAATCCAATGTGATTCCTTTGAGATTATTTAGAAACTTTAAATTCATGCCATTGAAGAGAAGAAGATAAAATTACATAACAAGAACACTGCGTTTAAATCAAACGATACCTCTTCTTCTTCCAAACTACAAAATAATTATTCTAAAGTAAAAGGATCTGCCAACGCAATAGTTTTGAAAGCCACCCATCTCATCCATCCAACCAATCAAAGCCTTCTTCTAATATTTCTCATGTTCAAGATTTTCAATTCAAGTGGGAGCAATGAAAATATACTCCCATAGGAGAACCCTACTCTTCAGTTTTAGAAAAACTTCTAAAAGTTGGAGTAGTCACTCTTCCACCTGTTAAACCACATACTGATTTTGACACCTCTCGTGATGTGCCTGTATGGTACAAAGAAAATTATTACTACAACTATCATCATGTTAGAGGTCATAACGAATGGTAATAGTATAACTTTCAAAAACATCGTCCAAGAAATGTTAGATAATGGAGATCTCGTCTTGGATAATCTTAATGCACCAGCTTAATCAAAACATTCACATATTTAAGAAGTCATTCCTAAATCACACCTTGTCTTCTAACAAAACCAAGTGAAACATTGACCAATGACAATAATGTTCGTAAGGTTCATGTTAGTTTCGACATCATAGCAAATGTTCCTGCTCAATTTCCTCCTACTCCATATATCGAGGAGATTCTTACATGAGCTCCTTCATCCATGGAGGGACTTGTTTAATCTTCTCCTTTACCCATAGAGGAGTCTCCCTTATCTTCTCCATCACCCGTGGAGGAGTCCACCATATATGCCGATGCATTTTCCCCACTCACCTCTCAACCTAAAAAAAAAAACCATAGTACTTGCTTTATTCTACCCACTTACGAGAGTCATGCATACCTTCTTCTTTGCCAAATGATGAACTTACCTCACACACCTTGCCATCTCCCCTACCCATAGAGGATCCATTAGTGGTGTCCCTTCCTATTAGTCACAATTATTTATTGGATTTTAAAGATCCTATTGATTTTCTCTCATCTCTTTTACCCACAGTCAAAGCCAACCATTTCCCTATCTCACGTACATTCTTTTCAAAGATTACTACCAAATCAACATCATCCCCTCATACGTTGATGCGTGTACGGATGAAAATTGACATGCAACCTTCAACCACACTTGACCCCCCGAGGTCGTGCCGGGGCAGCCAATGTGGAAATATGTGTGGCTAACTATAGGAGGATTAGTGACTAAGATTTGGTAGTGTGATCTCCTAGTAGTTGAGTTGGAAAAGGGGAGATTTAGAGGCTATGAACGGGTAGCGTAAATTCCCTATGGTTTGTCTAACTGAATCTCAATGTTGAACTAGTTTGAAGTGTCCAAATTAAATAAGATGAAACTAACAATCTATGCTACTGCTGAAAGGAAACTAACCTACACAAATCACCAAACTGAAACATCATAATTACAAACAAAAATTTGCTTTTATTCTAAATAATTGAGGCTGATCCTACACGAAAACTAAACAAGAAAAATAACCTAGTGTGGTTATTCACTTGTGTTGAGTATATTTAAACTAAACTAACTTAAAACAAGAACTTTTCCAAATGATCTATGATATGTAGACAACTTCCTATAAATATTCTCTCCTTTAGATCCACAGGGATGGGAAGAAGAGGATCCGTCATCAGGAGATGCTATTAATGATTTAAACCCTCTTGGAAATTAACTAATTACTTGTAAATGAAAGGAAATTGATTTCTACTCTATTTGATATGATGTAACAATGATAAATTGCAACAATGAAGGAAATCAAACAACTCCAACATGGAATTCACATAACAAAGGTAAATCCAACTGTGTGATGACTTGTCCCCTCAGTTTATCCTTTCTTTCTCTGTGTGTCCATATGATTCCAAGGAATTGGGAATGCAAAGGAAGCAATAGGAGAAGGCGCTTAAAAATGACAACTTAAAGGCAGTTTGGTTGCAATGCAAGTGGAAGAGGGATAACACAAGTGAATAGATCTTGGCTATGCAATTTCCAGCAGGATTGTGGCAACAATACTATGTAAGATACACAAAATTCTCAGGCCCTTTGCTTGAATACAAGCATTGAATATATAGGAATTGGTTGGGATGTGCCTTCATGCACAAGGCAACCTTAGAGTGCCAAATCATTGGGTGAAGAGGCAGTTCAAACTAATTAAATCTATTTAAAAATAAAAGAGGGAAGGAATACTATGCAATCAAGAAGGCAATTTGGTTCACAAACGCACCTTGGAAGTCAAGTTAAGTGAAGCGTCATGTGTTTAAAATTCTGCATGAGGAATTGTCGAAAATTTACTCAGGACCGCCACCCTACGCATGGTGATGATTGCGAGAATCGCCGCCTTGATTGGGCGGTGGTCACAAAACCGCCGCCCAAGCAAGTGTGGTGGTTTGACACTTAAGGCTAAAACATGAACAAAAAAGAGCGGAAGATGGAAGAAAGCATGTAAAAGCTAAGTAAAGAGTTTTAAGTTCTGACAAATATACATTGTATATGAGCTTACGAACTCAAACACCTTCTAAAAGGACATGCATCATCATTGAGGAATTTTGTAACCATTTTCGATAATGAAGCACATGTAATTTTGGGTGCGTACATATTGCCCCCTCGGAGAAGTGTCTTAGCCATGAAAAGGCATAGAATGTAAAGTATGAGTATGACATTCCTGAAATGGGGAGTTAGAAGCTATACCTGACACGCCCATGTGTCAAATTTTTGCCATCCAAACTCCCACTACCTGCAAAATAAAAAAGAAGACTCAAGTGCAGATAGATGAAATATCAAAAAATAAACAGTAAATTAAAACGACAAAAGGACTTACCATTTGTGTGGGGATAAGAACTTACCTCTGCCAACGCTTGACCCCACGAATATATGCACTCAAAATGAAATTATAACAACATATACATACATACATACATACATACATTACATACATACATACATACATACATACATACATACATACATACATACATACATATATATATATATATAACTCATTTTCCAATTCATTTACATGTATTGACTTGGTGATTTTTGAGCTCTTGGCCCACAGTGACCGTTTTTTATGAGAGTACAACCAAAATGACTGTTGAGAGATCATGATCATGCCTCCATGAGTGGGAGTTTGACCTATGTGGTCTCAGGTTAGTTTCCTCATTTGTTTATTTTGAAACCTAAAATGTTAAAAGTTGAAAATTTTTGGGTAGGAGGGTTTATTTTTAAAATTTCTTGTGTTAAACTAGTCCCTAGGGGGACGCTCATAGGTTAGTCATTTATTTTGCAAAGAATTTTGTATTTTTGTGTTTTTAGGAGTTTTCTAGGGCCATGTAGCCATATTGTGAATCGATTGTGGACCTCTCCCCCTACACAGGGTGGCGGTTCGAACAAAATGTTTAAAACTTATGTAAACTTTAATTTTGTTGGATTTTTGATGCATTGTAATGTTGTTGATGAGATTGCCTATTGATGATGTCACTAACTTGCTCTTTTTCTATGTTTTGTGGATGCAGAAGGAGGAGTACATCTGTTGGAGTTGTGAGAGGGAGTGTGGCCGGCTTCCGATATTTTAGATCGAGTTGACTTAGGCCGAGACTCACATTCTATAGAGAGTGGGCATTTGGAGGATTGCATGGGTGCCCCATTTCACTCATACCAGATCCACATACTATGTGACTTATTTTATTATTGGGATGGAGACTAGAATACCTTACGGTTTCGGGTGTTAGGGGTAAGTGGATGATTACATTCGAGGACGTGTATCGATAATTGGAGTTTTGATACTTGAGGTTTCCTTCTCCTTAATTTTTGGAAGATCTGATAATGGGCATGGAAACATGACACCACATATGGTAAATTCAAGAGGCTCCATTAAGTACTTAGGGTATGTACCCATTACATAAGATTCCACTATCAAGATCCTTGAAGAGGAGGTGGAGGTGGAGGAGTTGGATAAGCTGCATTATAAGTGTTGATGGGAACATATGGGGTCCCTTGATATGGCATGTAGGGATCACGAATGGAAGATGGGTCCTTCTGGGAGTTTTGAATACATGTGCATCTAAGGTGGGATACTTGCCAAGATATGGACTAGTGAGCATAAAACTAGGAAACGCCACATATCATGTTGTGGCAGCATTTGAGAATGCACTTCTAGCTAGCCCTTGCATAGGATAAGCTTGAAAAGGATGAGGACCCATCCCTAGTGTGTCTAACCCTGTGAGAAGATCACCTGGATTTAAATGAATCGGATAACCTTGTTGTATAAGATATTACGTTGGTTTCTCATTGGAAGGGATGTATCCTTTTCATGTCAACTGGATATCCCATGTTCTTCCCTATTGCATGTGTTGGTTGTGAAGTCTGGGAACTTTCTAGTTCTCTAATCCTCCCTACTAAAGTAGAAATAAGATCATTGGGAGAGGATTGATTGGACAAACTCATGATACCCTGTCATGAATTGTTCAATGTTATAATTCTTGTATTCCTCAAAAGTAAGAATCTTAGGATAGACATTTGAAATATCAGAGGATGTAGCCTTCATTCTATCCAAAGAATCATCTATCTGATGAAGATGATTAGCTATTCGTGTAAATATATCATCTTTTGTTGATTGCATGACAATGTGAGGTCTTGATAAGACTCTATGGTAAGAACTGTTCCATTTGTGATAACAACATGGTTTGCATTGGGTTGACCGTATTGCATGTTTAACGGTTGATCAACCTCCTCCATCCTTACATAGCTAATGGATTTTGAAGTGTAACTAGGGAGGTTTGGACGTTGCTTGTGTAATTATCGCCCCATCTTGAAAGATAAGGGGACTGTTATGGTTGAAATTTGGTGTAATATCTATCAGAGCCAAATGGCCCACCAAACTCTCTTCCGTAAATATTTTAGAAAATATAAAATACTTATCAAAATAGGGGAAGAAATGGAAAGATGAGGTAGTAGTAATGAAAAAAGGAAACAAGAAGGAATTAATCCTTCACATCAGGTTCACCAATTTGTACGGATGAAAATTGACATGCAACCTTCAACCACACTCCACCCCGAGGTCATGCTTAGGGAAGCCAATGTGGAAATATGTGTGGCTAACTATAGGAGGATTAGTGACCAAGATCTCGATCTTTGTGATCTCCTAGTAGCTGAGTTGGCAAAGGGAGATTTAGAGGCTATGAACGGGTAGTGTAAATTCCCTATGGTTTGTCTAACTGAATCTCAATGTTGAACTAGTTTGAAGTGTCCAAATTAACTAAGATGAAACTAACAATCTATGCTACTGCTGAAAGGAAACTAACCTAAACAAATCACAAAATTGAAACATCATAATTACAAACAACAATTTTCTTTTATTCTAAATGATTGAACTACTCCTACACTAAAACTAAACAAGAAAAATAACCCGGTGTGGTTATTCACCTATCTTTGAGTGTATTGAAACTAAACTAACTTAAAACAAGAACTTTTCCAAATGATCTATGATATGTAGACAACGTCCTACAGATATTCTCTCCTTTAGATCCATAGGGATGGGAAGAAGAGGACCCGTCACACCAAACTACTATTAATGATTTAAACCCTCTTGAAATTAACTAATTACTTGCAAATGAAAGGAAATTGATTTCTACTCTATTTGATATGATGTAACAACGATAAATTATAATGAACAAAGGAAATCAAACAACTACTCCAACATGGAATTCATAGAACAAAGGTAAATCCAATTGTGTGATAACTTGTCCCCTCAGTTTATCCTTTCTTTCTCTATGTGTCCATATGAGTCCAAGGAATTGGGAATGCAAAGGTAACCACATGAAAAGGTGCTTGAGCAATGTGAAAATTAAAGGTAGCCTAGTTGCAATGCAAGTGGAAGAGAGATAACACAAGTGAATAGAGCTTGGCTATGCAATTTCTAGCAGGATTATGGTAGTAATACTATGCAAGATACACAAAATTCTCAGGCCCTTTTCTTGTATATAAGCATTGAATATATAGAATTGGTGAGATGTGCCTTCATGCACAAGGAAACCTTGAGTGCCAAATCATTGGGTGAAGAGGTAGTTCAAACTAATTAAATCTATTTAAAAATAAAAGAGGGAAGGAATACCATGCAATCAAGACTATTTTTAGGAAATTTGGTTCACAAACACACCTTGGAAGTCAAGTTAAGTGAAGCGTCGCGTGTTAAAATTATGCATGAGGAATTATGGAAATTTTTCTCGGACTTCCAACCTATGTAGGGTGACGATTACCTGAGACCGCCACTGCCCTAACCGGGTAGCGGTCACAAACCGCCACCCTCGTCAGGGGAGGCGGTCATCAAAACCTCCACCCTGTAGAGTAGTGGTTTTGACACTTAAGGCCAAAACATGCATAGAAAAGAGTGGGAAGTTAGAAGAAAGTGTGGAAAAGCTAAGTAAAGATGTCTAGGTTATAAATATACACCGTAGATGAGCTTAAGAACTCGATCACCTTCTCAAAGGACATGAAGCATCATTGGGACTTTCGTGAACTATTTTCTCGACAGTGTAGCACATGCAATTTTGGGTGCGTATATATTGCACCTTCGAGAGAATCATCTTAGCCATGAAAATTCATAAAACGTAAAGTCCGAGTATGTCGCTTTATGAAATAGGGAGTTGAAGCTTATACCTAACTCGCTGTGTGTCAAAATGTTTCCATCCAAACTCCCGCTACCCGCAAAATGAAAAAGAAGACTCAAGTGCAAATAGATGAAATATCAAAAAAATAAACACTAAATTAAAATGACAAGAGGACTTACCATTTGTGCAGGGATAAGAACTTACCTCCACCAGCTCCAACCCTGTGAACATATGCACTCAAAATGAAGTTATAACAACATATATATATATATATATATATATATATCAAAACAAACTCATTTTCCAATTCATTTGCGCTGATCGACTTGGTGATTTTTGAACTTTAGGCCCATGGTAACTGCTTTTGATGACAATATAGCCAAATGACCGTTGAGAGATCGTGATCATGCC
The DNA here is from genome assembly GCA_018340775.1 of Taxus wallichiana var. yunnanensis. Lineage (NCBI taxonomy): Eukaryota > Viridiplantae > Streptophyta > Pinopsida > Cupressales > Taxaceae > Taxus > Taxus wallichiana. Next base: position 333,829,975 of record CM031242.1, read on the forward strand.
TCCCGGAGTGGGAGATCGATCCGTGCGGTCTTAGGTTAGTTTTCCTCATTTGTTTATTTTGAAACCTAAAATGTAAATAGTTGAAAATCTTTGCGTAGGTGGGGTTATTTTCAAAATTGCTTGTGTTAAAACTAGTCCTTAGGGGGCGTCCATAGGGTAGATCATTTATTTTGCAAAGAATGGTGTATTTTTGCATTTTTAGGAGCTTTAGGATCATGTAGTCGTATGGCGATGGTTCAGACCGTCACGCCCTACACAGGCGACGGTTTTGAAAAAAATGTTTAAAACCTATGCAAACTTTATTTTTTTGGATTTTTTTATGCTTTATCATGTTTTTGATGAGATTTCCTATTGAAAATGTCACTGAATTTCTCTTTTTATGTGTTTTGGTGGATGCAGAAGAAGGAGGAGTACATCACTTTGGGAGTCATGAGAGGGAGTGTGACTGGCTCCCAAATATTTTAGATCAGTTGACTCGCATTTAGACCGACATTCTACAAAGAGTGGGCATTTAGAGGATTGCATTGGTGCCCCATGTCAATTCTTCCCGCTACCAGTCATACTATGTGAATTGTTTTCTTATTGGGATGTAGACCGAATACCTTCCAAATGCTTGGGTGGCTAGGGGTGAGTGGATGATTACATTAGAGGATGTGTATCGATACTTGGAGTCTTGATACTGGGTCTCCTTCTTCCTTAAATTTTGGAAGATCTCGAAAATGGGCATGGAAGCATGACACCATGTATGGTGAAGGTCAAGAGGCTCCTTTAAGTACTTAGCATATGTACCCATTGCATAAGATTCCACTATTGAAGATCCTTGATGAGGAGGTGGAGGATTAGCTATCCGTGTAAATATACATCTTTTTGTTGATTGCATGACAATGTGAGGTCTTGATTAGTCTCTATGGAAAGAACCTCGTTTCATTTGTGATAACAACATGGTTTGCATTGGGTCAACCATATTGCATGTTTAACGGTTGATTAACCTCCCATCCTTACATAGCTAATGGATTTTGAAGTGTAACTAGGGAGGTTTGGACGTTGCTTGTGTAATTATCACCCCATCTTGAAAGATAAGGGGACCGTGTATGGTTGAAATTTGGTGTAATATCTATCGAGCCAAATGGCCCACCAAACTCTCTTCCGAGAAATATTTTAGAAAATATAAAATACTTATCAAAATAGGGGAAGAAATGGAAAGATGAGGTAGTAGTAATGAAAAAAGGAAACAAGAAGGAATTAATCCTTCACATCAGTTCACCAATTTGTACGGATGAAAATTGACATGCAACCTTCAACCACACTCAACCCCGAGGTCGTGCCAGGGAAGCCAATGTGGAAATATGTGTGGCTAACTATAGGAGGATTAGTGACCAAGATCTGATACTTTGTGATCTCCTAGTAGCTAAGTTGGCAAAGGGGAGATTTAGAGGCTATGAATGGGTAGCGTAAATTCCCTATGGTTTGTCTAATTGAATCTCAATGTTGAACTAGTTTGAAGTGTCCAAATTAACTAAGATGAAACTAACAATCTATGCTACTGCTGAAAGGAAACTAACCTAAACAAATCACAAAATTGAAACATCATAATTACAAACAACAATTTTCTTTTATTCTAAATGATTGAACTACTCCTACACTAAAACTAAACAAGAAAAATAACCCGGTGTGGTTATTCACCTATGCTGAGTGTATTGAAACTAAACTAACTTAAAACAAGAACTTTTCCAAATGATCTATGATATGTAGACAACCTCCTACAAATATTCTCTCCTTCAAATCCATAGGGATGGGAAGAAGAGGATCACCACAAGTTCTATTAATGATTTAAACCCTCTTGGAAATTAACTAATTACTTGCAAATGAAAGGAAATTGATTTCTACTCTATTTGATATGATGTAACAATGATAAATTATAAGCAATGAAGGAAATCAAACAACAACTCCAACCTGGAATTCATAGAACAAAGGTAAATCCAATTGTGTGATGACTTGTCCCCTCAGTTTATCCTTTCTTTCTCTATGTGTCCATATGAGTCCAAGGAATTGGGAATGCAAAGGTAACAACATGAGAAGGTGCTTGAGCAATGAAAACTTAAAGGTAGTCTAGTTGCAATGCAAGTGGAAGAGGGATAACACAAGTGAATAGAGCTTGGCTATGCAATTTCTAGCAGGATTATGGTAGTAATACTATGCAAGATACACAAAATTCTCAGGCCCTTTTCTTGAATACAAGCATTGAATATATAGGAATTGGTTGGGATGTGCCTTCATGCACAAGGAAACCTTGGAGTGCCAAATCATTGGGTGAAGAGGTAGTTCAAACTAATTAAATCTATTTAAAAATAGAAGAGGGAAGGAATACCATGCAATCAAGACTATTTTTAGGCAATTTGGTTCACAAACACACCTTGGAAGTCAAGTTAAGTGAAGCGTCACGTGTTAAAATTATGCATGAGGAATTATGGAAATTTTTCTCAGGACTTCCAACCTATGTAGGGTGAGTTCGATTACGAGACCGCTGCCCTAATCCGGGTAGCGGTCACAAAATCGCCACCCGCTGTGCGTGATCCACAAAACCTCCACTTTGTAGAGTAGTGGTTTTGACACTTAAAATGCTAAAACATGCATAGAAAAGAGTGGGAAGTTAGAAGTAAGTGTGGAAAAGTGAAGTAAAGATGTCTAGGTTATAAATATACACTGTGTGATGAGCTTAAGAACTCGATCACCTTCTCGAAAGGACATGAAGCATCATTGGGGACTTTCGTAACTATTTTCCTGACAAATTGTAGCACATGCAATTTTGGGTGCGTACATATTGCACCTTCGAGAGAATCATCTTAGCCATGAAAATTCATAAAACGTAAAGTCCGAGTATGTCGTTTATGAAATAGGGAGTTAGAAGCTATACCTAACTCGCCTGTGTGTCAAAATGTTTCCATCCAAACTCCCGCTACCTACAAAAAGAAAAAGAAGACTCAAGTGCAAATAGATGAAATATCAAAAATAAACACTAAATTAAAATGACAAGAGGACTTATAATTTGTGCAGGGGATAAGAACTTACCTCCACCAGCGCTCCAACCCTGTGAATATATGCACTCAAAACGAAGTTATAACAACATATATATATATATATATATATATATCAAAACAAACTCATTTTCCAATTCATTTGCAGCATCTTGACTTGGTGATTTTTGAACTTTAGGCCCATGGTAACCGTTTTTGATGACAATATAGCCAAAATGACCGTTGAGAGATCGTGATCATGCCTCCATGAGTGGGAGATCGACCCGTGCGGTCTTAGGTTAGTTTTCCTCATTTGTTTATTTTGAAACCTAAAATGTTAAAAGTTGAAAATCTTTGCGTAGGGGGGGTTATTTTCAAAATTTCTTGTGTTAAACTAGTCCCTAGGGGGCGTCCATAGGGTAGTCATTTATTTTGCAAAGAATGGTGTATTTTTGCATTTTTAGGAGCTTTCTAGGGCCATGTAGTCGTATGGCGGGTGGTTGGGACCGTCGCCTACTACACAGGGCGACGGTTTTGAAAAAATGTTTAAAACTTATGCAAACTTTATTTTTTTGGATTTTTTATGCTTTGTCATGTTTTTGATGAGATTTCCTATTGAAGATGTCACTGACTTTCTCTTTTTCTGTGTTTTGGTGGATGCAAAAGAAGGAGGAGTACATCCGTTGGAGTTGTGAGAGGGAGTGTGACTGGCTCCCAAATATTTTAGATCAGTTGACTCAGGATGAGACTGACATTCTACAAAGAGTGGGCATTTGGAGGATTGCATGGGTGCCCCATGTCACTCCTACCAGTCACATACTATGTGACTTGTTTTCTTATTGGGATGTAGACCGGAATACCTTCCATTCTTAGGGTGGCTAGGGTGAGTGGATGATTACATTAGAGGATGTGTATCAGATACTTGGAGTCTTGATACTTCGGGTCTCCTTCTTCCTTAAATTTTGGAAGATCCGGAAATGGGCATGGAAGCATGACACCATGTATGGTGAAGTCAAGAGGCTCCTTTAAGTACTTAGCATATGTACCCATTGCATAAGATTCCACTATTGAAGATCCTTGATGAGGAGGTGGAGGATTAGCTATCCGTGTAAATATACATCTTTTGTTGATTGCATGACAATGTGAGGTCTTGATTAGTCTCTATGGAAAGAACCTGTTCTATTTGTGATAACAACATGGTTTCAGATCATTAGGTTGACCATGTGCATGTTTAACGGTTGATTAACCTCCTCCATCCTTACATAGCTAATGGATTTTGAAGTGTAACTAGGGAGGTTTGGACGTTGCTTGTGTAATTATCACCCCATCTTGAAAGATAAGGGACCGGTTATGGTTGAAATTTGGTGTAATATCTATCGAGCCAAATGGCCCACCAAACTCTCTTCCAGAAATATTTTAGAAAATATAAAATACTTATCAAAATAGGGAAGAAATGGAAAGATGAGGTAGTAGTAATGAAAAAAAAAAAAAAGGAAACAAGAAGGAATTAATCCTTCACATCAGGTTCACCAATTTATACGGATGAAAATTGACATGCGACCTTCAACCACACTCCACCCCGAGGTCGTGCGTGGAAGCCAATGTGGAAATATGTGTGGCTAACTATAGGAGGATTAGTGACCAAGATCTCGATACCTTGTGATCTCCTAGTAGCTAAGTTGGCAAAGGGAGATTTAGAGGCTATGAATGGGTATCGTAAATTCCCTATGGTTTGTCTAACTGAATCTCAATGTTGAACTAGTTTGAAGTGTCCAAATTAACTAAGATGAAACTAACAATCTATGCTACTGCTGAAAGGAAACTAACCTAAATAAAACACAAAACTAAAACATCATAATTACAAACAACAATTTTCTTTTATTCTAAATGATTGAACTACTCCTACACTAAAGCTAAACAAGAAAAATAACCCGGTGTGGTTATTCACCCGTTAGCGTATTGAAACTAAACTAACTTAAAACAAGAACTTTTCCAAATGATCTATGATATGTAGAAAACCTCCTAAAAATATTCTCTCCTTTAAATCCACAGGGATGGGAAGAAGAGGATCCGTCACCGGGAGTTCTATTAATGATTTAAACCCTCTTGAAATTAACTAATTACTTGCAAATGAAAGGAAATTTATTTCTACTCTATTTGATATGATGTAACAATGATAAATTGCAGCAATGAAGGAAATCAAACAACAACTCCAACATGGAATTCACATAACAAAGGTAAATCCAGCTATGTGATGACTTGTCCCCTCAGTTTATCCTTTCTTTCTCTGTGTGTCCATATGAGTCCAAGGAATTTGGAATGTAAAGGCAACAACAGGAGAAGACACTTGAGCAATGACAACTTGAAGGTAGTCTAGTTGCAATGCAAGTGGAAGAGGGATAACACAAGTGAATAGAGCTTGGCTATGTAATTTCCAGTAGGATTGTGGCAGAAATACTATGCAAGATACAAAAATTCTCAGGCCCTTTACTTGAATACAAGCATTTAATATATAAGAATTAGTTGGGATGTGCCTTTATGCACAAGGAAGCCTTGGAGCACCAAATAATTGGGTGCGAGAGGTGATTCAAACTAATTAAATCTATTTAAAAATTGAAGAGGGAAGGAATACCATGCAATCAAGACTACTTTTAGGTAATTTGGTTCACAAATGCACCTTCAAAGTGAAGTTAAGTGAAGCATCACATGTTAAAATTAGGCATGAGGAATTATGGAAAAATCACTCAGGACCACCGCCCTGCCTTGCAGGGTGATGATCACAGGACCACCACCTTGACTGGGTGCTGGTCACAAAACCTCCGCCCTGCCTGTGTGGCGGTCACAAAATTATAGCCCAGGCAGGGCGGCGGTTTTGACCCTTAAGGCCAAAACATGCACATAAAAGAGCGGGAAGCTGGAAGAAAGCATGGGAAAACTAAGTAAAGATGTCTAGGTTACAAATATACATTACAGACGATCTTAGGAACTCGAACACCTTTTGAAAGGACATGAATCATCATTGGGTACTTTTGTAACTTTTTCCCCGACAATGTAGAACATGCAATATTTGGTGCCTATAGTGTCGTTCTCACGTTTGGGCGACCACGTGGATTATGTTGATGATTCCATGCTTTGGGGACGTCTTCGAATACCCTTGTCTCAACTCAAATACAGATCTATCCAAAGGTGTTTCAGACAACCAAACCCACCATGCCCATGCCAGTTGTAGTGACCCCTTCTTCATCACCCTCGCCCACACCTAAACCTTTACCAACAAATGAATTTTTTTCTTATGCCTAAAACCTTACTTACACCTATACCTTCCTCTACGTCTAGACCCATTACCACATTAGGAGTCATGCCAAAATCAAGTCTAGTCCATCCTCCTGTCAAACTAGATTTAGCCATGTCCTCACAAGTCATCACAAAGACTATTCCCCCACCTAAGAAGAAGACCCAACCCCTTAGGCCACATACACCAGCTTCGCCCACTAACCCTCTGTCACCTTCACCACTTCCATCTATCCTAGGTCTCCACCCATTAACCTTAGCCAAGCAACCTCCTACCTAGAGTAAACCAAAAGCACAACAACCCACCTTGTCATGATCCTCTGTTACACCCAAATTACCTACACAACTATAGACACTGTAATATAGCTCGAGCAATTTAAATACTTAAATTGCACTAATTATCCCCTTTCCCTCAAATTGACGACATATCATCAATAATGCTCACATTCTCTTCTATCACCATTAATTAGCTACATTATGCCAGTTAATTAACCCTTCTATCTAACAAATAAGCCAATTGGCGACCTTTTGTAAATTAATCCTCCCTTCTATCTAGACTAATTATTTATTATTAATTAATTAGCTTCCTCTTCCATTAAATCAATAAATTATCATTTATTTGATTAAATTCCTCTCATAGTCTAAATCATGCTAATTATTCCTCTAAAAAGCTTCTATAAGCTTACACACCTATTAATTAATCACTTTGGTTAATTAATGGACCCCCTCAATTCCCATGGGTCACTAAAGGACAAATTAAACTCTCCTAAGGTTGACTCAACCCCCTAAACCTTCCTTATCCACAACTAACCCAACCTCTCTATTATCCCACATGTAAAGGGATGTAGAGATTCTTTTATCCATTGGGCTATATAAAGAGCCCTCCTCCTACCTTTCTTCTTACACCTAAATGAGCATAGAGCCTAAGCTATAGCCATTTTCATCATCTTAGAGTATTCTTCATTGGAATAACTAGCCATCTTCATCTCTTGCATTCATCCATCCAAGTTTTGAAGTCATATGGAGATATGTCAAATGGTCTTATAGCCATGGATTGACAAGACTCCATTCTTGAAAGCCTTGGGATTCAAACATACAATCAAACATTTGATTTCTAAGGATCTAAATAGGTTCATTTCATTTGATTAACATTCAATAGAGATAGAGATTAATGGATTAACATGTTAGTTTGAATATTTATTCATGTTCTAATGCAAGGATGTTGGTAGATTAGTCTTGTTTAAGCTCTAAGCATGATGGTGCATTGATTTTGATTTAGCTTTGTTTTAGGACTACTAGGTGTTAGTTCTAATTATTTTTGAATTACTAAAAAATTCTTGCATACATTTGGCACGCCTGTCGACATATCCTTAGTCCCTTATTTGTAGCTCAATTTTTTTGTTATTTCAATATTTGGCTAACTCTTAACATGCACATGTGTGAAATGATGTTGAAATTCTTATGATTTTGTTAAACTTACATGTGTGGAGTCTTATTTAGAGCTTTAATTTTGATGGGTTATTGTCAATTTTGAGCTAACATGTTAAAATTTGGAGCATTTTTAACTTGTTTGCATCATTAGGCCGTATTTTAACATCATCACTAGGTATAAATTTTACAGGGAGCACAGGTACACAAAACCACATGCAGACACTAATCCACACATATTGTTGTAGTATTGTACCTTTACCGCTTTCGAAAAATTGGTAGGCTAGTGTAGAAACCTTAAAGGGGCACACACTCGTGCTCTATATTAGTGGCATATGCACACTTATCATAGTGCAAACATCTCTCTCCCAACGCATACACACTATCATAATTTTTGTACCTTTTGTTTTGCTACCCTAGCGCACACATCTATACCCTAGTGCAAACACACATATCCTAGTGTAGGCATCTCTTAGGTAGCGCAAGCACTCTGCAGCTGCTTATTTTACAAAGAGTGGCGGAGGCACCACAACCCACATGCATATACCCTAATCTGCGTGCAAGTACCTTTGTTCAAGCTTGCATGTCAATTTTGTGTTTGCAAAGGTTTGTGTCATTGAATGCTAACATCATTGTAGGTTTAATCTAATTAATTTTTATTTTGCAGGTATGTTTACATGCTTTTGTTAGATTAGACATTGATAAACCTTGCATGCTTAATCATAAGAGTAAGGTCACGTATGCTCTTCCCTCACATCTTTTGGGGTAATCTTGGGAATCAGAAATGATTCTTATATCTTTCATTGCTTTGAAAAACGTTTAGAATGTCCAAATTGGGTCAAGATGTATGTATTTTGCGTTTGAATTAAGTATTTTCCATTTGTTGATTTCTTAATTGGATTTTACATCACGTATGCTCTTCTCTTGCATCCTAGGATGATCTTGAGAATCAGAAACGACATTTATTATTTTTATACATATGGAAAATTACTAATCCGTTGTGCAGAACCAAAAATGCTTGTCAAAGAAAGGAGTCAAGACAAAACAAAACTACTAATACAATTTTTATGCAGGTTGCCAAAAGGTGTTCAAGCAAACCACATCAAATTAAACAAGATAAAAAACACACCACAAACATCACACTTTGTATTTGCAGGTTCGGATAAGGGTATGCCTCGTCCACTTAAAACTAGGACATAACCCCTTTGGCATAAGCCTTAAGCTATAACAATGGGGGTGGTCCTAGGAACCCCAAAGTAGTCCATGCAAGAGGGAACCTTGTGGACAAAACAAGAAATGCTCCACACAACCTACTTGACTAGTATTACCATTTGTGAGATTTAACATCAAGGTTATTCGTATCGTGAGAACCCAAATGAGAGTACATGATGGACACATTTATTTCCCACTTTGTGCTTGAAGGGGGTAAAGTAAAGCCGAGATACTCTAAGAATTAGTCAGTGTGACTTTTCTTGGCAAATCGAGCTCGCATCTAGATAACTTATGACACCTAGTTGAGTGAACCACCTAGGAAGCTATCTTTGAATAGGATACAACTTGGACCATATTGAATCCAATTTGAGTTAAGAGCTATTATTCATCACAAAACATGTGAAGCATTACTTTTGCTTAGTTTTTCACTTGCCCTAAGGCAAGGTGAAACTTTTCCAAAGTGAGGCCAACATTTTTCAACACCAATTGATCTACTTCCTTCACTTTCTTTTGACACTTTTTTGATTAGAAGAAGAGTGACTACCCTTGTGTTGCTAATTGATTAGTATTCACCAATTTTGTGTTTGTTTACGCTTATCCATGTTTGCGGCTGAGTTTTTAAACATCGAAAGTGTGTGGATACATTTTCATATCATTGGTAGCCTTTTTTATGTTGATACCCAAGTCAAGATTGTCATCGTACTTAGGCTTGATTCATTACTTTGATTCTCCTTTGAACGGTTATCTTGGTTATATCGTGTCACTACAATTTTGGTATTTAGGTATTATTTCTTGTAAACTTGACCTAAATATCTATATTGTAATGTTATGCTATATACACTTTAACAATTCCTAGGTATATTCTAGCTTTAAGTTTGATTTCAATTACTACCTCGATTTTGAAAAGTTTTGAGTGCTACCACTTGTGTGTGTTATATCAATATCATCTTTATATTAAGACCTTACTTTCTCGTAAAGTTTGGTTAACATATCTTAGTGGAATTGTTATGTCACTCACAATCTTAACTACCACTTTTTGGAATATATGTCTTGATTGGATTTGGGATTTCTTTTAGTATACTTTGTTTGGAGATCGTGTTAACTGCTTGTTATTACTTATGCCTTGTTCATTTCTTTGAACTCGACATAAGTAGTGACATTTTGTTAATCATCTTAAGACACCAACTACATTTTTGGAAACAAACTTAGGAAGTACATCATTTGGTTAATTGGTCTGGAACTAAACATTGTGTGATTGTATCTTGTTTATCGCTATTGACTTATTCATTTAGAGAAATCACTTTGTCACATTGATACTTTGACATTCATTATAATTCTTGACATTATTTTTGTGTTTCACTTAGACTTGATCAATATATTTTGAACACATTCAAAACACCTTAGTGAAACCATCATACATCATGGTCCCTAAAATTAGTTTAGGAATAAAAACCAGGCATTGGAAACAAGATAAACACAAAATTGGGAAACTTCAAACAAAGAAGGGGTTAATCCCTTTATTGGCCATGATCTTGGGCCTTTATTTTCCATTGAGAAAGAAGTGGAGGAGATGGTAGATCATATTGGTGATGAATTAGAATCACCACACATAGAATTTGACTTGGATCTCACCTTGTTAGATGAATTTCTTTATAAAACCATAACCACTTGTAAAAATGTGGAGTGGGAGTCACTAGTATAATCACATTGCCAATGGAGGTAGGACCAACTTGTCATAATATAAAGTTTCATGTCTTAGACTTGGAACTTCCATATAATATGATTCTTGGCCACCCATGGATTCATACCATGCAAGTCATACCATCAACATTTCATCAGTGCATCAAGCTAAAACATGAGGGATACACTATTACAATACAAGATCCAAAACCCTTCACTCACTACAGAGCTCTCAATAGGTCGTGTAAGGGTGCCTATACGTGTCCCTCTGCTGATATAGTTGTTCCCTTAAATTAGAAGCTATGGAATCACGGGTAGATTCAACATCCCTAAGTTCTTTTGCCCTTGAAGATTCTACATCAACTTCTCCTTTTGATTCATGGGAGATGAAATTTCTGGAGTATGGTTGTGAGAATACACTGTGTAACAAGCTCTCATAGTTTTAAACCTATCTTTATCACCTAAAACAAAAGGCTGACCCAACTATCATTTCAGTGGCCAAGAGATGAACAAACTATTGGGAAATTATTGCACTGGGGATTACTTGCTGAAGAGAAATTGTTGGACCAACCTAAGACTTGGGTCTCGAGGACACTCACCATCCCGCTACCAAATCCTTAAGTATGAGAAGTCTAGCTGAATGATGTATTCTATGGGCTACAAGGGTTTAATATGTGGAAAGAATGAATAAGGACCAAGAGAACTAGTACCAATCCCGCATTTCAAAATGGAAAGGTATGGTATCAACATTTGACCCTATGGTTTACACCCCCATGATCAAGACACTACTTGTTATGAGTGTGAAGATAGCTTTGATTATTTAGATATCGACACAAATTCCCACTGTAGCCAATATGAGGATCTTGCCTCCATAAACCTATTTATGGATACTGATTTCCTTACCTTAACCCCCATTGAACCTCAAATTGACCTTGTCTACCCTTCCTTTGTCGAATGGGACCAAAAATATCACATACCACCGGACCTATTTTAAAATGATGAGGCTATTTCTGAATTCATGGACATTCGAGATACGATTCCAATCGGAGACCATAAGAACGGTTTCTACATTGACTTAGATACTTGTGCGTATTTCGTAGAGGAAGCCTGAGCTTCATGGTCAACAAAACTTAAGAAAAGGCAAGGGAATAAGTTCCAACAAAAAGCCTTGCAAAAGCAAAAGTCCAAGTCACATAGTGAAAACATCATTGAGGCACTCGGCCGACAAACAAGTAAAAAATATAAGGACAAGAAAAGTGACCATGTTGAGGGTGAAAATATCGTAGAGATTCCCTTAGAGGAAGATCTCAAATTTCCTCCCAATCCTAGGCGTATGGAGGATTTGTCAAAAATGCTAGTAGAAGAAACCTTTGATGTGAATATTGGAACATAAGAAGATCCAAAGATTGTCAAGTTGGGAGCTTCACTCTCAAGACGAGCAAAAACATTTACCATGCTTATGCGAGAATTTGTAGATATATTCTCATGGTCATATAAAGATATGCCGACTTGATCCAACGTTGGTAGTGCATAACCTAGTAGTGCACACAAACGCCAAGCCCATCAAATAAAAACTCAGAAAAATGCATCCACGGGTGGCTCTCCTAGTTAAAGAAGAGTTAAAAAGATTGTTAACAACAAGCTTCATTAGATCAATTGATTATTTGGAATGGATATCAAATATAGTCCCCGTGCATAAAAGAAACTCACGAGAGTTAGAATTTGTATCAATTTTAGAGACATCAATAAGGCATGTCTGAAAGATGATTTCCCGTTACCCAATATTGATATGATTGTTGAATCAACTGTGGGATATGAAATGCTATCTCTTATGGATGGATTTTAAGTTACAATCAGATCAAAATAGCAGATGAAGATCAACACAAGAAAACCTTCACAACCCCTCGGGGACTTTCATCAAGTATTAGGTAATGCCCTTTGACCTCAAAACACAGTGCAACCTATCAAAGGGAAATGACAATGATCTTCCATGATATGATTCATGACATCATGGAGGACTATGTAGACAATATCCTAGGGAAATCCAAGATGAGAGCAGATCACCCTGAGATTTTGTGGCATATATGGTTAGATTAAATCCAAAGAAGTGTGTGTTTGGTGTATTGTCAGGAAAGTTACTTGGCTTCATTATATCATGGAGAGGGATTGAGGTAGACCCAGCTAAAGTTACCGCCATTACTGAAATTCCTCCTCCCAAGAATATCAAACAATTGTGTAGCTTGCAAGGAAAGATACAAGCCATCCGTCATTTCATTTCACAAAGTTGTTGACAAATTCCATTCATTCACCCATCTTCTTAAGAAAGATGTTGACTTTATTTGGGGACTAGAGCAACAACAGGCCTTCGCCTTGCTTAAGCAATACTTAGCCAATCTGCCTATCCTCATGCCTCTGAATCCCAAGTGAGCCACTTTTACTATATATTTTTGCTACCCAATTTTCTATTGGCACGTTGCTCACACAATATGACCTAGGTCACAAAGAGAAAGCCATGTATTATCTCAGTCGTACCTTAATTTCTTATGAGCTCAACTATCCTCGATTGAAAAATCTTATCTGGTTATCGCTTTTACCTTCCAAAAACTACGCCATTACCTATTGAATACTAAAACCAAGCTTATATCCAAGGTTGACCCACTCAAGTACCTATTATCAAAACCCTCCCTTACAGGAAGAATGACTAATTGGATCATTTTGTTGAGTGAATTTGACATTGAGTATGTACACCAAAAGTCGGTTAAAGGACAAGTGCTTGCACGATCGCTTAATAAGCACCTACTTGGAACAAAGCCTCGTAATTTTGGATCTACTAGATGCATCATTGATGTATATCAAGAAATTTGTCATGTGGCAAAAGTATTTTGATGGATCTTTCACTTTCCATGGTTTAGGAGTAGGTGTAGTGCTAATTACTCCTTTAGAGACCCCATACCGCAAGCTTTCCATCTTAGTTTTCCTTATACAAATAATATTATAGAATATGAGGCACTCATTGTTGGGATGAAGCTAGTAATCAAATGGGATATCCACCATGTCAAGGTCATTGGTGACTCACAATTGATCATCAAACAAGTCAACGACGAATACAAATTCAAGGATGAAAATCTCATCCCCTACAAGAAACTAGTGGAAACTTTGAAAGAATACTTTGTGCGTATTACATTCGAACAAATTCCAAGAGAACATAACTTGTTTGGAGATGCAATGGAAACCGTGGGTTTGATGCTACGGATTCCACCAGAGAGAAGTGATGTGCCATTATTTGTTGAGAATCTATACTAGCCTATGTATGACATGCCGAATTTTGTTTGGCTTATGAAGTTGTTTGTCCCTATTCCCCATGGTATGTGCACATCTATTCCTATCTTAAACAAAATACCTTTCCTCCTGACATCTCCTGCTCCGAAAAACAAATCCTTATCTACTAGATAGCCCATTACACCCTCTTGGTAGGTATGCTCTATCATCATGGCTATGATGGGAATCTATTGCGTTGTCTAGATGTAATAGACTTAGTCTAAGAAATCAAGGAGGTACACGAAGGGGTGTGCGATGCCCATACAAATGAAATGGTTTTAACAAAGAAGTTGTTAAGGGTAGGCTACTATTGGCCTAATATGGAAACAAATTGCTGCAAATTATTGAGGAAATGCATGCTATGTTAAAAATATGGAAATTTCATCCATGCACCATCACAACCATTACAACCGATCACAACCCTGTGGCCATTTTCTAAATGGGGACTGGATTTGATAGGAAAACTCACCCCCACCTCATCTGATGGCCATACCCACATCATCACAACTAAAAATATTTCACCAAGTGGGTGGAGGCCGCCTTTCGACTTATGTTATAGGTGCTCAAATGTCCAAGTTTATCATGAATCACCTTATTTTCTGGTATGACATTCTTGTGGCCATAATTAATTGACAATGAAAAATATTTCAAGAACAAGACAGTGAAATATATTTGTCATCACTTCCAAATTAAATTGAAATTGTCTACACCATATTATCCTCAAGGTAATGGACAAGCTAAAGCCACTAACAAAACACTAGTTCAGATCATGGAAAAGATGGTGAGTAAGATAGGTCGCAACTTGCATTTGCAAATTCTCCCAACCCTCTGGGCTTATAGGACCTCTATTCACACTCCTACTAGTGCAACACCCTATTCCCTAGTTTTTGGAATTGAATCCATCATCCCATTTGACATAGAGCTTCCTTCCCGAGAATATATCTTACGGATTATCTAGACAAAGACGAGGATTACGATTGGCTAGGTTGGTAGAATTAGAGCTCCTAGATGAAAAGCACATCGGCGCCCTTAACCATCTCAAGGTGTATCAAAACAAAGTCTCCGGAAACTATAACAAAAGGATCATACCTCGTCAATTCAAGGTCAAAGATTTGGTCATGAAAGAAAATCACCAATAGAAGGCGTAAAGAGAGAAGAAAGGCAAGTTCAAACCACATTGGTTAGGGCATTATGTCATTGTGGAAAAATATGAAACAAGAGAATACAAGATTATCCATCCCAATGATGATGATCTCCATGAGCATATGAATGCCATGAACATGTTGTATATGAACATTAATAGTTCCAAGAGGATGTTAAATTCATTAGAGGATGTCAACCCATGTGTGATAAAGAATAATGATTAAATACAAGATAAACGGATAAACTACAAGCTGATGAACAAAGAAACCTGAATATGCTTGTATGTAGATGTTGCTACCGAACTGATCCAAAGACAACATGCATCATGAACCATGCTAAGTGAACCACCAAATCATGAACAAAGTATTATGGGGATCCCAGTGTCATTACAAGGAAATTATGAGAGTACTATGATAAACAACATGCTTAAAACTCAAAACAACATTTTCCCAAAATTTTCAACCTATTCTCCCCCTTCAAAGAGGGGGGAAGACCCATATTTATAGCTTGGAGGGGAGGTTAGATTGGGGTTAATGGGTAATCGGGTTTGATAAATTAACCTTGGTTAAGAGACATGATGTGATCACGTGGGGCTCACGATTTGAATTATGAGGTTAAAGAGATAAGGATGTGATAAGGAGTGGGGAGCATGATTGACATGGTTAGGTGCAATAATGCATCCCATTTTTGAATTTAGGAGTGGGGTGTTGATGGGTATATTATTTCCCATGAATTGAATAAATTTAGGATATGTGAGATAATGCCAAATTCTAATTATCAAATGGGTCCACATGGAGCCCATTTGATAATTAATTAATTAAGGGTGAGTAAATAGATGGAATTTACTCAAATTTAAGAAAAAGAAAAGTGAGAGGGAAAGTTGAATGAAGGAGAATGAATGTGGGATGAAGGAGAGGAGTTACACCAAAAACTAGTGTCTACATTTTCCCTTTTTGTGGAGTGGTTTGTGATAGCAAGCCATGAGACAAAAAAAGGGTTGGATGAAATCATGTGTTTGTAAAAGGGATGGATAAAAACATGACCAAAGGCAAGATGCCCTAGGTGAAAAAGGATCGTAATAACAATGAAAAATATGGCGGTGACTCCAATATCACATCGAAGAGGACAATTACGGTCTCAACGGAGATGAGCGACAACATTCTATAGACTAGTGAGTGGGTGGAGACCACTATAGTATGGATGTAAACCGTGATGACTAATGGGTCATAGGAAAACATCAAAATATGTGCAACTGAATGTGAAGAGTATGTGAAATCCTTCATATGTGAGGAATCGAGTGAAAAATCAGTGTCTATAGAAGGGATGAGGATGAAAATAATGATGTCCCAAAGACAAGGCACAATATAGAAGGTGGATACGTAAGTAAAAATGCCCCAGGGGGAATAATCATAAATGTGGACATGATGAGTAGATAGGATAGAAGGGTGAGATAGAATGCCCTAAAAGGGTGATAAATATGATGGTAATCATGTTTCATAGGAAAGATGCATAAGTGATGAAAAATTAGAAGGTGAAAAAGAAAAAGCAGTCCCACTTCTTCAGTAAGTAGGATGAGAAGTCAATATACTTTTGCAAAAAAAAATGTAGAGAAAAATTCATGAATGATGGAAGAGAACAAGATCAGACAAGTGATGGTCATTCTGGTATCCTCCAAGACAAAAATGTCGAAGGAAGATGGGAAGAGATTCTTAGAAATGGATATGATGATGCCCCTATGAGAGGACTAACGAAGATAAAAGATGTGATAAGGTTCTTAAAAAGAGAAGAGGTCAATGTTGTAGAGAGAAGAACAAGAATGATAATGAAATGGATCAATGGTGGTACATAAATGGAGAAACATTGGAATTGATTATGAATGCTAGGTGTGAGGGATGTGGTGAAGGATGTAATGAGAAAGAGAAAAGGGAATGGAAAGGAGGAGTGGTTGATTATGAGAAGAGAAAGAAAGGTCAAGGTGAAGGTGACAGGGGTATGGAATAGAGGGATGAAGACAGAGGAGGAGAAAAGAAGGAATGAAAGGGGAGGAAGAAGATAACAAAGAAGGATTATAGAGGAAGGGGGAAATGATGAAGGACAAGCAAGGAGAAGAAAAGAAAATGATAGAGAAGAGGGTGAAATTATGAAAAAGGGAGAGAGTTATTTAAAATGAAAGGCATGAAGGAGGGTGAAGTAGATGAAGGGAGAGAGGTAATGGAAAATGAAAGAGATGATAGAGCAAAGAAAATTGAAGGAACCAGATCATGGTGAAGAAATCCAAGGCAAAGAATATGGAACTGACCGCATGGAAATGCATGTGGATGGTGGGATGATAAAAATATGGGACAACGCTGAAGAGTCAGGTTATCGATGAGGAAGTAAGAAGGAAGTGCGAGGTAAAACGAGGAAGAAGATGATATAGAGGAAGTGAAATAAGATAAGGATCAGAAAGGAGGAGAGGACAATGGAGAAAATTATGTAGCAGGAAGGGAACCAAGGACAAAGATATTCGATAAAGAGTGAGAAGCATAAGGAATGTAAAGAGAAGCTAGGGGAGGAATGACACAGATTGGAAAAGATGCAGATATTGGTAAAGAGAAGTTGATGATGAGAAAATAGAGAGAGGGTGTATGATGAAGACAATGAAGAAATTGGAAAGGAAGAATGAAATATGGAGAGGTGGTGAAGAAAAAGAGAGGAAGGGATAGGAGAGGCAATGTCAGTGAATGGATGTTAGGAGAAATCCTCGATAATGATTAGTAGGGAAGGATGGGAAAAAAGGTGAGAAGAGGGGGAAAGTAAACGAGGAATGGAAGGGGGAACACCAATGAAGGGACGTTAGGATAAGTCCCCTGATAATGATCAGAGGGCATAGAGGAAGGAAGGAATGAAGATAGAATGGATGAGGTCAAAGAGAAGTATCTAGCCGTCAGTGTAGAATGGGGATGAGTGATTTTTAGGAGAATTCCATCGATAATTCTTGGCATGAAAATGGAAGAAGATGATTAAAGAGTGTTAGGAGATGAAAAATGACAATGATGGGTAAGTATGGGGTAGATACATGGGAGAACTCTAGAAGATGGAGTGAAAAAAGTAAAGAAAGTAGGGATAATGATGTGTGTGAAGATGAAGGTGAGGAGAGGACACCGTGGATGAGAATGAATGAGAGAAAGAAGAAGAAACAAGACACAATGAATGGGGAAGCAACGGTTAAGTAAGATTACCAAGTAAGGGATGATGGAGATGAACAGGGGCAAGTAGGAAGTGGTGTTTGCGAGAATGGAAGAGGAGGTGAGAGGATGTGATGATGGGGAATGACAAGAAAATGTAGATGGTGAGAATTTGGAGTGGTGGGCGAGTGTAGGATGATAGATCATCCTTAAGAGAGATTCTTAAGTAAGATCACCATGTCGCAGGAGGAGTTAAGTAAGATCACCAAACCGACAGTGACAATATGGAAGGAGAAAGACAACATTGTATTGGGTACAAGTGTGGAATGGTTGGTTGGAGCAGATGATTACGACAAGAGACAGGAGATAGAAGATGATGGAAATATGATGGGATGTGGAAGGGTCAGATGGAAAACCACTCTTAAGAGAGACTCTTAAGTATGATTGTCATACGATGGGGATGGTTAAGTAGGATCACCAAGTCGAAGAAGAAGAAGAAAGATGAAAAGATTGAGTGGTGTATACCAAAATAGAACAAGAGATGAAAGGAGGTGATATCAAGGTTATAACAAGGAAACAAAGGAGTGTGACATGATTAGATGGAGAGAGTAAGGGAAATCCTTAATGGAATGCCCACGTGGTGGGAGTGATGATGTAAGAGTGTCAAGCAAAAATGAGGACCTGGAAAGACGTTTGTGGTGGTGATTGTTATCTCTTTGAAAGAGGAAATGGTGGAGAAGCTTCGCAACGGAGGATGCAAGGAGGAAGATATACCTTAACCAAGATTCTCTGGCTGTATGGATGATTAAGTAAGATTGTCAAACTGAAAGTGGAAGAGTAAAAGGGAAACTCAAGAGGAAAGGCAAGTAAGATATTTGGTGTGGTGAAAGGGGACAGAAAGGTGAGAAGGATGATGTGGAGACAAAGAAATTGTTGAACATGTTGGGGATAAGAAGTTATAGGATCAACCTTTGTTATAGAGCCGTCCTTCGAGGGATAAACCTTTTTTTTTTAATTTTTTTTGTATGCTTTTCTTTTTCTCTTTCTCTTTTTTCGCATGAACAATTTTCCTTCGAGGATCTATCCATTTTGATAACTTTGATTTTGCCTTTTCATACATGAATTTTAGCTTCACATGGGGGAGAGTTGGGAACAACTAAGTAGACCACTTAGGAGGGGATGATGATCATACAAGAGACACCCCTAGACCCTTTACATGACTACAATAGGAAAATGAGAGGGTCATGGATGGATCGCAAATTTCTCACCAAAATAGGGAGAACTTATCCATAATGAATATGCTATGAGTAGAGCCATGGTACTCATATTCAAGGTCATATCAAAGTAGTGATGGTAGACCACATGATTCCTATCATTACCATGATAGATGGAAGGATCTAATGGTGGAGGAGTGATATAAGGATATAGCTAAGTGCTCATACTGGTAGATATGCTAACGATAGACCGGTCAGTAAGTGCAATGCATTAAGAGGTTGTCTCTCGGTTTACCACTTAGAGAGAGAAGACATTAAGTTGTGATAGGATGAGATGCTAGTTTGTAAAGGATTAGATGTGATAAATAAGCAAGAAAAAAAAAAAGTCTTTAAGGAAGCAAAAATATGACCACGATGGTGGATTTGGATGAAAATAAATAATGCCTCGAGAGAGACACAAATATGGCAGGAAAAAAATGGCCACAAATGTGATCTTGATGAAATAGATGGTGCCCCAAAAGAAACATAAATATGGCCACAACGGTGGACTTCGGTAAGAAAAATAACAATAATGGTCCCTCACAGAAGGAAAAATTGGCCACAATGGTGGACTTAGAATGAGGTGAGGATTTGGATAGAGTTAGTTTAGATTGGATGAATTTTGAGGAGATAAATAAAACAATGTCAAGGAGAAAAGTCCCTTAGTGTCAAGGGAGTTGTACGAATGATATACTCAAGGGCTTAGGAAATCCACCCTCCAAATTAATTAAATGTGGAGGAATAAAAAGTTGTTGAAAGAGTTTAGATGAGATTGTTTTAGATTTAGATGGGATAAATGGTCGGAGACCACAAGTGTGCTTGGCAAGA
Organism: Taxus wallichiana var. yunnanensis; assembly: GCA_018340775.1. Taxonomy (NCBI): domain Eukaryota; kingdom Viridiplantae; phylum Streptophyta; class Pinopsida; order Cupressales; family Taxaceae; genus Taxus; species Taxus wallichiana. Next base: position 333,850,309 of record CM031242.1, read on the forward strand.
TAAATGGTATTGATGAACAATGGAGGACCTTCCTTAGGAGGAATGTCGTGTGTAGGAGGGATGTTAAGGGATGATGTGGATGAAGGAATCAGTGGGAAACTTGATGGATGGGATACAAATTGGATTAAATGTAGATGGAGAAGGATATTTCCCCTGAATGAGGAAATCATCTTTCTCAATAAGGTTGTGGATGATTGTTTGAAATTCCTTACAATGTTCGATGTCATGGCTTGGGGTATGATGATAAGTGCAACTACAATTAGGATTGAACCATGATGGCTTTGGACCATAGGGATTAAAGGCTTTAATGGGAGGAAGCGTGATGGTAGATATTTGAACTAAATGTCAAAAAATGTTTGCGTAGGACCCAATCAAAGTGTCATGAGGAAGATAACTCTTATGATGTTTTGGCTTGAACTTAGGTATTGATATAGATTGGATGGGTGAATTAGATAAATCAAATTTGGTTGGAGGACTGGATTGTTTGGATTGGGATTTAGGTGAGGATGTACATTGAATGGGTAAATTATGTGTTTTGGAAGAAAAATCAAATTTGGTTGAAGGATTGTATTGTTTGGATGTGGATTGATCATTGTGAGATGTCGTAGATGGAAGGACTGATCCTAAAATAGATGTGGTGGCATTGATAGTTGAAAAGAGGAAATTCTGAATGTTTTCAAGGATGTGCAAGGGATTGTCGAGGATGTTTTCCACGAGCCTTAGAATTTAATCTTAAGCAGGATGATAATAATATCAACCAGAGGATCTGATAGTGGTGGTGTGGTTATTAATGGAGAAAATGTCCTAAAACAAGATGAGGATGTTAATGGAGAAATAGGTGTTTGTATGATGTGATTAATGAGATCTATGTGAGATGTGGATTGTTTAGGTTTTGGCATGGAAAGAGTTGATTTTATAGAGGGAGAATGTAAACCATCTTTATTTGACTTAGGTGGAGGTGTTTTTCAATAGATGTTTCAAAGGGTATCTTTGATAGGGTTGCAGATCGAGAAGATTTGTTCGTTGTGATAGAAGAATTAGGTAAAGAGTATTGGGGTAGACTAGGTGATGTGGCCATGGGCAAGGATATAGGTAAAGATGTCAAGGTAGGGATAGGTGGATTTGTTGATATGATAGATATAGGGGTAGGTGGGATAGATAGGGATGTAGGCATATTTGGGATATTTGGAGATGTGGGTGATGTGATAACTGATGGAGTAGACATTATGGGTAATGCAACAAATGCAAGAGTATTATTGGGTGTAGAAGTAGGTGGGACTGGTTGCTTCATAAATTCTTTGAGGGGTAAGAATGATATGTTTGCTAATGGGGTTGATGTTGAAGGTGGGGTCAGTAAGGTACATGTAGTAGAACAAAGTTTAGTTGGGATGGTTGTGAGTAATGTAGGTGTAGTAATAGGTGTATTTGATGAAGATGTGGGTGAAGGAATAGGTGTGAGAGATGTAGGGATATGTGTGGATATCAGTGGGGCTGAAATAGGTGCTAAGGATGAATCTAATGTGGTAGATTGGGGTATGATTGAAGTGGATGAAGTGGATGGTATAGTCAAATTTTATGTGGATGTGATAAGGATAGGAGAAGGTGTAGGTTCAGGACAAGGAGTAAAAGTTGACATAGGTGTGTTAGGTTTTGAATAAGGAGTGGGAATAATACCTAAGGTGGGAATATGCAGAGTTGATGATGAGATGAGATCTTGATTGATGGTGTGAATCATATAAGCATTTGATAGTTGAGATGTAAAGGGTGTGGCTTGATTTGTTGGTGGTTGATTAGGTAAATTTTGAGCAGTGGAGCTATCGATTTGGATATCCCCTTGATTTATGAGTTGTTGGACACGATATTTGAAGGAACGACATTTCTCAATGTCGTGACCTTTGACTTGATGATATTTACAATAGTGAGCTTTGTGATACCAAGCAAGCTTGGCTTGCGAATTGTCCATGGGTCGTATGGGTGGAAGTTAGATGGAGTTTACGGCCACTAACTTATCAAATACAGAGCTATATGATTCTCCCAAGGGGGTATAGTTGACTGTTGGTTGAGGGGCTTGTTGTTGAGGCCATGTGTTGGATATAGATGCAGATGAGGGTTTAATGACCACAATGTTGGCCACACCCTTAAATTTGTCGTTATGTGTGAATGGTTTAGTAGATTTGATTTTAGGTTTAATTGAACTTAGTTTAAGATGACCCTGCTCAATGGCATGGGTTTCGAGTTTGTGAGCCATTGTGAAAGCTTTGTCAAAGGTTCAGAATGATTGGATTTGTAAAGTAGATGATATATGTTTTACACATGAATGTGAGAAGAGTTTGATGAGTTCAGTTTATAGAAGAGTGAAGGACAGTTGGTTTATAACACCACGCCATCATGCGAAGAAGTTAGCGATGGGCTCGTCTTCAAACTATCGATGGTGTATAGGTCAGTGATAGTAGTTTTGCATGTAATATTAATTGAAAAGTGTTCTAAGAACAACTTGCACAAGTTGGGTGAAAGAGAATATGAAATATTGTGGGATATGGTTGTACCCGAGTCCAACATGTGATTGACAAAGACATGGGGAAAGTGCAAAGCAATAGATCATGATCATGTGCAATAAGACAACATGCATGTTTAAATGCGTGAGATGTTGTTGGGGATCTTCCTTGCTGTTGAACTTAGTAAACTCAGGAAGTTTCCAATGAGGAGGGTAGGGTTTGATTGGAACCGATGGATGAATTGGTTCGTTACATATTTGTTCATAGGATAATGTATCCTTGGGTGCCAAGGTAGCAGCCTCTAAACTAGCCAACCAATTTATTAAGGCATGAATTGGATCACTCGATGTGTTGTTAGGTTGAGATTGGATTGGTTGTGTGGTTTGAAATGTAGTTTGATAAGGTGAAGGGTATGTTTGTGGATGTGTGGGTAGTTTGGGAATTGTTTGATAAGGTGGTTGATAAACTTATGGGTGGGATGTTTGATAAGATGGTTGATAAACTTGTGGGTGTGTAGGTGTGTGGGGAACTGTTTGGTAAGGATTAACATGTGTCATGGGTTGAGATTGTTGCATAGGTTGACTTTGAATAATAGGGACATGATGTGTTCATTGAAATTGGGTAGGTTGTTGTGGTAAATGATAAGTGGGGATATGGGTGTTAAGAGGTTGAGACAATTGGAGCATACGATGGGTAGGAATGTAAGTGTGAAGAGGTTGAGATGGCTAGACATGCATATTAGTAGTGGATGAAATAGAATTGACAAAAAGGGATGTGGGTGGAATGCGATCCACCAATTGAGGAGATTGGGAGGATTGAGAGATTGTGGGAGATTTTGAAATACAAAATCATATATGGGGTTAGGAGGAGGCCCGAGTGTCTCTAGAGGAGTGGGAGATGATGATGCGGTTGGTTTAGGAAGATTGGCTTGATGAGGGATATGAGGATTAGTTTTAAGATAGGGACAATCTTGGATGACATGGTTCTCATGAAGCGAGGTCATAGAGACAAGGGGTTGGGTAACTGAAGGTGTGGTTTTGAGTTTAGAATCTTGTTGGGTGAGATCCTTAGAGGAAGTAATTTTATTGGGTGGAGGACATTGTTGTTTTGTTTCGATTTGAGAGAGAGTGACAATAAACGTGAAATAAATAAACATTTGATTATGAATTTTATTAACAAATAAATCAAACAATAATTATTTTTATCATCATGATTAATTTTGAGGATATGAAAAGAAAAGTGGATAACAAGGTACCTACAAAATAATCATTTAAGGCTATTTTTGGGTAGTTTAGCTTGGGAGATGTCTGAAACGGTTTCTTGTTGGGTGTTCAAATCCCAATTAGTGAACCAAGTGAAAGGAATGTTTTGATGTGTTGATTTAGTTTGTGAAGTTTTAGGCTATGTGTGATAATGTGGGATGCAAAAGTTTAAACCCCTATTTAGGCTATGTGAGCAAACAAGATGCACAAGGTTTGTTTTAGACCAAATTCAAAATGTGAATTTCAATGCAGACAATCACTCAAAAAATGGAAATTACAATGCAAAAAGAGAAAATAGAGAAAAACAAGTAAAACCTAGAGAACAATTTTCCCTGTTATTTGATTGCACGTGATAGTGATGTATTTTGAAAGCACCAATCGTGGCTTGAACTTCTAGTACTTTAAAAGTGCACCACACGATAGTAGGAGGGGTCCGTGAAAGAGATTTTTGTGTGTTTGTTTGATATTTGACGACATTGTTGGATGGTCGCAAATTTGTAGATTTCACCCTAGAATTGTACCATTCATGATCACGGATGGGGTCAAGAAATTGTTTTGAGCTGGGCATTTGTTTTTAATATTGGTCTTTGACAATGTTGTTGAATGGTCGTAAGGTCGTAGACACTACCTTACAAAATCGAACAACACAATTAGCCACTTAGTTTGAAATGGTGTCAAGGAAAATGGAAGGATCATAAAATAGTTATACGATACGTAAAACAAATGGAATAGAAAAATAAGTAATTGGAATATGATAGTGTACAAATTAAATAAGGATATCAGACTACTTAGGATTAAAGAGTAAAGGAACAATGAATCTTATCTAAATGAAACAAATTCAAAATGGCCTAAACAACAATAAAAAAATGTTGATTTAACATAATATATAACGATAGAGCTCACAAACATGTGGATAATTGAGTTGAATTTAAGATATGAAGGAGAATTGGAGTAATTAGAAAAAATTCTCCTAACAAGAACTACTTTTGTCTCGAGTGGAGTTTAGTCAACACAAATCAATAGGCCGCTTATAATTTTTATAAAAGGTTTATTGACTTTGTTTTCAACCCATGCATGGGGGAAAAAAATAATAAAGACCCCCACCGAATCAAGGAAGAGACTATATGAGATTTGGACGATGCTGCAAATAAAGAAATTATGCCCCTTCACATGGGTAAGTCTCGTGTCATAGATTTTCGTTGTCATATCTCTCACTGGATCAATAAACAAACAATTTTGCATGGACCAAATGGGCCCAACCCATCTTCCTAATTCAAGCATTCGGCTGATACCTTTGAAATCATCTTTCAGTCCGAACTATACCCATAACATATTTTTCAGAGATGCTTCCAGAGCCTTTGAAGACAAGAAAGAGTGGAGCGAACGAGGATGCCAAGCTAAATAGTTTCATTGAAATTAGTGTAGTTCGTTGCTCAATTGAACAAAGATATTAGAAAAATTTTGGAAAGAAGATGAATGTAAGAGGTTGGAAAAAATACATAAAGGATTCGACAAGGCAATTCTTTGATTCATGCATTCGACAAAGGAGCTTGCACTCTTGACGAGGAAATTTTGAAGATGCGAATTTCACTTACCACTCGACCTCCTTTGCCACAACTTGACTGAAAAATAATAGATAAAAATTTACAAATTTACTACCCTATTTTCATGTACACTTTTATTGAAAAAATTATAAAATACAATGGTGGAATTGAGGGCCCACATAGAGATGGCCGGGGAGCTCGACTCCGAGTAGGAGATATTTGATCGGGAAGATCGATTGGTGAGGGATTTTTCTAGATCCGTTGGAGAACTGGCTGGGATTGGCCAACTCAAGATGGGATGTGGGATGGGTGGAAGTCAAGATTAGTGGGAGTTAGGTTGGGAATTGGGTAGTCGAGTTGGGTAGTGGGTGAGTCGAGTGGCTCACCCGAGGCCGAAACTGTGAGAAGTGAGTAAAGGAGGTGTGATTAGCTACCCCCCGCATATTTCTACATTGAATTAGATACATGTGCGTATTTCACAGAGGAAGCCGAGCTTCATGGTTAGCGAAACTTAAGAAAAGGTGAGGGAAAAAGTTCCAACAAAAATCCTTGGCAAAAGAAAAGTACAAGTCACACAAAGGAAAACGTCTTTGAGGTGTTGGTTGAAAATCAAGCAACAAAATATAAGGACAAGAAAAGTGACCATGCCAAGGGTGAAAATCTCGTAGAGATGCCCTTGGAAGAAGATATCAACCTTCCTCCCAATCCTACGCATATGGAGGATTTGTCAAAAATGCTAGTAGAAGAAACCATCGATGTGAATATTGGAACAGAAGAAGACCCAAAGATAGTCAAGTCTGGGAGCTTCACTCTTAGCACGGGAGAAAAATACATTTACCATGCTTATGTGGGAATTTGTAGATATATTCACATGGTCATATAAAGATATGTCGGGCTTGGATCCAACTTTGGTAGTGCATAACCTAGTGGTGCATGCAGATGCCAAGCCCATCAAACAAAAACTAAGAAAAATGCATCCACGGGTGGCTCTCCTAGTTAAAGAAGAGTTAGAAAGATTGCTAGTAGCAGGATTCATTAGACCTATTGACTATTCGAAATGGATATCAAATATAGCCCCGTGCAAAAGAAACTTGTCGAGATAAGAATTTGTACAAATTTTAAAGACATCAATAAGGTGTGTCCGAAATATGATTTCCGTTGCTCAATATTGATATAATTGTTGACCACACTAGAGGATATGAAATCCTATCTCTTATGGATGGATTTTCAAGTTACAATCGATCAAAATAGAAAATGAAGAAAGATAGATGCATGATATAAAGAAGCTAGATCTGTAAAACTGAAATAGATAAGATTAGATCACAATATGCGGGGTTTCTGATAGTGTCGGTTCCAAGAGGATTTTAACTCCCTTGGAGGATGTCAACCCCATGTGTCAGACAAGATAATAATAGATCATGAACAGTAGTAATGGAATATAAAATGACAAGTAACTAAAATGATGAGGGAACTTAGCTTGTGCTCTACTATGGAGATGAACTGGGCATCAAGATGGCAAGATAATGAACCATGGCAAAGATTTCTTCCTTAAACTAGTAGAACTTAATTAAGCTCTTTCTTCTCTTCTCTCTGCCTAGGTCTCTCTAGGTCTTCTTGAAAAATATTATCAAAATATCTAGATTTTTTTCCTCTATTTTCTCAGTCCTTTTGAAATATGGGGAAAACCCATATTTATAGCTTAGATGTGAGGTTAAACTGCAGAGTTAAATGATACCCAGGGTTGAGTAAAGTAACTTGAGTTAAGAAATATGATGTGATCATGTGGGGACCATGGCTTGAATTATTAGATGGAGTGGGGAGCATGATTGACATGGTAGGTGAGATGATAGATTCCATTTAGAAAGGGGTGTCGGATGGGTGTATTAATACCCATGGATTTAATAATTTGTGAGAGATGGGGGATAATGCCAAAAGTTGAATTATCAAATGGGTCTACATGGAGCCCATTTAATAATTAATTAAACAAGGTGAGAAAATAGATGAGATTTCATTTAATTTAAGAAAAAGAGAAGCGAGAATGAAAATTGCATGAATGTGAGATGACGGGGGGCTATAACCAAAAATAGGTGTCTACATTTTCCCCTTTTTGTTGAGTGGTTTGCGATAGCAAGCCACGAGACAAAAAAAAAAAGGTTAGATGAAATATGTGTCTAAAGATGGATGAAGACATGACCAAAGGCAAGATGCCTCAAGCAAAAAAGGATCAATAATAACAATGAAAAACAAAATGTATGGCGGTGACTTCAATATCACATCGGTAGAGGACAATTGCAGTCTCAACAGAGAGATAGATGACAATTTTCTACAGACTAATGAGTGGGTGAAGACCATTGCAGTATGGATGTAAACCAAGATGACCAATGGGTCATAGGAAAACATCAAAATATGTGCAACTAAATGCAAAGAAAGATGTGCAATCCTTTGTCTGCGAGGAATCATGAAAAATCATGCATCCACAAAAGGGACGTGGATGAAGATAATGATGCCCCAGCACAGGGCACGAGAAGGACACAAAGTGAGTTATATGTGTTGAAAAGTACAAGGATGAAAAGGTGCCCCAACATAAGACATAGATGGATGTTGAAATAAGATATAGATGGAATAATCATAAATGTGCACATGATGAGAAGATAGGATAGAAAGGTGAGATAAAATTCCCTAAAAGGGTGATAAATATGATGGCAATCATGTTTCATAGGAAATATGTATAAGTGTTAGCAAATTAGAAGGTGAAGAAGACAAAAAAGTCTCATTTCTTCGATAAGTATGATAAGAAGGATAATAAGTCAAGATACTTTTGTGACAAAACAAAAGTAGAGAAAATATTCATGGAAGAGAACAAGATCAGATAGGTGATGGCCGTTATGGTATCTTCCAAGACAAAAATGTCAAAGGAAGATGGGAAGAGATTTCTAGAAATGGATATGATGATGTCCCTATAAGAGGACATGTGAATATAAAAGATGTGACAGGGTTCTCAAAAAGAGAAGAGGTCAATGTTGCAAAGAGAAGAACAAGAATGGTAATGAAAGGGATAGATGGCGATACATAAATAGAGAAACATTGGCATTGACCATGAATGCCAAATGTGAGGGATGTTGAGAAAGAGAAAAGGGAATATACAGGAGGATTGGTTGATTATTAGAAGAGAAAGAAAGATTGAATATGAAGGTGACAGGGTATGGAATAGAGGGACGGAGATAGAGGAGGAGAAAAGAAGGAATGAAAGGGGAGGAAGAAGATAACAAAGAAGGATTATAGAGAAAGGGGGAAATGAAGAAGGACAAACAAAGAGAAGACAAGAAAAGAACAGAGCAGAGGATGAAATTATGAAAAAGAGAGAGTTATTCAAGACAAAAGGTGTGAAGGAGGATGAAGCAGAGAAAACAGAGAGAGGTAATAGAAAATGAAAGAGATGATAGAGAAAAGAAAATTGAAGAAACAGATCATAGTGAGGAAATCCAAGGCAAAGAATATGGAACTGACCGCATGGAAATGCATGTGGATGATGAGATGATAAAGGAGATGGGATAACGCTGAAGAGTCAGGTTTTCGATGGGGAAGTAAGGAGGAAGTGTGAGGTAAAATGAGGAGGAGGATGATAAAGAGGAAGTGAAATAAGACAAAGATCAAAAAAAGGAGGAGAAGACAATGAAGAAAAAATTATGTAGAAGGAAGGGAACCAAGAATGAAGATATTTGATAAAGAGTGAGAAACACAAGGAACGTAAAGAGAAGCTTGAGGGGAGGAATGACATCGATTGGAAAAGAAGTGAGATGCATGAGATGAGGATATGTTGATGATGAGAAAATAAAGAGAGGGTGTATGATGAAGACAATGAAGAAATTGGCAAGGAAGAATGGAAGATGGAGAGGTGGCGAGGAAAAATAAAGGAAGGGATAGGAGAGCCAATGCCAGTGAATGGATGTTAGGAGAAATCCACCGATAATGATCAGTAGGAAAAGATGGGACAAAATATGAGATGAGGCAAAAAGTAAACAAAAGAATGGGAGGGGAATGCCAATGAAGGGACATTAGGAGAAGTCCCCATAATGATCAAAGGACACAGAGGAAGGAAGGAATGAAGATAGAATGGAGGAGGTCAAAGAAAAGGATTCAGGTTGTGCAAAATGGGGATGAGTGATTTTTAGGAGAAGTCCACCGATAATTACTAGCAAAAATAAAGATGATGATGAAATAATGTTAGGGAAGATCAATGACAATGACAGGGTAAATATGGGGGTAGATATGTGGGAGAACTCTAGAAGATGGAGTGGAAAGAGTAAAGAAAGGAGGGATAATGATGTGTAGGAAGATGAAGGTGAGGAGAGGATGCAATGGATGAGAATGAATGAGAGAAAAATGAAGAAACAAGACATGAAATGAATGGAGAAGCAATGGTTAAGTAAGATTACCCAACGATGGATGATGGAGATGAAAAAGGGACCAATAGTAGGAAGTGGTGTTTGCGAGAATGGAAGAGGAGGTGAGAGGATGTGATGATGGGGAATGATGAGAAAATGTAGATGGAGAGAATGTGGGGTAGTGGGTGAGTGCAGGATGACTGATCATGCTTAAGAGGGACTCTTAAGTAAGATCACCATGCCGCATGAGGATTTAAGTAAGATCACCAAACCGGCAGTGATGATATGGAAGGAGAAAGACAACATTATATTGGATACAGGTGTGGAAGGGTTGGTTGGAGTGGATGAGTATGATGAGAGGTGGGAGACAAGAAGATGAGGAAGATATGATGGGAGGTGGAAGGGTCAGATGGAAAACCATTCTTAAGAGGAACTCTTAAGTAAGATTTCCTACGATGGGGATGGTTAAGTAGGATCACCAAACCAAAAGAAGAAGAATGATGAAAATATTGAGCAACATATATCAAAATGGAACAAGAGATGAAAGGAGATGATATCAAAGTGATAACAAGGAAACAAAGGAGTGTGACATGAGTGGATGGAGGAACATATGTAATGTAGATGGAGAGTGTAAGGGAAATCCTTAATTGGGATGCCCACGTGGTGGGAGTGATGATGCAAGAGTGTTAAGTGGAAAAGGAGGAGTGGAAAGACATTTGTGGTGGTGATTGTCATCTATTGAAAGAGGAAATGGTGGAGAAGCTTCTACAACGGGAGGATCCAAGGAAGAAGATATACCTTAACTAAGATTCTCTAGCTATATGGATGGTTAAGTAAGATTGTCAAACTAAAGCAAAAGAGTGAAAGGGAAACTCAAGAGGAAAGACAAGTAAGATATCTTGGCATCATGCAAGGGGACATAAAGGTGAGAAGGATGATGTGGAGACAAATGGTGATGAGTGGAAATGGAGAGTGAGGAGAAATGGATCAAAGACATTTGTTGAACATGTTGAGAGATAAGGAGCTGCAGGATAACAAACTTTCCTTGAGAAGGATCCTCAAGTAGGATTCACAAACTGCAACGATGATCAAGTAGAATTCACAAACCAAAAAGTATATTTGCAAATGCATTCATGAAGATGATGGATAGATATAAAATTCATAGTGTGAAATTTGATGTGATTTTTATAAAAGATGATCTAGATGAGATGAATGGAACATAGTTGTAGCAAGGGCATATAGGGAAACTATGTTTCAACTAGATTGAGATAAACAAGAAAGGGTTACCACTCAAGGCATTGCACTTAGCCCAATAGTAGGTGTTAATACATAACCAACGATAGTTAGTTATACCAAAAGATCATGAGGGAAATATGGATGAAAGATGCTCATAATCCTAATGTTGACATGACAAAGGGATTGAGATGTAACTTGTATGTGGGAAGAGGGATCTCCAAAGGTGGTGTTCCTTAAGTCTATGCCCCAGCTCTGGGAAAGGGAAAGAACAATAGTAGAGAAGCTTTCGAAAATGTTGATAAAGGAAGGTTGATCAATGTGGAAAACCTTCCAGATGCCATAATAATAGAGTAGCCATCCTTCGAGGGTATGGTCTACTTTATACATAATATGGATGACAAGAATAATATGATAGCCATCCTTCAAGGGATCGGTCTATTTCTTTTGATTTTGATTTTTTTTTATTTTTTTTTTTTTTTTTTTTTTTTTTTGCATGAACAACTGTCCTTCGAGGGATCAGTCTATTTTTTATAACTTTGATTTTTCCTTTTACATACTTGAATTTGAGCTTCACATGGGGAGAGCTAGGAATAGCTAAGTAAACCACTTAAGAGGGGATAAGGAATGTACAAGAGACACCCTGGACCCTTTGCATGGCTGCAATAGGAGAATGAGAAGGTGATGGATGTAATGGTTATGGGGTCACATCAAAGTAGTGAAGGTGGACCACATAATTCAGATCATTACAATGACAAATGGAAGGGGCTAAGGATGGCAAAATAATCTAAGGATGTAACTAAGTGCTCATTGGTAGATATGCTAACAATAGACTGGTCACAAGTGCAATGCATTAAGAGGTTCCATCTCTAGGTTTACCACCACGAGAGGGAAGACAATAAGTTGCAATAAGATGAGATGATAGACAAGCAAGAAATAAAACTATGTCCTGAAGGAAATGAACATATGACCACAATGGTGGATTTAGATGAAAATAAATGATGCCCCAAGAGAGACATAAACATAGAAGGACAATCATGGCCTCAAAGGAGGACTTGATGAAATAAATGGTGTCCCAAAAGAGACACAAATAGAGCCACAATGGTGGACTTTGAGAAAAAGGGGTCCCTAAATGGAGAGACAAACATGGCCTCAAAAGAGGACTTGATGAAAAAAAAGATGATGCCCCAAAAGAGACACAAATATAGCCACAATGGTGGACTTGAAAAATAGATGGTCCCCAAAAGAGACACAAATATAGCCACAATGGTGGACTTTGAAAAAAGGGTCCCTCAATGGAGAGACAAACATGGCCTCAAAGGAGGGCTTTGATGAAAAAGATGATGCCCCAAAAGAGGCATAAATATGGCCACAATGGTGGACTTAAAATGAGTGAGGATTTGGGTAGAAATAGTTTAGATTGGATGAATGTGAAGGAGGTAGACAAAACAATGTCAAAAAGAGCGAAAGTCCCTAGTAACAAGGGAGTTGTATGGATGAGATGCTCAAGGGTGAGGGAAGGTTGTTCCCCAATAAGTTAAATGTGAAGGAGTTAAAGGATGTCAAAAGAGTTTAGATGAGATTGTTTTAGATTTGGATGGGGTAAACGATCGGAGACCACAAGTGTGCTTAGTAAGATAAGCGGTATTGATGAACAATGGAGGGCATTCCTTAGGAGGAATGACATGGGCTGATGGATATTAAGGGATGATGTGGATGGAGGGATCATGGGAGATCCCGATAGATGGGATATGGATTGGATTCAAGGTAGATGGAGAAGGAACTTTCCCTGAATGAGGAAATCATCTTTCTCAATAAGGTTGTTGACGATTGACCGAAATGCCTTACAATGTTCAATGTCATGGCCTGGGTACGATGATAAGTACAAATGCAATTAGGATTGAACCATGATGGCTTGGGACCATAGGGATTAAAGGCTTTAATGGGAGGAAGTTTGATGGTAGATATTCAGTTAAATGTCGAAGGATATCTACGTAAGACCCCATTGAAGTGTCATGGGGAAGGTAACTCTTGTGGGTTTTGATAGGATATCTTAGCTTGGAGTTAGGAGAAAAAGTGGATGTAGATTGGATGGGTGAATTTCATGTTTTTGGAGGACAAATCAAATTTGGTTGAAGGATTGTATTGTTTGGATGTGGATTGATTATTGCAAGATGTCGTAGATGGAGAAACTGATCCTAAAATAGATGTTGTGGCATTGGATTGTTGAGAAGAGGGAAAACCTGAATGTTTCGAGGATGCGCAGGGGACTGTCGGGGATGTTTTCCCAAGCCTTAGACTTCAACCGAGAAGATTTACCTCTAGCAGGATGATAATAATTTCAACCGGAGGATCTGATAGTGGTGGTGTGGTTATTAATGGAGAAAATGTCCTAAAACAAGATGAGGATGTTAATGGAGAGATAGGTGTTTGTATGATGTGATTAATGATATCTATGTGAGATGTGGATTGTTTCGGTTTTGGCATGGGAAGAGTTGATTTTGTAGAGGGAGAATGTAAATCATCTTTATTTGATTTAGGTGGATGTGTTGGTTCAGTAGATGATCCAAAGGGTATCTTTGATAGGGTTACAGATCGAGAGGATTTGGTTGGTGTGATAGAAGGATTAGGTAAAGAGTATTGGGATAAATGGGTGATGTGGCCATGGGAAAGATATAGGTAAAGATGTCAAGGTAGGGATAGGTGTATTTGTTGGTATGATAGATATAGGGGTCATTGGCATAGATAGGGATGTAGGCATATTTGGAATATGTGGAGATGTGGTGATGTGATAACCGATGGAGTAGACCTTATGGGTATGGGTAATGCAAAAAATGCAGGAGCATTTTCAGATGTAGAAGTAGAAGGGACTAGTTGTTTCATAAATGTTTCGAGGGGTAAGAATGATATGTTTGCTAAAGGGGTTGATGTCGAAGGTGGGGTTGTAAGGGTGCATGTAGTAGAACTGAGTTTAGTTGGGATGGTTGTGAGTAATGTAGGTGTAGTAACATGTGTATTTGATGAAGATGTGGGTGAAGAAATAGATGTGAGAGATGTAGGGATATGTGTGGATATGAGTGGGGCTGAAATAAGTGCTAAGGATGAATCTAATGTGGTAGATTGGGTATGTTTGAAGTGGCAGAAGTGGATGGTATAGTTAAATTTGATGTGGATGTGATAAGGATAGGAGAAGGTGTAGGTTCAGGACAAGTAGTGAAAGTTGATGTAGGTGTGACAAGTCTAATAAGGGATGGGAATAATGTCCACTATGGGAACATGCGAGTTGGTGATAAGATGGGATCTTGATTGACAATGTCAACCATATAAGCATTTGATAGTTGAGATGTAAAGAGTGTGGCTTGATTTGTTGGTGGTTGATTAGTTTGTGCAGTGGAGGTATCGATTTGGATATCCCCTTGATTTACGAGAGTTGTTGGACACGATCTTTGAAGGAATGACATCTCTCAATGTCATGACCTTTGACTCGATGATATTTACAATAGTGGGCTTCGTGATACCAAATAGGCTTGGCTTGTGAGTTGTCCACGGTCGTATGGGAGGAAGTTGGATGGAGTTTACGCTCATCAACTTATCAAATACAAAACTATATGATTCTCCTAAAGGAGTGTAGTTGGTTGTTGATTGAGGAGATCATTGTTGAGACCATGTGCTTGATGTAGATGGGGATGAGGGTTCAATGACCACAGTGTTGGCTGCACACACCTTTAAACTCATCATTATGTGTGAATGGTTTAGTGGATTCAATTTTAGATTTAATTGAACTTAGTTTAAGATGACCCTGCTCAATGGCATGGGTTTCAAGCTTGTGAGCCATTGTGAAAGCTTCATCAAAGGTTCAGAATGATTGGATCTACAAAGTGGATGATATATGTTTTGCACATGAATGCGAGAATAATTCAATGAGTTCGGTTTGCGGGATAGTGAAGGATAGTTGGTTTATAACATCATGCCATCGTGCATGAAAAGTCGGTGATGGGCTCATTTTCAAACTATCGAATGGTATATAGATCAGCGATAGTGGTTTTACATGTGATATTGATAGAAAAGTGTTCTAAGAACAACTGTGCAAGTTGGGTGAAAGAGAATAAGGAATGTCATGGGATATTGTTGTACCAATCCAACGCGGGACCGAGAAAAGACATGGGGAAAGTGTGAAGAAGTAGATCATGATCATGCACAATAAGACAACATGCATGTTTAAATGCGAGGAGATGTTGTTGGGGATCTTCCTTGTTGTTGAACTTAGTAAATGCAGGAAGTTTCCAATGAGGAGGGATAGGGTTTGATTGGAACCGATGGATGAATCGGTTCATTACATATGTGCTCATAGGATAAGGTGTTTTTGGATGCTAAGGTAAGGGTTTCTAAACTGCCAACCGATTCATTAAGGCATGAATTGAATCACTCGAGGTGTTGTAAGGTTGAGATTGGATTGTGTGTGGTTTGAAAAGTAGTTTGATAAGGTGAATGATGTGTTTGTGGGTGTGTGGGTAGTTGGGAAGCGTCTGATAAGGTGGTTGATAAGTTTGTGGATAGGATGTTTGTGGAATGGTTTGATAAGACAATTGATTAATTTGTGGATATGTAGGTGTTTGGGGAGCATGTGTAAGGACTAACATGTGTCATGAGATTGGGATTATTAGGTTGATGTTGAGAAATAAGGGCATGATGATAAGCGGGGATATGTGTGTTAAGAGTTTGAGATGGTTGGAGCATATGATAGAAGGAATGTAAGTGTGAAGAGGTTGAGATGGTTGGACAGCCTATTAATGGATGAAATAGAATTATCAAAATGGGATGTGGGTGGAATGCGATCCACCAATTTAGGAGATTGGGAGGATTGAGAGATTATAGGAGATTTTTGGAGTAAGAAGTCATATATGGGGTTAGGAGGAGATTCAAGTGTATCTAGAGGAGCAGGGAGATGGTGGTGGTGCGATCGGTTTAGGAAGACTGCTTGATGAGGGATATGAGGGTTGGTGTCAAGGTGGGGAGAATTTTGGATGACATGGTTCTCATGAGGTGAGACCATGGAGACTGGAGGTTGGGTGACTGATGACATGGTTTTGAGTTTAGAATCTTGTTGGTGAGATCATTAAAAGAAGTAATATCATTGGATAGAGTAGATTGTTTTTTGTCTCGATTTGAGAGAGAGTGACAATAGGTGTGAAATAGAGAAACATCTGTTTATGTATGTTGTTGACAAACAAATCAAGCAAAATATTTTTATCATCATGATTAATTTAGAGGATGTGAAAAAAAAGAAAAGTAGGTAATGAAGGTGCCTAAAGGAGTCTAAGGTTGGTTTCAGGTAGTTATGGATTGGGAGATGTCTGAGATGGTTTCCTGTTGGGTGTTTAAGTCCCAATCAGTTAACCAGGTGAGAGGAATGTTTTGATGTGTTAATTATGTTTGTGCAGTCTCAGGCAGTGTGTGATAAGTGAAATGCAGAGAGTTAAATCCTTTACTTAAGCTATGTAAGCAAGCAGGATGCAGAAAGGTTCATTTTAGACCAAAATGAAATATGATATTCGATGCAGACAGACACTCAGAAAGGGAAAATTCAATGCAGAAAGAGAAAAATAAAAAAATGAGGAATACCTAGAGAATTACTTATCGGTGTAATTTGATTACACGTGTTTAGAGGTATTAATCATGGACCCGAACATCTAGTGACCTTAAAAGTGCACCATTCACGACTGGAAAGAGGGATCTGGATAATATTTTTTTTTTTTTATTTGATCGCATGTGATGATGGCATACTTGGAGGTGACAATCGTAGTGGCCAGGAATGCCCGAGTAACCTAAAATGGCACCATCTATGTTTGCAGATAAAGTCGGTAAAAGTATTTTGTGTGGTGTGTTTGGTTTAAACATTGGTCTTTGACAACGTAATGTTGTTGTCATGAGGTTATAGACATTATCCTGCAAGAAGATAATAAATGCTATTAGTTAAGGTAGTTTAAAAAAATGACTTTATAAATTTTACAAATGGTGTCATTAAATAAATAAATAAAATAATTAATTAATCTAATTAATTAACAAAATTGTAGTTTAATGTTCCTAGTCAATTAGAGTAATTGTGATGTGAAAATGAAAATTATAATTTTAATCTATGAAATAAACATATGAGATAAATTAATAAATGTTAACCTGTATCAAAATGAGAGACGATTGATAAACTATACAATGTGTCAATAGATTTGAAATAATAAGCTATGAAATGAACTATAGAATGATAAAATAAAAACTATAAGACTAATCTATGAAGTAAATTATTAACTAAAAGGAAATGCACTCGTGAGTCAAAATTAAAAAATATTAAACAAATATATAGTGCGTGTGTGGTCGAGCCATGTGGAGTTCACATGGAGGGGTCCTCTTGGTCGGGGAAAGTGTGCATGAGAGAGGTGAGACCAGTGGGTCGGTGTATTGGTTGGGGAGTGGGATGAGTCAGATGGGTCAAGGTCATAGGTGGGGTGAGTGGATCGAGTTAAGAGAGAAGGGAGAAGGGAGGAAAGCAGGGAGGTAGTTGGATGGAGTGGAGTGAGGGGGGGTGTTAGTGAGTATGGGCTATGTGGAGTTGGGGATAAGAGAGTTAGGGGAGAGAAATCATATGGAGCTCGGGCGAGAGGAGAGAAGGATAGAAGGAGATGGGGAGAGCGGGGGAGAGCTCAAATGGATGGGGGACATGAGAGATGGGTGTGGTGAAGATGAGATGTGTGTGGAGTTGGGAGAGTTGTGAGAGATGGGTGTGGGATGGAGAGGTGGAGTGAGAGTGGGTGGGAAGTCGATGGGAGCTCGGAGGAGGTGAATGGAAATGAGGTTGAGGAGAGTGGAAAAGGGGTGCGGAGGAGGGGAATGGGAGGAAGGAGGAATGGGGATGGGAGGAGTGGGGTGGAGAGCTCGGATGATGAATCGGATGGGAGACTTAGGATGGAAAGTGGGAGCTGCGAAAGTGGGAAGGAAAAAAGATGGGAGAGCGAGAGGTTGGAGAGGAGGTGGGAGTTCGAAGTGGGAGGAGAAGGAGGGTATGGGGAAAGGAGTGGAGGAAGTGTGGTGAAGAAGAAGTGAAGTGGGAGAGTTCGGGATAAGGGAAGTGGAGAGGGCTGGGAATAGAGTGATAAGTGGGGGGAATAACTGAGGGATGAGGTCGAAGGGAGTTGTGTGGATTTGAAGAGTGAGTTCGAGTGGTGGGAATGGGTGAGAGTGGGGTGAAGTGAATGGGAGACTCGAGTAAGGTGGAGGTGGAGCTGGAGGGAGGGTGGAGTAAGGGGAAGGAGGGACGTGAGGGAGAAGGGAGATAGGGAGCTTGGTTAGGGTGAAATGGGGTGATAGGTAGGGGAGGGATAATTTAGGATATTTATTTTTTAATTTAATTTTTTTATATTTCTTTTATTATTATATATTTTAAGTATAAATTACATTTATTTATTTATTTATATATTATTATTAATTAATTATTTTAATGCAACAAATATAAAACTATCGACCATTATAAACCACCAAATAAAAATACATTCTAAATAACAAAACCATGTATTTTGTGATGGAGAAAGATGATAAAGTGTAAGTAACATGTGAAACAAACAAAGATAATACTCAATCTGTGAACATGTGAGTCGAAAAAAACAAAAGATACAAAATATAAGATGTGACGACAACTAGAAGAACAAGGTTAATTTCGATTTATATCCCATGCGGGTAGATGTCAACAGAAAACAAGTAGAGCACGTACCTCCTAGTGATTTCAATGAGTGACCATACTGACACTGAAATCAACAAATACTAAGATGTTACAAACAAGCAAGTTAGGAAAGATGAATAAAATAACAAACAAAATGACCAGATCTAGGATCTGGTCCCACCGGCATGCCAAAAATGTTGTACAGAAACTTCATTCTCAAGTGGGGTGAAGGCCGATACTGGGAGCCACCAACAACTTTGAATGATGGAGGGCTTAGGACCTCAGATGCAGATGTGGATCTATAGGCACAAATAAGATAGATGCATGATATAAAGAAGCTGGATCTACAAAACTGAAATAGATAAGATTAGATCACAATATGCGGGGTTTCTGAGCAGTGCTGGGTCCTAAGAGGATTTTAACTCCCTTGGAGGATGTCAACCCCATGTCAGACAAGATAATAACAAATCATGAACAATAGTAATGGAATATAAAATGACAAGTAACTAAAATGATGAGGGAACTTAGCTTGTGCTCTGCTATGGAGATGAACCGGGCATCAAGATGGCAAGATAATGAACCATGGAAAAGGTTTCTTCCTTAAACTGGCAGAACTTAATTAAGCTCTTTCTTCTCTTCTCTAGGCCTAGGTCTCTCTAGGTCTTCTTGAAAAATATCAGTCAACGTCTAGATTTTCCTTTCTTTTTTCTTTGAAATATGGGGAAAAACCCATATTTATAGCTTAGATGTGAGGTTAAACTGTAGGTTAAATGATACCCAAGGTTGAGTAAAGTAACCTGAGTTAAGAAATATGATGTGATCATGTGGGGACCATGACTTGAATTATTAGATGGAGTGGGGAGCATGATTGACATGGTAGGTGAGATGATATATTCCATTTAGAAAGGGGTGTCGATGGGTGTATTAATACCCATGGATTTAATAATTTGTGAGAGATGGGGGATAATGCCAAAATTTGAATTATCAAATGGGTCTACATGGAGCCCATTTAATAATTAATTAAACAAGGTGAGCAAATAGATAATATTTCATTTAATTTAAGATTAAGAGTTGCAGACTTATTTCTTCTTCTTCTCGACTCATCCTTGGATCAATTTCATGATCCAAGTAATGTTTCAAATCCTCTTCATAGACTGAATGATAAATTGACATTCAATAGTTTAAGGGACATAAAAGACTGAACTTAGTATGTTACAAATTCTGTGGTCTCATGTGAACATGTTTTTGTTCAACTGTATGTTGTGTTTGGGTCTTTGGTGATTGATCTTGGTAGGACATTAAGGACTTAAGAAAAATTCAATTCACGGAGGAGGAGTTCGAGTCCTAAAACCTAAGGATTATCCTAACAGTATCCTAAGCTAGGTAAGAACACCTATGTTCTAGCTACGTTTACTTACTTGGATTTTTATTCTAACCTAAGCCTCTTATTCTAATTTGTTGGGTTGGCATCCTAACCTAAGCATTGTGCTAAATGGATAAGAGAAGGATTACTAAAGTAATACTAGGCTATTTTAACTAATACCTAATACTAAAGGGTTATGAATTGAACCTAACCTAAGGTGGGAATTCTATTGGCAAATGTTTTAAGACCTATGTTGGTAATTGCTAAACTAACCTAAGTTCTATTTGGATCCATCCTAAACTATTAAAAAAGGGAACCTAAGGGGGTCGCATGTCTCTAAGGCGATGGTTCCAATGGCATTTAAATGAGTTGATAGGGTTTTATGGATGGAAGTACTGCCAGATTTGGTAGGGGCTAGTTGACTTGGTGGAGGCATACGTGGAAGCCCCACTAAAAGATGGAATTGTATTTTTGTATGGAATTGGCATTCGCCAGATTTAGGAGGTGGTGGCAAGGAAAGATAAGTGGGAATTTTGGAATTAATGGCATTTATGGCATTAATGGGCCTCGGTATTTGTGTGCAAACTATCTTGGAAACTTAGAAGGTGAGTTTGTAGGAGGTTATTTGGTTTTGCATACATGGCAGATTTTTCTCTGCATGGAGCTAATTGGTTCTTCAAACCAGCAGTTCAACCTTCACTTCAAAGCTATTTTTGGTTTCTATGGTCTATTTTTGATTGAAGGAAAGTATATGAGGCATAGGAGGAAAAGATGTTTGATTGTTGATATTTCGTGGAGGAGAAAAAGAGTTGGAAGCTTGGCTAGAAGTCTCCTTCGATTTCGTGGAAGCACTATCAGGCATGATAGGCTCTAACTATTAAGACTCTTTGCTTTCTTCTAAATGATTCATTAGAACAACTCTGCTCTCATGAGATTCATGTTTTTATGTCTGACTGGTTATTTTCTTACTAGGTTTAGTGAATCTTTGTGTTGTTTGGATTTGAATCCATGGCAAAAATAGTGTTGTTTTGGAAATTGTCTCTCTATGCAAGTTTTATGACAACATGCATGTGAAGTTTGTATGCGAAACTTGTTTCTGTATCTCTGTTTTTTCACTCTAGATCTTGTATTCGAAGTTTTGTGCTTTGAACTGACCTTCATGGTAATATAAGGATATAAACTTAGGGGAAACTTGAGTTCTATTTGATTTTGCTTTTGGGTTGCATTTTGGACGTAAAATTTTGTTGGGGTTTTGTGTTGTTCTGAACTAGTGTTTGGAAAACTTATTCATCACTGAACTATTGCTTGGAGTTCGTATTTGGCACTGTACTCACAATATTTTACTTGTGAAGTTCTAAACTTTTGCGTGAAGCTTGGATTCATCACTGTACTCCTATTTAACACTTGAGTGTTATGAGCTTGTATTTGGGTCGATGCATTTGATTATGTTATGGTATTTTTGTATTGGGTTATTCTTTTATTAAATGATTAAGCTTATAACTCTTTATTTGAGCAACTTACTCACCAGGAACTAGGTGAAATCTTGTTTGAGTCGTTTAAAAATATCTTCGAGATTTGGAACTGAAATGTCTTGCTTAAGGAATATAGAACTTTAGTTCTATGACTGTATCAAGATGGTATTGGCGTGGGAATAGAAGGAAGTGTTCTTTCCCCTCTGTTTTGAGGGAACCCATGTTCTAGGTTGACTGTATTGTTTTGTACCAAGTCACCTCTGTTGCAATTTTGTGGTTGTGAAGTTTTGAAATTCCGTTTCTATTGCATTGGAATTGATTGGGTTATTAACCGTGGACACTTGAATTTATTCTGGAAGGATACTTTCCCGTTCAATTGTTTTGTGCTTGGTTCTTTTGAATCACGAACTACTTACCTTTTTTATTTAGTGGTGAAGCAATTGTAAGTCTCTAATCTTGGGTTCGTGGTTAATCCTGAACTTGATAGTTGTTGTTTCGATTTTATTCTTGTCTGATACAGTGAATGAGTCCTTGGCTTCTTTTATAGAAAGAAAGTATATTGTATTCTCTTGGGTTTTGTATGCTGTTTTGGGACTGCAATATGCTTTCATCCTGATTTGATTTGAAACTGGAACTTCTTTTGTTCAGTGGAATGAAACGATTTATTATTGGTCCTTTCCTTATTAGAGTTACCTTTTCTCTAGTCTTTAGATAAGCTCATTGTTTGAACTTCTCTATACTCGATTCTCTTCGAGATGGTGATTTCTGACTGTTGGTCTACTTTGTTTGAATCATTGTTGCTTTAATGTAGAAAGTTAGTAGCCAAGTCGGTTCTGTTGATAAGTGAATGCATACTTATGGGTTTGATTGTTGACTAGCCTTGCCTAGTTTAAATGGATAGGAGTAGGTTTGTCTCTTGTACTCTTTATCTTTTGGGATGAACTTGAGTAGAGATTAACTCCTCTTTGGGGCTACTTTGTTTGTGAACATTGATTTCAGATCTTTGATTGATAACTTCTAACATGTAGAGTTGGAATTAGAATTACAGTTAGACTGTTCTAATTTTCTATACCTTCTTGTATTGTTATGAAATTCTGTTTAGATGTATATCCTAATGTTGAATTTATAGGATTGTTATCCTAGAAAGGAACAGGTAATTCATGTTATGAATCTGGTCTATTTTTCAGATGTTATAGGTTTGGGCATGGTACGTAATGGTTCTTCTTATTCTTGCTTAGGATATAGATGAATAATCCTAGAATGAACCATGTTGTTTACACTTCTTTTGTCTCATAAAGAAGATAAATGTGGTATTCTATTAGGATAGAATTATGAAATAATGGGATGGCAGGATCTATTGTTTGTTTACAAGCCATTGATAAGATCAATAGAACTTTAAGTTCTTAGGTAGATATTGTTTATTATATTCTGCTCTTCTCTTAAAAGTTGATCTAGATTTATTAATGTACTTCCTTTTTGTTTGATATCACTTATGCTTATTGTATGATGTTTTAATTATCTCATTAAAGAAATGTTGCTTTAATGAAACAATTAGTGGAATGCACTTCATTTTAATGCTTAGTGCTTATCATGCTCAATTCATTGAACTGACCCATGCTAGCAATTTTTGCAGATGGACGATGTAAGTGATAAAAGAAGGCAAAAACTTATATGATGCATTGGCTGATATAAGTCTAATTCTTAGTAAAGAATTCTGATTCATTATTTTGTTGTATTGTAAAAGAAAAGTTGTATACTTTATAGAATGAAGGTTGTTGTTATGTAGTATGCCTAAAGTGCATAGTCTTGTAAATTTATAAATTGTAATGATGAATTGCGAGTTGTGATTTATTTGCATTGGTTGTGTAAATTATCTCATACTTTTATAAAGAAGATGAAAGTTCTATCTTGTTTATATTCTTCATATTATACTATGCTTATCTTGTTATCTTTGATAAGATGGATAAAGGGAATTGGTTCAATTTCCCTTATAATGGTGCAACTTGTTGAGTTGTATAATATGATGTGTTTTACCTAAACAATTTAACATAGTAATGTGATGCATAATGAACATGCAGTAAGAAATATGGATATTGTGAATGATATACCCTAACACTTAATCATGTAGAGGAAGAATCTTTCTCTCTCTCAATTGAATGTAAACCAAAAAGGTTTGGAGATATGATTATTAATCATTAGAATTCATTTTGTATGAAGTCTACTTTAGTTGGACATATGCGGTTGTTAAACCTTCCTGAATGTTAAAGTACATTTTATTGAAACTTATGCTACTGTTGTCCTGTTTTGGTTAACTGCTTTGGTTACACTATGAAAATGAACATTAAAAGCAATCATGAGTTTAATGAAGTTCTTTAATACTTGATTGATACAAGTATATAATAAGAACTTAAGGAGAGTTGGATTAGAGTTTAGCAGGGTTACTAAAACCAGTGTATTAATCCAAATTAATAATTCGTTAATAACCTCCTTGGGGTATGTACATCGTGATAAGGTAGTTTCTGTAGGATGCTTTGGCACATGCCAACTATAGGACTATACCTTCGAGAAGACTTGGGTCTTCTCGAGGATACAACATTACAGTAAACATGGGGCAACACCCTTCTACATTGATCATCTAGATCTACACACAAATAAGGACTTGAACTTAGTTTCTCTCTAGGTCAAGTTAGTGGCATATTTAGGATAGGAAGTAGCTTCCAATGGCTTAGGGTACCTTGGCACATCCGGTTGACTTAGGTCAACCGAGTATGCCCATTTACCCTAAGTCATTGTGAGCGTCTCCCTATAATAATTTATGTCTCTAACTAGGGCTAGGGTTAAACTTAGGACAAGTGGACTTAGTGTAGTCGGTAAAGCCCGACCATGATAATAGAGGAGTGACATGAAGGACGTATTCCAAAATGATGAGTATGCCATCTAGGAATAGTGACATACACAGTATGTTGTAAAACTTTGGCCAAAGTATTGTAAGCTGCTGGTTGTGTTGTCCTACATCACCTAGTTTAAAGCAACGTGATATCAGATGAATATTGGTAATAAATATTTAGATATGTTCTTTAAACAGATCACTAAGTACCCAGTTTAGGGTAGGAAAAACCAAGTATATGAAGTATATGATAAGTATTCAATACTTAAGGTTAACATAAATAGATCGGTAGATTACCGAGTTATGAAATGAATAGATCGGTGGATCACCGAGTCATTTACAACTGCATATGGTTATCTATTTTAAATCGATTGGCATGGAATGTTTGTTTGAAATAATGCTTTATTTAGAACATAGAACATTATATAAATTTTTTTCCCTGTTTCTAAAGTATTAAAATGGGAATGTTACAAAAAATAGGTGTCTACAGATTCATAACATCATAGAGGACTATGTCGACGATATCATAGGGAAATCCAAGATGAGAGCAGATCACCTTGAGATTTTGTGGCATATATTCGAACACCTACGGGAATATAAGGTCAGATTAAATCCAAAGAAGTGTGTGTTTGGTTTATTATCAGGAAAGTGACTTGGCTTCATTGTGTCATAGAGAGGGATTGAGGTAGACCCAGCTAAAGTTACCACCATTACTGAAATGCATCCTCCCAAGAATATGAAAAAAATGTGTAGCTTGCAAGGAAAGATTCAAGCCATCCTCCATTTCATTTTGCAGCTGGATGACAACTTCCATTCATTCACCCATCTACTTAAGAAAGATGTTGCCTTTATTTCCGGACCAGAGCAACAATAGGCCTTTGCCTTGCTTAAGCAATACTTAGCCAATCCGATTGTCCTCATGCCTCTGACTCCCAACGATCCACTTTTACTATATATTTCTGGTATCAAATTTACTGTTGGCACGTTGCTTGCATAATATGACCTAGGTTACAAAGAGAAATCCATGTATTATCTCAGCCATACCTTAATTTCTTATGAGCTCAACTATCCTCAGATTTAGAAAGCTTTTCTAGTTATCGTTTTTACCTTCCAAAAACTATGCCATTACCTATTGAATACTAAAACCAAGCTTATATCCAAGGTTTACTCACTCAAGTACTTGTTATCAAAACCCGGCCTTAGGGAAAAAAATGACTAATTTGATCATTCTCGTTGAGGAAATTTGACATTGAGTATGTATACCAAAAGTTATTTAAAGGAAAAGTGCTTGCCGATCGATTAGCAAAAACACCATTACCAGAACAAATCCTGTAAGTCCGGATCTGCTAGATGCATCATTGATGTATATCAAGAAATATGTCAATTTGATGGATCTTTCACTTTCCATAGTTTGAGAGTAGGTTTAGTGCTAATTACTCCTTTAGGAGACCTCATAAAGCAAGATTTCCGTCTTGGTTTTCCTTGTACAAATAATATTGTAGAATATGAGGCACTCATCACTAGGATGAAGCTAGAAATCAAATGGGATATCCACCATGTCAAGGTCATTGGTGAATCACAATTGATCATCAAACAAGTCAATGACAAATAAAAAATCAAGGATGAAAATATCATCCCCTACAAGAAACTAGTGGAAACTTTGAAAGAATACTTTGTGCATATTACATTCAAATAGATTATAAGAGCACACAATTGCTCCACAGATGCAATGGAAATCATGGGTTTGATGCTATGAATTCCACCAGAGAGTAGTGATATGCCATTATTTGTTGATAATCTACGCTCGCCTACGTATGACATGTCGGAATCTTGCTTGGCTTGTGAAGTTGTTGGTCCCTATTCCTCGTGGTATGTGCACATCTATGCATATCTTAAACACAATACCTTTCCTCCTAACATCTACCACTCTGAAAAAAAAGCCTTATTTTCCAGATAACTTGTTACACCCTCTTGGGAGGTACGTGTTGGTTTCTCAAATGTGCACCCACATCTCAAATTCAGAAGGATTGAGGTGTCTGAGACCACAATGGAACCGTCCCCAAGTTATGGGACCTTGCGAGCTTGGGATGGATCTTTGGAGAAGGTTGATTCCTCTATCTATTTCTACTACTACTGCTACTCCTAGTGCTGAAAGGGGAAACTAAGCTAAGAATGCCAAGGGACCAGGGAAAGAAGGATAACATGAAGTAAACTACACTAAAAGGCAATAGCACTAGAAAAGAGGGGTGAACACTATTTGTTATGAGTGAGAATGATAGGGAATGCGTGAAAGGATGCTAGGCACGAGTAACACAGTGAAATATGCATTCATCAGATTGTTCTCATGGAACACAATCAGTATGGAACTGTAGGGGACTTGAAATAGCACAACAATACACAATGCAAGAGAAGAGGCAAGAAGAAGGAATACAAACACATTAGGACAAAGAATAGTCACAAACGATGCTTCTATTACTTCCAAAAATGCACAAAACTATTACAATGATAAGGAGGCTGATATCCACTTGCAAGAGCCAAACATGGAGGTCTGTAACTCAAAATACAAAAAATATGGAGTCCTTAGCAACATGCATAAGGATCCAGAGTGTCCAACATAATAAATGAGCCTTGCTCTTACATTTATAGATGAATCCATGGAGGAAGAAGGAAAAAGGAGGGAAAACCCAAATTTGAAACACAACCACCAACAAGAAGCATTCAATGCCTACAATTCCACCCCAAAACTATCATGTCTACATCAATTACTTGTTTGGCACCTCGAAGGAGGAAGAACAATGGATCATATCGAATCCGATCTGGTTGTTGGGGAAAATAGATCCTATATTAATGGCATGAAGATGTTTCTTCATTTTCTCCCCACCTAACCTCTCCAAAATTAAAGTTTTAGATCTCCATGGTGTAGATCGAGATTGAGCTCTTTCCAATGGTGCCAAATTTGTTAGATTTTGAGCTCGAGTCAAAAGATATGCCCTTTTGAAATTTGAATTAGGTCCGTATAAAATGGTGGGAACCAGCTACCAAAACGGGCCCCCTTTTGAAACTAGATACGTGGAGGGTTGGCGTATGTCTGAGGGCAACCTTTGTATTTTACTTTTGAAGTTGTGTCGGGATGACATGTGGCTTCTTCCACGGCTTGTCTCAATGCTTTGACTATTCAACCCGACTCTGTCCCTTTTGGACTCTGAGACATGTAGAAGGCCCGCGCTCATTTGAAAACCCACTCAGGATTTTACCCTTGAGTGAGTGTTGTTAAGACACATGGCACCTTCCACCTGCATTCTATACTTATACATTTTAGACCCACTATCCTTTGACCTTTGTTAACCATTTTCTACGTGGAGGTTCTGGCGCAAGTTTGAGTGTACGGCCTGGATCCCGCTTTTGAATGTGCACTTTGTTAAGACACTTGGCACCCTCCATTGAGTCAAAGACTTTTCAACGGCCGGTGTAACTTTTTGGGGCTTTGGATGCATGGAAGCTTGGCACTCATTTGGGTCTTCCCCTTTGGATTTAATCTTTGGAGATGCGCTATTTGGACACTTGGCAGCGTCCATTGTCTCCTCTATACTTAGCCAATTTCAGGCTCATTCTGAGACATTTGCAGAGCCTGAAGACTTCGAGCCTTCACCATTTATTTTCCTTTGACACTATTTCTTATCATTTACCTCTGCTATTCCATTTTTGAGCCCGCTTGTAACTTGTATGCTGGATTTGAAGCATGGATTTGGTCGATAGAGCCATTTCTTCAATTTATTCTTCCATAGGGTCGTGTTTGACCAAATCTGCGGGGCAAATTTGGGATAACAGTTTGGCAACTCACGGGGACATCTACCTGCTAGATGAAGGAGATTAGTAGCTTGAAGCATCCATTGGGCATGGAGTCTATTTGTTCAATTATGAAATGCCCCTATGATCACTTTGAGAATCATTTCTGCACTCTGGAAGTAACAAAAGAGCGCACATAGGAAGCACGCGAGAGGAAAGAACTATGTACAAAAAAACAATGTGCGTAGAGCACACTTGGAGGAATTGAAACTAATCTAATATATATAACATGATGTAGTAAACCTAATGGAAGGGTTTGAGATAGATCCCATTTACAGGGATTTACAACACGCTTCCATCCAGATGAGTTAACTCGAAAGAGTTAGCTTCCTTGCAGGACTTGATGATGTATGGGCCACTCCAAAGTGCATCAAACTTTGAATGGCACCTGTCTTAGCTCTGTCAACATCCCATTTTAGGACCAGTCCCCAATTTTGAAAGCTTGAGGCCTAGCCTTTCTATCAAACCATTTCTTTGTTGCTTGCTGATGTTATTCTAGCTTGATCATGACAGAGTTTTTGAGCTCTTCAAGATGAACCAGCTCTGCCATCCTGATTTCTCTCTGATCCACACCCTCAAATTCTAGCTGTTGGGAAAGCGCCAATGAATTTAGTTCTAGTGTCAAAGGAAGGGCAGCCTCCTTTCCATAGACAAGATTGTAAGGTGAAGTTCATATTTCCTTTTTTACTGTGATTCTATCTACCCAGAGCGCGCGTAGGACCTTTGTATGCCATTGTCTTTGGCTGATGTTCATTGTGTGCTTCATGATTCTGATCAGGTTCTTGTTTGTTGATTCTGCTAGATTGTTTCCCTGAGGGTAATAGTTGGAATATGTTTTCAGGTAAATTCCAAGACTTAGAGCCCAATAAGTAATTTTAGCACCACGGAAGGCCTTTGCATTATCAGAGATAAAGGTTTGGGGAATGCCAAACCTTGTGACTACACCTTCAAGAAAGTCAAGGATGATTGCCTCAACTGATTCCTTAAGCACGACATCTTCTTCATCTGGTGAAGTAATTTGTAGTTGTCAGCACCCATTTATGTCCAGTGCTTGAAGGTAGATTGATCATGCCTATGAAGTTGAGACCCCATTGCACAAAAGGCTGATCTACTTGGATTGGTTGGAGGGGAAGCACTACCAATATTTTATTTCCTACAAAGAAAGTGCACTCCTTACATTTTGTGACCCACCTATGTGCATTTGCAAATAGGGTAGGCTAAAAGATACCTACCATTATGATTTTCATTGTTGTAGTTTTGGTAGAGAAGTGTCCACCAGAGAATCCATCATGAAATTATACTAACACTTGCTCAATCTGCGTGCCATTGATACATCTTAACAACATACCATCTAGATTTCTTTTGAAGAGAAGTCCATCAATCAAAACATAAGGGATATATTGCAACCTTATATGCCTTCTCTTTTCCTTGTTCAAACCGGGAGGGTACACACCCTTGGAAAGGAATGTGATCATGTCCTTCATCCAGTCATGTGCACTAGGGTCTATATTTTGTTCATGTTCTACACGCGGGAGGTCTTCATCTAGAAATAATGAAGCCTCAAGTTCACTCTGCGCATCCTCAAAGAATCTACTTGCAGAGTGCACTACCTCTTACCAGCTTTGTGGCCTTAATAATCACATCATATTCCATGATTTGGTCACCCATCGTGCTCTCTTCTCACTAATATCTTCTCCCATGATGAAGTCTCTGACATATGAGTGGGAGACTAACACCTTGATATGATTTTTGGTGAGCATACTTTTGAAATTCTTGAGCGCACGCATGATGGCAAAGACCTGCTTCTCCATGTGACTATATTTCAATTCATAATCCTTCAGTGTCTGACTGAAGAAGGCCACTGGCTGTTCCAGCCCTTGTTCATTTTCCTGTGTTAGGACAACATCAATGCTTGCATCAGCACCATAAGCATAAAGGATGAAATCCTTTGAGTAATTTGGATTGATGAGTGTTGGCGCACAAGCAATCTCTTTCTTGATCTTGTTGAAGATTTTTCTTCCTTCTGCTATCCATCTGAAGGCTATGTCCTTTTTGAGCATGAGGGTGATGGCCGAATTAGTCCCATGAAAGTTAGGGATAAAATTCCTAACAAAGTTAATCTTGCTAAGGAATTTAAGGCCTTTTTGTGCACCAACAGGAAAGGGCTAGGATGGCTGAAACACACTCAAGATCAATCACGATACCATCTTTCGAAACCACATGACCTAAGAGCTTGCCCTGAGCCATCACAAAATTACACTTCTTGGGGTTAAGAGACACCCCAAATTCTCTGCATCTCTCAAAGACCTTTTCCAGGTGCACCATGTGATCTGCACCTTGCTTTGAGAAGACAGTTATATCATCCAAGTAAACCAAGATGAACTCATTGATGTAACCTTTGAAGGCAATATCCATGGCACACTTTGAAATGTTGTGCCTACATTTGACAGACCAAAGGGCATTTTCTGATATGCATATGTTCCCCACTTGGTTGTAAATGCTTTGTTTTGAATTGATCCTCTTCCTTGACCAGGATTTGGTTAAAACTTGAGTACCCATCCAACATGGAGAACCTTTATATGCCAACCATAGTCTATAGAATCTACTCCATTGAAGGCAAAGGATAATGATCCTTTAGAGATGCCTTATTCAAATCTCTAAAATCAACACAAAGTCTGATTTCACCATTCTTCTTGCATACTAGAACTAGATTTGTAACCCAGGTAGAGTATTTGATAGGAAAGATAATTTTTGCCTCAATGAGTTTTGATAGTTCCTTTCTCATGAGGGGCTCTATCTTTGGATTGATAGCCACTGCTTTTGTCGACAGGATTGATACCAGGATCAAGGTCGATAGAGTGTTGAGCAACACTTGGATCAAAACCTTTGAGGTCTTCATAATCCCATGAGAAAATATCACTGTATTTTTGACAGAGAGATGAAGGCCTATTTTTCTTCATGCGCACAAGTCTTGTTATGCATCAGCTCTTTTGCACATGCAATAGTGATGGAGGAGCAGTCCTCCTGCATGGCACGCATGTATCTTTCTTCACCATTGAACTCATCATCGGGATGAACATTTTCTCTAGGGTGACCAATCCTTTAGGAAACCTATTTGTCTTTAGCTATATTACTTGGTCACCATAGCTGTCTTAGAGATCAGCTTGCATACTTGATGAAAATTTAGCTTCATTCTGGATAAACTAGACGATCTATGCATCACTTTGTCGAACACTTTCCAGCTGGTGTTATTGTCTAGAATGGATGGTATGATCACCATCTTAATGTGCTTTGAGTGTTTCCTTTGACAAAGTCCTCGGCGGAGAACACTTTGTGAACCAAGTGTGGCCATTTAAATCGACCTCTTTTTCATTCTACATGGGACTACTTGCATATTAAGAGCATCAAAGCTCTCAAGTAGGTCCCAAACTCTATGTTTATAAGCTTTAAGAAGATTATTCTTTGTCTGGCATTTGTTGGTGACCTAGTGGATGACCAATTCTATGTCCCCAAAGATCTGCAATGCTTTAATTTTCTTCTTTTCAATAATAAGCAAGCCATGCACTAACGCTTCATATTCTGCCACATTGTTAGAGCATACAAACTACAACCTATGCGTGAAGAAGAATTTCTCATCCTTAGGGGAAATGAGAACCACTCTGCTCTTGCACCGTTTCTACTTCTAGATCCATCAAAGTACAACTTCCATAGACTAGTTTGAATTTTTTCTCCCATGAGTGTGCATGGAAGCGTAGCGTCTTCTTCTAGAATGCAATAAGTACTAAGCCCAGTTTCATAGGCTTTTAGTTCTTCAACATATGGATCAAATTTTTGATGCCTTTCTACCCATTCATCAAGCACTAGGTCTAGAACAGAGGGTGGAAGAGATTGCTCTTCAGGAACTGAAACTTGTTC
The DNA here is from genome assembly GCA_018340775.1 of Taxus wallichiana var. yunnanensis. Lineage (NCBI taxonomy): Eukaryota > Viridiplantae > Streptophyta > Pinopsida > Cupressales > Taxaceae > Taxus > Taxus wallichiana. The sequence continues at coordinate 333,882,419 of CM031242.1, forward strand.
TTTCGGGATAAGATGATTGGCTTAGAGAGGGGATATGCCATATGGATCTACATGATAAGAAAATATAGGCTCAAGCTGTATGGTAAACAAGGTACCATACCTTGTCTTGAGTAACATATGAGACCAATCAAAACACAAGTAAGCACCCACCTTAACAAAGAATTTTCTTGATAGACATAGGGCAAACAAAGGAGGCATGCCAATAATTGACACATCTTGAGTAATTGTCAGGCTTGGACATGCATGGAGGGTTAACTCAAGATCCTTGATGACTCCTAAGGTGGTTAAAATTTATCCATCAAGTTGTAGGACTCCTTTAGACAAAGGGCTATATTTTAGACCTAAGACATCAACTATCTTCTTAGGCATAACAGAAGTACTAGCACCTAAATCAATCAAGCAATTATGCACTAGGTGTTTTCCTATAATCAAGGACATATAGAAGGTTGGGGTTTTAGCAACTTTACTTACTTGTTTCTCCTCTTCTTAGAAGATTCTCGACGAAGCACGCGGCTTCGTATAAGCTGAGTCAAGACACGAAAGTTGCGCCAGAGCTTCATGCAATAGATCCCACTGAGATGGAATGGTTAGGGCATCCCACATTGTGACATTTATGTTTGTTTTCTTCATCTGGTCAAAAATACTGAACAGAAGCCCCCACCTTGTGCATTTGGGGAACAACATCCCTTCTTAATCTGCTTCAAGCGCAAAAGCTTGAATTTTAGCTAGGGAGAGGCTTGCCTACCAAAATGAGGAGCACGTGTTGTTTCAGATAGAACTTTACGATGGGCCTCCTTATCAGGGATTTGAATGTTTTTACTGCACGATGCCTTGTCTGATTCTTTCTTCTTTTGAGGATCTTCTTGTGTTTGAAGGGGGATAACTTGCATGCATGCCCGAATCTAACACTCTATTCTTGTATCTCGTGTTGTCCGCAACTTGGGCATGCGGTCTGTTTGTATCTTCTGCAGCTTGGTTGATTACACAAAATTCCTCTGTGCCAAAGAAAATCAAATTGGACTCCAGAGGAACTTCTGGTCCTTCTGGATTATCTGCTTCATGGGTGCTTGTTGAGGGCTCACAGGATGAAGCATTCTGGATCATGAAGGCTTGGGCATGTGCAACATTAGCACAATGGTACTGACTATGAGGAATTTTGTAAGGGAAGCACCATTCTGACTCTTGCGCCAAGTTGTTCTGAACTAGAACAAGTGCTTGGATCACACTAGGTACTGGGAGAGAAGGTGTGGGAGGGACAACTTGTAAGGGTAGATGTGCATTAGGCTTCCATCTATCATTCATTGGTTGGGCATGCATCTTTGATTTCCATATTGATTTCGCCAAGGCTGATTGCCTTGTCCATGCACCTGATTGGAATTTCCTCTATACGCTTGCACTCTTATTTCTCTAATGATATATGACCTTGTTTGATAAATTTTTGATCAAGACCTTCATTTCTTCATCTTCCTTTTGCTATGATGGAGAATAGGATGTTGAGGTAACTGGTTGTGCAATCTTCTCAGGAGTAGGAATAGAGGCTACAGAAGGCTAGGGTGCTTGCGACATTTCTGGGAACAAGGGCATAGGTGGTCTAGGAGCTAATTTTCCCACCTGAATAAGACTATTTTCTGCCCTTACTACAATACTATAAGTGGCCGGTAAGGTTCTACCTCCCATAGATTGTATCATAACTGAAATATCACTTTGTTGAGCACCTTTAGATAATAAAGGAAAACATGTTGGGCTATAGATCTTACTTGCTCCACCAAAGATAGGTGATCTGACTTGTCTTCAAAATAATTGCATAGAGTTGTTCCCAGCTCATCCTAGGTGCTAATAGATCCAAGTCTCAAGCCTCTATACCACTGAAGTGCTTTACCTTTGAAAGAGGCTACAAAAACCTGACTACTACATCATTATGTGTGATCAAATAGAGTGAACACACATTAGCTACATCCTGGATATGATCCTGAGGGGTGACTTGATTCTCACCAGTAAAGTAAGGAATACTCTTGAGCATGCCATTTGGCATATCATGCTTTGCATGGCTAGGAGTAAGGGACTCCCTCCATCAAAGTTTGCAAAGCTTCTTAATGGAGGAGGTTACTAATCCGCCATTGCAGGGGGCACCGATTGTGTGTTTTGAAGAGGAGTTGAATGGGCGCGACGTCTTTGGAGATAGAGATGTGCATGCGGGCTTTCTGGGATGAAATATTCTTAGGGAAAGCTAGAGGTATTCAAAAGAATCTTCAACTGCTGCACTTCTTCTTGTGTGCACTCTTCTCATGAAAGGCGCTTAGGACTTTGAAACAAAGATTTTAAAATATTGGGAGTCACTAGATGTGTTTGAAATGAGCCTCCAAAGGATGAAACACTAAGTTCACACACCAGAACTTAGAGATATAAAATTTGAGCTTTCAATTATGGTCCCACTGGGTGTGTCAGACACTGTTGGTTGCTCAAACGTGCACCCACATCTCATATCCAGAAGGATTGAGGTGTCTGAGACCACAATGGAACCATCCCCAAGTTGTGGGACCTTGAAAGCTTGGGACATATCTCTGGAGAAGACCGGTTCCTCTATCTATTTCTACTGCTAGTGCTACTCCTAGTGATGAAATGGGAAACTAAGCTAAGAATTCCAAAGTACCAGGGAAAGAAGGATAACATGAAGTAAACTACACTTAAAGGTGATAGCACTAGAAAAGAAGGGTGAACACTATATGTTCTAAGTGAGAATGATAGGGAAGGCATGAAAGGAGGCTAGGTACAATTAGCACAACAAAATATGCATTCACAAGATTGTTCTCATGGAACACAACCAAGTATGGAATTGTAGGGGACTTGAAATAACACAACAATACACAATGCAAGAAGAAGGAATGTAAACATGTTAGGACAAATAATAGTCACAAACGATGCTTTTATTACTTCCAAAATGCACATAACTGTTACAATGATAAGGAGGATGATATCCACTTGTAAGAGCCAAACATGGAGGTATTCAACTCAAAATACAAAAAATATGGAGTCCTTAGCCACACGTGTATGGATCCAGAGTGTCCAACATAATAAATGAGCCTTGCTCTTACATTTATAGATGAATCCATGGAGGAAGAAGGAAAAAGGAGGGAAAACCCGAATTTGAAACACAACCACCAATAGGAAGCATTCAATGCCTACAATTCCACCCCAAAACTATCATGTCTACATCAATTACTTGTTCGGCACCTTGAAGGAGGAATAATGATGGATCATATCGAATCCGATCTGGTTGTTGGGGAAAATAGATCTTGTATTAATGGCACGAAGACATTTCTTCATTTTCTCCCCACCTAACCTCTCCAAAATTAAATTTTTAGATCTCCATGGCATAGATGAGATTGAGCTCTTTCCAATGGTGCCAAATTTGTCATATTTTGAGCACTGAGTCAAAAGATATGCCCTTTTGAAATTTGAATCAGGTCTGTACAAAATGGTGGGAACCAGCTACCAAAACATGCCCCTTTTGAAACCAAATACATGTAGGGCTAGTGCATGTCTGAGGGCAGCCTTTGTATTTTGATTTTGAAGTTATGTTGGGATGAAACATGGATTCTTCTATGGCTTATCTCAATGCTTTGACTATTCAACCCAACTATTTTCCTCTTAGACTGGGACATGTGGAAGGTCCCCACTCAATTGAAAACCCACTCAAGATTTTTCCTTGAGGAAGCATTGTTAAGACATGTGGCGTTTTCCACCTACATTTTATACTTAGTCATTTTGGGCCCACTCTCCTTTAACCTCTATTGACCATTTGCTACGTGGAGGTTCTCGCATAAATTTTAATTCTCAAGCTTGGATCCTAGTTTTGAATGTGCGCTGTTAAGACACTTGGCACCCTCCACTGAGTCAAAGAATTTTCAACGGCCGGTGAAAATTTTTGGGGCTTTGGATGTGTGGAAGCTTGGCACTCATTTGGGTCCACCCCTTTGGATTTAATATTTGGAGGTGTGCCATTTAGACACTTGGCAGCTTCTACTTGTCTCCTTCGTAATTAGCCAATTTCGGGCTCATTCGAGTCATTTGTAGAGCTCGAAGACTTTGATCCTTTTCAATTTCTTTTCCTTTGAGCCTATGGTTTTTTGACATTGTTTCTTCTCCCCAGTCCTATTATTCCATTTCCGAGCCCACCTGTAATTTGTCTGCTTAATTTGAAGCATGGGTTTGCTCGATAGAGCCATTTCCTCAATTTCTTCTTGCACAAGGTAGTGTTTGACCAAATTTTCCGGGGAAAATTTGGGATAATAGTATGCTCTATCGTCGTCATGGCTATGATGGGAGTTTGTTGTGTTGTCTAGATGTAATAGAGTCATTCTAATAAATGAAGAAGGTACATGAAGGAGTGTGCGGCGCCCATACAAACAAAATGATTTTAGTAAAGAAATTGTTAAGGGTAGGCTACTATTGGCCTACTATGGAAAAATATTGCTGCAACTATGTGAGGAAATGCGTGCTATGTCAAAAATATGGAAATTTCATCCATGCACCATTACAGACATTACAACCAATCACAACCCCATGGCCATTTTCTAAACGGGAATTGATTTGATAGGAAAACTCACTCCACCTCATCTGATGGCCATACCCACATAATCAAAGCTATAGAATATTTCACTAAGTGGGTGGAAGCTGTTCCTTTGAATTATGTTACAAGTGCTCAAATATCCAAGTTTATCATGAATCACCTTATTTTCTACATTATGGCATTCCTTTGGCCATAGTTACTAACAATGGAAAATATTTCAAGAACAAGACAATGAAATATCTTTGTCATCAATTCCAAATAAAATTGAAGTGGTCTACACCATATTATCCTCAAGGTAATGGAAAAGATGAATCCACTAACAAAACATTGGTTTGGATCATGGAAAATATGGTGAGTAAGATAGGTTACAACTTGCATTTACAAATTCACCCAACCCTTTGGACTTATAAGACCTCCATTCACACTCTTACTTGTGCATACCCTATTCCCTAGTGTTTTGAACCAAATCCATCATCCCATTGGAAATAGAGCTTCCTTCCCTAAGAATATCTCTTAGGGATTATCTTAATAAAGATGAGGATTACAGAGTGCCTAGGTTGGTAGAATTAAAGCTCTTAGATGAAAAGTGCATCCGCACCATTAACCATCTCAAGGTGTATCAAAAAAATTCTCTAGAAATTATAACAAAATAATCATACCTCATTAGTTTGAGGTCAGAGATTTGGTCATGAAAGAAAATTAGTTCAACACAAGGGCAGAAAGAGAGAAGAAAGGAAAGTTCAAACCACATTGGTTAGGACCTTATTTCATTATGGCAAACTATGGAACATGAGCATACAATATTGCCCATCCCAATGGCGATGAGCTCCGTGAGCTATGAATGCCATGCACTGTTGTAGAAGAAACCTCATTCTTGTGTGGGTGAATGATGATACTGGAAGCCACCAAAGCAAATTCAAATGACAGAGTGCTTAGGACCTCGAGATACGGGCACAAAAAGATAGATATGTGACAAAAGGTGATAGATATCGATAATATCTACAAAACTAAAACATGTGTGATTGGATAAAAAAATGCGGGGTTTCTATACATTACTAGTTCCAAGAGGATTTTAAATCCCTTGGAGGATGTCAACCCCTACGTGATAAAGAATAATGATAAAATATAAGATAAACGGATAAAATGCAAGCTGATGAACAAAGAAACCTGAAGATGCTTATATGTAGATGGTGCTACCGAACTGATCCAAACACAACATGCAACATGAACTGCACTAAGTGAACCACCAAATCATGAACAAAGTATTATGGGGATCCCAATGTCATTACAAGGACATTATGAGAGTACTATGATAAACAAGAGGCTTAAAACTCAAAACAACATTTTCCCAAAATTTTCAACCTATTCTTCCCCCTTCAAAGAGGGGGAATACCCATATTTATATCTTGGAGGGGAAGTTAGATTGGGGTTAACAGTAGTGGGGTTTGATAAATTAACCCTGGTTAAGAGACATGATGTGATCACGTGGGGCTCACGATTTGAATTATGAGGTTAAAGAGATAATGATGTGATAAGGAGTGGGGAGCATGATTGACATGGTCAGGTGCAATAATGCATCCCATTTTTGAATTTAGAAGTGGGGTGTTGGATGGGTATATTATTTCCCATGAATTGAATAAATTTAGGATATGTGAGATAATGCCAAATTCTAATTATCAAATGGGTCAACATGGAGGCCATTTGATAATTAATTAATTAAGGGCAAGTAAATAGATGAAATTTACTCAAATTTAAGGAAAAGAAAAGTGAGAGGTAAATTTGAATGAATGCCGGGTGAAAGAAAGGAGTTACACCAAAACTAGTGTCTTCAACACCTTAACGAGTTCTATGCTTAAACATGGCGTAAAAAAAGCAAAAATAAAAATAGGTAAAAAATGATAAAAAATATAAAAAAATTAATAAATAAAGAAAAAGATAAAGAGAAAACAGGTAATCCAAATGTGAAAACCATGTAATTGTGGCGCTTTGGATAGGTCCCTTGGTGAAAACCAGTTTCCGGCACCTTGGGAGGATTCGTTGTTCACAAAAATCTTACATCAGGAGGGTACTTTTACTTAGCCTAGGGCTAGTTCCACACCTGCATCTAGGATTCTCTATGAACTTATCCTGTCAAGCCTTGATCCGGCTATTTCTCCTCTTGTAATTTGGTGAAGGGTTCATCTTTGAATATTCCCCATCTAATGCTAGGGGCACCTTTGCACTTTAACCTTTCTATTTATAAACACGTGGAACCCCCTTCTATATTCTCCATCTAAAACTGTGGAAGCTATGTTTCTCGGTTTCTGCACATAACTTCGAAAAACCTTGTAAAATCACAAAACATTCAAATATGCTAAAAATCCAAAAACATTCAAATATGTTGAAAATCCAAAAACATTCAAATATGCTGAAAATAAAAAAAACATTCAAATTTTTTCAAAATCCAAAACAATAGAAAATTGTTTAAAAAATTCCCACAAACGCAAAACACACTAAAAACAATCTTACAAAAACATAACATTATTTTACTTTCTTTATCTTGTTTCTTAATTTGTTTGTTAAAATTGTGTACATTGTTTACTTATATAGTTGTTGTTTGTTTGTACATTTGTATAGTTTGTTTCTTAGACATACTTTGTTAAGATCCATATTTTCTTGCTTAGATTAGATTTTTCATACTTGTACATATGAAGTGTGTTTTAACATGCTTGTAACTAGTTGTACATAGTTGTGTTATTTCATGTTGCTTGAAGTGTATGTTCGATAGGTTGTTAACATTTGATTATTTTTGTTTGTTGCATGTACATAGTTTTGTTATCACATCATCATATCTCTATCACTATAATCAAATCTAATATCATCTATACATCATATATAAATAAACAACTAAATATAAATCATATATGCATGCTAAGCTAATCATCACATATCATATCATAAAATGGGGTCAAGAGGGATCACAAAAATCATTTTTCTTGCATGTATCCTTGCTAGGGGCATCATTTTCCACGCTTGTCATCAATCACGAACATTTGGGGATCTTCGATTGATAACAAAACATTTGTACAACTATCTTGACCATTGTTGGTTTGCATATGTGTGTTTGTACTTATTTTCCTATTAAATGAGATTTTTTCCTTCTCATATTGCATGCTTTTTGTATGTTGCATTGAGTTGGTGTTTTCAACAATGGAAAATTGTTTGTGGTATGGATTTTCATGTCATTCTAATTTTTTTGTATGCTTTTTTAATAAGGACCGATGATGTAGATATTTACCTATATGATGATAAACCAAATTGTTCAAACACAAAGGATGACGACTAGTTCTTCTCTCCACTTCTTCATATTTCTTCTCCATCATTCTCCTCTCAACACTATTCTTCTCATTCACTTGGGGCATCCGGCTCCTACCCATTCTTCTATCCATTTCTATCACCTTTTCGATCATTAATCGCCTTCTTTCATCACCCCATCAACACTCGAGGGCATCTCTCACTTCTACTAATTTTTCTTCTACCCATTCAAGATTTTATTTGTCTACTATCTTTGAAGTGGCGTCATTTACGCCACCCCAAAGAGAGGAAAAGATAGACACTTGTAATTTTCTCGAGTAATTTAAATAATTAAATTGCACTAATTATCCCCTTTCCCGCAAATTGACAATATATCGAATAATGCTCACCTTCTCTTATATCACCATTGATTAGCTACATTACGCTAGCTAATTAACCCTTCTATCCAAAAAATAATTCAATTAGCAACCTTCTATTAATTAATCCTCCCTTCTATCTAGACTAATTAATTATTATTAATTAATTAGCTTCCTCTTCCATTAAATCAATAAATTATCATTTATTTGATTAAATTCCTCCCATAGTCTAAATCATGCTAATTATTCCTCTAAAAATATTCTATAAGATTGCACACCTATTAATTAATCACTTTGGTTAATTAATAGAACCCCTCAATTCCCATGGGTCACTAAAGGAAAAATTAAACTCTCCTAAGGTTGACTCAACCCCCTAAACCTTCCTTATCCACAACTAACACATCTCTATTATCCCACATGTAAAGGGATGTAGAGATTCTTGTATCCATTGGGCTATATAAAGAGCACTCCTCCTACCTTTCTTCTTACACCTAAATGAGTATAGAGCCTAAGATATAGACCTTTTCATCATCTTAGAGTATTCTTCATTGGAAGAAGTAGCCATCTTCATCTCTTGCATTCATCCATAAAAAAATTGAAGTCATATGGAGATATGTGAAATTTGACTTGTAGCTATGAATTGACAAGACTCCATTTTTGAAAGCCTTGGGATTCAAACATACAATCAAACATTTGATTGCTAAGGATCTAAATAGGTTCATTTAATTTGATCAACATTCAATAAAGATAGAGATTAATAGATTAACATGTTAGTTTGAATATTTATTCATGTTCTAATGCAAGGATGTTAGTAGATTAGTCTTGTTTAAGCTCTAAGCATGATGGTGCGTTGATTTTGATTTAGCTTTGTTTTAGGACTACTAGGCATTAGTTCTAATTATTTTTGCATTTCTAACAAATTCTTGCATACAACAACTTACACCTTCGATGTCACCTACATCCTTTCTACCTCTTATACTTACACCACTTATAGTATCCTCATCATTATCCATGCCATTCCCTTCTCCTCAACTAGTCCCTTCCACATTGCCTCTCCCACCAAAGTCACCCACACTTCCATCTAGACCCACACTTACTTCACATTGTGATCCATTGGCAGGGTCTTACGCCAACATCTTATCTAACCTTTTGGAAACCTCTGTCATCACATTGCCACCGCTTAGACCTTATAACCCACTCAAACCTAAACCATAAGGGTTTGATGATACCAAAATTTGCACTTACCATCGTGTCTTTAGGGCATTATGTGGAAAACTATAAGGCTCTTAAGACTATTCTTCTCTAACTATGTTCTCTTGAAGAAAACTTTGATGATGATGATCTTTTAGATGAGGCCCCTATTCCACCTATACTTATCACTACACATCCTCATCCCTTACCTATTTAATGACCTTCATCTCCACCACCACAACCATTTTATCCCCCTCCAACACTTGAGATCAACATAGTTTGCATAAGAGAGCTAGCCAAACCTCTGCCAAAATGCTAATGTGTTGCATTATTTTCACAAAACCAATATATGCCCTCACCATATTTTTCCCATCCTATCGCTACACCTATCACGACTCACTTTATCCTTTACTACAAATCAATATGGTTCAAATTGCCACTCGAGCCTAGAAGGAAAAAGGAAAGGAGAAAATAACCAGCTCATCCACTACTCTTTTACCCAATATTCCATTTGTACCTGCACCCAAAATCACCATATGTGGACCCACATACCCTATTTCTGATGGGGTTTCCCATCGTATAATGCTTAAACAATTACACCAGTCTCCTCTCAAAATGTCTTTGTACAACCTCATCCAAACCTCTGAGTCACATCGTTAGGCCCTCATTGAGGTCCTACAATCTATTGAGGTTTTACCTAATGACCCTACACCTGTTGCATCCATTATCACTCCTCACCATGTCACCACTCTCACCACTTTTTCCCCTTCCTCTACTCCTGCTACCACTCATCAAATTTTTACTCTCGCCTCGACGACGAGATTGTACCTTTCCAATCGGATGATCTTAAACCTACCATGTTTATTTCCATCTACGTTAATAATATATGTGTTTGACGCGTTATGATTGATGGAGGTGCCAGTATTAACATCATTTCCTCCCATGCATACAACCAAATGTGCATCCTTGCCAATTACATGCATAATAACCCAATTATGCTAAGTGAATTTAACAATGCCATGACTTCCACCCTCGACACCATCATTCTCCCGATTCACGTGGATCCCATACCATTCCTAAATTATTCCATGTATTAGAGGGGGAATTCCATGGGCATGCTTCTTTGATGACCCTAGATTCACGCCATGGGTTGTGTTCCTTCAACCTTACACCGTTGTTTAAAATTAAAACATGAAGGGAAAAACTATACCATTCTAGCCGACCCTTCACCTTTCAAGACCTATAACATGTTGTATCAACCCAATGATGTCCTTATACCAGTTAAGGCATCTACCATAACTACCAATTCTTTTCAGTTTTGCTCATCCACCACTACGCCGCTACATCTTCCACAACTAACTCCTCTATTCCCATTGCTACCGCAGCTTCTGTAGCTAACCCATCATCCAACCCATCTAATCCTCAAACATCCAATGCTTCTTCTTCCCATGCCTAGTGATTCATCCATTCTTGCTACCCACATACTAGCTACTGATCCCTTAAAAGGTTTTTTTCAATGCCTCACTCTGGGGGAGTACTGCCTTTACAACATTGACACATTCCTTACTCCTCAAGAGTATGGTAACCTTCACCAACATCCCCGCTATGATCACCACATAGGAAAAGTTTTCCCCTATGGTCCTCCCCACCTTCACACCAACTTAACATATGGAGGACTTGATGCTTCTACTTGTAGATTGTATATTTTATTGATCTCAATCGGTAAACAATTACGAGAATGGGCTGCAATATTTATAGATATTGCACACCAAATACATCGGGAAAATGAGTTGCAGGTGCGACCAAAAACCAGATTTCACAAGCTTCCAATAACATCAGGAAGCAAAATTACATAAAGACAAATATATTGTTTATAACAATATAACAATGTGCAAACAGAACAAATATGGTTGTTTAACCATATAACAATTTAATCATTAATTATTTAATTAATAAAATTAATTAAATAATCCTACTATGCATAATTAATAATAGGATAATAAAATTTATCCTAACATTCCCCCTTAATTGTGCATTATGCGAAGAGATGAGGAGAGAAATGCTCGAACAACTCGAACTTGTCACGTCAAGTGACTTTGTGAAAATATCTGCTCGTTGTTGGTTTGTTGGACAAAATTGAAGTGGATGTTGTGCTTGATACATGTTCGCGTATGAAATGAACTGAACTTCAATGTGCTTTGTTCTCTCGTGAAAAAGCTGGATTGCGAACAAGTTTGAGAACACCTTCGTTGTCAACATACATGGTGGTCGGTTTGTCTGTGGTATTCCAAGTCCTTCCGTATGCGGCGTAGCCAAATCGCTTCACGAGACGACTTCTCTGCGAGCGATGCTCGGCCTGTGGAAGAAGCGAGAAACAAAGTGTTGTTTCTTACTTCCCCATGATATTGGTCGGATCCCATAAAGAATACAAATCCGAGAAGTGGATTTTCTATCATCAATGTTACTGCGTGATCTGAATCCGAATATCCGATCGAGAAGAAGTTTTCATTCTTCTTGTATTCTAGACCAAGATCCACCGATCCTTTGAGATATCTCAAAATGCGTTTTGCTTTGCTTTCCATGACAAATTTTGGGTTCTTGCATGAACTGGATAGATAGCTCAACTGCAAAGCTGATATCTGGTCTAGTGTAGGTCGGGTAAATGAGACTCCCATCAGTGCCCGATAGAGAGTGGCACTTACCTCGGGAGATGGATCGAGCGAGATAAGCTGTAATGTCTGTTCTCCATAGGTGTAGCGGTTGGTGTGCAATCCATCATCCTAAACTTCTCGAGCGTTGTCTTGGTATATTTCATCGAGAAACAAATATGTGATTCTCTTTACTGCCATACTTCCGTCCAAGACAATAATGCATAAGCCGAGATCTGTCATGTCGAATGATCGCTTAAGATCTTTCTTTGTTTCATCAATCATCTTCAACTTTGAACTTCCAGGTGATGACTAGATCATCGACATAAACTACAACAATCACCATCTCCCCCTTGCTTTTTGAGGTAGAGATTGGGATCGTATGGATTCTGACGAATCCATGTTGTGCGAGATGCTCATCAATCTTGATGTACCATGCCGGGGTGCTTGTTTTAGGCCATACGAGAGATTTCTGAGTCTGCATACCTTTTCTTCTTGACCGGGTACTACATATCCCTCGGGTTGAGTCATGTAGACTTCTCTTCTTGCAAATCTCCATTCGGGAAGGCACTTTTTACGTCCATCGGTGAACTTTCCATCAAGTGAGCAGTAGAGCAAAGATCATCTGATCGTTTTGATCTTAGGCTGTGGAGCAAATGTCTCCTCATAGTCATGCCTTCTTTACTGTGCATACCCCTTTCTTCTGACAAGTCTTGCTTTACACTTGTCTCTTGTCCCATCTGCTTTGTACTTAGTTTTGAATATCCATCTGCAACCAATGGGTTTCTTCCACAGTGGAAGATCGACAAAATTGCCAAGTGTTATTCTTCATCAGCGATTGATATTCGAATCCATGGCATCTTTCCAAGCTTTTGGTTGTAGGGCTTCTGGGTTTGTAGATGGCTCAAATCTGTTTGATAACTCTACTCATCAAAGCAAAGTTAACTTCTTCTCTTGCTTTCTTTGCGAGTCCGTGGTCCGAGGGGTGGATGTATCGGTGGAGCATCCAGGTCTTGCATCTCGTAATGTGCTTGTACACCATTTAGGCATACGTTGAGCTGTTCCCATGGGTTGTGGTCCTATCGATCAACACCATCATCCCCATCATCACTTTCATCTTACGAGGAACATTTGCTTCGATTTTACAAGCTGGTGAAAAATCTACATCTTGCGAGTCGGAGGAGGAGTCTCTGCTTCCTTCTTCTCGAAAAACTCAACATCTCTGCTTGTGTAGACTTTTCTGGTCTTAGGATCCATCAGTCTGTACCCAAGAGTCTCTTCACTGTATCCAATGAAGATGAGATTTTGTGACTTCATGTCCAATTTCTTTCTATTCTGTTTGGGTATGTGCATGCTGGCTTTGCACCCGAATACTCTGAGGTGTGCAATGGATGGTTTCCTTTTTGACCATGCTTCTTGTGGTGTAATTCCATCAAGAGCAGTTGTGGGCGCTCTATTTAACAAATACACTGTTGTTTTTGCTGCTTCTGCCCAAAATGTCTTTGCAAGTCTGGAATCATCGATCATGCATCGCACCATTTCCATGATAGTACGATTTCTTCTCTCAACAACACCATTTTGCTGCGGTGTGTGTGGAGGAGGCATTTGTCGACGAATCCCGTGAGTTTGTAGATAGTCTCTGAACTCATCACTGGTGAATTCCCCCTCGATCGGCGGAGAGTTACGATGTGACGACCGAGTTTCTTTCTCAGCTTGCCACTTTGAACTTTTTGAATGTTTCAAAGGCTTCACTTTTCTTGCGAAGACAAAAAATCCACATTTTTCGTGAATAGTCGTCAACACAGAGCATGAAGTACTGGAACCCTGAATGACTTGGCTGCATTGGACCGCCTGGATCGGTATGAACCGTCAAGTTTTCCATGAGCTCGAAAAGTACTTGTTTGGAATGAAACTCTGTGTTGTTTCCTGTGTAGCGGTGAGGACACTTATGCTGTATCCTTACGAAGAGATGGTAGCCCATGTACCATATTGCACCGGCGAAGTGTGTCGAGATATTTGAAACTTACATGACCAAATCTCCTATGCCACAACTGAGCTGAGGTGGAGTTTTTAGCCACGAGTGCTTGATCATTTTTGTGAATGAAATCAAGTTGAAACATTCTTCCCACATTTGAGGCTTTTGCAATTATTTTCGAGCCTCTGGATTTATCTCGAATCAAACACATTTTCTTGCCGGATTGACTATCAAAGTCAATTTTCAGGTTGTGATCTAGGAGTTGACTGACCGAAAGAAGGTTCTTTGTCAACCCAGGGACATATAGAACATCTGATAGTTTGCATTTGCGTGAACCAAGGGGTAGAGAAATGTTTCCAATCCCCTGTACTGTATATGAAGAATCATCTCCCAACGAAACATGATTTTTCGATGGCGTGTCCCTCATTGAAATAAACCAGTCTCTGGGCCGGTCATGTGTCGAGTGGCTCCCGAATCAACATACCCAGACTTCACTAGATGACGTGGATGGTTCACTTGATCGAGCAGTGAACAAGAAGTCTTCATTGTCGGTGATCTTGTGCTCGGCAATATTACCTTCTTTGGTGGGGTCTTCTTTTCCAGTTCCCCTTTTACGCCGTGATAATTGTTTGAATGTCCCTTGTAAGTTTGTTGTTGTTGTGGTCGATTGCTTGATGAACCTTTCTTATATGTGTTAAACCAACATTCTTGCAAGTCATGTCCTCTTTTGCAAATGGGACATCGCTTCTTACATTGATTGTCCCCATGATCTTGATTACGATGTGGGGACTTGATAGGATTTAGGTTTTCCTTTACCTTTTCCTTTCCATTTTTGATGTGAAGACGAGTGCTGCTCCTCTTCATCATCCTTGTTGTGCATTGCTTCCTCTTGTTGCGGTAGGTTTACTAACTTGTCAAAACTAATTGTCGTATCGACAAGTTTAGAGTTGTGACAAAAATTCGGTAAGAAGAAGGAGAGCTCTCGAACAATGGGAGCGAGAGACTCATCTTTGACCTCTTCTCCTAGGGCTAGAAGTGAAGCCCTCAACTCTGCTGAACTCTTCTTAGGAAGGCTTGATTTTCTCATTACTGTTTGAATTTCAACGTATATAGCCCGACTCTGCAAATTGAGTATGACATTCTTGTTCTTGGCCTCATATATTGTGCTCAGCTTATCCCAAGCTTCTTTTGCTGATGTGGCATCTCGAATGTGGACTTGCACATCGTCGGATACTCCAAACAAGATGATGAGCTTTGCTTTATGATCTGCTCTATCAAATTGTCGTTGTTGTGTTGCATCCGTTGGTGATCTGGTTAGAGTACCAGTCACAACAGGCCAGATTTCTTCAAACTCAAGCTGTGTCTTGATTTTTGTCTTCCAAGCAGCATAGTTGCTTCCTCTGAGCAATTGTGAATCCGGAAGAAAAAATTTGGGGGCATTGGTGCCCATTTTGCAGAGATCACTGACAGGGTTTGGCTCTTATCACTCCAGGTATAAGGTCTCCCAATCTATATACCGTCAGTCCGATATACCGAACCTTTCTATATACGCGCCCTTCGATATACCCGTCGGTGCGTGGAAGAAGCTCGCCCTTTCTATATACCGTGATGCGTGAAAGAGGCGTTAACGTCGTGAAAGAATTCGATCGTGGTACGAAGACAGATCTTGATGGGGTGCATGCGATTATTGACACCGGCTCAAAGAAATATCCTCATACGCGCGCGCTAACCATATATACTCGATAATTTCTCGGTCGGTTTATGTCTTGCGATCGTTCACGAGAGCGGATGGGATGGTTCATAGTGTGTGCCTTTGTGACCTTATTACTCCCCGTCGATTTATAGGGACGATGCCAGAGCGGCGTTGTTGCAGCTATATTAGGCGTTAAGTGCGGTAGTAGTCGCGACGGCTTTACAGTAAGCGCTTCCCGGAGCCTTTGTATATATACGAAGCAGCTGCGAATGAGATCTAAGATCTCGTGAGTGTTACAGAACCAAATTTACTATTTTTGATTACAATTCTGTCAGTTTCTTAGCAGTTACAAAGTTTTGCAGTTGACTATGGCAACCTGCAAATTAGTACAATATATAATACAATTTGAATGACAGGCAAAAATTTACAATTTCGGGGTCCTGGTGACCTCCTGAGCCCTAAATGCTAAAAATTGCAAAAAAATAGCTGAAAATGCAATTTTTAGGTGGGTCTCCTTTTGCAAAAAATCTCTGGAATGAGAAAACAGACCAAATAGGAGAAAAAAATTTTTTTACCCTAAATTAGGGATTTCTCCGCTAAATTTAGTTAGTTATAACTAAATTCAAATTTTGCCACTAAATTTGGTAAAGCCGCCAAAAAATCCGCCAAAATTGAAAATGTGAAGTTGGGGTGGGATTTGAACCATGCACCTCCCACTTCTAAGGCGTTTAGTCTATCCACCTTGGCCGCTTAGGCTTGTTTGAATATGAAACGCAGCATATTGTATTTAAACAAGTGAAAAAACGACTGACCTTTTAAAAAACGTGATTTGAATGAAGCTCCACGTGGCTGCATGCGTGGTAATGCAGATTTAGGTTTTCTCCATGCTTAAAATCCGGATCTTGAAACGTTTTTATCTTCTTTTGCTTGTGACCGCCTTTTCCACGCCTTTGCGTTTGCAAGTGTGCGCCGTTTTTGACTTGTGGCTGCGTTTTTTTTTTTTTATTCTTTGGGCCGTTTTCTCCTTTGCACTGTTGCTTATTGCCACGCCGCATTTTTTTCCTTGCACAGGCGCGTGTTTTCAATGCACGGCGCATTTTTTTAATTCTTGGCCTTTGTACAGGCCGTGGAAGATTAAAAATGGCGCGTTTTGTTTGCTTTGGCTGCGTTTTTTTTTCTTTGGGGCGTTTTTAATTCTTCTTTTTTTTTTTTTTTTGCAATCTTTGAATTTGGCGTTTTTTTCAATCTTTGGGCGTTTTTGCAATCTTTGGGGCGTTTTTGACTTGGGGCCTTTGTTTTTGGCTTGTATTTGCTCACAAAAACGTTTGTTTTTTTGTTTTGCGCAGCCCAGGGGCAGGCGCAAATGGCGCGGGCAAGCTAAAAAAAAAACGTTTTTTTTTGCTATGCAGGCCGTGGGGGACAGCCAAGGGCACGTATGCTCTAAAAAACGCCTTTTTTTTCTTGTACAGGCACTAGATGAAGAAAAACGCCTCCTTTTTTTTTTTTTTTTTCTTTGCTCTGTATATTCTCTGCAGGTGCACAGACAGTCCTCCAAACAAGCAAAACAATCTCCAAATACAGTAAAACAAAACCTTGATTGGAAATTTTTTTTTTTTTTTTTAAATTCAATACCTGTAGCTATTTTTGCCTGGTGCTGAGTGCACCAGTGCAAAAAAAAATTTGCCTTCCAAGTACCTGGAAGGAACAGGCTGATGTGGGGGAGGCAGGGATGGGGCTGGGAGTTTGCACGAGGCTGCACAGGCTCTCGAATGCTGCAAATACGTCTCCAATCTCCTCTCTCTCTGCTGCTCTCTCTTCCACACCTTCACAGGGCCAGAATTTCGCTCTGGTACCAAATGTAGATTGAGAAACAGGGACGGTAGCCTGTATATATTTTATTGATCTCAATCAGTAAACAATTACAGAGAATGGGCTGCAATATTTATAGATATTGCATGACAAAATACATCATCGGGAAAATGAGTTGCAGAGTGCGACCAAAAACAGAATTTCACAAGCTTCGATAACATCAGGAAGCAAAATTACATAAAGACAAATATATTGTTTATAACAATATAACAATGTGCAACAGAACAAATATGGTTGTTTATAACAATCATTAATTATTTAATTAATAAAATTAATTAAATAATCAATAATAAAATTTATCCTAACATATACTCAACCTATTTTCCTCCAATTGAATCTCTCACCATAAACAGAACAAATATGCTTGTTTAACCATATAACACTTGTATTAAAGACCATATTAATTGGATTTAATAATAATAAAATTAATTAAGGAATAAAACATACCCCATTTTCCTATAACATACCTTAATAGTAATATTCCTCTTAACTTTTATTTTTCATAAATAATAATGAATTTGATATTCATCACATGACTACCTAATGATTATATTCTCACCTACCTTGGTGCGGAAGATTCTTATATACATTGATCATTACTTTGTAAGATGCAAACTATGTTGAATGAATTGACAATCGAAATCAACATTCAAACTCAAGATGACCCACACATTCTAAAAATAGGCCAATATTTAGATTGCTTTGAGCAGGAAGCTTTCACTTCCTTTCTCTGAGATCATAGTAATGCTTTTGCTTGGTCCTACGCTAATATGCCCGGAATTGACCCAAACATTGCGGTCCACAATATTGTAACCATTCCTGATGCCAAACCCATGAAATATAAGCTGCGAAAAATGCATCCTCGCATTGCCCTTTTTGTCAAAGAAGAAATCCAATGCCTCCTTTCGGTTTGCTTCATTCTACCCATTGATTATCACTAATGGATCTCTAACATCATTCCTGTCACAAAAGTGATAGGGGGACTCTACATTTGCATGGATTTCTATGACCTTAACATGTCTTACCCCAAAAATGAATTACCTCTACTTAGTATTGACCAACTAGTTAATCTCACTTTGTTGGCCATGAGATGCTATCACTCATGGATCAAGCTTCTCAGTTATAACCAAATATTATCCCCCTCGGAAGATCAACAAAAAGATCCTTCATCACTCCTTGGGGACCTTCGCTATTGTGTCTTGTCCTTTGGCCTTAAAAACAATGGTGCTACATATCAATGAGATATGAATTATATCTTTCATGACATCATGCATCACATATTGGAAGATTACATTGACGATATTCTTGCTAAATCTAAACATCAAGCTAAACACCTTACTGTCCTTAAGGTTGTCTTTGACCATATCATCAAATACTGTGTTTACCTTCAACATAAGAAGCATGTCTTCATTTTTCTCTCCGGTAGGCTCCTTGGTTTTATCATTTCTTTGCATGGCATTGAAGTTGATCCCGCTAAAATCAAGGATATTCTCGAGATGCCTCCACCCACTAACCTTTGTCAACTTTGTAATTTGCAAGGAAAGTTGTAATCTATTCGTCACTTTATTTCTCATCTTTTTGACCACTGCCATCCATTTCATCATCTTCTTAAAAAATATGTCCCCCTAAAATGGGATTATGAATGCCACAAAGCCTTCGATGCCTTAAAAAAATACCTCCTCCAACCATCTATGCTCATTCCACCTAAGGATGACTAATTATTTAACCTTTACATTTATGCTAATAATCATTCCCTGGGTGTCATACACGCTCATTGTGATAAGAAACATAGGGAGAAAGTGGTTTATTATATAAGTCATACACTTTTAGACTACGAAACTAGATATAATCACGTTGAAAAACTCTACCTAGCCTTAGTTTTTCACCACTAAACTTCACCATTACCTACTCAACCACAAAACCTTTGTTGTCACCAATATTGACCCCTTACATTACATGTACACTAAGCCCTACCAACATCAATGTGCTGCATGTTGGCTCATGCTTCTTGTAGACCTAGATCTTGAATTCATCCATTAAATATCTCACAAAAGGAAAAACCATTGTTGACCAACTCATAGATGCACCTCTCTCTGAAACCAACCTTCCAACTTTGATTTCCCTGATGAATCCATTGCTACCCTCTCCTTGGGCGATACCATTTTCCAGTTACCTTATTCTTTGATGGTTCCAAATTTCAGTTTGGGGATAGTGCCGGAGTTATCCTCATTCCTCTTGATGGTGAGCCTATGCCATTATCTTTGAAACTAGATTTTTATTGTACTAAAAATATTGCGAATATGAAGCACTCGTGTTAGGTATTCAAACCATCATAACCTTAGATGTTAAACCAATTAATATATTTAGCGACTCTCAAATGGTTATGAACCAAGTTCTTGGTATATACCAAGTTAATCAGAACGAGATAATTCAAAAGTATAAACATCATGTTGACATGCTTTTGAATACCTTTGACCATTATGAACTTCAAACCACCCCACGTTCCACTAATAAATTTGTGGACACCATGGCCTATCTTGCTTCTCAAATCCCCACTTCACCCTTCGACTCAAAAATATTTGTCATAGTAAAAAGGTTGCAATCACCTTCTTATCTATTCCGAGACGTTAAACTTGTAGGAAACATTGAAACTAACCCACATGACCTTTGGTATAAGTAGTTTGCTGACTACCTTTCCCTTTCAATTCTACCTCCAGATCTTACTCATAATGGACAATGAGCCTTTCTCAAAAGTGTCTCTCGCTATGTCATCATGGGTGGTATTATCTATAAACATGGATTTGATGGTATCTATACGATAGAAAAGTAACATGCGAGCATGATAATCTATAAGTATCCTTTCTTCGTACCTAACCTCTTGAGGTCATGCCGAGACAGCTAGTGGAAATGAAATATATGTGGGTGTAGAAAAATTAGTTGGGCAATCTTATATCCTCAACACGTAATAATGGGATCTGTGAGTCTAAGGCAAAGAAAGCTCTCCTAACCTGAATTGGTGTAATGGATTGTTCAGATATAATAGCTTCTCGAGGCTCCAATCAATGTCAAGCTCTCCGAGATCCTATCTATTGCTATTGGATGTGTGGAAAGTGACTTGTAGGTGCTTCATGTATATTTCCGAGAAAATGTCATGAAAATGGTAGCGATAGGTGTAGTGGAACCGTAGGAACTATGGGTGGTTTTCTGGTCTAGCCCGTAAAAATATTAGCTTGATTGGCTTCTATATTTAATATGGAAAATTGTGTTATGATATCTGGCGGGAGTGGTGAACATCTAAATATCAGTGTGCGTAAACTAGTGTCAATACTTAATTGATTATAAGAACTGTTGGGTTGTGGGACCCGGGGATCACAACCATGAGTTCATGGTTGTTGTGGACTTGTTATGGTCATGTGAAGAATCAATCTCTTCTTCCAAAAATCTAATAGTCATAAGCCTTTTCAAATTCTATGTTTAATACTAGGAGTTGTGTGATTTTCTCAGAATACCTTACGGGTGTTCTAGCAACTTGTATATGTAAACTTGTGTCTATGTCAATGAGAAGGTCTCCTACGTTTGGCTATGGAACTAATGAATCACAACCAAATAGTTTCTCTCTTTCGGGTTCTTATATGGTCATGCAGATATCCTATCAAGGCAATCTATAGTTGGGTTGACTTGACCAGAATGCGTATGCTTTGTCGTCTTCAATATTCAATTCTCTCAATTGCTCACTAACTGCTTGTGGGTTTATTGTCGTTTGAAAGACGTGAATTCTAAGACCTTGATCTATATCTGTTAATGTTGTGAAGATATTTGGCTGAGGTATTACTAGGTTCGAATACATAATCCTTGGGCTCTCTAGGTCCCGTAATTGTCATGTAAGAGATAATCAGACTTTAACTGAAATAAGTAAACTAATTATGAAAATAAATCTACACTATGCTTATATTCTTTTTTTTTATTTTTAAGGATGTGAATTGAACGAAATTTAAAGAGTGACTATTCTACAATATTAAGATAACGAAAAATTAATCTAATAATGGAATTAAAACAAGTAAGATAGCCAAATATAGCTATTTGCCTGTGTATTTGTGAATTTATCCTAGATATTAAATAACTAACTAATTTAATTGAAAGACTTTCAATCTTACCTCAGAAGTGAGGAATAAATCACAGCTTCTTAGAAGCTATCATTCCCCATAGCTTCCTTGGTAATACTAAAAGCAAGCTTAACTAAAATAAAATGATTTTCTATTCTATTTGTTATATTGTAACTATAACTTTGAAAATTCAAACCTAGATTTTACAGAACAACGACAAATCCAGTTGTATTGTGATTTGTCCCCTCAGTGTGATCTCTTCATTCCTTCGTGTTCTCATGAATCTAGAAAAGTGGGAATGTGACAGCAAAGAGCAGGAGAAGATGTTCAAATAGTGGCAACTTGGACGTAATCCGAATAGAATGCGCGAGTAGGAGAGGGATAGTGCAAGAGAACAGAGCTTGACTATTCAATTCCTAGCAGGATTATTACAGGGATACAATACAAGCATACCAAAATTTATAAGACTTATGCTTCTTGTGACAAAACAACAACCTATAATTCTAAGCAGAATCAAGATTCAAATGGACATGATCTAGGACTAGAACTGTGGAGCCTTGAACTGAGAGGCTGAAAGCTTTACAAAATCTAAACTTATTGAGACTTATTGAAGAAATTTCAAAACACACTGAATAATAATTCATAGAAGGAGAGGGGCCATTTTCTTGTAAACAAGCTTGGTATTTATAGCACTTTGATTTACTAGAGGGTAAGTTTGAATTGAACTCTTCTATTATAAACAAAGAGGAATTACTATTTACCAGAGGCTAAAACTTAAATGCAAGCAAGAGTGGTTGAGAAATACAAGTACCACTTGATTTTTAAGTTGACAAAAGCATCAAAAATTTCTGGAAAACACACAGAATTTCCACCTCGTCCCTGGGTGGTGGTCACAAGACGCCAACCGGGTAGGGCGTGGTCCTGAAACTAATGACAGAAATGCAAGGAAAAGGGGGGCAGGGTTTAGAATGAAGCATGCAAAGGTCAAATAAGGCATTTTAGGATGCAAATGTATACTTGGTGAGCTTTTCTGGATTCCAAACACCTTGTGAAGAGATCTCGAATCATCATTGGGGTTCTATAATGTCTTTCCGTAGAAAAATACATAAAATTTTGGGTACGTACATATTGCCCCCTCAAAGAAGCATTTTAGCCATGACGGGGCATAAAATGGTGGGTCTGAGTATGGTGGTCCCAAAATGGGGAGTTAGAAGCTATACCTGACATACTCATGTGTTGCAATGTCACCATCTAGATTCTCGCCATCTATAAAATGAAAAAGAGGACTCAAGTGTAGACAGGTAAAGAAATAGAAACATAAATACTAAATTTAAAATGAAATGAGGACTTACCATTTGCGCGGGATAAGAACTTACCTCCATCTGCTCCAACTCTATGAAAGAACATTCAAAACAAGGTTAGAATGTTATATATATATATAAAATGAGCTCATTTTCCTATTCATTTACGTGTATCGATTTGGTAATTTTTGAGCTCGGGACCCACAGCTTCTGTTTTCGACAAGAGTGCAGTCAAAATGTTCATTGCGAGATTGTGATCATGCCTTTGAGAGCAGGACATTGACCCACGAAGTCTCAAGTTAGTTTTTCTCAATTCATTGTTTTTAAACCCAAAATATAAATTTTTTGAAATCTTTGTCTTGGGGGGGTTATTTTTGAAAATCTTAGTGTTAAATGAGTCTCTGGGGGGCGCCCATAGGGTAGGCTTTTATTTCACTTAAAATGGTGTATTTTGTTATTTTTAGGAATTTTTAGGGCTTCATGGGTGCACGCCCGAATCGACACAAGACCGCCGCCACGCACATAGCGGTAGTCACGGGACCGCCACCCGGTGATGGTAGTGGTCGCAGGACCGCCACCTTTAGATGGGGGCGGTCATGTGGAACCGCCACTCGCACATGGCGGCGGTTCTAGACAGAAAGTGAAAATAGAGGCCTTAGTTAATTATTTTTACATTTTTGAAATTTTTCTATGTTTTTGATGAGCTTATCTATTGGATTATGTTGCTAACTTTCTCTTTTTCTCTATTTTGGGTGGATGCAGAAGGAGTATATTAGGTGGAGTAGAGAGAGGGAGTGTGATTGGCTCCTGGTAGTGTTAGACATGCTGACCCAGGTAGAGAGAGACACTTTGCAGAGGGCCGGTATTTTGAGGATTTCACAGGTTCCTCATGTTGCTCTGATAGTCACATATTGTGTGACTTGTTCTCGTACTGGGATGTGGACCGGAATACTTTCCGGTTTCCAGGTGTTAGGGGTGAGTGGACTATCACCCTAGAGGACATCTATCGTATACTGGGGGTTCCGATTCTTGGGAGGTGGTTATCTCTTAAGACAATAGGATCTAGGTCTTAGATGGTTCAGTGGGCTACCTATATGGGAGATGTTATTGTCTCCTTTGGCTCGAAGAAGGGGGTGAAGGTCTGATCTATTGCTACTTCTCCTATCCCTATCATCCAAATTAGGCAAGAAAATTTTCAGGTGGACAAACTTGTGGATTTCTTGCCAACGCTATGGGAATCTAAGTCCCTCTACTTAACTAGTGCAGCTCCGTATGTGCATGCACATGAAAAGGTGAATTTCTATGGTGGCCTTTCGACCAGGGATCCAACAGGGCACTCCACTGACCCTGTGGCAAATGCTTGCATATACCTATAAGAGATGACTTTGTCTGGAAGTGGGAAAGGGAGTGAGAATGGAGGTAGGAGAACTAATGCTGTAGGTAGAAAATCATATTCCTGCACACACACTAGTTAGAAACTTCATCACATGCATTTATGAGAAGAAACAACCTTGTAAATGACAACAAGACCAAATAGAATTTGATGAGAAAAAAGTGTCATGAAATCCCTTGGTCAAAGAAATCTAGAAACTCCTTCTTCTTGTATTGATGCTTGAACAAAAGTTGTACATAGTGTAGGAATGGAAGAAATTTGAGAGGGGAAGAGAGTAGAAGAAAATGGCTATCTCCTTTTCTTTCTCTCAAGGTAGAATGCACTCTTGAGTCTACAAGATCAATCACCAACCCTTTGAAATGGGAATGGCTTTACAATTTATAGAATAGAATATGACTCTTCATCTACCTCATGACCTTTTGAATACCTTCATATGACTTAAGACTATTCGTATTCCACTTTAAATATTTAAGTCCCTCTTATAATAGCAAGGTGACTTAATTTACATTATATTTCTAAAGTCACTTAAGTCATATTAAAAGGTGCAACCCTCAACAAAAATATAACATTGAAGAGAGAGAGAGAAAGAAGAGGAAGAAGAAGAAGAAGAAGAATTATGATGAAGGAAGAGTTGTTGCAGTGGACCTGGCTCCATTCTCTGACTGTTCTCCACTTCTTTTTTGAGTGCTTGTGTTCTATTGGTGGTGGCGCACATGTATGCAAAGAGCTTGACAACTTCTTGAAGTGCCAAATTCCCTTTTTCGGAGATTGAATCGATCCATTACTTATTTTCTTAGCCCTGCATCATGAACTCGTGCATTCTTCTGATGGATTCCAGATCGAAGCTGCTAATGGGTACCACTTTCTCAATAGGAAGTGTTATAGTGCTTGGTTCCACCAAGTGTTGCACATAAGATGAAAGAGTTCACACTTTCTCCTCTAGTCCCTCGATCTTCTCTTTGTATTCTTTATTCCTTGCCATCATGCGACAATTGCTGATATATCGGAGCTACTACTTGTTGCACTTTGTGCGAGTGTTGAGGATGATTGTTTCCCGCATCCACAGAAACATCTCGTCGGTTTCAGGCTCAATGACGGGTGCATCAACCATTCTTTGTCCTGATGGAGGAGGAAAATCCTGAATGAGAGGAGAGTTGGAGTCAACAACATGCGGGACCTCTTGAAGTGGCTCGAATATTAGATCATGAGTCATATACTCCTTGTTCACTTGCGGTTTCTGTTTCGCTTCTCTTTTGTCTACCTCAGCTTGAAGTCTTTTGATTTCGTCAAGTTGAGCCCTTATTTCCTCTTCCACTCTTGCTTCTCTTTCTCTAACTTCTTCTTTGGTTTCTACGTCAGTGAAATTTTCTAGGTTCTCATTGATGTATGGAAATTCACCATCCAAAGGATTAGTAGCACTCAGGTTCTCAATGTGACCAGTTGCTTGACGAAGGGGAGGCCTCTGAATTCCGAGCAGCTCTTGTCTTCTTTGAAGTTCTTCAAAAATGGGGTTGGTTTGTCCTCCTTGCCTCTGTTGCACGGGTGTACCTTCTATCTGCCAGCTTGGAAATCTATGCTCACCTTTGTGGTGCTGGAATTTGTCTTTGCCTCTCCAATTCAGCAACGCGTTCTTCTTCAAGGTCGAGGATTCTCATGGCAATGAAGTAGTGGTTGGCACTTTGTCTGTTATGCCAAATAGCTTCTCTCAAATCAGAAGTGATATCTTCTTGGATGTGGAAGAGCAATTCGGGTCTTTCAATAGGAGGATTTCCTAGAATAGCCATGGTTTGTAGACATGTGGCTTATATAGCTATTCAAATTTCAGAAATTTTCTCATTTGAATTTTGAATTTTAAGGTCATTCGGGTCCATGTACAAGACATCACTATCTTCCACATCATACTCGCAGGCAAAGGGTTGTGACGGCTTCTGACCCATCCATTTCGTCTTCATATCTCCCTTCGAAAAAGCAACTTACTATTTTTAGTAAGTGTGGAAAAGCAATTCCTCGATCTTCAACTGGATGTTGCGGCTTAGTTTTCCTCTTTCTCCCCGTGTTCCTCGTTTCTTTTGGATCAAATTTCTATTTTTAGTAGGTGCTCGAGGGCCACTTACTATTTTTAGTAATTTCCAACAATGTCTGTTCTGGTGAATTTTCAATCGTAGTTTACCTCCAATGTCTTCATCTTCTTCGCAGGTTCTTTTATCGATGACTTTCCCAAAATAGCAGTTCCTATGTAGTAGACCTGCTATTTTTAGAAATTTTTCCTCTGGGATTTAGATTGATGTGGAATTTTTTTTTTTTGATATGGGTTTTTTCCCAATATCCTCCCTCTAAAATTTCGGGCCCGCCCGCTTAATAATCCAGGAGATTTTAAAGTTTTAATTTTCGGACCTGGCAGTGCTTCTGGGTATGGCAACCATTAATGGACCTAAAAATTGTAGGTCTGGTTTTCTCCTCCATTTACAATGAAATTTATATTTTTTATGTGGGTTTTTTCTTCTGGTGCTTCACGTGCGATCTTACTTCAACGGTAACTAGTTTGACGGGAAATCTTACTTCTTTCTTTGTTGAGCCAGAAATGAGATTTATTCATTGTGGCTGCTCTGTCACACAAGGGGGGAGTTTGAAGGTTTCTTTCTGATGGTCTTGGATAGAGGAATGAATAGCAGAAAATGGTTTGTTGTTTCATGCACTGGTTTGTAACATTTCTTTAGATCTTCATTTTTAGGCTATGGGGATTTTCACTGTTCTCTCCTTCTTGCTCTTCGTTTCTCCTTCTTGTTTTGATGAAAGATCCTTCTAAGACGTGAAAATCACTGTGGGGGGATTTTTTTAAGTTCTTGGGTCGATATTTTTTGGGCATTTACAATGGCAGAGTGACGGTAGAATGTTGTAGAGGAAGAAATGGAGGAATGGAGTGCACAAAAATGTTTAGAAGTTAGAAATGAAGAAAGCGACACTTGGGAGATTTTAAAAAGATATGCAAAATTAGGGTTAGGGTGAATTTTTCAAAGCTTGATGTTCCTAACCTCAAGGATGTGAGGGACATCAACTTCCACAATGAGCAAGACGGTGACACGTGGCACTAGATCCAACGACAGGGGATGAAGGAGGAAAAAATTGCTTTAAAGCACTGGGAGCTGAAATGAGGTCACATGGGTGTCCAGAAGACTCCCCATAGGGGATGGGAACATTTTCCAAGGCCTGATGTCCCCCACCTCAGGTGCATAAGGTACATCAAATTCCACGGTGGTCTTGGAGCTGACACGTGGCGACCGATCCGACGGTAGGGAATGCATGCTCCAAATAAGCACTTGAGGGTGAACTGCCAGGTATGGAGGTCATATGAGGGTCCCAAGGGTCACATGAGGGCTGGGTGAATTTTCCAAGGGGTGATGTACCTGACCTCATGGACATGGGGGACATGAAATCCCGCCAGGCTCCTGGTGCTAACACGTGTCCTCTCGAAAAAATGACTAAGTCTTGAACTGCCTTTGAGAGGGTAACTTGGAATGCAGATAACTTGAGCTTTCGGTGGAATTTATTGGTGAAATTTTATATGATCCTAACTGGAAATGGAATTTTGAATCCAATGATGTGGGTTTCATGTCTTTATTTGATCATATGATCCCTGAAAAATCAGATTTTTGATCTGGGACTCCACTTGTACCTGAGAAAAATTGTCTTCCAATCATATGCGCCAAGGTGTTGTGAAAAATATTATTTCACCATCATGTAGGTATTGGAATCCTCTTTCCAAAGATGTTTTTTTACTTATAAATCCATCTGGAGCTCCCGAATATTTTTTTGAAGCCCAACAACTGTTTTAGGCCTATGTACTGCCTAGGCTTGTGAACCCTGTTTTCACTCAGACTACTCCAAGTCTTTCAGAACTTCCCAAAGCCTTCCAAAATCATTTCCATGATGTTATAAGGTCTTCCATTCACCTCTGTGTTGAATTTTTCCCTTCTTCTCTACTCCAGGGGTTGATCCAATCCCGGAAGGCCAACAATAGCCCTTCCCTATACTGCCAAAAGATAACATTTTCAATGAACTCCTAAAATCACCTAGGGGGAATGAATGGAATTTCCTAAATCACCTAGGATAATATCATGACATTGGTTGGGAATTCATTTGGACTGACTAAACAGATCCGGGTTTCTTAGGAATGATAAAACATGAAAATTTTGGCATAGGGGTATAGTTGTCGTGCTCGGAAATTGTCAATTTCCCTGTTGCACATTCTCACGAAAACACGTTTGTAAAGGCTATTATGGGTATCTTAGCCTCACGGTTGATTAGGGATAAGGGAGGAGATACTCTCTTATATTGTTGGGCTCCCATTATTACATAGATTGAGGCCCATGGCCATACTTATGCTTGGGGAGCAGACATTCTTGGGACTACATACCATGACTTATACAGGGTGGTCAGGTTACAGGGGCAGTCCTTGAGTCATCCCACTCTAGTTATGAGTTGGGTGTATGAGCACATCGTCCCCTATGGGAGGGGTGTACTAGCAGAGGATCTGGGGGCTGTTAGAGTAGTGAGGTGGATGGGGATGATAGTACTCAGGATGCCACATCAACCAGTGGCTTCATTAACTATTACGAGATATGGAGGCCACTCCTTATCAGGCCATGGCGGGAGTATGGGGAGAGGAGACACATACATTGATTTCCTGCTCTACTATAGGTCAGTTAGTAGATAGGATAGAGAGGGTGGAGGTCCACCCATTTGATCAAGTCCCTTAGTAGTTTGGCCTCCCCTACATTGATATGCTTCCTCCAGCGGGGCCAGTATACAGGACTATTCGTGAGGCCCGGGGAGGTCCTAAAGGAGATCAAGGTTGGACCACGGTTACTCCTAGAGTTCCTATTGTGGTTAGGTGGGTGGTTCGGGCCGAGGGGTAGCCAGTGCTCCTTGAGCACATTTACTTCAGATCGGAGCTACTCCTACTTTCAGTGGGGGGAGGATGAGCCTGTTGATGTGGACTCAGACTCTAAGGAGTTCACAGGAGGGGAGACTGAGGAGGGTGGGAGGTGAGGCTGGTGGGATGGCCGAAGAGGATGATAGTGATTTTGAGTGGCATGATACTCAGGATATCTTGAGGGCTAAGAGGGTGGAGGTGAGTGTAGAGAAGGTGACCTTGATCTTAGAGGAGTTGCCTTCTTAGGACTTTGGGGGAGATGATGATTCCGTGGCAAGATGTCATTTCTTTCTAGATCCTAGGGAGGCTCCATAGTTGGTGGCAATGTCAATAGTAGGTGTAGATCCTAGAGACCCTACCTAGATTCCTGGAGATCCGAGTGAGTTACTACTCTTTTCTCAACCTTGTTAGTTAGAGATGTTTGGATGATATTTCTTTTTTGTTGTTTTATTTGTTTTTGACTTTTTTGGTGATTTTCTAACTTGTTATTTCCCTTTTTATTTGCAGCGACTGCTTAGGGATGGCAGGATTTGATTCGCTAGGTGTGTGCCAACACCCTGTTGCTTCCTTTGGGAAGACCCAAGCTTAGCTTATCGAGGACATCGAGAGCCTTTATCACCAAATGACACACTGATGTGTTTTCCCCTATCTAGAAGGTGACAGAGTTAGTGACCTCCCTTCATACTGAGCTAGCTAGGTATAAGATTGCTTGAGGGCTGATGAGGCGGAGCCATTCTCATAGTGAGACCATAGCCAGTGGCCGTGATCATGAGCACTTAGTTCATTCAGAGTGTCATTGTAGTAGGAGCCCTAGATGTGATCGTGCACCCTCTGAGGGATCCCACAGGGATTGAGGGGTCATTTGGTCTTTTTGTAGTGATTTTGTTTGGATGTTTATATGAGTTGTTTTTATATTTTTCGGGCTGATCGAGCTTTTGACCATGCCTAGTGTATGATGGCATTGTATGTAAAAGACAATTCTTATATATATATATCTTTCTAGATCTTCTTGTATCTAGAGTTTTTTTGGTTTGTTTCTCATGTGTACACTAGATGTTTTTGGAATTTTTGCTTTTATATGTTTTTCAGAATGTATGCAATGGATGACAGGTGATAACAAGTGTTTGAACAGAATGTTTCTCTTATTGTTTGTAATGCTGATATGTGATGATGTAAACATATTTGTAGTACTTGAAATTTTGGCTTCTTTGGGAAATGTTCGTTGCTTCTTCTTGTTTTGGAAAAATGTGATGAATGTGTAGTGATAATGAGATGAACTTGCCCCACTCCTAACTCCACGCAACTAGTAAGATGTGAGGGCTTAACACCGAGAGTTTGGAAGGGCACAAATTGTATGAGTTTGACTTGAATGGAAATGATGAGAGAAAGACAAGGTATTGATAGAAACCAATTTTAGACCTACGTACTTATTCTTACTCAAAACTACTACATAGTTCAAAAGGCAACTTACTTTCTAGTTTATCTAGACTTAGATCCATGGATGGAAATTTGGTTGACAAAATCTGGTTTTGAGGATTTGATCTCTTTGGAATTTGGATACTTAATTTCACTTAATACACTTTGCTTTGCATTTTTAAAATACTAAGATTCATTAATTTACGTGAATGGACCCCCGCGCCTTACCCCATGCTACTAGTAAGAAGTATGGGCTTGTCACCGAAGGTAGGACATAGGTGAGTAAGGGAACTTATTTCCTTTCTCAACCTCGCACCACTAGTAAGAGATGCGGGCTCATCACCGAAGGTTGGTGGGGCAAAGAAGTGTGTAAAATAAAATATTCTATTTTGTTTAGTATTTTTGATTTAATTTGGTTTTGACATTTTTGATTTGTGATTTTGGAGTATCCTTGTTTCAAAGAGATGTAAGAGGGATATATGTGACACCAAGAAGCTTCTAAAATAGACCGTAGGTAAGAACAACTTAACCTAGTAGAAAAGAATGAGTATGACCAAGTATACAGCCTTGGTATGGTTTTCGTCAAGATTTTGTCTTTCGGATTGATGAGATGATTTCAAAACCATTTTGATGATATTATGAAAATTGAAGAGATATGATTTGAATGCTTTTGCCAATATTTTTAGAAGCTTGTAATAAATTGCTTAAGAATAAGTTCCTTGACCAAAAAATTTATGAAATGAGTGAACAAAATGAAACAACTGAGTGACTAATGCAATGTAGGTAGATATAATATACAAATGGTGATGCTAATGACTTATGCATAAAACCATTTAAGATGTAAGGAATTGATAGTTTCATTGAATTCCTCACCTTCTAGTGTACACAAGAGATACACACCATTTTCGTAGTCTTTCATGACTCGGTATGGGCCCAACCACTTGGGCGAATTTCCTTCCTTCACCGGTTTTCTTATCAATTCGGTTGTCTAGTCTCAGAACTAGATCTCCCTCATATATTTCTCATTCGTAGACCTTTTTGTTATATTTCCTAGGTACATCCACCCAAAGATAGGCTCTATGCCATTGTTCGATGTTTAACCTGGCCTCATCAAGGCTTTCCAATTGAGAGAGATGTGCCTCTCTATAGACTTCTTCTCCCAAGATCCCTTGTAATGAGATGCAGAGACTGGGTATTTCAACCTCAAGTGGGAGAAATGATTTTTCCCTGAATACCAATGAGAAATGGGTTGTTCCTGTTGGTGTTCTTATTGACGTTCGATAGGCCCACAAGGTTGGGTATAATTTTAAATACTGTCCGTTTGTTCTCCTTAATTGTTTTAAGGAGAACAGATTTTAATGTTTTGTTTGTTGCTTCATCCTGTCCATTAGCTTGGGGGTAATAACGAGAGGCCATATGATGGTTTATCTTGAATTCATTACATAACTCACGGACTTCATCATTCTTAAAGGATGTGCCACTATATGAGATAATGAATTGCGGACGCCATGTACTCTATAAATGATTTGATTCAAAATGAACTTAGTGATTACGAGAACCTAGTACGGTGGTGAGAGACATGGCCTCTACCCATTTTGTAAAATATTTTGTGGCCGTGATTATAAAGTTATGGCCATCTTGTAACATTCCCATTTTAAGACTTTAGAATCAAGAGAATTTTTTTAATAATAATGTTCACTGTTCTAAATAAAGTAATATTTAGAAAAAACATTCCATTCCAATCAAATTCAATGGATAAACATATGCAACTATAATAAATCGGTGATTCACTGATCTATTCATTCCATAACTCAGTATGCTACCGATCTATTTATGTTATCTTATGTATTGAATACATATTGTATACTTCATATACTTTTTCATCCTACCCTACACCGGTACTGAGTGATCTGTTTAAAGAACATATCTAAATATCTGTTACCAATATTCATCTGATATCACGTTGTTTTAAACTTGGTGACATAGGACAATGCAACCAGCAATTTGTGATACTTTGGCCAAATATTTATAACATACTATGTATGTCACTATTCCTAGACAACATACTCATCATTTTGGAATACGTCCTTCACCTCACTCTTCTATTATCATGATTGGTCTTTACTGACTACCGTCAGTCCACTTGTTCCAAGTTTTACCCTAGCCCTAGATAGAAACATAACCTATTATAGGAAGATGCTCACAAAGGCTTAGGGTATATGGGCATACTCATTTGACCTAAGTCATCCGAATGTGAAAACGTACCCTGAGCCTTTGGAAGCTAATTCCTATCCTAAATATGCTCTTATCAGAACCTAGTGAGAAACTAGGTTCAAGTCTGTGTTCTAGATGTGTGTAGATCTAGATGATCAATGTGGAAGGGTGATGCCACATGTCAACTACAACGCTGTATTCTCTAGAATACCTAAGCCTTCTCGAAAGTACAACCTTGTAGTTGGCATGTGCCAACATCCTACAAAAACTACCTCATTGAGATGTACATACCCCCAAGGAGTTTGTTAATACATTGTTAGTTTGGATTAAAACCTGATTACAACAACCCTGCCAAACCCTAATCCAATGCTCAATAAGTTCTTTCCTAAATTTGCCTCAATTAGCCCATTAAGAACTTCGTTATTTTCATGGTCACTTTTAATATTTGATCACATAGTTAAACTATCAATTAACCATAACTATACAACGTTATAATATGTCTTATTTAAAAATTACAATAACTTTTTAGAAAGATTCAACATCCGAATATATATCCAATTTAAAGTAGACTTCATACAATTTGAAGTCTAATAAATTGTAGTCATATTTCCAAACCTTTTTGGTTTATGAGCAATTAAGAAAGAGAAAGAGTCTTTCTCTACATGTTAAGTGTTAGGGTTTATCCTACCCAATGTCCACATTTCTTAATGTATGTTCATCACATGTTACATTACTATGTTATATAGTTTAGATAATGAATATCATATTCTGCAACTTAACAAGCTGCATCACAAGTAGGGAGATTGAACTAAATCCCTCTATCCAACTTATTAAAAGATAACCAATTAACATATAATAATATGAAGAATATCAACAAGATAGAATCCATCTCTTCCATACAAGTATGAAATAATTTACACAACCAATCCAGTAAACTCTCAACTTTCAATTTATCTTTATAACTTATATATTTACAAGACTTATGCATTTAGGTATACTTTGCGTAACAACCGTCTTCATTATAAAAGAATACTACTTTTATTTTTCAATACAATCTCAAGAATGAATTAGAATTCTTCAAAAGGAATCAAATTTAATTCAGCCAATGCATCATATAATTTTTCCTTCTTTTATCACTTACGAAGTCCATCTGCAAAAATTGCTAGCATGGGTTAGTTCAATGAACTGAGCATGATAAACACTAAGCCTTAAAATGAGGTGCATTCCAATAATTGTTCCATTAAAACAACTCTGCTTTAATGAGACAATTATGACATCATAAATATCAATATAAGTAATAGCAAATGGAAAATAAGTACATTTAACCAATTGAATTCACTTCCAAGAGAAGAATGGAATATAATCCACTATATCTGCCTTACAAAATTAAAGTTTAATTGATCCTATCAATTATCCTTAAGCAAACAACAGATCATATCATCTCATTGTTCCCAATTCTATCATAATAGAATACAACATTTATCTTTGCTTTAAGCCAAAAGAAGGGTTTACAACATGGTTCTCATTAGGATGATTCCTCTAACTCTTAAGAAAAAGAAGAAGAAGAACCATTACAAACTATGCCCAAACACAAGACATCCAAAAACTAAAACAAATTCATAACATGAATTAACGGTTTCATTTAAAGGACAACTACCTTAAAATTCAACATTTAAGATATTCATCAGAACAAAATCCCATTTCAATCCAAGAAGGAATAGAGAATCAAACATCTACTTGTAAGTCTAAATCTACTTCCACATGCTAGAAGTTAACATTTAAAGATCTAAAACCAACATTCACAAATCAAAGTAGACTCATACAAGAGTTAATCTCTACTCGATTCCATCCAAGGAGGATCCATAAAAAGATAGAGTGCAAGAGACAAAACTTACTCATCTCAAACCAAACAAAGCAAAGCCTTGTCAAACAAACAGTCTGCCAAATAAGCTTACTTTTTTGTTCAACAAAACTGAATCATCTAATCTCTTCCTACATCATTTCAACAAATGATTTGAACAAGGAAGACCAAACAACTCATAAAGAAATCTCCATTTCATAAGAGAATCAAAACAGAAAATTTTAACCAATGAACTTATCCCAACAATAGAAAGAAAGGGATCTTAATTAGAAAATGTTCTAATCAATAATTCATTTTATTGTACTAACAAATGAATTTCCGCTTTTAATTCAAACATAGAAATTCATAAGCTAGTTCCCAGGAGAGAGAACAAAATCGACTCGTAGTAAGAAGAAAGCACACTGCCATTTTCCTTACAATTATTTACCTTCAATAAACATGAGTTTCAATTCCAATCTCAGAATGAAATATACATAACAGTCCTAAAAACAACATTCTGTTCCAAAGGAATCACATTCCTTTCTTTTACAAAGACACAAGGTTTATTTACTATATCCAACAAGAGATAGAAAAATAACCCGATCAGTAAGATAAACATGTTCAGAAGTATCAACGAACTCAAAGACTGAAATCCCATTGTCAGGTTTCAATATTGCATTACAAAAGAGTAATTAGTTCTTGATTCAATAAGTACTATAATACAAAAACAATATGAACAGAGACAAAGTAATCCCACCATAACAATTCAGAGCACTAAAGTAATAAACTCTTATTTTAAACGAAACCTAAAGCTTATTTTAAAAGATATGAAGACGTGGGTTTCCACAAAACAGAGGGGAAAATAATACCTTTAATAAAATGCCATTGCCATCTCAGAAAAGATGAAACAGTTCTCAGAAAAGAATTACCCAATCCATTCATCAAA
This sequence comes from Taxus wallichiana var. yunnanensis, assembly GCA_018340775.1. NCBI lineage: Eukaryota > Viridiplantae > Streptophyta > Pinopsida > Cupressales > Taxaceae > Taxus > Taxus wallichiana. Next base: position 333,918,161 of record CM031242.1, read on the forward strand.
TAAAGACATTTTCAGTTAAGATCTCAAAGAGTTTACCCAACAACTCAGCCAACTATTCTCCTAGTTTTCTTTGAGCAATAGTTCAACAAAAGAGTTATAAGTTTTTAAACTTTTAATACAAGTAAAACCCAACTCAAATTACTAGAACAGAGTTGAACACAAAGTCTCAACAAAAGTTCAGAACTACACAATTATTTAAATATGAGGGAAGTATAAAATACGAACTTCCAAAACCGTTCGAGCTACACAAGTCTCTAATCATAGGTTCATGGCAACACAAATTTCCCATTCTAGTTTATATTTTAAACAAGAATCCCTAATATCAACTCAAAACAAAACACGAGCTTCAAACAAGAGTTCAGAACTATACAAGTAACAAAATACGAGTGTGGTGTAAAACACGAACCTCCAATAACAGTTTAGAGAAACACAAGTAATAAAATATGTGTACATAGCCATATATGAACTTCGAACAACAGTCCAGAGCTACCCAGGATTCTAAACACCGGTTCAGAACAACAAGAAGCTCCAACACAAGTTCATTTCAAAACACGAAGCCCAAATAAAAGCTCAAACAAAACTCAAGGTTCCCATAAAGTTCAGAATTCACATATTGCAACGAAGGTTAGTTCCAACACAACAACCTCGAATACAAATTACAGAAATGGAAAGCAGAGCTACTAAAACAAGCTTTGCATGCATGTTTCATTATTAAACTAACACAAAGAAATTTTCCAAACCAACATTATTTTTCCATGGATTCATATCCAAGATAACAGAGATTATAAAACCCAGCAAACAAGTAACCAAATAAAACATGCAAGCCAAGAATATCAAAAGAGTAGACTCATTTTAATGAAACATTTAGAAGAAAGCAAGAGATCTTAGAGCCTATCATGCCTGATAGTGCTTCTACCAAATCAAAGGAGACCTCCAGCCAAGCTCACAACTTCTCCTCTTCTCCACGAAAGATCAAACAACCATATTCTTTTTCCACAATGCCTCTTATACATCCCATGAACTAAAAATATATCTAAGACTTCAAAAATAGCCATTAAGTGCAGTTCAATTTGCTGGTTCGAAAAACTAGAGAGCATGCAGAGCAAAAATCATGGAACATGCAAAGTGAAACAACCCCAGACAAACACTCGCTTGCATGCCTTCCAAGATGGTTTGTGCATGAAAACTAAAAAAATAAGTTTTATTAATTCCAATTTTCCCACCTATCCTTCCTTTCCATTTCCTTCCAAGTCGAGCAAATGCCAAATCAAAATTAACATGAAATTCCATTTTAGTGAAACTTCCACATAAGCCTCCGCCAAGTCAACTAGCCCCCTTATGCCAAACCGGCGATTCCTATGCATTCAAAACCTTATCAATAACATAAATGCCATAGGAACCGTCGACCTTAATGTATGCGACCACCTAATTCCCCTTTCATACAAATTTGTAACAAAATACCTCCTAGACCTTCACCGGATGCATCAGTTACCACCATAAAATCTCCATTAGGATCTGGTACTACAAGGATAGGTGCTGAAGTTAACTGTTCCTTCAAGGTTTTAAATGTAATTTCACATTTATCACTCCAAACAAACTTTTTATCTTTCTTCTGTAAGGAAGTTATTGGTGCAACTATCTTAGAAAAGTCTTTTACAAATTTCCTATAGTAGCCAACAAGTCCCATGAAGCTTCTAACTTCATGTACATTCTTTGGTGTAGGCCATTCCGTTATAGCTATAATTTTTGAAGGATCTACAACAATTCCATCTTTACTAATTACATGTCCTAGATAGTGCACTTCTATGTCATAAAAGGAACATTTGGACAACTTACCAAACAACCGTCTCTTTCTCAAAATTTCCAAAACTATTTTCAAATGCTCATGATGCTCCTCAATGCTTTTAGAATATATGAGAATGTCGTCCAAGAATACGAGCACAAATTTTTCCAAGTATTCTTGAAAGATATTATTCATTAAATTCATAAATGCCGCAAGTGCATTAGTTAATCCAAAAGGTAAAACCGTAAACTCATAATGTCCATACCTTGTTATGAAAGCTATTTTATGAATATCCTCATCCTTAATTCGCAGTTGATGATATCCAAATCGAAGATCTATCTTGGAATATACTTGATTCTCTACGCATCTCGATCAAATAAATAATCAATCCTAGGGAGTGGATATATATTCTTGATTGTTACCTTGTTTAACATTCTATAATCAATGCACAATCTAAGTGTTCCATCTTTCTTTTTCACAAAAATTACGGGTGCTCCCCAAGGTGAAACACTTGGTCTAATCAAACCCTTAGACAAAATTTCTTGCAATTGAGCCTTAAGCTCTACTAATTCTATAGTAGTCATTTGATAAGGTGCCTTAGAAATAGGTTTAGTACCTAGTTTGATTTCAATCATGAAGTCAAACTCCCTTTTGGGTGGTAGACTGACAATTCTTCAGAAATACATCACTAAAGTCTCGTAATAGTGGATATCGTTCCATAATATCGCTGCTTTCTTCTATTGATTCAGTAATTTTTACTACATATAAGGTACATCCTTTATTTTTGGCCTTTTAAAGTTGCATAGCTGATAGTTTTCTAACAGAAATCTCACGTTTCACACCCTGAATCTCTACTATTTTCTACAGGTCGTCTAAACAACTAATGTGTTTTTCAAAATATTCCACTTTAGCCTTATGTTATGCTAACCAATTAACACCTATGATTACATCATAAGACCCTAAAGGTGCAACATAAAGATCAACCTCTGTGGAAAAGTTAGGTAAATCAAGGACTGCTCCAAAAAGACACATACTAACCGTATGAACAACATTATTACCATACTGTACAGTCCATGTTTTATCCATGTTTCTAGCTTTTCTTTTTAATTTTGATGCTAATTTACTAGAAATAAAACATTCAGTAGCTCCAGTATAAAAAAGAATAGTTATTGGTAAACCAAATAACTTACCCGAGAACTTCTATGGGTGTGGCATGTTTCTCATCTTGCTTGTTAGCTACTGTAGCATGTATCTTGTGCTACTAATTACATTCATCCTTATTCAAAGGACATTGATTTGCATAATGATATTTGCCACAGTTATAACAGCCTCCTACAGGTCCCTTCCTAGGCTCAGGTTTATTTGCAGCCTTAGAGTTATCATTCTGACCCACATAGGACTGCTGTTTATTATTATTGTTCTCGGAAAAGTTGTTCCATGCATTACCAGTAAACTTGTTTGTTGCTGCTTTCCTATTTGTATCAGATGAAAACTTAATTTTCATTCCAAATTTCTTCCATGGTCCTTTCTTGGGTGCAAGAGAGGATGAAGAGGAGTTGGGATTCTTCTTCTTTACTTCCTCCTTGTGAGAAGAAATTACCTTTAATTTCTGTTCCTGCCTTATGGATTTTTCAACAACCCCTTCCATCATGGTTGGGATGTGAACATCCACCTCTCCTCCTATAATGGGATTTAATCCCATGATGAATTTCTATATCTTGAACTTCTCATCAGTTTGGTATTGAGGCACATACTTAAGGAGTTTTGTAAATCACTCCCAATACTTAGTTACAGTTATCTTTCCTTGAGCTAAGTTCTAAAATTAAGTCATTTTCTGATCATAGTAAAGTGTGGCAGCCAACATTGCCTAAAATAACTCTTAAATTGGTCCCATGTGATATTAGATTCATCAATGTTCAACTCAGCCTTGTGGTTGTCCCATCATGAAGATGCTTCGTGTGAAAGTTGATATGCTCCCCATATCACCTTTGTTTCTTCTGAGAAATTTCTTATTACAAAGTATTTCTCCATTTCACTGAGCTAGTTCTCAGCCCCATCTCCTAATGTGGTGCCATCAAACTTGGGTGGAATTATCCTTTTTATGTCATTAGTGAGTTCTGCTACTAGCCTAGCCTTTTTGTTCTCAGGATGAACATGTATGTTAACATTGTTATTATCAACACCCACATTAGCGTTGTCCCCTAGAGGTGGTTGATTATTATTATCAGCTTCTTCTCCCTCCTCATTACCCATTACTTGTTGTTCCAACATAGCCAAACGATCTCTTGTGTCTAACAACAAACAAGGATCTCATCGAGTTTCGGGTAGTTAGCACTCCTTCCTCAGGTGGAGGGTTATTTGCAACGTTTCCTCTTGTTCTCACCATTTTTTGTTACAAGAAAATTTAAGTTTCATCAGATTGTGGACATAATAGGTCCAAGAGTCAGTAACCTTCACTACGATACTAAGATGTAACATTCCCATTTTAAGACTTTAGAATCAAGAGATTTTTTTAAAATGATAATGTTCACTGTTCTAAATAAAGCAATATTTAGAACAAACATTCCATGCCAATCAAATTCAATGGATAAACATATGCAACTGTAATGACTCGGTGATTCACCAATCTATTCATTCCATAACTTGGTAAGCTACCGATCTATTTATGTTATCTTATGTATTGAATACATATTGTATACTTTGTCATCCTACCCTACACCGGGTACTAAGTGATCTGTTTAAAGAACATATCTGAATATCTCATTACCAATATTCATCTGATATCACATTGTTTTAAACTTGGTGACATAGGACAACGAAACCAACAATTTTGATACTTTGGCCAAATATTTATAACATACTATGTATGTCACTATTCCTAGATGACATACTCATCATTTTGGAATACGTCCTTCACCTCACTCTTCTATTATCATGATTGGTCTTTACTGACTACCGTTAGTCCACTTGTTCCAGGTTTTACCCTAGCCCTAGATAGAAACATAACCTATTATAGGAAGACACTCACAAAGGCTTAGGGTAGATGGGAATACTCGTTTGACCTAAGTCATCCGAATGTGCAAATATACCCTGAGCCTTTGGAAGCTAATTCCTATCCTAAATATGCTCCTATCTAGACCTAGAGAGAAACTAGGTTCAAGTCCGAGTTCCAGATGTGTGTAGATCTAGATGATCAATGTAGAAGGGTGATGCCACATGTCAACTACAATGCTATATTCTCGAGAAGACCTAAGCCTTCTCGAAAGTACAACCATGTAGTTGGTGTGTGCTACATCCTACAAAACTACCCGATCGAGAGATGTACATACCCCCAAGGAGTTTGTTAATACATTGTTAGTTTGGATTAAAACCTGATTACAACAACCCTGCCAAACCCTAATCCAACGCTTAATAAGTTATTTCCTAAATTTGCCTCAATTATCCCATTAAGAACTTCATTATTTTCATGGTTGCTTTTAATATTTGATCACATAGTTAAACTGTCAATTAACCATAACTATACAACGTTATAATATGTCTTATTTAAAAAGTACAATAACTTTTTGGAAAGATTCAACATCTGAATATATATCCAATTTAAAGTAGACTTCATACAATTTGAAGTCTAATAAATTGTAGTCATATTTCCAAACCTTTTTGGTTTATGAGCAATTAAGAAAGAGAAAGAGTCTTTCTCTACATGTTAAGTGTTAGGGTTTATCCTACCCAATGTCCACATTTCTTAATGTATGTTCATCACACGTTACATTACTATGTTATATAGTTTAGATAACGAATATCATATTCTGCAACTTAACAAGTTGCATCACAAGTAGGGAGATTGAACTAAATCCCTCTATCCAACTTATTAAAAGATAACCAATTAACATATAAATAATATGAAGAATATCAACAAGATAGAATCCATCTCTTCCATACAAGTACAAAATAATTTACACAACCAATACAGGTAAACTCTCAACTTTCAATTTATCTTTATAACTTATATATTTACAAGAATTATGCATTTAGGTATCTGCATAACAACCGTCTTCATTATAAAAGAATACTACTTTTCTTTTTCAATACAATCTCAAGAACGAATCAAAATTCTTCACAAGGAATCAAATTTAATTCAGCCAATGCATCATATAAGTTTTGCCTTCTTTTATCACTTACGAAGTCCATCTACAAAAATTGCTAGCACGGGTCAGTTCAATGAACTGAGCATGATAAGCACTAAGCCTTAAAACGAGGTGCATTCCAATAATTGTTCCATTAAAACAAATCTACTTTAATGAGACAATTATGACATCATAAATATCAATATAACTAATAGCAAACGGAAAATAAGTACATTTAACCAATTTAATTCACTTCCAAGAGAAGAACGAAATATAATCCACTATACCATCCTTACAAAATTAAAGTTTAATTGATCCTATCCATTATCCTTAAGCAAATAACAGATCATATCATCTCATTGTTCCCAATTCTATCATAATAGAATACAACATTTATCTTTGCTTTAAGCCAAAAGAAGGGTTTACAACATGGTTCTCATTAGGATGATTCCTCTATCTCTTAAGCAAAAGAAGAAGAAGAACCATTACGAACTATGACCAAACACAAGACATCCAAAAATTGAAATAGATTCATAACATGAATTAACGGTTTCATTTAAAGGACAACTACCTTAAAATTCAACATTTAAGATATTCATCAGATTAGAATCCCATTTCAATCCAAGAAGGAATAGAGAATCAAACAGTCTACCTATAAATCTAAATCTCTTGGCACATGTTAGAAGTTAACATTTAAAGATCTAAAACCAACGTTCACAAATCAAAGTAGACTCATATAGGAGTTAATCTCTACTCGATTCCATCCAAGGAGGATCCATAAAAAGATAGAGTGCAAGAGACAAAACTTACTCATCTCAAACCAAATAAAGAAAAGCCTTGCCAAATAAACACCTACCAAACAAGCTTACATTTTTTTGTTCAACAAAACTCAATCATCTAATCTCCTCCTACATCATTTCAAGAAATGATTTGAACAAGGAAGACCAAACAATTCATAAAGAAATTTCCATTTCATAAGAGAATCAAAACAGAAAATTTTAACCAAAGAACTTATCCCAACAATAGAAAGAAAGGGATCTTAATTAGAAAATGTTCCAATCAATAATTCATTTTATTGTACTAACAAATGAATTTCCACTTTTAATTCAAACATAAAAATTCATAAGCTAGTTCCTAAGAGAGAGAAAAAAATCGACATACAGTAAGAAGAAAGCACACTTGCATTTTCCTTACAATTATTTACCTTGAATAAACACGAGTTTCAATTCCAATCTTAGAATGAAATACACATAACAGTCCTAAAAACAACATTATGTTCCAAAGGATTCACATTCCTTTCTTTTACAAAGACACAAGGTTTATTTACTATATCCAACAAGAGATAGGAAAACAAACCGATAAGTAATCTAAACATGTTTATAAGTATCAACGAACTCAAAGAATGAAATCCCATTGTCAGGTTTCAATATTGCATTACAAAAGAGTAATTAGTTCTTGATTCAATAAGTACTATAATACAAAAACAATCTAAATAGAGACAAAGTAATCCCACCATAACAATTCGAGCACTAAAGTAATAAAATATTATTTTAAATGAAACCGAGAGCTTAATTTAAAAGATATGAAGACACAGTTTCCAAAAATAGAGGGAAAAGAATACCCGATAAAACACCATTGACATCTCGAGAAAAGAATTACCCAATCCATTCATCAAACAAAGATGTTTTCAGTTAAGATCTCAAAGAGTTTACCCAACAACTCAGCCAACTATTCTCCTAGTTTTCTTTGAACAATAGTTCAACAAAATAGTTATAAGTTTTTAAACTTTTAATACAAGTAAAACCCAACTCAAAATACTAGAACAGAGTCAAACATGAAGTCTCAACAAAATTTCAGAACTACACAAGTATTTAAATATGAGGGAAGTATAAAATACGAACTTCCAATAACAGTTCAGAGCTACACAAGTCTCTAATCATAGGTTTAGGGAAACACAAAGTTCCCATTCCAGTTTATATTTTAAACAAGAAGCCCTAATACTAACTCAAAAGAAACATGAGCTTCAAACAAGAGTTCAGAACTATACAAGTAACAAAATATGAGTGCGGTGTAAAACACGAACCTCCAATAACAGATTCGAGAGAAACATGAGTAATAAAATACGTGTACATAGCCATATATGAACTTCAAATAATAGTCAAGAGCTACCTCGGATTCTAAACACTTGTTCTGAACAACAAGAAGCTCCAACACAAGTTCATATCAAAACACAAAGCTCAAATACAAGCTCAAATGAAACTCAAGGTTCCCATAAAGTTTAGAATTCACATATTACAATGAAGGTCAGTTCCAACACAACAACCTCAAATAAAAATTCAAGAAATAGAAAATAGAGCTACTAAAACAAGCTTCACATACATGTTTCATTATTAAACTAACACAAATAAACTTTCCAAACCAATATTATTTTTTCCATGGATTCATATCCAAGATACCAATAAACAAGTAACCGATAAAACAAGTAAGCCAAGAATCTCAAAAGAGAAGACTCATTTCAATGAAACATTTAGAAGAAAGCAAGTGTTTTTAAAGATTAGAGTGTATCATGCACGATAGTGCTTTTGCCAAATCGAACGAGACCTCCACCCGAGCTCACAACTTCTCCTCTTCTCCGCGAAAGATCAAACAACCATATTCTTTTCCACAATGCCTCTTATACATTGCACAAACTAAAAATAGGTCTAAGACTTCAAAAATAACCATTAAGTGCAGTTCAATTTTTGGTTTGAAAAACTAGAGAGCATGCATAAGCGAAAAAATTGTGGAACATGCAAAGTGAAACAACCCCAGAAAAACCCGCTTGCATGCCTTCCAAGATGGTTTGTGCACAAAAACTGAAAATAATAAGTTTCATTAATTCCAATTTTCCCACCTATCCTTCCTTGCCACCACCTTCCAAGTCTGGCGAATGCCAAATCAAAATTAACATGAAATTCCATTTTAGTGACACTTCCACATAAGCCTCCGCCAAGTCAACTAGCCCTTGCCAAAACTGGCAGTACCTTATGCATTCAAAACCTTATCAATAACATAAATGCCATAGGAACCGTCACCCTTAATGCATGCGACCACCTAATTCCCCTTTCATGCCCATTAGTTTAGGATAGATCAAATTGCTTAGGTTAAACCTTAGGTAGTTTATAATATATACCTTAGGGTATAACCCTAACAACAAATTTCCACCATAGGTCTTAACACATAGCGTTAGGTAGTTTCCAAAAAGGTTAGATTAATTCACAACATAATAGTTTTAGGCATTAGGTTAGATCATCATAAAACCTTATAGTATTAAGTTCTAGGTTAATTTTAATAACCTAGTAACCTTTCCATATCCTTTAGCACAGAGTTTAGGTTAGGATGCCAATCAGCCAACAAAGTAGAATAGGAAGCTTTAGGTTAGAATAAGAATTCTATTAAGTGACATAGCTTAGGTAGCTAGGATTCTATAGGATAGTCCTTTTTAGGATCCTGAATCCTTCCTATGCCATGAACAAGTTGTATTTTCGTGTTCGTCAGCAATGTCCTGCCATGATTGATCTCTAAGGACCCAAACACAACATACAACTGAATGGAAATACGTTCACATAAAAATAAAAGAACTTGTAACAAAAAAGTTCAATCAATATGTCTCTTAATTCATGGAATGTCAATTTACCATTCGTTCCATAGAGCAGATTTAAAACATTCCTTGGATCACTGAAATTGATCCAAGGATTAGTCAGATTAATAGATAAGTTTACAACTCTTAAACCAGATTGCAATTCATCTAAAAGAAGTGAAAAAATGGATTCAAGGAAGCCATTCCATTTCAGTCTAATGATATTAAGAGCAGAAAATATTTATCCATATCAAGCATGATCTCCATCAATCAAAAGGACACATCTTTAAAAGAAAATCACTTGTCAACACTTGAAATGCAAAGGTGGAATATAAAAATTGTCAAGGGTGTTACACATATATTGATGAGGGATAGAATTTCCCTATCAAATCTAGGCCCCGCCCCACGTGGAAAAGGGCCATGGGGTTGTGATTGGTTGCGAGCTTTGTGCTAACATGTGAATCTTGTGGGAGAAATCTTCGTATTTATGACACTTTCACACAAATTCTACTGCATCATGTTCCAAAGTGGGCCAGAAATAGCCCATTCGATGTATTTTGCGAGCAGTGGCATGGCCACCGAAGTGGCCTCCACATATCCCACTATGGGATTCGTAAATAATCTTTTTGGATTCTTCTGTGTCAACACATCTTTAAAGCATTCCGTCAAAGGATTTACGATAGAGAACCTGTTCTAAAATAACATATTTAGCAGTGATAATGCGTAACCACCTTCTTTGTTGTGATGTGGCACTTTCTGGGTACGTGTGGTCCATGATGAAATTGACAATGTCAGTGTACCAAGGACATATAGAGATGGGGGCATGGTTTCAACAAAATAGATGCACTCATCGGGAAAGTCTAGATCTACCAGATCACCTCCATCTAATGGATTGTCAGCTAACTAGTCTATAATGATTTGTCCCTTAACGGACTTTTGGTTTACAAATGTTAGTTCAAACTCACCCATTAAGGTTATGAAATGTCCAACCTTTTTAGATAAAGACCCTTACATGAGGAATGTCCGTAAGTGATCTGTCTTTACAATGACCCTTGTTTCTTGATTCAACATGTAATGTCTTAAACGTTTTGTTGCAAAGACTATGGCAAGGCATTCTCTTTCTACTTGTGTGTAACATGTTTCATAATCGAGCAATGTCTCGGCTAATGAAATAGACGCACATTCCCATTTATCATTATCTTCCTGAGCCAACATGTAGGCTAGTGAGACATCAGTAGCACGTGAATATAGGATCAAAGGATGATCTGGTCTAGGAGGCATTAGCGTGGGAGGAGACAACAAGAAGCATTTAACTACTTTGAAGGCCTCGTTACATTCTTCCATCCAATCAATGCTATAATCCTTCTTTAATAAATTGTTGATTAGATGAATAGAAAAACTTAAGTCTGGGATGAACCTTCAAATTACACTGAGTTTCCCAAGAAATGATCTTCGATACGAGAATCATCTAATGGTGGAATCATTTCAAGAACAACCCAAATTTTGGCTAGATCAACATCGATCCTTGTGACGGTATAATGTAACCCGAAGCTTGCCTCCCTGTCACACAACAAATACACATTTCTTTGGATTCAATGTGACGCCATATTCGATCAATCCCGAGAGAATGATACGAAGTATTTACGGGTGATCACGCGTGATTTTTGGCCTTGGCCAACAAGTCATCTACGTAGGATTCCATAATCTTATGAATAAGGTCATGGAATATGTATGTCATTTCCCGTTGGTATGTAGTGCCAGCATTCTTAAGACCGAATGGCATGACAACGTAACAATAAGTTCCCCAAGGAGTTATAAACATGGTCTTGGCTTGATCCTCTTCATATATTTTGATTTGATTATATCTCGAGAACCCATCCATGAGAGACAAAAGCTCAAAACCAGTTGTTGCGTCAACAATGACGTCAATGGATGGTAATGAGAATTCATCTTTGGGATAAGCTTTATTAATTTCCTGAAAGTTTATGCAAATGCATATCTTCCCATTCTTTTTGAGAACAAGGATGATATTAGATACCCATTGTGAATAGTCGACTGGTTTGATGAATCCCACCTGGAGAAGTTTCATTACTTCTTCTTTCACCATAAGAGCCACTTTTGGTTTCATTGGTCTCGACTTTTGCTTAGTTGGATTTACATCTGGTTTGGTGACAATATTGTGTACTGCGATATGTGGTGTAATTCCTATCATTTCTTTGTAATTAAATGTGAAATCCTTTTGATGTTCCTTGAGGATCTGGGTATGTATTTCTATCTCCTCTGGAGTTAATGAGGATCCCAACTTCAAAATATTCGGTTCTTCCTCTATTCCAATATTTATGTAAGTCATTCCTTCAATTAAGGAAGCATTGCCTTCTTCAAATTCAAGCAGGTCTAGAGGTAGTTCCAAACCTTCTCCATTCTCTACCTCGTAGATTTCGAGATTCTTTTGCGGGGGAGATTCTATCATGGGATTTCCAAAATAGGAAGAGGAAGATGGGATTAGGGAGAAATATACTATTTGATGAGTGAGATGTAATTCCACATAGGCATTCAAATATCCAAGAGTGACCCTATCACTGTCAAAGCGATCTAGGATGGTAGACTCATTTTATGCTTCTATATGTGTCAAGATCGGGGTTGTTGGTATTTTATGCACCAATGGTTCAGTACGAATTGATACCATGAAACTTGTATTTTCCAACTCATTGTTTGGAGTGAAATGAGAAGCTCAGGTTGCTATTGAATCAACAAGAAGGTTTTGTTCTCGTGGGATTGCTTCGATTGATATGAAGTCAAATTCCTTGGTTTATAACATCCCGAACTATTGTTACTTTCTCCTGAGCATTCAAGTGTTGATATATGATTTCTTCCGTATAAGGACATGTTCCTTTGGTTTTTGGAAAGTCATGCTTGATATGGATTGTATCCTCTCTACTCTTGAAGATCTTTGATTGAACCAGAATATGATTGGATGCTTTCATTTCTTTCATTCTTGCACTTGAGTTCAACCTGATTTCTAGATGAATTGTGGATTTATCCACCTTTATGACTCAGCCTTGGATCAGTTGCATTGATCCAAGGAATGTTTTAAGTTTATTTAGGATGAACAAATTATATTGACCTTATGAAAGTTACAAGGTCTGATTGAGTTTTGAATGATCAATCCGGAGTTTAACTCAGGCTGATCATGATAAATGGAATTTGGTTCCAGATATCGTAACATCAGGAAAGGCCTGGACCTTAAGCCAGGTAAGATGTTTATGTTTTATACCGAAAGCTTAATTTATTGATGCCAAATAGAATCCTTTACAAGAATGTTTTAACCAGTATGGACTCTAACACTGATTGGTCCTATATTGGGGACCTAGACTAGATTCGTTAACGTTAATAGTCTTAACCTAAACTATAACCTATTGGTTAAAATAGTTGCTAATCTAACCTAGCCCTAAACTATGAGCTTAATACTCCTAAGGGTTAACTACACCTAGCACTATGGAAGTGAGACTAATGTCATATCCTATGATCTAACCTAAGTCACTAACCTATCTTAACTAATGCTAAGAAGGGAGGGGACCTAAGAAGGGTCGCGAGTCATGGGCGGTGGTTTCCATGGAATTTAAGAGGTGGATAAGGTTGAAGGACTTGGAATGCTGTCAGGTTTGGCGGAGGATAAAAACTACTAATATAACCTGACGTGGCAGTATCACCAAGGATGGGAATGTTTGTTTGTTTTCTTGTGGCGATCACCAACTTTGGTGGTCGGTGGTAATGGAAAATAGGTGGGAGGATGGAAGTAAATGTAATTAATGAACTTTGGTTCTCGAGCGTGGATTGCTTGGGAAGGCATGCAAGTGGAATATTGTTTGGTTGTTTTGTTTTCCATGCATTCCATTTTTCACTCTGCTTGAGCACTGGTTCTTCGAACCAGCCGTCTACTCTGTGTTGCATGGAAACTTTGAGAGTTTCTAGCTTCCTTCTCTATCGAGGGAAGTATATAAGGCATGGAGGTAACAATTTATTGTTGTTTAATCTTTAGTGGAAGAAGAAGAGAAGGTATGAGCACATACAGAGGTCTTCTTCGAATTTTTAAGTGACACTATCAGGCATGATAGGCCCTAACTTTTAAAAATCTTGCTTTCTTTCAAATGCTTTCATTAGAACAACTCTGTTCAGATGATCTTGTACAGTTGGCTTGGCTGGTAGCAATGTATTGGTTTTCTTCTTTTCTTGTTGATTTAGGAATCCCTGATTTTTACGTAGACCCGGAAGAAATCTACTTCATTTATCTTCTCGCCTTACTGTGAATACTATATGGGTACCGACTACTGTAGACGTGTTTTATATCTCTTTTTCTGACTGAGGTATTGAGTTTCCAAACTGTACCATGATAAACATCGTGCTTGATGATTTCGTGTCTGAAAAATACCACGGAATGAACTGTTGTGTCAAATTTGGTTGATTTATTTGATGGTTGCTTAGTGGTATGAGGTCTACTATTACTTGACAGCTTCAGGTGAATACAAAGTTGGATTGTAGTGAAACTGTTAATTCCTTCTATAAAGCGTGACTGGTTCAGTCATATGAGTAGGAAATATGTCGAATACTAAGCCTGTGCCTTAGTTATTAAAAAAAAGGTCTGAAGTTAAAGCTCGACTGGTTAGTCGCATGAGTAAGAAGTATGTTTGAATACTAAGCCTGTACCTTTGTTTGAAAAGGGTCTGAATGTTTCTATGATTATAGGTTCTGTAAGTAATGAAATATTTTGTGTAACTATTGTTTTCTTTATGATTTTACTTGGATAATGGGAACACAGTTGTGACCGAGAGAAAACTTGCTTTGATGAACTCTGACCCCTAACAATTTGTGGGTGATCCTAGATCTGCATGAATGGAAATTAGGTTTTATATTTGGAAGGGAATGGACTGTGTTTGATGTTAACTGAAGTGACCTTGAAATCTATCATTAGAATTCATCTATTAACACTAGAGGTGATATTTGATTTGGTATCTTTGAACGTAATAACAAACTATCCAGTGTAATGGCTGGAAATAATTAGTTTAATCTATTGATAAGTAACGATAACAGTTACCCTAACTCTTATTCAAAAATGATTCGAGTCCTGGGTGAAGGGTAGACTGTTTTATTTGGATCAGGATTGTGGACTGATATTTGAACGTATATGTATTTCGTTTATATCAATCTGTGGCTTTTGTTTAATGTGCAATTGCAAGACCCTAGGGATCTAAGGGCAACCTTTTAAACAGTTCTACCAGATTGGAGCTAATGGTAAACTTGGGTGTTGATTTTCTTGCTTTCTCTTCTTCCCTAATTGAATTCAAGATTGATTGTATATGCATTACTCCTGGAAAGTTGGTACAGTCCTGAACTTGTTTGGAATGGAGATCTGAATTCCTCTGTTTCTTTCTCTTAGTTGTAAAGTATATGTTGATATAGGAATTTTGGAATATGAAAGTATTCTCTCCCTTTCTGGAAATTATGAATGCTTCCTTCTTTTGAATTTCTATATGAATTCTTCAGCATGGGCACGGGATGAATAGACTATTAAAGTTACGTGGAGAGAGTGGTAAGCGCTGTATCTTGACAGAAGTCTCCTTTCCTTATCTTTAGCTATATTATTACTCTGTTTGAGTAATTCAGTTATCTACTTGTATAAAAGTAGTATTGTAGTAATAGTTGGTATACTTATCAATGTTTATGAAATTATACATAAAGTATAAAGGAAAATCCATCAGTTGAACTTGCTTGAGGCTATAATATGTCTTTGTTTGAATTGTTTAAATGTAAATCTGTTGGTTACATGTGTTGGTAAGATTTCATTTCTTTAATGGAGTAATTATATTAGGATTGATACTGCCCTTGTTTTCGGATGGCTAGGTATTTAAGATTCATTTTGTTTCTTCTTATTCTCTTGTGTAAGATGAATCATCCGAAAGGATTTAAGTTGAAATGGCAGCTATAATATGAGTTATGTTTTAGAGTCATATTAGAATGGTAGAAAGATAAATAGCGTGATTCATGTTTATGGATTTGATGAAATGATTTCATTTAAACAAGTTGTTTAATGGAAACAATTGGTGGAATGCAATTGTTTTAAGAATTAGTGCTTATCATGCTCAGTTCAACGAATCCACCGTCTAGCAATTTTGCAGATGGTCATCGTAAGTGGTAAAGGCACACAGATCTGATATGATGCACAGATTGTTTAATCTGATTTTTATGATGAATTCCAATATGATCTCTCTAATTGTATTATAGGAAGAAAGTTATTCTTTTGCTAATGATTATTGTATCAAAATATGCCGAAGTGCATAAGTTGTAATTGTATGGCTTGGAAATAAATGAAATGGGGAAATTGTTACTTACGTGGCTGCATTTTTATTTGTTGAAATGACCTTCTCATGTCTGAATGAAGGAGAGTGCATTTTTATTATTATATGCCATGGGATCTAGATGGATTCCCTAAGTAAGCCTTGTAAAAATTATGTGACTGAATACTTCATGTTTGGCTAGTAATTCTTTTATTTTATGAATATGGCTAATTTGGAAATTAGTTCACTGCTTTTAGGGAAGTTGGGGTTGAACTATGCCCTAATAAGTAGCTATAACTGGATGAGTATTCTACTACTCCCTAATAATGTTCTAAGTCAACGCAATGCAATGGATGGATTAAAATCACCATGTCTTATTAGCATTAAGTCTGATATATTCAGTCTTCAGGGTTGATATGAACCCTTACGGGTTTACTTAGCTTCCTTATGAGAGAACTTAGGATTATTGCCCTATTATGAGGAAATAAGATTATTAGGAACCGGTGGACACCTTGACGAGGTCACAAATCTTATTAAACTTCTCTCTGTGAAATTGAACTTAATTACATAAGGCAACTCAAAGGTGTGGAACCCAGGGTTGGGAAAGACTACCCAGTTAGGAGGGCCTTTAATTCAAATTCAACTCAACTTAAGTAACTTCTTGAAGTTATGTAAATATTTCCAAGGTAGTATTGTAGGATGTTGACACATGTCAACTGCAAGGTTATACCTTTGAGAAGATTAGGATCTTCTCAAGGATATAATAATGCAGGTGACATATGTCAACGCCTTTTTGCATTGATCGTTAAGATTTACACCTGAAACTCGAACAAGATTTTCCTTTGGGATTGGTTAGGACCATAGACATGTTATGAGGTAGCCATTTGAAACTCGGGGTACCTTGACACACGGGGTAACAGTGGGTGACCCAGTATGTCAGCTTACCCCTAGTCTTCAAGAGCATCCTTATAACATGTGTATGATATTAACCCATTCCTAAGTGAAAACTTGGGATAGGGGAGATTGACAGGAGTCAGTATAAGACATTCTATATAACATCGGAGTGGGGTGAAGGATGTATTCCAGATTGATGAGTATGCCATCAAGGAATATGAGACATGAACAATATGTTTCAAATCTTTGGCCAAAGTATCACAAGCTACTGATTGCATTGTCCTATGTCACCTAGTCTAAGGGACGTGATGCCGATGAATGATGATAGCAATTATTCAGATAGGTTCCTTGGACGAGCTTTCGAAATCTGGATTAGGGAAGAGAACCACAAGAGTGAAGTGTTCTGATGATAACACCAACTCTATGATACACATGAATAGATCGGTAGTTCACCGAGTCACGAAATGAATAGATCGGTGGTACACCGAGTCATTACAGCTGCATATGGTTATCTGATTATAAGAATGATTGTTATGATCTGTGTGTTCTAAATTATGTATTTAGAACTAGAAAACACTAATCAAAAAAAAATAAAATTTCTTGTTCTAATGTACTAAAATGTGGATGTTACATCTTGGTATCAGAGCTAAAGGTTGCAGCTCTTGGACCTATTGTGTCCATAATCTGATAAAAAACTAAATTTTCTTGTAACATAAAATGGTTATAACAAGGGGGAACGTTGCAAATAATGCTCCACCAGAGGAAGGGGCGGCAATAACCCAAAAAATTGATGAGATCCTTGCTGCCCTATTGGACACAAGAGATCATTTGGCTGTACTTGAATAACAAGTAATGGGAAATGAGGAGGATGATGAAGCTGGTAACAAAAATCAACTACCTCCTGAGGACAACCCCGATATGGGTGTTGGTAATAACACTGGAAATGTACCTGTCCAACAAAAAAAAAAGCCAGGTTGGCTGCGGAACTCACTAGTGATATAAAAAGGATAAGTCCACCTAAATTTGATGGCACTACATTAGGAGATGGAGCCGAGAAGCTGCTCGACAAAATAGAGAAGTACTTTGGTATAAGAAACTTCTCGGAGAAACCAAAGCTATTTGAGGAGCCTATCAGCTTTCCCATGAAGCATCTACATGGTGGGACAACCGTAAAGCTGAGCTAAATATTGTTGAGACCAACATCACTTGGGATCAATTTAAAGGCTATTTTAGGCAACGTTGGCTGCCACAACTTTTCTATGATCAGAAAATGACAAAATTCTAGAACTTAGTTCAAGGAAAGCTAGTTGAATCGAATATTGGGAGCGGTTTACAAAACTCCTCGTGTACATACCACGGTATCAAACTAACGAGAAGTTCGAATACAAAAATTCATCATGGAACTAAATCTCGTGATAGGAGGAGAGAGTCGATGTTCACACCCACCACTATGGAAGGGGTTGTTGAAAAGCCATAAGGCAAGAACAAAAATTAAAGGCTATTTCTACTCATAAAGAGGAAGTGTAGAAGAAGATTGCAAACCCTTCTTCAAATTCTCTTGCACCCAAGAAGGGGCCATGGAAAAAGTTTGGAAACAGTAACTTTCTAGTGGATAATAATAAGAAAACGACAAATGAATAATCCTGCTTTGAAATGTAAGGGATAATTTTTCCAAGAATTATAACAATGGGCAAAAGCCCTATGGAGGACAACGTGATAAGTTTAAGGTGGAAGTGATTTTGAGCCTAAAAGGGACATGTAGGAGGCTAATATAATTGTGGCAAAGATCACTACAGATCGGTGCCTTTTGAAGAAGGATGATCGTAATCGCGCATAAGATACATCTTTGCAAAGAGCGCAGACAAAGCAAACTAAAAGCAAGTGACACCTATAGAGGTTTCGGGTAAGTTATTTGGCATACTGTCACTATTCTTTTTGATACGAGAGCTCTTGAATGTTTTATTTCTAGTAAACTCGATTCTAAACTTAAAAGAAAATCTGGAAAAATGGATAAATCTTGGGTATGCATAATAATGGTAATAACTCTGTTCATACGGTGAGTATGTGTATTTTGGGGCAGTCCTTGACTTACCTAACTTTTCCATGGAAGTTGACATCTATGTTGCACCTTTGGGATCCTATGACGTTGTCATCAACATCAATTGGTTAGCTGACCATAAAGCAAAAGTAGATTGCTTTGAAAAGAATATAAGATGTTTAGATGATCGGATGAAAACAACAGTGATTCAAGGTGTAAAATGGGAAATTTCAGTTAGGAAACTGTCAGCTATGCAACTTAAAAAGGCTAAGAACAAAGGATGTACCTTATATGCAGTAAAGATATCTGAATTTGTAGAAGAAGACGGTGATTCCATGAAACGATACCCACTTTGTTGAAAAGTTTCAAGGATGTATTTCTGGAGGAATTACCAGGTTTACCACCCAAAAGGGAATTTGACTTCACCATTGAAATCAAACCAGGGATGGAACCTATTTCTAAAGCACCTTATTGGATGACTACTATAGAGTTAGTCGAGCTTAAGGCACAATTGCAAGAACTTTTGTCTAAGGGTTTGATTAGACCAAGTGTTTCACCTTGGGGAGCGCCAGTAATATTTGTGAAGAAGAAAGATGGAACACTTAGACTCGTATTGATTATCGGATGCTAAACAAAGAAACAATCAAGAATAGATACCCACTTCCAAGAATTGACAATCTATTTGATCGATGCATGGAGCAGTGGTTTATTCCAAGATAGATCTTTGATCCGGTATCACGAATTAAGAATTAAAGAAGAAGATATTCATAAAACAACTTTTGAACCATTTCGGACATTATGAATTCACGGTTCTACCTTTGGATTAACTAATGCACCCATGAACTTTATGAACTTAATGAATAATATCTTTCAATAATATTTGGACAAGTTTGTGCTTGTATTCTTAGATGATATTCTCATATATTTTAAAAGCGTTGATGAACATAATGAGCATTTGAAGGTGTTTTGGAAATTTTGAGAAAAAAAAGTTATACGGTAAGTTATCCAAATGTTCTTTCTTTGATCTTGAAGTTCACTACTTGGGTCATGTCATTAGTAAAGAAGGAATTAAAGTAGACCCTTCAAAAATAGTGGCAATAACCGAGTGGCCTACACCAAAGAATGTACATGAAGTAAGAAGCTTCATGGGCCTTGCTGGTTATTATAGAAAATTTGTTAAGGATTTTTCTAAAGTGGCTGCACCGATAACTTCATTACAGAAGAAGGATAAGAAATTTATTTGGAATGATAAGTGTGAAACTGCTTTTAAAAGTTTGAAAAGCCAGTTGACTTCAGCACCTATATTAGCTATACCGGACCCTAATGGGGACTTTACCGTTGTAACGGATGCTTCTGGGGAAGGCCTTGGAGGTGTTTTGTTACAAAATGATCATGTCATATCATATGAAAGTAGAAAACTTAAGTTACATGAGCTGAATTATGCCCCTCATGATTTAGAGCTTGTTGCAATTGTTCATACGCTTCAAGTTTGGAGACACTATTTACTTGGGAAACCTTTTGAGTTGAAAACTAATCATTTAGGGCTGAAATATATTTTCACTCAGCCTAATCTAAATGCAAGACAACGAAGGTGGTTAGAGTTTTTGTCTCAATATGATTTTGATATTAGTTACATCAAAGGAAAAGAGAATAGAGTAGCAGATGCTCTAAGTCGTAGGAAGCACATTTCTGCTCTTATAACATTAAGAACTCAATTTAAAGATGAGGTGAAAAGTGCCTCAGAATCGATATATACTTATATCGTTACTCATGCCTATGGATCATGTGCTTATTGTTTATCTTCACTTGAAGGTAAACCCAAACCTGAGCCCCTCAATGCCTTACATATTTGACCATTCTATTATTGAATCAAGTCCTATATCACCTTCTATCTATTAAACGCTCATCCCTTGAGAAAATTCACCTTCCACTTACCTATTTTAAGGATCAATGACTAAACAAGAATCATGTGATTACCCGTCACCTTTCATCCTTATCTTCAATATGAGTACCACATATCTACTCATGGCATGATTCTCATGGATAATTTTTTTCCTTTTTAGGATGGAATCCCATGGTCATTCATCACTTAAAATTCTCTTTCATAGCTAACCTCTATGTGCTATGGTTTTGTCTTTATAAAAGAATCCTATACTCCTTTATAGTCTTGTCCATGACCTAAAAGTCCAAAAAAATAAAAAATTCAAAAGTAATATATGAGATTTTCAAAATACAACTCCTTGAGTCAAAATTATTTTAAATAAATGACTCCCTAAAAAGGACATCTATCTTTCCATCTTGCTACTATAAATAGACTGCTCCCTTGAAGGACAACTATAAAAAGCTAGCCCTATTGTACATAGTCTATAAAAAAAGAAGACTATTTCTACAAAAATTAAAATTAAAATATTCTGAAGCTTCCCTCATCGATCAACTTCATGAATAACTCAAGGAGATATTCTATTCTTCCCACATTAATCAATCTATAAAACAAAATAAAAAATAAAAAGATAACTTTTTCATCATGGACTTGCCTATTTTGGTCTTGGGTATCTTACAGAAGAGGCATGTTGTCTCACACCAAGGTTATGCTAAAAAAACCCATTTCACCTCATCATCTTTCCTTTCTAATATTCTACCTACTCAAGGGACGTGCCACAAATGTGACATTTCATGATCATGTGAATTTCTTCACCCTTAGAACAATCAATCATGCAACACCTTTAGGATCTTACGTTCATAAGCTAATCTTTGGTATGATAGAATCATAATGGTTCTTACCAATTAGGTGGATTTTTGTCTCCTCTTACCATTCACCTCTTTTCTTACTTATTGATCCTCCTTCACAGGACCAGACCTTCAACACCTACATTATGGGAATTCCTCTCCCACCAAAATCACCCACACCTATTCAACCTAGACGAAAACCATGCCTATTCAACCTATACTCAACCATGCCTAAATGACCTAGACTCAATCATGCCTAAAACCTACCAACCCATTCATCTCCCTTATCATATTCTTCCCTAGCTTATGGGAGAACTACATTGGCCTGAGGCCCCTTTTTGTTGGGGCTATGTAGGTAGCACTCTCGAGGGCATGGGGCCCTTGGAGGTTAGCTCGACCACTTTTACCCCTAACCAATTTTCCCCCTTTACATTCACATTCTACCCTAGTTAGTTTCCATTTACACAAAAACTTGGAAATTAATATATCATAAAAACATACATACCTACCATTTTATCACCATGACCATATTCTACTTAAATCATTTCATATTTCCATGGTATTAATTACTTGGAAATTTAACCACAACATACATACAATACATTATTTCCATAAGATCAATAACTTGGAAATTACCTAGACTCCACCATGCCTATACCTAACCAAACCATACCTATACCTAACTCCACCATGCCTATACCTAACCAAACCATACCTATATCGACTCCACCATGCCTATACCTGACCAAACCATGCCTATACCTAACTCCATCATGCCTACAAGACCTCGACTCAATCATGCCTAACTCACCTAGTTCCCATGGTACACAATAATAATGGAAATTAAAGAGATTACATCATCCATCCAATAATAATCATCAACTATATAAAGAGGAATGTCTATGTATCAATACATATGTACACAGGGATACAAGTGTCTCAAAAACTCTCATATATAATCTCACAAAATATTCGACATGTAGGTCGATATATATATCAAAATCAAAATCATAATACAATCTCATAAATATCTCATCCCCACATGAGGCCCTCCTCTCCACTCTCACTTGTATCCTCCTCTCTCCCTGTCAATTGCCCCTGTCAACATATCTCCACCCTCTGTTGGTCCCTTCTTGACCTCCATCTCCTCCCTCTGGCCCTCTACTGAGCCCAGTCTTTGAGAGTTGATAACCTCACCCTGACCCTATCTCTGGGGCCAACGACCTCCTATGCTACCTGAGCTATGAGTCATAGACATGGTCCTCTCACTAGTTGCTTGTTAGGCCATGTGCTCAGCATATGAGGGAACATCAATACCTATAGTGGCTAGATGGTCCTGGTAATAGTAGGCCTCATTCAGGGAATCCTTGAACCTTGCTATAGATATGGTGCAGGGGCGGTGCCATTGACTTAATTGCCACATGTGAACTCTACCCTACCAATGGAGAAACCTATCCTAGTGTTGATGTCTCGTACTTATGAGATCCTATCCTAGTGCTGTGCTAGTACCTACATCATACCTGGGCTCGTGAGGCCGCAACTTGTGTCTGTACGGATGTCAACTATCCTTGTAAACTAGTAACTTGCTCCTATAACACTACTACCTATGTACCATCCCTATAGGAGCACAATACCTATACCTATTCACGTGCCTAGGCAATAGTCAACATACCCTATAATGTAGTCACTTTCCATGTAAAAGTAACTACCCGAGCCTATTCCAGTTAATTGAAATCCCAACGCAGTCACTTGTCCCTATAGGGCATCCCTCTAAACTATCATTGTAGTTAAGTCCGACCACGACCTAGCTATGGTGGTGTTGTCTTTAATACGTTGCCCACAACCGCTCGTATGCCACAAAGGTCCCTGCATCATACAGTCTCATATCCACTTTAGGTACCTCCTCGTTTCCTATGGGGTGCAGTAGGTTGAGGTGGAGACAAAGGTATCTCCACATCATCCCTACAATACTGTGAGAAGGGTGGTGACACTTCTTGATGTAATCTGAACTGACATCAGACTCTATCAATCAAGACCATCTCATGCTCACCAACACATCTGCCATGTATCCACTGCAATAACTATAACTCCTATAGCTCTTGATCCATCCTTCTAAAATATGGAAAATAGACATAGGGATGCCAGACTATGTCCATTGCATACAAGCACTTTAGTTTGTGCTGTAGTATACTACATCATGAGCTACCTCCTCTACTCAAGGATGACCACCTATGGCCACCCACCTCCTGTAACCTACCCCTATCCCCCATGGTGCCAATCTGGTACCGGTAGTCCTCATGGCTGCACTACCACAATATGTTTGTACGCCCAATAGTGTAGTAGGAATGTACAATAGATACTACAGTGTCACATCCTCTGGTAAGCCCATAACTCCTTGTATAGCTGCACTAAATATGTAGGTGCCCAAAAAAGTAGACCCAATCCTTGATCATATCTCACAATACTCCCATCACCCTCTGGGAAACCGACCACCCTCTGAATCAGGAAGTGCATAGCACCACACCACCACCATCATCAACACTTTGCTAATAATTGCGTCTCGTGCGGGTCTACAACATACAAATCACCATAAAAAAGACTGGCACTATCCTCTGTCAGGTCACTCACAATCTCCCCACATACCTCAATCATCACCTCAAGGGCTCCATCTACTGATACCAAATATACTGGCTCACCAACAATATGAATATGCAAAATGCTATATACGTCCTCTAGTGTGATGGTCATCTCGTTGGTAGGTAGATGAAATGTGTTAGTTGTTACATCCCATCTATTAATGATCATGAACATGAGACTGTGATCTCATCAGATCCGCCTATAGTGCCTAATGCCCACCAATCCGACATCTCACATATGTATCTACTCATCCTCAGTAATGTTGGGACACATCTACTCTAATAGTAATGTTGGGACATGGTCTTGCATCATCAACTGATGTTGTTCTTGCATCTATACCACTCAACAATGTCAAGGAATAAACTACTTTTCCCATTTCTTTACAACCTAATTACCCCACCTATCTATTTCCTAACTACTTCCCTATCCTATCATTTATTCTAATTTAGCTTACCAAGTTCCCATACCCATTCCATCATTGTGACCTAATCTTCCTCTATTACCCGCCTATGTTTACCTATATTTACCCTCACCCACCTACTTCTCTCCCTCATCCCTCTCTATTTCCCTTATTCACTACCTATCTACCCTCCAATTTCATTTTTACCCCATTTTGGCCTTCTCAACTTAACCTATTCAGACTAGGTCACTTTTCACAATGACCGACGTTGGTCGCATTGACCGATATCTTGGTAGCTTTGAACCAACATTGGTCGAGTATTTTTCCACCGATATCTTGGCATGCTTAGACTAACATCGATATGATCGACCAACGTTGGTCTCTAGTTTGGCTCCAAAGCCGAACCCCACGCCCCAATTTTCTAAAAATTTAAAAACAAGCCTAAAACCTACCCAAAAACCACCCAACCCCACCCATTTCCATTTTACAACCTAATTAATCTACATTGCACCCACCCCATACCCAAATTCTTCCATTTTAACTACATTTTGAATTCCCCCATTTTATTTCATTTTTTCTTACAAATTCAATAAAAATAACTAGAAAGGATTGAATCCTACCTCTACACGCCGATGTCGCCTATCTCGGGATCTTCGGTCTTTGAGCCATGGTCCTCCCACACCTCCTTTTGCTTCCGCCATGTCTGAATCAAACCCCTATCTCTCCACCAATCAAATCATGCCAAAAGATCTCATAGGCCCACCTCTACACCTCTCCAACCACTCACCTCTCTCCAAATCAGCCTAGAATCTAGCCCAATCACGGTCACTCTCGTCAATGGTATTAAAACACCTCTTGAATTGTCGTTTTCACAAATGGAAAAGCAAAAATGAATTTGTAATTAACAAATTTTACCTTTTCATCCCAAATCCTTCCTAAGCTGACATCAGTTTCCCTAAAAAAACATTAGTCACATGCCTTAGTGCACCGAACTTGGTCTCTCTTGAGCAACATCGGTTAGTTAGCTGCTTTTACCTCATTACACCATATAACACCAACTCTGCCTATCGAAACCTTTTTCTTCTAACCTAAAGTTGACCTTGACCTTACACCTCACCCTCATGACCTTATTACCTATCACCCAACCTCAGAATCAGTTGGGAATGTTTTTTCCCCTACCATGGCCTTACCTATGACCTTACCTAAATCACCCAACCCAACCTCACTCATTGTGACACTCAAATTCATTTACTCGTTATACCTTGCGATGTTTTTACTCGTGTTGTTTAGCCTACTGACCTTACCTTTCCTAATGTCGTGTTTTTTATCCCGACCTAACCTTTGGTGCCCTGGAACAAACCTATTGCCCATTCCAACACCTTTCCTAGTTGTGTTTCAGGACCATATCTTATACCTTGGATACCTAAACCACTTAAACCTTGTTTGGATAAACCTATCAAACTTTGACAACGTAGATTTTGTAATCTCTTCAACATGGTACCTTATCCCATTCTATATGTGTGTGTGCATTAGATTGCCACTACCTATTACCCGACCGAAATCACCCTTACCTATAACCAACATACCCTTGTTTTCATCACTTACCCATTTATCAAACCACTCACCGACTCCGTTTAACACCTCATCAGTTCCTGGTTTGAGGGGGATCACCTCCACCCACACTTGGGGCAACCTAACCTTCACTCATACCTAGAGCACCGACTTCCTATTTTTTTCAGTGTCGCTTATCAATACAAGCTACGTGAAAAAAAGGGGAAAATGTAGACACCAAATTTGGGTCACACTCCCCTTGGTCCCCTTAAATTAATTAACATAACACATTTAACTAATTGTGATCCCTTCATCCCATATTAATATTTATCCTCACATTATTAATTAATTTAATTAATTTAATTAAGTTAATTTCATCCTCACACCTCCACCTCATCATTACACCTCACCCTAGACCCATTCCAGGGGCATTTAACTCATAGTGACCAAATCATCACTCTCAAAAATAAGGAATCATTCACAATGCTTTGAGTCATTGCTTGGCCTAACTAACTAAGAATTCTTCCTAAACCTAACTAGACTTCTTCTAAGATCTTCCTACCTTCTCTCATGTAAACTCTACTTCCCTAAGCGGACCCAACAATCAAAATCATGCAAAAATAGTAAATATCAGGATATTTTTGGTAACTTGGACTATTTCACCCTAACCAACACTAGTTTATCCTCGGTGACGTCAATCACCTAAACCGCCATCGGTTCCTTTATATAGAATTTTATAACCCTTTACCCAGGTTGGTCATTTATTTATTAGAGCCTTATTACATTCAAGTGCAAATCTTCAAGCCCTCCTACATCTAGACGATGAACACACACAACCATAGTGCAAGACAAGTAGCCGGTTCTCCTTCCAGAGCATTGGAATACTCACGAGAGCACATAGGTTGTACTTCCATGACACTGGACTCAAACACCTCTTCTCCGATCAACCATCAACCATCTCAACTCACATGATCTACAAAATACCAAGTAAGTACTGTGATTTTAATCATTCGTGCTTATCCCATTGTAGATCTCTTGCTTCTTTCAGTATTTTATTTCTTCTATTACCTATACATCATCTTCTTCCCACCAACCCACTATTTAACCACCCCAAGCCTTTTCACCCTTCTAAACCTCCTTCTTAGTATTCTCGAGTCCTCTCAACGATATTACGACCCAAACCACACTACCCTCACTCTTTGTGTAATCATAGAGATCCTAAAACCCATTTTTAATAGTTCATTACCTATTGCCCCTACCAACATTAGTTCCTAACTACCATCCGTTTAGTCCCTATAGTCATATTTTATACCCTTAGACCAATTTTCTAATCCCATGTGCACTTTGAATTATCACCTAGCGGGCACTGGGAACTCACTCAAGGCATGCGTGGGTGAAAAATCTCTCTTTTATGCAAGTCTTGTGAAAATGCACCATCTTATGATAGATAATCAAATGCAGAAGAATAAAAAATAACCATGAAAAATTCTAGGAACCTAGAATGAGTTGTCACCCCATTGCATCCACAAAAGATAAATAACAAACAACATATGGAAATGGTTCATACAAAGAGGAAATGCATAAGTATTATATTCCTAAACACATGTATGATTCATAACAGAGCATTATATTCATATTAACTGATTTAATAACCACATTACATCCCTTGAGGTCATAACAAACCCTCATATAACCATGTAGAGCCAAGTCATGCATCAGAACTACACCATGTTCATCATATTACAAAAATGAATGCATACACATCCTTTTAAACGTGCCATCACTTCCGAGTTCTCCTAATCCCTAACCTTTAGAATCCCCCATTCGATTCTCTAGAGCTTCACCTCTCTTCAACCCTCTCCATTTTCTTCTACCCTCCTCCTTTATTCTATCAGTGCTTTTATTTATAACCTTAGCAACCACCGCCATGCCTTTTTGTAGTGATAGTTCAGTTGCCAATTGTCAAAGTGGTCTACATGGGAGCATGCCTTCTCAAATATGAGCTCTCCACACTTTGTAGTGATGTCTTTTGCAACCTACTATCACATGCCCGGAATATTCTCTTTTTGATCGCACGCGTCAGGATGGCACGTTATCTAAAAGGGTCATGATTTTCTCATGTGCTACCTAGGATGCTAAATGCAGCTAAGTCTAAAACCTATCCAATCTTACACATGCACACCGTATGTTCTCAAAAACACTATTAGAACCCTTCCTTGTGTGCCTTTAACCCACACACCCTTATTCAACTAGGTCCCATGCACCCACATGCCTTCTCACCCTTAGCTAATATTCCGGTGCCCAACATCACTCCACACTATGCATGTTCTTTGTCCTTGAAACACTCTTCAAAGAATAGAAAAATGGAATATCCTTACAAATGGTTGGAATGGAAGAATAAAGGAATGAAGAAATGGGGGAAATAATGAAAGAATGGGGAACTTGCTTATCGCTGGAGGAGGAGAGGGAAATCCTTCCCTAATTCTACCTCTAACTTATCCCAGGCATCAACCTCATTCTGTGCTTGTTGACAAATGTCACCTACTAGGGTGCTTACCTCCTCAAATCTTAGCCCTTCTCCCTTGGTGTTCATTGTCTCCATGATCCCCTCCAATTTTTTTCCCAAATCCTCAAGCATGTCCATCCTCTCGAGTGATTTGGGGGTACAATTATTTCAGCCGGTTCTTGATTGAGCCCCGTAAGGTCTCAATGGCCTCTAATTTCTTTTCCACTTTGGCTAGGATTTTGTCTTGCTAAGCCCTGTTCCCCTTATGATTTTGTTGGTTGGATATTTTTTCAAACCAAAATATGAGGTTCAACCACGACATGAGATTAAATCCCTCCTCAAAGACAAGTGAGGTCGCTTGTTTATTGCTAATCTAAAACACAAGAAATAATATATACAATATTCACACTAATCTAACCATTGGGGTTGGGATGAAATCCCAAATCCACATTCACACGATTCAAGGATATTACTTTCTTGAATGAACTAGGTTAGAAATCACAGTGAAAGAAGTACTGGTAGAAAAGAAATGGGAGAAACGTATTTTCTTTCGAGTAAACACAGAGCACGAAATAATCATACGAGTTTTAGATCACAGATATAATGTCCGAGATAATTAGAAACACTGAGATTCTATGCAAAGAATAGCTTAAGATCATGAACATAAGAACACTGTCTTAAATAAGATATATTTCACAACACAAAGTCTGTAAAACAATATCAACTTCTATTCTTCAAAATGATTGAAAGAAAACACAAAGTTTTTCTCCTTTCCAATAGCCCCTAAATATTCCAAAAAATCTCGACCCTTTTGAATGCACAGGCATCCCTTATTTATAACAAAAGGAACTAGAGATAAAACAGACAGATCCTAAAAAGTAGCATTTTAACTGGAGTTCAGTTTTGCATGACTCTCACGCAGGAGATCAAGTCAAAACATGATTAAAAATATGACGAAACAGAAATGAAAAAGACATGTCAATTTCAAGATTGAAATGACATGACACATTGGGACTTAGTCCGAATCATCATCTTTTGCTCTTTCCTCTTTTTCTTCCTCCTGCTGAGACTGTTTGCTCTGAAACTCCTGGAACTTTCGAATTATGCCTTGCATTTCGTTCTCATCAGGTGCAGTGGAATGATCATTCCACATTTCGCAGGTCTCATGAACATCGCTGGCAGTGCCGGGAAGTTTCTTCAATCCTTTGCTGAGCTTTCTTAAGGCCTCCAAAGTATGCTCTATCCTTACAAACTGACTAATGACTTCAAGGTCAAATCCGTGTACAGGTTCATGCTGAACAGATTCTTGGACTTGTTTGAAGAGATCATCTGCTGATAGGATACCTGAGTTCCCAACTGACACCTTTGGACAAATCTTCAGCAATTCTTCTTCCAGATCACTTTTCCCATCGATCAATTTATCCCTTGATTCTCTCAACTTGCTGCAGGCTTCGTTGAGAATCTTTACTCTGAACCTGATGGCCTTGGTCAGCTGGAAATGTTTATCTGTATGTGGGAGAATACCTTCTTCCACCAAGAGGTGTGCTGGTAATTGCTTTAGCACTTGGAGAGCTTCACAAGTCAAATCAAGCTGTCCAATTTCTTCAGTGAATTCCTCATCCATTTTCTATATTGCCAAGTTCAGTGTCCCTGATATCATAATTGCAATCAATATATGATGGAGATTCTGGCTTCTTGAATTTGTACTTCATCCTGCTAGATTTCTCGGCCTTCTCCTGAGATGGACCAGGGTCCGACATGAAGAATGTTGGAGGGAGAAAGGCTTGAAACTCAGGAGATGTTGTCCACACTGAAAATCCCGATTGACTGAATACGCCGGAAGAATAGGAAAGTCCGACACGCTGAGGAGGATGTCGGAAAACCCTGAGAACCCGACAAGTTTGATATGTCGGAACTTTGGCAAAGCCCGACACTCACTGTCAATGGCGGAAACGGGAGGAAACCCGGCACCCACTTTTGACGTCGGAACTTTGAGGAACCCCGACACTTGCTTCCAATATACTTCGGACCTTTGAATCTGTAAAATAGTCTTCAAAAACCGAGAAGCAAAAACAGAGTCTTTCTTGAATTCCAAACATACAACTTCCTTTTTTTTTTGTTACCCATGCATCATGCATATAATTAGAATTTGGAAGAAACAACACCAATTGATAGTTCAGAAGAGATAAACCCTAAAAACCTAAAACCCTTTCCAAAGCAACACAGAAAGAAGAAGGAAAGAAAACCTTCAACACCCGGCAAGAAATTGGGAGGAAAATACGCGCAATCGATCGATAAAAACCCAGAATAAAGAAGGAAAGAACAATACCTTCAATTCGAGAAATGTAAGATCAAAAACAGACGATCCAATCGGGCAATGCGAGTTTGCGGGTTTTGAAAACAGAAGAGCACGCGTGAATAATCCACGAATTAAAAATATGAATGGTAAGAATGACGTGGAAATCCGCGTATTTATAAGAAAATGGCAATTAATACACTTCAGCTCGGCACGTGCCAACTCACCGACCACTCGGCATGAATGCCATGTCAGCATGTTTGGGAGGTCCGAAAACCCGACACGAGGAGATTTAGTGCAATTCGGGTTTCGGGTTTCGGAAAACATGATGCATAAAGCATGAGGTGCTTAGATGCTACATAGCCCCGAAAACCCGATACAAAGGATTAAGCGGACTTCGGGAATCGGAAAACATGGGGCATAAAACATGTTTTGGATTATGGATGTTCCGATGCTTTGGGGGTCCGAAAACCCGATTTTCTCAATACAAGGCGGGTTTCGGGTTTCGGAAGTCAGACGACACAAAGCATGTTTTAACTTAGGTATGTTCCGATGCGTTGGATGTCCGAAAACCCGATTTTCACAATATGAGGCGGGTTTCGGGTTTCGGAAAATATGAGACATAAATCATGTTTTAACTTAGATATGTTTCGATGCTTTGAGGGTCCGAAAACTGATTTTCACAATATGAGGCGGTTTCGGGTTTGAGAAAATATGAGACATCAAGCATGTTAAAACTAATGTCAAATCATTGTAACACCCGAAAACCCGATTCTCTTTAAAAGAGGCCATAATGCAAAATCACTTCGAAAATTTAAGCGGGGGTTATCCGATCGTTTTGTTGTGAACTCAAAATGGGGATAACATTTGGCTCCAGTTGGGGACTTTCTTTGTAATACCAAAGGAAGAGAACTCAGAATCTCTGGTCTTATTCATTAGGCTACGGGGTCAAGAAGAAAACCAAAACAAAACAAAATGGAGAAAGAAATAAAACCAAAAGCAAACACACAACAAAAGCAAAATATGTACAATGCAAGAGAGCATCTTGCATTAATGGTGGAACACGACTTTAGATATTGCCCACCGAAAGGAAACGGAAGTAGTCCTCCATCCAGATATGATAGTAGGAAACTATTTTCGCCATTCAAATTCATGATGAATTTTGAAAGGTCCTTTCCATAAAGAATCAAACTTTCTATGCATTCCTTTTTGTTCTCTCCTTTTATCCCAAAGCAACACCAAATCTCCAATCTGAAAGTTACACTGCTTTGATTTCTTATCGAAAATCTTCTTCACCCTGCTCTGATGATCTGCTATATGATCGACCACCTTGATTCGCTCTTCTTCTAGCCTGGCCAATTCTAATCCTAATAACAGGGCTTCATCTTCGGCCGTGTTGTTAGTATTATCAAATTGCAACTTATAAGCTGATGGGAAAATCTCGGAGCTAGGAGATATGAGAACAACACCAGCGCCTGATCCAGAGGTTGAGCAGCTACCATCAAATTCAAGCGTCCAAATAGCATTGGGATCTTCCTCTTCAACATCTACAATGGGTATCTCTGAAGCCATGAAATAATTCCCAAAGCTAGCATCTTCGAAAAGAATCTGAGCTCTCGGATCATCTGATTTGGTCACCAAATACTTTGCCTGTGGTTCAGGATGAAGAACCTGTTGAACCCCTTTGACTGGGATCTTGGCTTTGGTCCAATCCATACTAATCTCTCCTCCGACGTCTTTACAAAATCCTCTACCCAAGAGGATACCATAAGCTGCAGGAATGTCGGCAACCAGAATAGTCATTTTCACTCTCTTCTCAGGAAAAGCAACAAATGCAAACTGTGCGTCCTTGATTTGACCAATCAGAGGGACTTGTTTAGTTTCCATGGAATAGCACCGTCCATATGACTTAGTCAAAGTAAGCCCGAGGGCATGGGCCACTTTTGCGGGCATAACATTATCAGAGGCCCCTGAGTCAATGATGCAATTGCTGAGTTTAAACCCATTTATAAGTAGAGACAAATAAAATGGTTCAATCTTTCCTGAGGAAGAAGCAGAGGTCAGATTATTCTGAGGTGTGGGTTGAGTAGGATTTGGGAGGAGACCTTTTGAAGGTGATGGAACGGCCGCTTTACTCCTGATGAACTTGGCCAGCTTTTCAAACTGTTCAGGATTCGACTGAAGGTATTCTGCTTCTGACATTTGAATTTTGGTTCTCTTTGCATGATCAACAATATCAAAAGCAGTATAAGAAGGAATGATGGTAGGTTCAGTTCTAATTACATGAGCTTGTGCTGGGGCACTGATCTTAGGAGAAGGAGAAAAAGGAGTAGCTACTTTTTTGGTAACCTCTCTTTCAGTTTGCACCGAAATAGGGGTACCCCTCTTAACTATGGATACAGGAGGTTCCTTATTCTTCTCCTTAGTGCTTTCAAGAGGTTTTCTGGGGTTCTGAGATTGGGACCGAGTGAAGACAGCAAATGACTGACCATCTGGCGCACATTCATCTTCATCATATTCCAAATACCCAATGCTGGAGTCGCCAGCTGACTCATCATAAGACTCATCAGCATATCCTGAAGCTTCGAAAGCCTCGTGAGATTCTTGTTCTTCTGGTTCATCTTCTTCATCAAGTATTTCCACTGCTGCATTGACGGGAGGAGCTTCAATTGCTAGTCTCGGTTGAGCAGGAGTTAACCGTGGCCTATCTCTGACAGGTGCACCATTGTTATTATTGAAATTCCGCCTAGGTATATCCCGATATGGAACATTGTTCACCTGCTGGGACATTTGCTTCTTTAAAGCAATCAAATCATTAGCCATTTTTTGAAACATAGGATCTGTGTTACCTTGAGAAGAACCTTGATTTTTGAGTTTGGGTATGTCTTTCTTGATCCTTCCGGCCAAGATGAGATCATCCTCTATTTCAGTAGCCGTTGACTGAGCAGTAGCCAAATCTGGGATAACCGACCTTCGTAATAAAAATCTTATATCAGGAGGTTGGGCATTGATGAAGAAGCATTTTTGATTCTCCAGAGTAGGTACAGCTATTTCTGGAATCTTCCGGATCAGCTTGTTGAACTTTGCCACGAATTCCCGCATAGGTTCATGCGATTCCTTCTTCATATGCGTGAGCTGAGCTAACAAAGCATGAGAATCTTCAGCTGGTTTGAAACGTGCTTCGAACTTAGTCCGCATGGTAGCCCAGTTTGGGATGCATGCATTTGGAAGGTGATAGAACCATTCAGCTGCAGCTCCCTGCAACGTTTCAACGAAGAGTCGGACGGAGACATCTTCATGGGCCACTCCGAGGACACCGCATGCAACAAAGAAAGATGCAATATGCTCATCAGGATGCTGCTTCCCATCTCCATTGAACTTGGGAATATTTTTACGAGATCCACGTGGTAACTCATTCAATGGAGGAGTCAAGGAAAGAGGACCAATAACTGCACCCCAAGGCACAGGTTGAACCGCCATCCTTCTGAAAAGAGTGCGTACAGGGATCCGAGTATCAGACAAGAGTAGTGCACGACAAGTTGCAGATGCTTCCCGTTCTTCAGGGATCCGGTTTCTCCGAACAGTCGAAGAACTTCTGGTTCGGTTAGAGACAATCGCTGTTGGGAGAAAGGCTGAAATTGTGCTGTTGCAGTAACTCGAAGAGTGGATCAATTTCACCTTGAGCTCGGCGAGACCGAGTGAAGATCTTCCTGGCCAGCTTGAACTGAAAGGAGATCTTATTAAAAATAAGGCAAATATGGAGTCGCCAGACACCGAGAGGATAAGCTTTATACTATTGATCCGTATTCCCCAGCGGAGTCGCCAAAAACTGTTGGTTGGATATTTTGTCAAACCAAAATATGAGGTTCAACCACAGTACATGGGATTAAATCCCTCCTCAAAGACAGGTGAGGCTGCCTGTTTATTGCTAATCTAAAACACAGTAAATAATATATACAATATTCACACTAATCTAACCATTGGGGGTTGGGATGAAATCCCGAAATCCACATTCACACGATTCAAGGATATTGCTTTCTTGAATGAACTAGGTTAGAAACTGTTACAGTGAAAGAAGCACGGTAGAAAAGAAATGGGAGAAACGTATTTTCTTTCGAGTAAACACAGAGCACGAAATAATCATACGAGTTTTAGATCACAGATATAATGTCCGAGATAATTAGAAACACTGAGATTCTATGCAAAGAATAGCTTAAGATCATGAACATAAGAACACTGTCTTAAATAAGATATATTTCACAACACAAAGTCTGTAAAACAATATCGACTTCTATTCTTCAAAATGATTGAAAGAAAACACAAAGTTTTTCTCCTTTCCAATAGCCCCTCAATATTCCAAAAATCTCGACCCTTTTGAATGCACAGCATCCCTTATTTATAACAAAAGGAACTAGAGATAAAACAGACAGATCCTAAAAAGTAGCATTTTAACTGGAGTTCAGTTTTGCATGACTCTCACGCAGGAGATCAAGTCAAAACATGATTAAAAATATGACGAAACAAAAATGAAAAAGACATGTCAATTTCAAGATTGAAATGACATGACACATTGGGACTTAGTCTGAATCATCATCTTTTGCTCTTTCCTCTTTTTCTTCCTCCTGCTGAGACTGTTTGCTCTGAAATTCCTGGAACTTTCGAATTATGCCTTGCATTTCATTCTCATCAGGTGCAGTGGAATGATCATTCCACATTTCGCAGGTCTCATGAACATGATGGCAGTGCAGAAGTTTCTTCAATCTTTTGCTGAGCTTTCTTAAGGCCTCCAACGTATGTTCAATCCTTACAAACTGACCAATGACTTCAAGGTCAAATCCGTGTACAGGTTCATGCTGAACAGATTCTTGGACTTGTTTGAAGAGATCATCTGCTGATAGGATACTTGAGTTCCCAACTGACACCTTTGGACAAATCTTCAGCAATTCTTCTTCCAAATCACTTTTCCCATCAATCAATTTATCCCTTGATTCTCTCAACTTCTTTCAGCTTCATTGAGAATCCTTACTCTGAACCTGATGGCCTTGGTCAGCTGGAAATGTTTATCTGTATGTGGGAGAATACCTTCTTCCACCAAGAGGTGTGCTGGTAATTGCTTTAGCACTTGGAGAGCTTCACAAGTCAAATCAAGCTGTCCAATTTCTTCAGTGAATTCCTCATCCATTTTCTATATTGCCAAGTTCGGTGTCCCCGATATCATAATTGCAATCAATGTATGATGAAGATTAAACTTCTTGAATTTGTACTTCATCCTGCTAGATTTCTCGGCCTTCTCGTGAGATGGACCAGGGTCCGACATGAAGAATGTTGGAGGGAGAAAGGCTTGAAACTCGAAGATGTTGTCCACACTGCGAAAATCTGATTGATTTGAATACGCCGGAAGAATAGGAAAGTCCGACACGCTGAGGAGGATGTCGAAAACCCTGAGAACCCGACAAGTTTGATATGTCGGAACTTTGGCAAAGCCCGACACTCACTATCAGTAGGCGGAAACGGGAGGAAACCCGGCACCCACTTTTGACGTCGGAACTTTGAGGAACCCCGACACTTGCTTCCAATATACTTCGGACCTTTGAATCTGCAAAACAGTCTTCAAAAACCGAGAAGCAAAAACAGAGTCTTTCTTGAATTCCAAACATACAACTTCCTTTTTCTTTTTTGTTACCCATGCATCATGCATATAATTAGAATTTGGAAGAAACAACACCAATTGATAGTCTCAAAAAGAGATAAACCCTAAAAACCCAAAACCCTTTCCAAAACAACACAGAAAGAAGAAGGAAAGAAAACCTTCAACACCCGGCAAGAAATTGGGAGGAAAATACGCGCAATCGATCGATAAAAACCCAGAATAAAGAAGGAAAGAACAATACCTTCAATTCGAGAAATGTAAGATCAAAAACAGACGATCCAATCGGCAATGCGAGTTTGCGGGTTTTGAAAACGGAAGAGCACGCGCGAATAATCCACGAATTAAAAATATGAATGGTAAGAATGACGTGGAAATCCGCGTATTTATAAGAAAATGGCAATTAATACACTTCAGCTCGGCACGTGCCAACTCACCGACCACTCGGCATGAATGCCATGTCAGCATGTTGGAGGGGTCCGAAAACCCGACACGAGGAGATTTAGTGCAATTCGGGTTTCGGGTTTCGGAAAACATGATGCATAAAGCATGAGGTGCTTAGATGCTACATAGCCCCGAAAACCCGAATACAAAGGATTGAGCGGACTTCGGGAATCGGAAAGCATGGAGCATAAAACATGTTTTGGATCATGGATGTTTCGATGCTTTGGGGTTCCGAAAACCCGATTTTCACAATATGAGGCGGGTTTCGGTTTCGAAGATATAAGACATAAAGCATGTTTTAACTTAGGTATGTTCCGATGCTTTGGGGGTCCGAAAACCTGATTTTCACAATATGAGGCGGGTTTCGGGTTTCGGAAAATATGAGACATAAAGCATGTTTTAACTTAGATATGTTCCGATGCTTTGAGGGTCCGAAACCCGATTTTCACAATATGAGGTAGGTTTCGGGTTTCGGAAGATACAAGACATAAAGCATGTTAAAACTTATGTCAAACTGTTGGTAACACCCGAAAACCCGATTCTCTTTAAAAGAGGCCATAATGCAAAATCACTTCGAAAATTTCGTAGGGGTTATCCGATCGTTTTGTCGTGAACTCAAAACGGGGATAACAGATTTTCTTAGAACTCCTTGAGTTTCAATTCATGGGTGGAAACCAAGATACTTGCCACTCTATCCCTATCCACGAAGTTATCATAGGAAGCCTCAACAACTTGCTTGATGAATTTTACATCGGTGAGGATCTTGTTGTGCGAGCAAAAATTTATACAAACTTCATCTTATTCTCCTGTTTTTGGTGCACCAATGCCTCTTATGTAGATTCTAAGGCAAGTGTTTGCCTATCCATAGTGATTATGTGGGCTAATTCCTCCGAGGCACAAGTAAGGATGATGCATATTTTTGCGTGGGTGGTGTTAATTTTGGATGCTTCAAGAAAATGGCATCCATGATCATCTCTATTTTCTTCTATGCCTCATGCACCCTTGCCTTCTTGTCTTTTAACTCATGCATTAATTGAGAGCTGATGAGTTCCTCTTGCTTCAGGTTCTTTCTTTTCTCAAGGATCTCCTCCTCCTTTTTCTCCATCTCTTCCTCTAAAAACTTTACTCTGTCATTTCTTCCGAAGAGACCAACTTCAATCTCAATTGAAACTTTGTTGAGCACATTGCAGATTTTCTCATCTGATAATTATTGAGCATTCACCAAGGGGTTTATTCCTTTTGTTTCTGGCACCTTCATCAATTCTCCTTTTCTTATTTCAAATTCAAGCTCATCAATGTGGGACTCTTATGCCCATGATAGTATTTTCCTTATTTAAGGGTATGCACCTTCCTCATTAAATGAAGCCATGGCCAAGAGTTTTTGTTAGTACGGGGCTCGAAAGAACATGTAAAACACCTTGCTTGGATACTCAATGTAGCCCATCCCTTAACCTTGTGCTGCTTCTATATTCTTCCTCCCTATGCGTACAACCCTTAGAAAGATTACAACCAAATTGGGATCTCCTCCCATGCTACCATATTATTTTCCTATGCTTTCCTCCTCAACTTCCTTCAACACCTCATCCGCGCTGTGTTCTACCTCTTGTTCCACCAGCTTCTTGATAATTCCCACCACTTCTCTCTCTATGGCCTCTTCTATCTATTCCTTCATGAGGCTTGGGGTCCTTTGATCCTTTGTATTTACTTCTCCACTCACCCCCTTGCCTTGAGCCTCAGTCTATTCTTCATCATTCTTCTCCTCATCCTCTTTGTTATACTCCTCATCTCCTTCTTCCTCAGAATCATGTACCTTATAGATGAGATGGTATTCACCTCCTTCGAGACTCGTCATTATCATCCTTGTCATTTAGAATCTCAAGTATCTTCTCGAATATGCCTAGTCAAATCACCTTCTGCTTCTCTCTTACTAGGATTCTAGTACGGGATTCTTCTTTTTCTTTCTCTCTAACAGGTGATGTTTCCATAGGTGATTCCTCATGGGTGAGGTTCTCTTCATGCTCTAGAGCCTCTTCTTCTAGGGTATTTTATTTGACATGAGACTTCTTTCTCCACGTGTAAGTACTAGGCTTAGCGTTTTCCTTCAACGTACTAGACTCTCGGTATCTTCTAAATATGCCTCGTCGATCACCTTCTACTTCTTTCTTACTCGGGATTCCAAGACAGAGGATTCTTCTTTTTCTTTCTCTCTGATAGGTGATGTTTCCCTAGGTGATTCCTCATGGGTGAGGTTCTCTTCATGCTCTAGAGCCTCTTCTTCTAGGGTATTTTCTTTGACATGAGACTTCTTTCTCCACGTGTAAGTACTAGGCTTAGCCTTTGCCTTGAATGTACTCACTTTGTTTGTGTGGTTTGAACACTTGGTGCCTTCTTCTCCTATACTTATTCTCTTTCTCTCTTCCTTGGCATGGCCTTCTTCCTTCCTGTAGGGTATTCAAGAATGGAGACATCATTCTCCAAGTAAGTTCCCTTTTCAAATTTTGGCCTTATGCGTAGATACACCCTTGTTGTGGTCCTCCCTGCAATTAATAGTGTTAAAGGCTTCATCATTTGTACTTCATGGGAGACATATTTCTCCATGTATGTGCACTTATTTGGGTAGAAGAGATTCCATTGCAGCTCTAAGTGGTCTATATATACCTCACTAAGGTCAAACCTTAGTCTCTTGGCCTCTTTGAACCGATTGAATTTGGCTTGGAAGTATTACGTGGTGAAGGATAAGGGTAGCTTGCACCATGGACTCATATTCCCATTTGTTAATATAAATATGCCAATACGTAGTGTTGATACACTACAAACTTTGCCTCTCCATCCATAATTGCTAGTAATTACTCTGGGATCCTTCATTTTGCTTCAATGCATCACACATTTGCTTATACCACTTTTCCAAACGCGCCTTGTGAGTGACCGTCATGGTTTCACAAGTGTACTTCACAAACCTTTTTGCGGGTGAGGGATCCTCTTCTGGATAATCCCAAACACAATTTTTGGCCCATTAGGCACTCCAATCTCTGAGAAGACAATTGTGAGGAGGACGTTATCAAGAGTATCTTTTCTCCTTCCTGTGCTTGCTTATGATTTCATCTCGTGACGAAAGAAGACAAGTTTTAGATTATTCCTTCGGATATCGTTCGACATACATTTAGCCTTTCCTTGTTCACTTGTGTCCATCATTCCTGATCATTGAGATTTGTCACCAAGTGTGCAACCATCCTCATTATAGGGTATGGAATATCAGTGATGTCAAAGTATCACAAGCCCTTCTTGTAGTCATATGCAGCTACAGCCTCCTTGATAGCCTCCTTGTCGATCGATCATCATCAATGCTATCTCCTTCACAAATGAGGTAGTTGAACTTGGATATCAGCTGAGGTGTTATGCACATCTTGTGCCCTGTAAAGTAAAAGTGACCCTCATGCATGCGCAGTGTCAACCACTCGATAAAGGCACTTAGGCTTTCCAAAGTAAGGCAACTCATATAGTTGCGATAATCCAAATTTCCAATTTGACCTTTACCTCATCACCGTAAATGGGCATTCTTCCGACATCTTCTTATTAGCTGGACATACCAACTTTAATGTCATTTCCTTCTCGGTTGTGCTTGTGTGATGGTTATAATCACTCACAACCATCTTTTGCAAGTGTGACTCCCACTCTTTTCCTAGAAATACCCCATCTTGGTACTGCATTTCTACGTACCATTCTTCGTTGGAGTGTGTGACAATAGCAATTTTCTTTCCCTTTCCCTTGCCCTTTGTTTTCTTTAGTGAAACGGTTGGTTTCTTAGGTGCCATATTTTCTAGGTTGGGTTGAACTTAAAACTCCTTCCTCTTGCTCTTCTCTACTACTCTACTACACTCCAAAGCTTCAATTCCTGGAATGAATCCTTCTTTATCCATGCCCTATCTGCCAAACCCTAACTAGGAAAACCTTCCACAAGATGACACCCTTCACACAACCTTTCCTCATGCTCATGTACTCCTTCCTTCGGTTTGCGAGATTCACTCCAATCGCACACTCAAATTTCTTATATTTTTCTTCCTTCACATATATTTCTCTTTGGATGCCCTAGTTCGCAAGAGCTTCTTTCACTTCGTAATCACAAGGTAAAATAATGATGTGCCCGACTTCATATTTATAGCTTTTCCTTCTTTCTAGTATTAAATGCTATACCACCTACCACTGTACTTAACACCAAATGTGGATTTTTCCATCGAGCTGACTTTAAATGCCTTTACCCACGCACCACATCTTACGCAAAAACTTGACAACCTTATGGCATGCAAAATCTAATCCGACCAAGACTCGTACATTCACATCTACAACGCTAAAGGCACTTCTTCTATCATCTACTCGATTTTTTCTCTTACCTACCTCATGTTGTTCATGTGCTCTTCATCCTTTATACGTGGTCTTTGTTAGCCTTGACACCATACTTTATCATCCACTATTTCCTCACGCGCTTTCTCAACCTTACGCGCTTCTTTCTACTGGGCCACTCAACTTGTATTACAAGCCTCTACTTTGCATCACTCCTCCCCATACTAGGTCCTCTACACATACACAACCTTAGAAAAATAATGTGGTTACCGGTGTATAAGGTGAAAAATGAAACAAAAAAGAAAGGAACAAGAAACGAGAAATGGAAACACAAGAAAAGAAAAGTATAAAGGGAAATTATAGACTAATTGGCAATACTGCCTTATTACAAACACCAAGAAGACTTATTTATAGTAGGGATTCAGCCTTCTCCCATTGAAATGACTTGTTAATCTCATCCCATCTAGCACTTATAATTGATAAGTACCGAATCAAGAATCTATGAGATGATGTAGGGTCTCAACCAATGGAATTTCAACTTCCCGGATGGTGTAAATACTTGGAATCATACAACAACACCATCTACCCAACCTCAAAATTCTTTTTCTTGATATGACGATCATGTCATGCCTTTTGTATTAATTTTTATATCTTATGACTCTATTTAACAAGTGATTGCCTTTCGTCAAATTGCATCAAATTATCAATTATTTCTTCCAATGCTTGCTCATTAGCTAACCCTTCTGTGCACACTATACACAACGATGGTAACATGAATTTAACTGGTAAAATAGCTTCCGCACCAAACACCAATTAAAATGGTGTGTCCTTGTTCAACCTCTTATAGGTTGTCTTGTATGCCCATAGAACAAATGATACTTTGTCATCCCAATCCTTTCTTCCAACATCACAGATCTTAGTCAACGTGTGACTTAGTATCTTGTTAAATGCCTCAATAGTTCCATTTTCTTGAGGGTGATAAGGGGTAGTCTTGTGATGGGCCACCATAAATTATGCTAACATAATCTTGACCATTTCATTGAGAAAGTGTGTACCTCTATCACTTGTTAAACTTAAAGGACAACCATACCTGCTGATTATGTTTTCCCATAAAAATCTAGCAGTTGTCACTACGGTGCAATCCTTTGCAAGTGCTGCCTTTGCCCACAATGTCAAGTAATCAGTGTAAGTGATGATATATCACGAATGAGTCCTTCGTGCTGATGTAATTGGCCCTACAAAATTTATTTCCTATTTTTCAAATGGTTCAACACTAGCTATTGGTCACAAGGGAATTTAATCTCTCTTTATGTTTGCCAGGCATTGACAATGGTCACAGGCCTTGTAAAACTCAATAAAATCCTTGTAGATGGTTTCCCACCAAAGCCCTACTAATAAAATCTTCCAAGTGTAACATTTATTACATAGTGTCCTCCCGCAATCCCACCATGTGCTTCCTCCATAATTACCACACGCTCATGTTCCAATATGCATCGGTGCAGAATCTCATCACAACCTAACTTATATAGGTCTCCACTAATCAACATGTAGGGTGTGGCATGTATTGTTAACTGATTTCTCTCTAGAGCCTTCATCCCTTCCGGTGCCACACTTTTTTAAGAACACCACAATATCTTCCAAGTCTAAGGGGATGCAACGCAACCTAAAAATTTGCACATCTAACATGGTATCCTCAATGCTTTGTGCATCCTCCCTTGAGTTAATCCTTGATAAGTGGTCAGGTCCTGCATTGGTTTTTCCTAGTTTCAAACCACTTGTGAACTCAAAATCTTGAAATAAAAGGACCCATCGACATATACACCCTTGCAAAGCATGGGCTTGTTGACTAAGTACTTCAATGCCATGTGGTCCATGTAGAATATAAATGGTGTTGCCAATAGATACTACCTGAACTTGTGCAGTGCGTAGATCATATACAATGATTCATGCTCAGTAGTTGTGTAATTATGCTCTATTGGTGTCAACTTTCTACTTGTAAATCACAAGGGATGATAAAAAATTACCTCACTAGGTTGTGCTAATCTGTCCCCCATAGTTGTTCTCAAGGCATCAACATGCACATGAAAAGGATTATCCCAAGAAAAAAATGTAATATGGGCGCCGTGACAAGCCTATCCTTCAAAGTGTCAAATGCCTTTTGCTGTACCTCTCCCCAATGAAAGGCACTCTTATGTTTTAACAATTCCTCCAAAGGTGCGATGATCTTGGCATACCCCTTAATGAATTTCCTATAATACCCCGTATGCCCAAGGAATCCATGCGTTGCGCTTTGATTAGTAGGCTCCCCTAATCCCACAATAACTATAACTTTAGTGGGATCTACTAACAAAAATTATTTGCATATAATGTGTCCTAACAGGGATCCAAATGGAGTAGCAAAGACACATTTCTTAATGTTGAGGGATATCCATAATTTCTGACATCTCTCAAGCATCAGCCTCAAATTGTCACAATGGTATTTCACCAATCCATACACAGTCTAGTCATCTAGGTAAAATTGAAGAAATTTATGGATGAAGTTATAAAGTGCTTGTACCACGATGCGCAAGAATACAACAAGCACATTATTCAATCCAAAAGGCATAACGGTGTAGGAAAAAATTCCCCATTTAGTGCAGAAAGTTGTCTTTCTCTGGTCTTACTTTGTAATCCTGACTTGGTGATACTTTGAGAACCCATCCGTGAAAGAGTAGACTTCGTGCCCAGCTACTCCCTCCAAAATTTCCTTAGTAAAGGGGTTGGAAAAGGATCGATGACACGTAATGCATTCAAATCCCTATAATCAACACAAATTCTTATCCTTCCATCCTTCTTGATACACGATGACCATTGGGCTTATCCATTCCGATTCTTATACTATGTCAATGATACTAGATGCTATCATCTTGTCTATGTCTTTCTTGACCTGTACGTGTAAATTTGGATTCATCTGATAAGGCCTCTTTTGAATCGAGTGCAATGTTCCTTCAATTTGATTTTCATTTCCCCCAAGGAATGGTGGATTCCTTTGAGTTCATGGTACCCACCGGGAACAAACCTTGGAACTTGTGCAACACATCAATGACATTTGAAACTTATTTTTCTGACCAATAGTCCTCCATGATAGCTTCCTTAGGTTTTGTCTTCATTCCAATGTTAACCTTATTTGTTTTCACGGGTTCATGGTAGGTGCATGCTCGCTCATCAACACTTTCTATGACTTCACAAGTACCTTCCAAATGGTTAACATCTAAAGTTTCCATTTCTTCTCCATCTACTACATAGACCATTTTTCCTTTTTCTTTTTCCATGCACGTGCGCTCAGAAGTGTAATTCCTCTCGATTATTTTTTATTGAGGAACATCTCCAAATAAGGATCACCCAATAATTCCAGTAGGCTATCTTCTACCATAGCATTATCTCCCATCGTAAGGCATTTGATCACTTATAATGCCTTATCCACTGATGGCTTTGTACTCCTATACTCGAAAGCTTGAATGAGATCAACCACCAACTCCTACCAATTACCTGTTTGATGACGCATCTCCAAATGAATATACCATGTGCACACACAACCTTATAAGGTGGAATATAAATTATGTACCCATAATGAAGGTGGTAACA
This sequence comes from Taxus wallichiana var. yunnanensis, assembly GCA_018340775.1. Taxonomy (NCBI): domain Eukaryota; kingdom Viridiplantae; phylum Streptophyta; class Pinopsida; order Cupressales; family Taxaceae; genus Taxus; species Taxus wallichiana. The sequence goes on from CM031242.1 coordinate 333,963,121, forward strand.
CTTCTGCACTTCCCATCTAGGCCTTCTCACACGCTTGGATATGAAATGAGGCGGTCTCTTTACCATGGTAGTCTTGTATGACCGTGGGCATGTTGCTCCGGAGAACCTTACAAAGAATGTTATTTTTACTTACGTAATTCTAGGAGGATCTCCGGATGTGTAGCCCACCAAGGCACTACAGTTATGAGTAGGTTGTAATTGAGCATTCCCCTTCTCTCGTCCTCATCCTTACACCGAGCCTTCATTTTTCGCAAGAAAATTTTAGGTATGCTCCTCCGAGTAACTTTGAAACTTCTTCCCTCCTAAATGCTTGACTGAATGTGCCTTTGTCACCATTTTTATAGATTCCCTCAACTATCGTCCAATTAACTCATAAGTTCTATGCGCCCAATTGTCGCATGCCACACTAGTGGTATCACTCAAGGATTGTGCTTCTTCAATTTGGATAACTCCCTCTTTGGGGTGAATTATCTTAGGATCTCTGATGGAGTGCACATAGATTGTGTCAAGGACTTCTTCTCATAATGGTTTAGTATAGGGTACTAACTTCCCATATGTCAAAGGAATGATCACCCTTTCTTCCTTGTTTTCAAAGATGATATACCCTTTGTGAAACCACGAGTCAACATTGTCCTTATAACACCATGGGCACCCAAGAAATTCTAGAAAGTTTTTTTCCTCGACGAGCACCAAGAATTCAAGTCTCCAAAGTGAACTTGGCCCCTTGAATGGTGATAAAAACATCCTTTAGGACTCGAATGGGCATTGCCTTATAGTCTTATTTTCCATATAAAACACATTCCCATTTGATGCCGGACATCTAAGGTAAGAACATTGACCTCTTCTCCTATGTCGATGAGGCTATTACTTGGAATCTATTCATCAACAACCACATTGAAAGTAATCTCCTTGTCATATTCAAGGCTGTTAGGAGGAAGGTTTGCATGTAAAACTTTCCTTTCTGCTCTACTCCGACGTGTGGTACATTCTCTCTCCACCATTCTCCTAGCAAGAGAATAATATTCTCTTGCCTTAACATTCTACACACTTCCTTGGCCTCATTCAAGTCATCTTTTGGGGCCTCAACATTCCTCCTTTTCTCCAATTGCTTTGATTGATCCTTTAGACATTGGATATCCCCTTGCAAACTTCAAATCACGTCCATAGTCTCTTAATACACCTCCTTTTGATGAGTGGGGTATGGATATTTTCCATGTACCACTTCCTCTCTTGAAACTAGTGTCCTTTGTCTTGGCATCTCCCTGGTGTGCGCGACCTCTGCTCACATCATCACCAATACAGGTTCTAGCCTTGACTCACGCGCCACTCTTGGCATCCACTGTGAATCAACCTTCTTAATGCTCACCATCCCAACACCTTTGTATTTTTAGTGCTGCTGGTTCATATGCTCATAGAGATATGGAAATTCTTCATACTTATGTTTCTTTCCACACCATGATCATTGTAACAGATTAGGACACTCACATTTGTAATGTTATGTATATCCACAGTTATAATAGGTTCCTCACAGGAATTCACTTTGTCCTTCGTCACAATTATTATGACCATGAAATCCTCCGTGAAAACGTCTTCCATGCGCTCCTCTACCTACGCGCCCTACATAACGATGGTCATCATCCTTAGAACTATTTGCAAGGCTAGTTTGGCGCACTTCCAGATCAATAGCATCATGGATCTGATCAATCAATCTGTAATCCTTGGTATCATGGGTCGTAGAGGTATAGATCTTGTAATAGCAAGAAACATTCTTATTGATTATGTGATGTAGTAGAGGGAACCTACTTACATTGTGATCCCCATGGAAAATTTCACATTCTACCACCATAGCACATAATAATTTCGAGGGCAACTATCCTTCACATTTCCTTCCACTTCACAAATCTGTACACTAAAGCCCACTACAAACTTCATGTGATGAATTTGCAGATAGCTTCTCCAACTACTTGGCCATTACAACAATTGAGCCTCCGAGAAAGGACTAACACTAGTATTGACTCTCCCAACAACTTGAACACAAGAAAATTCTAATGCCTCATGTGGGTATGTGAAAGTATTATGTGATAGAGCCCTTCTAAATGGTGTTATCAATCCTCCAACAAACTATTGAGCATGTTGAGAAGGATGAATGCCATATGATAGTTTAGACAAGAGGGTATTGAAATGTGCATCATAATCTCACACACTCTCTGCCATTCCCTAATGTATGTCCTTCGAGTGCTTGATGATCTTCTCGATCAAACTCGGGGATATGGAACTCTGCGAGGAAGGCATTCTTCAATGCGGTGTAGTCTACCACCTCTTATGGGGTCATAATTTCTATACTAACTACGCCCTTGCAACGTTATTACAAACTGACTTACCTTCCGCTCTAGGGTAGTGATCCCTTTTGTGTGCCATAGTAATTCACACTTGTGCACATGCTCTGCAGCATCTTCAATACCCCTATAGTTTGGTAAGTGCAAATACATCTCAAAAATACTTGGGGAGGTGGCTGGGGTCCTTGTCCTCCCGATCCAGAGCCTTGGTTCCCTCCAGTGTTTCCTCCTCCACCAGATCCACTAGATCCACCAGGTCATGTTCCTCCGCACTCCAATAGATCCACCTCCCGTAGTCATAAAATCACTGAAGTGGTCACGCCTAGTGTTCACAAAGTTACACTAAAGTACGTGCGTCTGATGCCATGTCTGTGATATTCTCCTCTTCCAGTTGTGTGTCCCACGCCACTCCCAAATGCAATACCTAAACCTTGCGTACGTGCACCTTGTCCAAAAATTCCTCCAAATACAAGAATGGATTACACAACCATGGATGTTCCAAATGAGAAATTATATCTCTTAGGCATAGATTGGTTACTCCCACTGATACCAACTAGGTTAACAATACTTCTCCCTTGATCTGGAAAACCAAGCACCAGGGGTTGGTCTCTAGGTGGGTTCAGATGCGCACCAATGAATCTTATTTCTCCATGTGATGAACTCTCTTTAGGGGATTCTCTCATGTGCTTTCCAAGATGGGGTAACACAGTTGCTCGTATTCATTGTCCTCCACATAAAACTCAACTCCCGCCTATAATGTTTGCCTCCACAGATTCATCACACTTACAACCTCATGTTTTCTAGTCATCTCCCTTTCACGATCTTCGCTATACTTGAGTTGTCTCTCCTCCCTTTCCTTTTTAGCTACATAATGTCTGCCATCTTCTTCTAACCCATCTTCCTCTCCTAGCACTAAGAGAAGCTTAGCCAACCATGGGAAATCCCTCCAAACTCAAGGTAATGGCCAAGATCTTCATAGCCAAAGGAATAACACACAAAAATGATCCTCTAGGCTCCCTTAGAAACTCAAACTCGGTGATTTACGGGAAAAATACGTAGAAATGGCGTATTTAAGGGTATAACTAGTCAAAACTCTCTTCCACCAATTATCAACAACATGCATCTAAGTCATATCTACATCCTGCACCTCGATAGTCATATTGGGTCCATATGCATGATTTGTAGTACCAACTTGATCTGGATGCATACACTGAAATCCATTCATATAGTTCTACTGGAAACAACAAAAGAATGTCTCATACAACTCATGGTATAGGGTCTCTTCTACCCATCTATGCATATTGAACTTAGATCTAGTGCTAAATCTTTGAGAAAACTCATCCTTTGTGCTCTTGAACCATGTTTCAACACTTTCTAAGGTCAGACACTCTATCATCATGCATCATAGGGACAAAGATGCATGTCATTTCTCACAAAAACTTAAAAAAAGAGGCCCCAACAATAGAAGCATGATGTATTCATATTTTATACCCTTAGACCAATAGTCTAATCCCATGCATGCCACTTATCACCTAGTGGGTGCCGAGCACTCACCTCGAGCAAGCACGAGCACCGAGTCTCTCCTTTATGTGAGTCTTGTGAGAATGCACCATCTTATGATAGATAATCAAATGCAGAAGAATAGAAAAGAACCATGCAACATTCTAAGAACCTAGAATGAGTTGTCATCTCATTGCATCCAAAAAGAGAAATAATAAACATCATATGGAAATGGTTCATACATAAAGGAAATGCATAAGTATTATACTCCTGAACACATATATGATTCATAACAGAGCCTTATATTCATATTAACTAGTTTAATAACCACATTACATCCCTTGAGGTCATAACAGACCCTCATATAACCATGTAGAGCTAAGTCATGCATCAGAAATACACCATGTTCATCATATTACAAAAATGAATGCATATGCATCCCTCTAAATGTGTCATCACTTCCAGAGTTATCCTAATCCCTAACCTTTAGAATCCTCCATTCTGTTTCTCTGACAGAGCCTCACCTCTCTTCAACCCTCTCTATTTTCTTCTACTCTCCTCCTTTATTCTATTGGGCACTTGTATTTATAACCTTAACAACCACCGCCATGCCTTTATGTAGTGATAGATCAGTTGCAAAGTGTCGGATTGGTCCTCCATAGGAGCATGCCTTCTTAGATCTGAGCTCTCCACTCTTTGTAATGACATCTTTTGGAACCTTCCATCACATTCTTGGAATATTCCCTTTTTGATCCCACAGTCGTCAGGTTGGCACCTTATCCAAAAAGGTCACACTTTTCTCATGTGCTTGCCTGGGACGTTGAATGCGGCTAAGTCTAAAACTTGTCCTATCTTGCACGCGTGAATTGTATGTTCTACAAAACATTGCTAGAACCCTTCCCTGTGTGCCTTCAACCCACACACCCTTCTTCAACTAGGTCCCACATGCCCACACACCTTCTCATCCTTAGATAATATTCCCGTGCTCAACAATCCCCATACCGACATCGGTCACCAGACCAATATCGATCTTTGTGTCATTTTATATTCTCGCACTAAAGAAGCTTCCCACTCACCCAAAACCAACCCAGATCTCAACCAATCAGCCCTAGATCCTTACCAGACCTTTGATAGACCTGTTTGACCTAAAAACCTTGGTTCTAATTAGATTTAGTGTTATTTTGATATCTAGCATAAAATCTAGTGTATTGTGTGTATGAGAAACCTAAATCATTACATTGTAATAAGAATTATTTATTTCAGTTGTTTATTCACATTAAATTGTTATTAAATAGTGGATTGATAGCCTCTCTAGGAAGCACCACACTTCCTGGATCTAGCATACACTAGGAAGTCCACTAGTCATATGCTATTTAATACTCTTTTGTGGTCTTGATTTGCATCTACAGGTAGTCCTTCCTAGACAAAAAGGAGTTCTCTATGATTAGCTTGGATAATGCCAAAAATGCGCACATTCTACCTCCCACCTTTTCCTCACAGGTTTTCCTCAACCATTTACCTTTATATTTATTTCATCCTAGAAAGTGTAAAACTTATTGGTGAAACAATGCTTCCAAAAATTCTGGCATTCCTTCACTGTTCTAATTTTGGCCTTGACTTGCTCATACGGTCATGCACTACCACCCTATAATCATCGGGGACTCCAAGCTCTTTCATCCCACTTTGTAGAGTTTACTTCTAGGAAATGTGTCAAATAATTTTTTGAAGTCAACAAAGCAACAAAAATATTCTTCTCCCTTAGTATCCCTTTTTCCTTCCTTTTTTTCCCAACTACTAATTCTGCCCTCTATCATGCTACCAAATAAATTTCCAAGAAGCGGATTGACCATGATAGTTCTGTAATTAAATAGATTATTGATATCCCCACTTTTGTAAAGGGGTGTAATGACACTATTCATCTAGTCTGTCAGGAAGCCTTCCTTAATGATACCATTGAATATGCTTTTGATGTGTGGTGTGAGGGTTTCTAATTGCCACAATTTTTCACCCCAAGTTTTGTTAGGTAGGTTTTGGGCATCTAAAGGAACATGTCACACAACCATTGGTCAATGCTTTCTCCTGTAGTCACCTCATCTTTTCCTTTATTTGTAATTTCATAAGTAGATGAGATCTTAACTTTAGAAAACAAGAATTTTCTATCAAACCTAGATATTATATGATACATTTTGATGGTTTTATTAGTGAAAATACATCCTTGTAAATCATATATCGGTGTGCACTAAACAATGTAAGTAATCATATTGAGTCCTAGTCTAGAATTTTTGATGTGACAAATACAATCTACCTATTGCTCATATGACTAGTCGTTGGAAAGAATCAATTATAAATGATCATTGGAACATCACATGATTCATGTAATTACTCAAGCTTAAAACTAAAAGGGGCCTACATAGGCACACAAACATTGTAATTGGGTTTTGAACCTTAAACTTGTTGGATTTTCCCAATTTTTTAAATTTTGACCCCAAAGTGCAAATTGCACTCACATTTATAATGCGAGTGAGACTAAGACAATAAAGTGGAACAAAAATATAATATATTATTTGGGTAGGAACAATCTCGGTTGTGGAATGGATGTGGGACATGTACATATTCAATTCTCACCATTTACTAACATCGTTGACATGCAAAACTCTTATAGTATGATGTACAAATACCAACATATTATTGTTTAAGAGGATGAAATTTATAATTATTATCAAAATAGAACCATTATTTTGACTTTTCAATGCTTGGTAATCGGTTGAGATCCTCATACTTTACTAACATTGCACACACAATCCAACCAACCATATCATTATCTTCACTAACATTAGTATGGCATTGGAGCTTGGTCTCAAGTAATTAGCATTAAAAAATATGTTTACATTAGAGTTATTTATTTAATCATTTTTTGTTCTCACTCCCTCGCAATCCCTTCAGTAAGATATGTCATTTCATGGCCTTGTTGTTCATGCATTCACTATGAGTCGTATCAAGTAACAAGGCCATGATGTGGCAAATATTGTCGAAGGTGATGCTTTGTGCTATGTGTCATATTTTATATGTTTTGTAAACAAACAACTCTCCATTAATAGTTCTTATTTTGACTAATATTCCATTATAATGTGTATCAAGGCAATGTTTTGTAGGATATTTTCTAGGTTGTGTCATATCGTAAAGGGTGAATTTTGATGGTCATCTAAACATTTTTTCTTGATTTTAATTGTTAAAAACTTGCAAATTTTTGAAATAACCATCACACCTAACTTACATATTTATTAAAATATAACCATCATTTTTTTGTATAAATTTATATACAAGCTATATAAATATATATTTAAAAAGTAAAATCAACATAAATATATATTTAATTTATTTAATTATTAGTGTACAAATAACATAAGAGATTTGATTTTTTAAAATTTGAATAAACTATTTCTATATAATTTGAAACTTCATTAATGTGGACCATTCAATTTTTTGTTTTTTTGCACAACTAGTTTTTAGTGTAAATAAATGGTTTAGTGCATTTCTTTAGTCAATGTATTAAATTTTAAAGCCACAACTATTACTATTTTTTCATATCAAGTAAAAGTTGTTACACATGGTATTACTCAAATGTCTAAGATTGAAAACTTTTAAAAATTATATTGGAAGCGGATAAAATTAGTCTTTTCAAAGTGAAGTGTCAATCAAAATATTTGAAAATGGGAAGTTTGATTTGATAATGGAATATTCCACAATAAAAGGTTGAGGAATATTCCATAAATATTTCATACACAACTTTACAAATGATAAAGTGAGATGTCTCTTCAAAAATTTCATTAGCCAAATTTAAAATGCTTGACCAAATTAATTGGTATGGTAAAGCTGCCTTTAGTATAATAAACATTAGTCAACTACGCAACTAAATCAATTAATTTTTCTAAAGTAAATTAAAATGTTAATATTTTAAAATTTTACTCCCCAATTTAAAAAATATCGAATTTAAGTAAAATCATTTATGTTATTATTTATTAGTTTTTTTGTTTGGTTTGACTAAATCGTATATTAATATTTCAATACATTTAAAAGAAAACTAAAATACCTATGTTGTATTGTTTTGTCAACATACACATTTATTAATGAATGAATTAAATTTGTATTGTGTGAAAAGTATGGATATACCCTTCTACTTTATATTTTGTAATTTCTGATGAATTAATAACACCTTGCAGTTGTCAAATGTCATTTGTTAGGTTTAAGCTATTTTTAAAAAACTAATATTTATTTCATTTTTAGAAAAAAATCTGTATTATACTTGGCTGAAATCTTTTTCTACTCCTATTTGGATTTTATGGTTTGTTAAAATAGCTATATATTCTCGTTGTCTAGTGTAAAGGAAAAATTTGGCAAATAAACTATTTTACTATGTTTAAACATTAGAAAAAATGTGCATTTCTTATAGTGAATAGATCATTGTCCTTTCCATAAATGACCTTTTCGTTATCTATATACAATTGGCTTGTACTAGCATAGATTCAACGGTTTCATTATTACAGAGTAAATTTGTAAAAGCTCCAACTTTTGAAACTCTGGAGACTTTAATTTTTAAGGGCAAAAAGCTAATGAAATAGGTAGTCACGGGTGATTTCTATGAAGGTGTTTGAAACTGATATTATAAGGAAATTTAAGCACACAACTAGAAATACAACTAAAAAACAAATTCTGAGACAATGAAGATTAAAATATTATTGTACCCAAATTGTTATGTTCTACATCCGAGAACCACCAAATAAATAATTTTACAAATACATATTCTCAACCAAATAATAGGTGGGATTGACTATTATAGGAGATGAGATTATCTCCACAAATAAAGGAGTGGAGAGAATCACTCAACAAGCTCCAAAAAATTATGGGAGCAAATAAAATATTCCAAAACATTATTTAAACATAAAAAATAATACATTCTCTAAAAATGATCTTATTAGGTGTAAATGAAATATCTAGTTCACATGGAGTCTAGTGTAAATGTGTTTACACCAACACCCTCACATAAGTGAATTATGGGGAGAAAAACAAAGAAAGGGTCCCAACTACCATGCCAAATAAGGTACCCATTACATATAAGAAGAAAAATAAGGAATAAAGGATTTCATCATGTTGAATTCCCAAAGGAAAATCACCTTCACTCCAAGTTTTTCTCATAACTCAAGATAAAGAGGAAAAATCAAGGGTTTAGTGAAGACGTCTTCAATCTGATCAATCGTAGGCAAAAATTCAAGTCAACAACACCATCCAAAATCAACTTGTAAATGAAGTGCATGTGTATTTAAATATATTTGGTACATTGAGGTTCAATAGGATTATGTGTTATCTAAATATAAATTTTATTATCACACCATATGATAGTAGGAGATATTTGTGGAAATCCAAATTCGACAAGTATTTAACGGAGCTAAAGAACTTCTTAACCAACCTTCACAACACCTCTATATTCATCCTCGGTGGATGAAAAAACAACTTCAATTTATTTCATGCATGCCCATGCAACTGGACTAGATCCAACATGGAAAAATAAACCATAAGTAGATTGTCATGTATTACGACAACCTCCCAATATGAATCTATGTAGCCTTTAATATCACAAGATCCATATGGTGCCAAAATTTGAAGTCCCTCTCGATATCTCACAAAATACACTTTATTGCTTTCCAATGGATCTCATGAGGTTCATGAGAAAATCAAGACACAAGATTAATAGAAAAAGTGATATTGGGACATGTATGAGTGAGATATAAGAGAATCCCAACTAGTTGTCTAAATAAAGTGTCATCAATTAGGTTAGACTTGCAATCAATAGTCAATTCAATACCTAATTGAAACGAGTGGGAGATGGCTTATAATTAGCCATGTTGAATTTTTGTAACAAATTTGTAGCATACTTAATTTTCCTAATAGAAATTCCTTCGAGGATTGATGAACTTGGAGAGCAAGACAATAGTGTAACAAACTTAGATCTATCATAGCAAAATTGGCTCTCATTTTGTGTTGGATGTCCTAAATAAGAGAAATTGAATTACCAATAAAGATGATATCATCAACATATAAGACCAATATCGATAAATAATCACCACTTTTAAGGACATATATAATACGATCAATTTCACAATAATGAAAACACTCGTAGACAATAAGAAATCATCCATCTTCTCGTATGAAGTTCATGGAGCTTGTTTAAGACCATATAATGAAATATGAAGTCTACAAACCAATTAAGAGTCCTACAAAAAACCCTAAGGATTCTCCACATAAATATCCTCATTGAGATTTTTGTGCAAAAAGCACTCTTCACATCCATCTAAAATAATAATTGATGAGAAGTAGCGAGAGAGGGAAGGGTTTAAGAAAACCCATCATTTTAAATGTGGCACGAATGGATCACCGAGATAACTGAATCACAAAAACCAGAAGGCAAGGTTTCAAGACTTAGCCATATTGGGAATTTTGGGTAGACAAAATAGAAGAAAAAAGCATGACGACCTTGTTGAAGAAGGGCATGCATGTGGAGGGTGGATAAGGTGCCATCGTGCGTGCATAGACAACGTGATGCCCATGAAAGGAATATGCCCTGTGATAGAAGGTTCTAGAAGACATCATGGCAAAAGTGTGAGAGCTCAGGCTTGGAGAAGCATGCTCCCATGGAGGACCACATTCAAACACTTGGCATCGGATCTGAGGCCACAGAAGGATGAGTTGGCACTTTGGGATGCCTATATATGTGAGTGCCCATAGGAGAAAAATAGAGATAGATCAGATAGATGGAGGGAGAGATCAGATAGAAAGGAGAGGAGATTATAGGGAGCGGAGCTCTGTAGAAATACTACGAGAACTTTGTGGGATTGGGTAGAGGCTATATAAAGGAGTAATGTATTAAGGGGTTGGGTTGTAAATTTTTCTTTGTATGGATGAAGGACATGATCCTACTTTGTGATGCATGACTTTGATCGATCAAGCTATGTGTAGTCTAATGGATCCATTGAATGTAATGAGGTTACAAACATGAATGAGTATGAGTGTAATTGATTTGGTTCATATCTATATCTTTTCATTTCTATTCATGGATGTTATGGAATAGATGTAAATCCTTATGTATTTTCCTTTCTTTGTAGTTCTATTTGTTATCTATAAGTACCCTCTGTTTGGAATGAATACATTTGTCTAGAGGCCATTCTAAGCCCTATGATGATTATATGTCTCATTTCCACTTTTATTCATTAAGTTCATGACATAGATGATGGTTTCCCACTTAACTCACATAAAAGAGAGACTCGGTGCCCACGTGTGCCTCTCGGTGAGCACCTAACACCCGTTGGGTGATAGGATGACGTGCATGGGATTTCTTTCCTTTGTGATGGGTGTAAAAATGACTACATCTTGGTTCCATTTTTGGGACCTCTTTTCAAAGTTATAGTGGGAAATGGCATACATCTTGATCTATGTAATGAGTAATGATAGAGCGTTTAACTTTGGAAAGTGTTGAATCATGGTTCAAAAGCACGGAGGATGAATTTTCTCGAGATTTCAACACTGGATCTGAGTTTGATGCACATAGATGGGTAGAAGAGAACCTCTACCATGATTTATATGAAACTTTTTTTCTTTGCTTCCCAGTAGAACTATATGAATGGCTCTCAACATATGTGTCTAGATCAAGCTGGTATTATAGAGCACATGCATGTGGACCCAAGAAGAATACCAGAGGCTAGAGGATGCAGATCTGATGTGGACTCATGTTGTGGATCATTGGTGGAAAGGTGTGTTGGCTAGCTACACTTTGGAGTACGCTATTTCTACATACTCTTGTCTCAGAAGTTGTTGAGTTTGAGTTTTGTGGGAGCCCAGAGGATCATTTCTATGAGCTATCCCTCTGAATGAAGATCTTGATTGTTACCTTGAGTTTAGAGGCATTTCCATGGCTGGCTAAACCATTCTGAGCATTGGGTGAGGAAGCTAGGGTGGAGGAAGATGGAAGATATTACGATGGAGAAAGAAAGGGAGGAGAGATGACTCAAGTATAGTGAAGCGCATGAAAGGGAGATTGCTAGACAACATGAGGTTACAAGTGTGATGGATCTATGGAGGTAGATGTTGTGGGAAGGAGTGGAGGTTCACACGAGAGGACGTGTGGAACTTAGAGTCTCTGTGCTACCCCATCTTGGCAAGTGCATAAGAGAGACCCCTTGAGCTTGATGAGAGTTCATCATGTGGAGAGAGAAGAGTTCATTGGCACGTATCTAACCCACCTAGTGACCAAACCATGGCGCTTGGTTTTCCAGATCAAGGAAGGAGTATCGTTGACCTAGTTGGTATCAGTGGAAGTGACAGATCTACGCCCAGAGATACAATTTTCATTTCCCACTTCTATGGCTATGCATATTCTAGTATTTGGAGGAATTTTTGGACAAGGAGCAAGTACACAAGCCTTTGGTCTCACATCTGGGAGTGGCATGGGGTACACTAGTGGTAGTGGGGCATTATCACGACCATCGGTGTGTAGTTCAGTGGAACTTTGGGGACCCTTGGCATGACCACTACGGACCTGGTGGACTATGGTGGATGGTGGGTCAAGAGGCATGGACCTAGTGGATCTGGTGGATCTTGGTGGCTCAGGAGGCATAGGACCAGTGGATCTTGGTGGATCCGGGGGTGGAGGAAACACCGAGGAAACCAAGGCTCTAGCTTAGGAGGAAAAGGACCCCAGCCCCCCTCAAGTCTTCTTTGAGATGTCTTTACATTTTCTAGATTACAGAGGTATTGAAGATGCTTGTAGAACATGTTCACAAGTGTGAGCTGCTATGGCACATGAAGGGGATCACAACCCCGGAGCGGAAGGCTAGTCAATTTGTAATGACGTTGCAAGGGCGCATGCACATAGCTGGTATAGGAAATATGACCCTCATCAAATGGTGGTGGATTATACTACTTTAAAGAATGCCTTCTTGGTAGAATTCCACATCCCTAAGTTTGAACAGAAGAGCATCAATGCCCCTAAAGGAGATTCAATAGGGAATGGCGGAGAGTGTGTGGGAGTATGATGCATGGTTCAAAACCCTCCTGTCAAAATTATCATATGACATTCACCCTTCACAACATGCTCAATGGTTTTTTGGGGGGTTGATAACACCTTTTAGAAGAGCCCTATCTCATAAAACTTTCACATCCCACGTGAGGTGTTGGAAGCTTCTCTACGCGCCAAGTTGTTGGAAGTGTTGATACTTGGTGTTAGCCCATTTCTGGAAGCTCAAATCATTTTATGGCTAAGCAACTAGAGAAGTTGTCTGTGAACTCATCCCATGAGACTCGTAGTGGTATATGGTGTATAGATTGTGAAGTAGAGGGGCATGTCAAGGATAGTTTCCCTGGAGGATAGTACACATGCCATAATAGTAGACTATGAAATCTGTCATGGGGACCATGATGCAAGTAGATGTCCCTTGTTATAACATGTAATTCGGAAGAATGTGTCTTGCTACTATAAGATCTACACCTCTACAACCCATGATACTAAGGATTGTAGGCTTATTGATCAGATCCATGAGGCCATTGATCATGGGGTGTGCCAGACCAACATTGCTAGTAGTTCTAAAGGTGATGATTACCATTATGAGGAGCACGCAGATGGAGGCACACATGAAGGGGATTTCATGGAGGATTCCATGGTCATGGTAACCATGGAGGAGGAAGAAGTGAGTTCCCATGTGGAACCTATTTTAATTGTGGGTCTACAGAGCATTACAAATGAGAGTGCCCAATCTATTGCAGTGCTCATGGTGTGGGAAGAAGCACAAGTATGAGGAGTGCCTTGAGTTGTTTGAGCACATGAATCAAGCAACAACAGAAAGACAAGGGCACTGCAATGGTAAGCATTAAGAAATACGAACACACAATGGATGCCATGGGTGACATGTGATGTGGGTTTGGAATATGTTATGGTAACAACAAGAGCAGAGGCCACGTGCGCAAAGGAAATACCAAGGCAGAAGAACCTAGTTTCAAGGGAAGAAGTGGTACATGGGAAGTACCGGATCTTGCACATCAAAAGGAGGTATATCAAGATACCATGGATGTCATTCGAGTTTACAAGGAGAAATCTAGTGTCTAAAGGAGCAGTCCAGGAGGGAGGAGCAAAGAAGGAAGGTCGAGGTGCCAAGAGATGACCTGGATGAGGTCAAGGAAGTATGTAAAATGCTAAGGCAAGAGAATATTATTCCCTTGCTAGGAGCATGGTTGAGAGAGAAGGTACCACATGCCGAGAAAGAGCACGAGAGGTAGGTCTTGCATGCAAACCTTCCCCCTCACATCCTTGACTATGATAGGAGATCACGTTAAATGCGGTCATGGATGGATGGCTCCTTAGTAATATCCTCATTGACACATAGGCACGGAGGTCAATGTTCTCACCTTGGATGCATGGCATCAGATGGGAAGGCTTGCATTACAACCATCTTCGAATGTGTTGTATATGGAAAAAAAAAATGAAGGTGATGCCCATCGGTGTCTTAAAGGATGTAGCTATCACCATTTAGGGAGCTAAGTTTACTGGGGACTTCAAAGTCTTGGCACTCACCGAGGTAGACAATTTCCCAACACTACTTGGGCACCCATGGTGTTATAAGAACAATGTGGATCTTTGGTTCAACAAGGGGTACATAAGCTTTGAAAATGAGGAGGAATGGTCATCATACCCTTGGCTGATGGGAAGTCAACACCCTATACTAAACCTTTGGGAGAAGAGGTCTGGATAGAATATATGTGCTTCAATCAGGGATCTAGAGATAATCCATCCTACTAATGAAATTATCTAGTTTGAGGATGCTCAGTCGGTAAGTGACACCACTAGTATAGCATGTGATAATTGGGCACATGGAACCTATGAGTTGATCAAATGACATTTAAGAGGATCGGTGACAAAGGTGACAAAGGCATGCGTACGATCCGGCGCCTAGGAGGAAAGGAGCTACCTAAGTACTCGGAGGAGCCTCCCCTGAGGTCTTTTTGTACGAAGATGGAAGCTCGGTGGAAGGAGGAAAATGAATGAAGGGGGATGTTAAGCTACATCCTACTCGGAACTACTATGTGCTTGGTGGGAACACATCGAGATAATCTCTTGGAATGGTGAAAGTGAGAATTTCCTTCTCTATTCATTTCTCTAGAAGCAACACCCACCACCATCAAAGACTACCATGGTAAGGAGCCCACCTCTTTCCACATCCAAGCTTGTGAGAGAGCTTGGAGGGAAGGTGCGAAGCTTTTCCACCATCCCTCTAGGTACACAAACTATATTCTACACTACATAGGGTTACACGTGTGCATGGTACATCCACTCTGAGACACATGCCAAATAGGGAATTGGAAAGAACTAGTGGCTGATCTAGTCCAAGCATTTGAGTATCAAGCACCAAACCATTGGTGGATAAGGCATTGCAGGTTGTCAAGCACCTTACCATTGGGGATAGTGCCATGGTAGAAGATAGGCTACTTTGGAGTTGCTAGGTGAACCTTCCTAGAGACATGCTTTGAGGAAGAAGAAACAAAAGAGATATAGCTTGAGTTGAGTGCATGTTTGTAGAAAGAAAAAAAAAGCAAGATGGTCTATGTCATAGATGGTGAAGAGATGGAAAATTTGGAGGTTAACCATTCTCTAGGCTCATGCAAAGTGATGGATAGTGTTGATGAAAGAACACGTGCCTATCATGAACCTTTAAAGACAAAGAAGGTTAATATTGGGTTGGAGGTGGAACCCAAGGAAGCTATCATTGGAGATTATTGGTCGGAGAAGGAAGTCTCTAAGATCATTGATCTTTTACATGAGTTTGAGGATTTATTCCCACGTGGGTATCATGAACTCAAAGGCATTCACCATTCCTTGGGGGAAATGAGAATTAAGTTGAAGGAAGGTGCGTGCTCCCGTCCGAGAAGAGACCATACTAAGGATGAATCCTAATCTATGTGAAGGTCAAGGAGGAAATAGACAAGATGATAGCGTCAGGAATCATAGAGGCTGTGGAGGAGTCAGAGTGGATAAGTCCAATGGTGATTAGTATCAAAAAGGATGGAAGGATAAGGATATGTGTTGATTATAGGGATCTAAATGTAGTGTGTGTCATTGATCCCTTCCCAACCCATTTCACTTGAAGAGATCCTAGAAGGAGTGGTAGGGCATGAAGTCTACTCTTTCACGGATGGGTTCTCAGGCTATCACTAGGTGAGGATTGCAAAGGAAGACTAGAGAAAGACAACCTTCACCACCGAGTGGGGATTTTTTCCTATATGGTCATGCCTTTTGGGTTGAAGAACATGCACCTATGTGTTCTCACGCATTGTAGTGTAGGCCTTCTAGGATTTCATCCACAAGTTTCTCCAGTTTACCTTGATGATTGGACCATGTATGGACTGGTCAAGGACCATTGTGACAATCTGAGATTGATGTTTGAAAGGTGTCGGTAGTTGAGGATATCCCTCAACATCAAGAAGTGTGTATTTTACCCCATTTGGGACCTGTTGGGACACATCATATGCAAAGAAGGCTTGTTTGGTGGATCCTACCAAAATTGTAGTGATTGTGGGATTGGGGGAGCCAACTAGTCAAAGTGTAGTGCGTGGGTTTCTTGGACACGTGGGATACTATCGGAAAGTTCATCAAGGGGTATGCCAAGATCACCGTGCCTTTAGAAGAATTTCTCAGACATAAAAGTGCCTTCCATTGGGGAAAGGCGCAACAGAAGGTGTTTGACACATTGAAGGATAGGCTTGTCACCATGCCTATATTACATTTCCCCTCTTGGGATAAGCCCTTCCATGTTCATGTAGATGCCTCCTCGAAATGACCATTGGGGCAGTGCTTGCACATAGCCTGGTGAGGGAATTGTTGATCACCCCTATGCTTTGCAAGTAGGAAGTTGACACCAGTAGAGAGAATTTATACTATGACCAGCGCGAGGCATTGTCTATGATCTATGTGCTTCATAAGTTTAGGTAAGTATCTGCTGGAAACTCCCTTTGTCTTCTACACTGACCACATGGCATTAAAATACTTGGTGAACAAGCCCATCCTACAAGGGTGCATATGTCGATGGGTGTTGTTATTCCAAGAGTTTGAGTTCACGGTGGTTGTCAAACTAGGAAAAAGTAATTCTAGACCTGACCATTTATCTAGGATTGATTCGGGGAGGATGCACAAAAGCATTGAAGATACCATGCCGATGCGCAACTGTTTAGGTTGTGGCACACGTGCACCCTCAGACTTGGAGGATATTGTTGTGTTCCTTAAAATGGGTATGGCACTAGGAAGGGATGAGGACATTAGAGAAAAAGCAACTAGCCATATATGCATGTCATCACCCTACATGTTGATCAGTGGGGACTTATACAAACTAGGGCATGATGAAGTTTTACGCAGGTGTGTACTAGAGCATGAGCACCTCGCCATCATAGAGGAAGCACACGGAGGAAGTGTGGGTGGACATTATGTAGGTGATGCCACCACATGTAAAATATTAATGGCAGGATTGTGGTGGGAAACTCTGTATAAGGATTGCAAGGACTATTGTAAAGCGTGTGACCATTGTCAGTGCATTGGCAAGCCAGGAAGGAGAGATGAAATGCCTTTGCACCCTATCCCTAGCGTTGAACCTTTTGAGAAATGGGAAATAGACTTTGTAGGCCCTATTACACTAGTAGCGTGTAGGACTAGATCACGCTATGTAATCACTTGCATGAACTATTTGACAAGGTGGGTAGAGGTAGCCCCAACTAAAGACTATACAACAGCTACAATAACAAAAGATTTTTGTGGGAGAACATTATCACGAGGTATGGATGCCCTTTAATTTTAACCAGTGATAGGGGTACACATTTCTTGAATGAGACCATGAGGATCCTGTTAGCAGAATTCATGGTGGCTCATCACAAAACTACACCTTATCACCCACAAAAAATGGAACCACGGAAGCATTTAACAAGATATTGAGTCATACCTTGACAAAGATTTGTGATGTCGGAAGACAAGATTGGGATGACAAGGTATCAAGCCATATTATGGGCCTATAGGACAACTTATAAAAGGCTGAACAAAGCCACACCATTTTAATTGGTGTTTGGCATGGAAGTTGTCCTGCCAGTTGAGTTTATGTTACCTTCTCTGCATATAGCGCATGCATAGGAGGGCTGGTTGATGAGCAAGCACTAGAAGAAAGGATTGATAAATTAATGAAGTTGGATGAAAGATGATCACTCACCAGGTGGAGCCAAACAGAAAAAAAAAAAGCAAAAATCATGGCATGATCACCACATTAAGAACAAGAAGTTTGAGGTTGGGCAGATGGTCTTACTGTATGATTCTAAGTTTTGTGCCATCTTGGGAAGTTAAAAGTGCATTGGTTGGGTCCCTACACCATCTCATACATCCTTGATTTGGGTGCATGCTAGTTACAAGCACTGTTGGATGGGACAGATTTCTAGGACACTTCAATGGGAGTAGGTTGAAGCCCTACTATAAATAAGTCTTCTTGGTGTTTGTAAATAAGGTAGTATTGCCAGTTAGTTTAGGATTTTCTTTAGTGCATTTTCCTTTCTTGTGTTTCCCTTTCTCATTGTTGTTTTGTGTTGTGCCTTGGGCACGGTAATCTCATTACTTTTTGAAGTTATAACTACATGAGAGACCACATCATTTTAGTGTGGGGTGGAGTAAGGTGGAAGAAATTGAAGTATGAAGCACCAGGAAGGAATGCATTGGAAAGCTCGGTTGAATGGCCTGTGAAGAAAGTACATGCAAGGAAAGGTGAAAAAGGATGGTTGGTGTTAGGATAAGGCTACATTGGGATCCACGTACAAGAGAAGAAGAA
The DNA here is from genome assembly GCA_018340775.1 of Taxus wallichiana var. yunnanensis. Taxonomy (NCBI): domain Eukaryota; kingdom Viridiplantae; phylum Streptophyta; class Pinopsida; order Cupressales; family Taxaceae; genus Taxus; species Taxus wallichiana. The sequence goes on from CM031242.1 coordinate 333,981,848, forward strand.
GTGCATTAAGCAACATGAGGTAGGCGAGAGAAAAATCATGATAGAAGAAGTGCCTTTGGCGCTGGTTATGCACATGCAAGAGTCTCTTGTCAAGATGGATTGGTTGCATGCACTGAAGGTTGGAAAACTATCTGCACGCAAGGTTGGGCACATGAGTTAAAGCACTAAAGTTGGTTTGTTTGAAAAATCTGCATTAAGTGTTAAAGTACGGTGGTAGGTAAGGTAGCATTTAAAGTTACAAAGTGGGAAAAACTATAAATAGATGGTCGGCCTTTCATTATTTACTTTGTGTATACGAAGAAAGAAGCACTTTTGCATCTTTGCAAACTAGGGCTTCTAGAACTGATCCGTGTGAAGAAAAATTTGAAGAGTTTGAGCATGAATAACTAGTTTGGATTTGTGAACCAGAAGGAAGGGATATCACGGGCATAGGAGAAGTTGTGAGAAGGCACCATCTTGTGAAGGAATTATCCCAGCTAGGGTTTGAAAAACTAGGGCATGGGTTTAAGAGGTTTTCTTCACAAGTTTGAGATCTTAAGGAGTGGAAGAGTAGAGTAACAAGAAGAGATTGAAGTGATAAGAGGACCTAGAAATGGCACCCAAGAAACCAACCATGTCACCCAAGAAGCCAAAGGGCAAAGGGCAAGGGCAAGGGTAGAGAGCCAGCAACAACCACCACAAGCATGAATGAGGAGTGGTATGCAGAAATGTAGTACCCAGATGGGGTTTTGCTTGGGAAGGAGTGGGAATCCCATTTGAGAAAGATGGCGGTGAGTGATTATAACCATCACACAAGCACAATAGAGAAGGAAATGGCACTGGATTTAGTTAGTGCACCCATGAAAAAAAAAAGGACACCAGAGGGTTTTCCCATCTATAGTGATGAGGTAAAAGTGAAGTTGGAGAAGGCAGGGTTATTGCAACTCTATGAGTTTCCCTACTTTGGAAAGCTTGAGTGCCTCTATCAGTGGCTGATGTCATGTGTGCATGAGGATCACTTTTACTTCGTAGGGTGTAAGATGCACATAACCCCTCAGCTGATTTCTAAGTTTACAGGCCTCATCTGCGTGGGAGACAACATAGATGATGACTTGAGTGAAATAAGGATGCCATCAAAGCAACCATCATTGCATATGATTACAAGAAGGGGTCGAGGTATTTTGACATTGCGAAAATCCTAGATCCCATCATGAGAATGGCCATGTGCCTAGTCACAAAGTTAAATGATCAAGAAAGGTGGACACGTGCAGTGAATAAGGCTTGGTTGAATGTATGCAGAAAAATATCAGAGGGCACAATCTACAATTTATCATCCTTCATTGTAGATGAGATAATCAGTAGCACACATAGGAAGGAGACAAGATACTCTTTGGAAATGTCCTCCTGACAATTGTATTTTCGAGATAGGAGTGCTGACATGGGCAGACAAGTTTGTTTGGGAGTATCCGGTTGAAGATCCCTCACCCACAAAATATTTTCAAAGTATACATGTGAAACAATGATAACCTCCCACAAGGCACACTTGGACAAGTGGTATAAGTGCTTAAGGGATGCGTTCGGGGTAGAGTGGAGAATCCCAAAACAACTACCAATGCTTACAATGGAGAAGCTGAGTTTGTTGTGTACCAACACTTCTACATAGGTATATTTAAGTTGATGGATGAAACCATGAGCCCATGGTGTAAACTCCCATTCTCCTTCACCACCCAGTACTTCCAAGTGGGAGTTAACAGGTTCAAAGAAGCAAAGAGACTAAGGTTTGACCTTAGTGAAGTTGATCAGGACCACAGGGAGTTGTGCAGAAGATGCTTTAGTCTACCCCAAGAAGCATGTGTACATGGAAAATTATGTAGCGCATGAAATCAGAATGATGAAACCCTTGACTCTAACAATTGCAGGAAAGTCCGCGGCATGTGTATATCTCCACATTAGGCCAAAATTTGAGAAAGGTGCATACCTAGAGAATGATGTCTCCATACCTAAAGATCCCATGGGTAGAAGAAATCCCACACTCAATAAAAGGGAGAGAGAAGAGGAAAAAGCACCAAGTGTGTAGACTTCCCAACCAATAAGCACGCCAGTAGCAAGCACCAAACCTAGCACCTATACACATGCGGAAGAAATCCTTGGTAAAGGAGAAGACCCCAGAAGAAGAGGCGCGAGAAACCCCTCACCAAGGAGAAGTCACCAGAGGAAGCAAGAGAAGGTTGGATCCCTGCGGAAGAGTCACCTCTCAGAAAGAAGTAGAGGATAGAAGAGGAAGCTGACTCGGAGGAGATGGAGAGCTTGGAGAAATACATAGGTGAAAAGGATGATGATGATGAAGAAGATGATCCTGAAAGAGATCAAGAGCCACTTGTCTTCAGCATGCATGATTCAGAAGAAGAGGGAGGAGAAGAAGAAGAATAGGAGTTCCTTTTCATGTGGCGCAAGGATAGCTAGGAGAAGGAAGGTGCCCAGGACATGGGAAGAAGTGAGGAGGTTGGTGCGTAAAGGAAGGGCAAAAACTCAAGCCTTACACGGGAGCAAGTAAACGAGGTGGTAGAAGAAAGAAAAAAAATAATCGAGGCCTTGGTAGAACAAGAATTGGAGTGCAGCACTGACATAGTGATGGGAGGGGATAAGGAGGAAAGTGTTGAGAAAGAACAAGTTAGTATGGGAGGAGGTCCTAGTCTAATGGTGAGTTTCCCCAAAGCCATGCTCGGAAGGAAGAGCCTTGATACAGAATGAGGACAAGTCATGGGCTATGTTGATGACCAAAGGAAGGTGTTATGCACACATTTCCAGAGCACTTATACCCATGGAAGAACTTCTAGCTATGGAGTCATTTGACAAAGAGGGCATGCATACCCCAGGACAAGGAAGATGCTCTCTTGGGCATTTGAGTCCCATATTGATGAGCCAGAGTTCGAAATATACCAAGGGAAATCATACCAGTACCAGAGTCTAAGGGAACCAACCCTTGGTAAATGCCCAACAGCTCTCGAATGAGCAAAGTTATGTAATGCACTGAACAAGGTCAGGTCGAGACTGAGGCTAGGCTCTTTGGAAGAAATGACAGAGTAAGATTTCTAGAGGAAAATCTAGAAAAGAAGGAAGAGAGAGTGGTTGAGAAAACTAAGGGCTTGAAGCAAGAAGAGTTGATCAGTGCATAGCTGAAGCATGAACTAAGGGATGAGAAGGTGAAGGTGCATGAAATATACAAAAATATGGAGACTATCACAAGCACCATTATGTTGAAGCATCCAGACCTAATGCCACTACCCACTGTAAAAGTATGGATCCACTCTTGAATGCTTAGAAGATCTTGCGTGCATCCTCACCATGGAGAGACAACCATTGGCCTTGGAGTCCATAGAAGAAGTGGCAACATGCTTGGAGAGGGAGGAAAATTGAAGGTGGTAGCAATCATTGTTGAGTATAGCAAGGTACTTGTAGGATGTCAAGATTGCTACCCAATCTGTTGAGGCCACGTATGATAATTACATAGATAGGGATAGAGTGGTGAGCATCTTGGTCACCACTCACGAAGCAGAGTGAAGGAGTTTCAAGAGAAGAATAAGGGAAATAGGGTGAGAGGGACAAAATCCTTGCCAAGGTTGAAAAGAAATCTGAGGCCATTGAAACCTTAAGGGGTTCAATCAAAAACTAGTTGAAGGAACTATACCCACAAATTACTAGAAGGATGGATGCACTTGAAGACATGAGAAAGGAGTTGAGAAAATTGTTGACACTATGAACACTCAAGGAGATGGACTAAGTTTTGGGGAGGTAAGCACCCTAGTCGGTGACCTCTGTCAGAGAGCGCAGAATGAAGTAGATGCCTGAACAAGCTGGAGGCTGACCTAAAGAGGGACTTCCCACTCCTTTTGCAACAATAATTACCCTTCCATTCTTTTATTCTTTCCCATTCCTTCATCCCCTTATTCTTACTCTTCCAAAATTATTTTATTCTTCTAGAACATACTTGTAATTCTTTTGGAGAAGTGTTCCCACAGAGATGAGAGAACATGCATAGTGTGGGGTGATGTTGGGACCCCAAAATAGTGGCTAAGTACACAAAGGCATGTAGGCGTGCAAGGCCTAGTTGAAGAAGGGCATGTAAGGAGAAGGCACACAGGATAGGTTTAAGGAAGGGTTTAAGAAAACCCATGGCATGTGTGTGCGGATAGAGCCAAGGTTTCAAGACTTAGCCATATTGGGAATTTTGGGTAGGACACGAGAAAAGTGTGACCCGACTGTGCATGCAGAGTGGATAAGGTGCCATCCTAGCAACGTGATGCCCACAAAAGGAATATGCCCTATGATAGAAGGTTCTAGAAGACATCATGGAAAAAGTGGAGAGCTCAGGCTTGGAGAAGCATGCTCCCATGGAGGACCACATTCAGACACTTGGCATTGGATCTGAGGCCACAGAAGGATGAGTTGGCACTTTGGGATGCCTATATATGCAAGCACCCATAGGAGAAAAAATAGAGAGATAGATTGGATAGATGGAGGAGAGATCGGAAAAAGAGAGGAGATTATAGAGAGCGAGCTCTGCAGAAATACTACAAGAACTCTATGGGATTGGGTAGAGGCTATATAAAGGAGTAATGTATTAAGGGGATGGGTTATAAATTTTTCTTTGTATGGATGAAGGACATGATCCTACTTTGTGATGCATGACTTTGGTCTGATCAAGTTGTGGTAGTCTAATGGATCCATTGAATGTAATGAGGTTACAAACATGAATGAGTATGAGTGTAATTGATTTGGTTCATATCTATATCTTTTCATTTATGTTCATGGATGTTATGGAGTAGATGTAAATCCTTATGTATTTTCCTTTCTACTGTAGTTCTATCTATTATCTATAAGTACCCTCTGTTTGGAATGAATACATTTGTCTAGAGGCCATTCTGAGCCCTATGATGATTATATGTCTCATTTCCACTTTTATTCATTAAGTTCATGACATAGATGATGGTTTCCCACTTAACTCACATAAAAGAGAGACTTGGTGCACCCATGCGTGCCTTAGGTGAGCACCTAGTTCCCGCTTTGGTGATAGGCGAACGCACATGGGATTTATTTCCTTTGTGATGGTGTCAAGTTCTTTGAGTGAATCATATAAGTATCCATCTCATTCAATGTATGATTTTTGCATTCAATAATACTATTTTTTTCGAGGGGTTTAAGACAAGTATATAGTGATGAAAAATACCATGATCAATACAAAATCTATGTATGTATTACTTATGTATTCTCCCATTATTAATGCAAAGGTTTTTAATACAATGTGGTGATTAGAGAGTAAATTTGTACAAGCTCTAGATTTTTAACCTCTAGAAACATTCACTTTAAGGGCCAAAAGATGATGAAATAGGTAGTCACAAGTGATTTCTATGAAGGTTTTTGAAACTGGATCTTAGTAGGAAATTTGAGAGCACAACCAAAATGCAAGTTGCGATAATGAAAATTAAAATATTATTGCACCCAAATTATTATGTTCCGTAGATCTGGGAAACACAAAATAAACATGTGTTGTAAATACATATCCTCACCCAAATAATATATGGGATTGACTATTATAGGAGACAACATTTTCTCCATAAATCAAGTTGTGGAGAAAATATCTCAACAAGCTCCAAGAAAGTATGGGAGCAAACAAAGTCTTCAAAAACATTACTTAAACATGAAAAATAATATATGCTCTAAAAATGATCTTATTAGGTGTAAATGAAATATATAGTTCACATGGAGTCCAGTGTGAATGTGTTTACACCAACACCCTCCCATAAGTAAAATCCAAGGAGAAAAAAAAGAAAGGATCCCGACTACCATGCCAAATAAGGTACCCATTAAACGAGAAGAATAAAAGGAAGGAAGAAAGGACTTCATCATTTTGAATCCCCAAGGAAAATTTCCTTCACTCTAATTTTTCTCGTAATTAAAGATAAAAAGGAGAAGCCAAGGGTTTAGTGAAAATGTCTATAGTTTGATCACTTGTAGGCACAAACTTCAGGTCAAAAACACCATTTTAAATTAAATTTCAAATGAAGTGCATGTGTATTTCAATATGTTTGGTATGTTGATGTTCAATAAGATTATGTGTTATTTGAATAACAATCTGATTATCACACCATATGACAATAGGATATCTTTATGAAAATCCAAATTTGACAAGTATCTAACAAATCCAAAGAACTTCTTGAACAACCTCTACAACACCTCTATATTCAACCTTAGTGTATGAAAAAGAAAATGTAGTTTGCTTCAAACATGCCCATGCAATTGGACTAGATCCAATGTGAAAAAATAAACCATAAGTATATTTTCATGTATCATGACAACCTCCCCAATATGAATCTATGTAGCCTTCAATATGAAAATATCCTTGTGGAGAAGGGGAACATTTTTCCTATCTTAGACTCACTTTACGTGACCTAATAGTGCAAGAAAACATCTAATAAGAAGAGTATCCAATCCAATCCAAGAAAGATGCAAGATGAACCAAGAACTAGATGAGTAGATGTGAAGATGACACAAACGAGTACAACAAATGGAATTTTTGAATGATCTAGAATTATTTTCTTTATGAGTGTCGAGATGAGGTGAGGGTATACATAGGATGTTATTGACCATGGGAGATGGCATCATCCATGAGAAAATGTGTATCGACACCATCACCCATGGGTAATGGCATCGACCATAGGTATTGAAATGAGGGAGTGTGTCGTGAAAAGTAAAAATAGTGTGTTATAAATCATGGATGTGGATAAGCAAAGTGCAAAGTGGTGAGATGTAAGAAAGAAGTAGTGAATGTGATATGCCTAAGACCTATGATGTCAATGATAACTAGTCCTACGAAATCTAAGAAAAAGACAAAATAGTGACACCCTCTCTGTAATCTTGTCTCTAACCCATAATGGTTACATGAATAGCCATTCCCCATTCTTAAGCAAGCCCCTTAAGGAACCCACTCTAGAAATAGATGCATCAGTGACCCTTATCTCGCACAAACAAAATTATTATTAATAGGTATGAAAGATGAAAAGTGAAAAATTAGGTGTATACATATGCCCCAGTTGTTGATCACCACATGTTGCAATAGAAAAACATGGGGTGGTCAATGGAAAAATATAGTCCGTAACAAGGATATTGAAATTAATTACATAAATTAATGCTATTGAAAGGACTAGCTAAAATGAAATATACCCAATAATGCATACATGATAGTGTTTTTCGTCTTATCATGTGTGGGCACAATCCATGTCACAAGAACCCCGAAAAGAAAAATGGAAAAGAAACAATAGAGGCATATCGGTAAAATAAGACATAAATCACCCAAATTAGGGGCCCATGGAACCGATGTCGTGATATCATGTTGAGATATTGTGATGGTATGGTATCATAAAATGGGAAAAATCAAAGATCGTTGAAAGTAGTTGTGTAATAGAGCGAAACAAATGGCATGAGCTTATGGTAATAATGAAAAAAATGATGTGTGTTGTGGAGTTCATGAGAAAAAATGATAGTCATTGGAATATTTAGGTTGATTGCGACCAATTTTGAATAGGAATTTGAGTTTAATATAATGATTTTGAATTTTATTTGCTTATTACTATTTTGGAATTGAGAGAACTGAGATATGGAATTACAAATTTGAGGTGTATTTTGATGTCATGACACGAGTACGAGGTGGTGATGGAGGATGATGAGGCAGAGCATGCGGCGGGGTGTGACCAAAGGTAAGTCGACACATTTAATTTTGTTAAGTAGATTGGGTAAAACTTAGCTATTTTAATTTTTTGGAGTTGTTAGTGTGTCATTTTTATTAAAACTTGTGTCATGACTAGGTTAAGATGAAATGCGAAGTGGGTTTCAAGGGATTCAATTTTTAGTTTTTCATTTTGTAGATTTTTAAAGTCAAAATTTTAAAGTCGCAACCACTTCTTAGCTAGACACCATTAGACCCTTTGGAACAAGAGGTCTAATAACATACGGATGGGGAGAAAAGTTTCTAGGGGATGATGGAGTTTTCCATAGGGCTGATGGCATAAGGGAAATTTTGTAGATATAGGTTGTACATTTTGAATTTTCATTACAAATTGATTTTTTAGAATTCTAATGCTTGTTTATCATCATTTTGTAGATGTAGGTAGAGTGCGAATCCACCTATGTCAAGGCCGAGTGTGATGATTTTAGGATTATCACAAGTAGAGGCTACCCAGATTCTGAGGTTAGGGATTTGGGGGCATCATCTAGATGCCCAGGATACCATTAGATATGGATTTATTACATAAGTTTTTAACCGTGTTGGATTTTTAAATGGAACTTTAAAAAACCATAGTCAGAGGACAACAAGTCTCTCCTCTTTAATGGGAGAGGTTCCCTTATTGAAAGAAAGCAGTAAAACTTATATACAAATGTACGACTTTAAAAGTGTGGATTCTTGATACTTTGAAATGTTTTATGCCCAAAGATCATCAATATGAAAGAATGGAAGAATTAAGGAGATGAGAGAGGAAGAACATAACAATACCTTCAAGAAATATAGATAGCAAAGTATAACCTTATACGTATTGAACTAGGGAGATGTATAATAGAATCATTCACTTTCATAACCAATATGATTCCATAGACACAAAGTTCTAGAAATCATATAAATAAGAACACAAAGTTTCTTATCATAAAAGATGGATGATTCACAAATTTTCAGACAAGGAAAGAAAGAATAGTAGAGGAAGAAAAGGGAAAAATTCTGTATTGATTACTTTGAATCTATTACATCTATAGAGTACCAGGATCCAACCCTAACAATGACATGGAGAAGCCATTAAATAGCTTCCAAGAATGGTTACATTCGGTTACAAAAATGATGAAACTGATTCAAGAAACTGATGTCTGAACTTCTCCAATGCCTTGGCCATTTCCATGCCTTGGAAAAACTAGACACATTGAATCGTAGACGTTCATTTGGCCTTTGAAATCTTTGAATTTGAGCCGTCCATATGGGAGAGATTTAAACTAAAGCGAGCATGAGGACGCCTTTTGTTTTTTTTTGCATTTTAGAGAAATGGCACTTCGAAACATTTTGGCCCACCCACTTGCTTTTGATATAGGCCTGACACATGGCTTCACTTGAGTGGCGACAGAGTCACAACTCACTTTTTCAATTTTACCTCTTTTCAACGTGGGCTCGAAACTCAAATTGCTCCACCGACCCTCCTCCCATTTTGAATTTTGATGCGGGATCAACATTTGACTTTATCCTTTGGCATGGGTGGGGCCATGGGTTACTTTATAAATTTAAGCTCTTTATGGAAACAAAGCCAAAATTCCCAAATTACTCGGACGACCTGCTTTACCACTTTTACTTTTCAAAGCATCAAAACACAAAAAGGGCCTACCTTTCCGCCTTCACTTGAAACATGACCACGTGTCCCTTTGCTTGTCTAGTTTGTTATTTTTGTGTTTTTGAATAAGTATCTTTTGTTTGCAAAGACATATGTTTGACCCTAGACACATGGAGGCTCAACACACATTTGGGACCTGCCTCTAGATTTTTCCTTTGAAGTTGCACCGAGATGACACATGGATGCTTCCGTAAACCCTTCTATACTTAGCCAATTCAATGGTGGCTCTTCCCCCTCTTTGACTATGACCATGTGGTGAGCCCGCACACACTTGGGGACCCACTCTTGATTCTTCCTTTGAAATTGCACCAAAGAGACACGTGGAGAGTTTCGCCAGTTCTTTTATACTTAGTCGATTCCAGCTTGTTTCCCACTTAAATTATGTGGGACCCTAGACACATGGAGAGATGACACTCATTTGAGTTTCCACTTTGGATTCTCCCCTTGAAAGGGCACCGAGCTGACACGTGGCTCCTTCCACCGGTCCTGGACTCTCCTTTGACTCTGACCACGTGGCGAGTTGGCACTCATTTATATATTAGCCCTTTGATCTCACTTATAAAGTTGCGCTGTGTTATGGCACGTGGAGGTGTCCTCTGAATCTCTCATACTTAGTCAATTAAATGGCCGAATTTTTCCCATTTTCAGACTTGGGACATGTGGAGAGCTAGTGCAAGTTTGGGAACCACCTTTGGCCTTGACCCTTGAAGTTACGCTAATGAGACACGTGGCACCATTTTTGAACCTCCCATACTTAGTTGATTCAGGGATTGTTATGTCTTCATTTTGGACCGGGACATGTGGAAAGCTTACTCTTATATTAGGACTATCCCTTGGGCCCCGTCCTTGGAGTCATGCCATTTAGATGCGTGAATGCTTCCACTTCCGCTTGAGACATGGCCATGCCGTATCTAAGTAGAGATGTTCACGTACGCATGTATGTTGGGGCACAAATTGACAGGGAAGATACACCCATCATTCACGACTGTGGAAAAATAAAAATAAAAGGGAAAACCCCACCTTTACAACTCGAATTTTAAATTTTTATCCATGGAATGAAAAACTACAAACAATACTAGGCTCTATGTGATCCATAACCAAAGAGAAGGATTGACAATGACATCCGAATGAAGGAAAAAATTTTCAAGCAAAAGCACAGATTACTCCACAAGATCGACTCAAAATTTTCAAAACTTGACTTCAAAAGAGGGGAATTTTGAGGGCAACAACAAATCATATGGGAGACTAGGTCCAACACCTTTTGGTGGTGGAAAAGATAATATATGATGGAGATGGCCTTGCCATTAGAGGATGTATATAGGATTTTGGGCTTACTTAATAGGTGGCCTCTATATGTATTATGATATGACTACATATGCTGCAGAGTGGAGAACATTGGCCATATGGGCTATGGGGAGCAATACATATGACGAGAGCATGTTATGCATTTGAATAAGTGAAATGTAGACAATACATATTCCATATATATATATATATATATAAGGTGGTTACTGAGGATTGTGGTAGCACGTATAGTGTGTCACAAGGCATATGGATCCATCTCATTATTCTTGGTTGCAATATGTATAGATGTGGCAGATCATGGCGTCTTGTTCATTTGGGGCACCACCATATGGGTGCAGTTAGTACATGATATTTACATGGTAGGAAATAGAGGATAGTGGATCATGGGACCCGTGATATTTTTGACAACCCGGGATTAATGAGAGGTTCCCCATGTCAAGTTGTGACAAAGACACCACATGTATTAGCGGCAGATGCCCCGAGAGTAATTTAGTGGGTGGAGGTGCCAACAATTAGAGAAATCTCGGTATATTTTCCTTTAACACAGGAGGGTCCAGATGATGTGGTATAACAACCCTATATAATGAATGTAAATTAGTGGCTCAATTGACTATACTAGAGGTTTTGGATACCATGAAAAAGGTGATGTGACATTATGTTTAATGGGTGGTGATCCACACAATGAGAAGGGTCCCAAGACAATTTGGGTGACCAAAACTAGTGATGATATCAACATTTCCATCTTACCAGTTTCATCATGCTAAAGAGGCTTCTAGAGTAGAGGTAAGGGTTCCAACACTTTAAACCAATAGGATACGAAGTAGGTGCACCTAGTTGGAGCAAGCAGAGGCATGATGGGGATTTTCATGACACACCTTAAATCATAGTGGTTAGTGGCTAAGAGGAGGGATCTGATAGAGGATCCATAGATACAAGGCCACAACCTAGAGTAGGTCCTAATACTTTAGGATGGGGAGCAAGACAACCAAAACCATGGCTTAGAGAGAATAAGATGTGATAACCTAGAGGATAATAATTTTTGATGCCAATTAGGTATAGATTTTTGTACATCTAAGACAAAGGCCCATACCACAACAAAGAGGAGATATGATCCTAGTGCCTAGAGATAAGTGGGCATAGTATGTATGAGCTATACCTCATTGTGATGACGAGGTAGATGAGGTGTTAGGCTGGCCGAGAAGATGGTGAGATCATCATAGAGACCCAGTAGCCATGTATGAGTGATATTATGTTATTTAAATGATTTGTATAGACATATGTGATATTGTCAGTGTCATGTGTTGGTTTTTGGTTTTGTAGAGTGAATGGAGGAATGGAACTTACTGATTGAGAGTGCCCACCATGAGATCTTGGACTTCATGTTAGATGTCTAGGATATTGTAGTGATGGTGGATCCAATAACACCATCGAATAGGGATTCATGAGGTTATTTTATCTAGTGGGTGAGGTATCCGAATAATGAGGAGATATTAGGATGCACAAGTGCATATAATTGCTGATAGTATAGATGTGATGTTGCAGAGCCTATTGTAGTTAAAAAACCATGGTACAGAGTAGAAAACTTATATAGCAGATGCCTAGAAAGTCTGCGACATAGATTACTTCATTAGAGACCCAGATTACAAGGACACAGGAGAGGCCTCCAAATTTGATATAGGGTGACATCCTTGGCTCACACAATGAGAGTGGCCAATATGGCCCCATCATCCCAAAACATCCAAAGACCCCCAGAGGGGCAAGGTACTTGAGCCATATTGTAGATAGGCTAGAGCCATTTTGAATGATTTTTGTCGATGTATACAACATATTCGATATGTGTGTGTGTGCGTGCGTGTAATTTTGATTTTGGGTATTTGGTGATGTGTATGTGATGATTTACATACCATTTTCCCACTTTCCATATGTATGTATGTGATAATACCATGGTACTTAGGAATAATGATAATGAGATTAGGTAGTTAAATATGGTGAGAGGGGGACTGGTAGGTAAATTTGGTAGGAGGGGGATCAATAAGATATGCCCACTCACTCGATGTGAAAAAGAGAAGAGGAAGTACAAGGCCAAGACAACCAATGATAGGATGTCGGGTCACGATTAGGGTATATAAATATAAGTAAGGCCACGAGCCCAAGCAAGGATGCACAAAATACCATGAAGATGCAATAGGAAAGACCAAGGTGAGTTGGTAGTAAGACAATCCAACGGTAAGAGAGACCAAGACATGAATTTTGATGAACCCAAGTGGAGTGAATAACCTAAGCAAAGATATAAAGAGATATTTGTGATATTGTGATAAACCCCAAGGGGATCGAGAGACCAAGCGAAGGCATACAATGTTTGTGTAAAACCCAAGTGGGGGTTGAGGGCCCAAGAGAATGTGAGGGATAATGCTACGGAAGGAAAATAAGATGTAGTCAAGGTATTTGTAGGTAACTAGCCATGAGGGAAAAAATATCCTAACATGTTAGTGATAATGTCATTGAATTGATTTAGAATGTGGCTTCTAGCATGGGTTATGAGGTCCACGATAGCATGTTGTGTAATAAAGACCTATTGATGAATTTTATACTGCGTGGAAAATAAGGTTTAATTTATCCGATCCTCAAGTTGGGTTAGAAAATCACACCGAATAACATCCATAGTGGGATGAGGATCATAGTGAGGTGGTGGTCCATAGGTAGGTTGTAGTCTAGTTGTTCAAGGGAAAGGTGTTTATTTCAAGAGGAATTGACTCCACTCTTCCAATTGTGAGAGGAAGTTTTGGGAATGAAATGCTTGTTATACGAAACATGACATTCACCTCGGTGTGCACATTGATTTAAAAATATTGAAATTTATTAAAACCCTAGGATATTGCAGAGTCACATGTAGTATATATATGCTAAAGCATAAAATTGATGCAAGCAATAAACAAAGTAAATTTGAAACCCTAAGTGCAAGAGAGAGGAAAAGAGACTTAACTGATTTCGTAATAAATCCTGAAGTATGTCGATTGGAAAACCGATGAACATGAGGAAGAAATTGTCACAATAACACTCGAAAATTGTAGAATTGTCGAATAATCTGGACCAGGGGCACCTAGAATGGTGTTGGGGCTCATAGGCACCAGAGACCCTTATTGGGCACTGTGGTCGCATAAAAGCTCAAAATCTAGTTTTTATTGTGTCACAAGGTGGTCGCTAACCTTTCGTTGTTGGTCACCTGTATGTCACACTATGTCCACAAAATTCTCCTATAACCTACAAAAAAATGATCTCTTGTAAAACCCCAAAACACATCAAATCCTAAAAAAGAAAAGATGCAAATGGGGAGTTAGACTAACCTTGCGGTCACCCAATTGAGTGAACTTATGATTGAGTGTTGCACTACATTTCAGAATCCATGTAGTTCTTATGTGTGTGTGTGTGCAAGAATCATGCCTAGGAGTCTCTTATGCAAGATGCACTTGATAGTGAGTGATAGCTAGATGTACCAATGTAAATAGATGTGTGGATGAAACAAAAGAAACTTCCCCTCCTATGTGTGTATGTAGAATTAATAGTCCATTGTCCCTTGAATGAAGCTAGATGGTTGTCTTTGATGCTCTTAAATGTCTTTGGATGTAACTTTAGGTTATGATAGTAGATGCTTAGAGCTTGGTCCTTTAATTTAATCGCATAACATTGTATTTATATGATTCCCTTGTTTGAGATTCATAATTAACCAGTAAAAGGTCAACCCATAAGAAAAAAAAATGCCCAAAAGGGATGAGAAAGATATAAAGAGGTTAGGGGTGCCCAAAGGGAACAAGGGCACTGAGCACCGACATATTGGTTGGGCGTTGGTGTCTAGAGCCAAGAAAAAAAAGCAAGAAGATTAGAAAATGGGAAGTAGGGTGTAGAAGACTAGAAAGAAGACAAGAAGAAAAGAAAAAAGGCCAAAGACAATAGTTAATTACTAGTTTTCTTGCTTAAGAATCATATGAATGCAAGTATGTGATTAGGACTTTAAAATGTACCCAAGTGTGTGATTTTGTGTCTATATTTTCCCCCACTTTATGTCTTTGAGTGAATTCTCAATAACATAAAGTAGATAAGATATGTGTACCTGATAACCATGTAGATCAATGGAGAAAGCATGCCGAGGAGATAAGTGAAAGCGTGAAGTGAATAAAATGAAGTGTGGAAGCTAAGGAAGAGGAAGTGACCCTAGGGGTGAAGCGTATGTGTTGTGTTGTGTTGTACCTTTTATTGTACTTGATGAAGAGCTGGTTCTTGTTGTGTATTAAGGACGTGTTGAAATAAACTAACACTTAATTCATCATATGAGTTAAAGTGATATTGTAATATTTAGTAATTTTTAATTACTTAAGCTAGCTTAGACAAAGTCAATTATTAGTGAGTTGTCTTTTAGTTGTCTTATCCCTTCATTTGTGGGATCTTGTTCTATCTTTCATATTTTGTTCTGGATGATTTCCATGAGGAGAAATAGGGGCAATTAGGGGCAATAAGCTATTCCTGCATTTTTGCTTAGTTTAGTTGATATTGTTCCATATATTGTGGAAGAGATAGAAGCTGTCCAATATCTATAAATATTGCAGCTCTCTCTTTTGATTTTAATGCTTGATTTTTATATTAATAAAATACACAAGCATCGTCTTATTTCGTGTGTAAAGCTTCTGTGTCAAATATTCTTTTCAAGTATTCATTGTCAAGATTTAGTATCGTAGTAGTAGTATGTTGATCTAGGGAGAGTGTATAAAGTTTTAGGAACTTTACGGAGACTTGGATAAATTTCAGAGCTTGGAGGAGCCATAGATGCCCCTAGCCATTTCATAGCCCCTACCCAAATTCAAACCTTGGTTCATGGATTGATTTGTAGTTGAAGAACACCGAGTGTAATCACAGAACCTTGCAGAACTAGATGCAACATTGTTGCAAAAGGTGACATTGTTTCATTCTCTATTTTTAAAAAAATATTTACCTATACCTACAATTTTTTTTAAAAAATTGGAAGCATTTAAAAAAAAAAAAAAAAAAAACAATATTTTTGTATTATGGGGACCCAAGCTTTTCAAGATCCCTACATAAATTCTCCTTCCTCTTCTCTGTGCTCTATCTTTTCATATATTTGGCAAGAGAATTATACATGCTTGTGAGAAGATCTTTGTCCAAAGTGACCTTTCAAGCCTCCAATCAACCTGGAGATTGCATTCATAGATCAAGAGCATTCAAGAGAAGAAGAAGACGTGCCTACAAATACAAAGAAATTAAAGCCATTCCAAAGCCTTATTTGCAAAAGGAATCTATTTTTAATTTTTTTCCATTTTTGATTTCATGAAAAAATTAGGACATAATTTTTTTCCATTTTTGGAAAGAGGTCTGGAAAGATGTTGAAATCAAAATTTAAACAAGTCATAACTTTCAACTGATACCTCAGATTGAGGTGTCATTTTTTTGAAAGTGTGTGTTTTTTCAAGATCTATGTATTAGTTTAACTTTTATAAGTTGTCTTGTAAAAATTACAAAAATTAGAGGTTTTTTGTACTTGAAAAGAGGCCAAAGAGTCCATTTTTTTTTTTTACAAATCATCCAAAGAGCCAATAGTGCCAAAAATTCATTGTGCATGGTCGAAAAAGGAGTCCAAACTGAATAATATATTATTTTTTTTTGGGGGTGTGCGCATGTTTTAAGGGGGAAAAGTGTTCAATTTTTTCTTCTACTGTTTATCAGTATTCACAATGGCCGTAATTACAACACCAAAATTCTTTTTTCCAGATTCTCAACTTTTACGTTCTGATAATTATCCAACATGGAAAACAAAAATTCACACATAACTTGATTTTGAAAATCTATGGTTCGTTATTTTGGTACATTAACAAGATCTACAACGATGTGTACACACCAAGCTACATTTGATCGTGTAAATCAAAAAAAAAGAGTAGTCAAATATGTGTATATGAATTTTTTTGATCTAAATATGTAAAAAGTGTGTAAAATTCTGAAAAAGGAAAGTGTGCACACGATTCATGACGAGTGAAAAGGACATAAAATGTTGTAGAAGAGTGATTTTTTTAGGTGATCTCATGCCAAGTGTGATTTTTTCAGCGATCTCATGCCAAATGAAATTTTTTGGGTGATCTCATGCCACAATATAAGAGTGTTGGGAGAAAGGTCTAGTGTTATTCTCCATCCATGTCTACTTCCCAAATTTATACACCACTACAGATGGTGCGATCTTGCTTTGTTTTAGTTTGATCCATGTTTTTTCCAATTTAATCCAAGAATAAAAAGCGGATAAAATGCATTCTAATTGCTATAGGATGGTGCCTATACTTTGTGAAAAATGCTCTGTAAATTACTAAAAAATATGTTGATATGAGAAAGACTGTATGTAATTACCCTTGACCATAGGCACCTAGGAAAGGTACGGAGATCCCAAGAACTAGTGTCTTTATCTCGAGCACCGGTGTTAGTGTTGAAATGAGGACAAAAATTAGACTATGTTTCGTTGTGACTCTTTATCTGCTTTGTTCTTGGGTTGTGTAGGTCTGAACTATGATTGTATACTTGTTGAATGGGTTGAATGATTCACCCAACGTACAACCCCTTGTTTGGGGCACATGTGACGTCACTAGGAGAATGTAGTCCAAAGAGAGGACCAAGGCTGATCTCAAACTGATATCTTGCAGGAGAGGGGATGTGCATGGTAGAAACCAAGGCACATGCAAACAAAGTTACTAGGACATGTGTTAGTAGAAAAAGTGAAAAAATGCTATAGAATACAATAAAAACAAGCAATAGTGCGAGAAAAAGTAGATTGAAAAAATCAGGTTACAAACATGGGACATCACTCACTATGTCACAATACAATTAGGGCAAGTGGTAAAAAGCATACAAGAAATGAATACACAAGACACGGGAAAATCCTACAAACAATGACATACAATGGAAAACAATGAAAAATAGTAAAGAACCAAAGTATGATACAACCATGGTGAAAAATAGTTCCTACAAGACAAATGTTGCATATGAAGCACCCATTAGCATGTTAGAAAGATAAAAAGTATGTCAAGACATGTATATAGCGATAAAGTAGTGTGCTAGTAAGAATATGAAGTAGTATAAAATGGAATAATAACACCTATAGTGTGTAATAATATAGGTGCCCCTAGGATCCTCGGTGGGACTTGTAAGAGGTATAGTGCCAAATATTCATGCTGCATGTGAAGATTTGTAGGAAGTCTACATTCATAACTAAAGAACAAGTGAGCACACATGTGTATATAGAAAAAGATAATGACATACAAAATATCTGACTAGCATAATAAGCGAAGTGTACATATGAGCATAAGTAAGCAAGAGTAAGTGCAACTAAGATATGCAACATGCTATGTATGAATGAAATGAGATGATATGTAAGATGAATGTTATAGGGGCAACATGTCCCTTGAGTGAATGTATATGTATGAGTGAGATGAGGTTCATTTATAAAAATACCCCTTGATAGTCAAGAATGAACCATAGAACAAGAGTGCATCATAAGGAAATGGATTGAATGAGATGCATTATTAGAAATATTTAATCATGAAGCACAAAGTGTGAGATGTAGGAGAAGGTGATGTTCAATTCAGATTTAAACCCTCAACAATCAAACATGAACCGTGGAACTAGAGTGCGTCATAGGGTAATGACGATACAAGTTATGTATTAAATTGTGTATGATGATTAAGAAAAACTATATGTGAAGCATTGAGCATAACATGAGAAATGAGAGACACCCGATAATTATAGAAGAGGGGGAAATAAGCGTGATGCCCCCAAGTGTATGATGTAAAAAGAGTCATGTGACATCGTCTAAGAGATCATCATTATCATGGTCAAAGTCGAATGGAGAAGCATCAAAGACTTGATAAAAATAATATGAGGTTGATCACATAAAGAGCCATTGAGGCATAAATTGTACATGCCAATTGCGTATTCTTCATCAATGAAAGGTGGTAATGGACAACCATTTGCATACTAGCGAGTAAGAATTTATGAATTACAAGAAATGAATCATTGAAAATAAAAACATGAATGAAAGGCATGGGGAATGAGATATTGAAATAATCAGGATCTAAAGTTCCCCTAATGTAGTCAAGCCAAGAATTCCCAAGTGTGAGTGGAGATGTGTGAGAAATGTGAGTAAGAAAGACTAAAATATGGAAGACACGAAGACCATAAGCAACACCGATTTGTGATGGTGCCCGTATTTTGTCTCTATAAATCTCGACATTGTTTTGAAATTATTATTCTTGATCTAGATTGATTCTTATTTTGATTTTAGAATTCACGTGATTGGGTGTAGATAATCCATGTAAGGGTTCATGTTGTCACTCAAACTTGTATGTTCGACCTAGTTAGGACCATCCTTGTTCCCGACAATATAAAAGAACAAGATGATTGTCTCCCATGGGCTAATCATGAAACACTTAGTCACTTACAGATTTCAAAATTTTTCTACAGCTATAAGATGTATGCTTTCTCCCAAAATCCTTAAAGGGGAATGTTATAAGAAACTTGGAGGCTACATATCATATAAAAATGTACATAATGGTTTGTACTTTTTATGTCTAAGATTGTGAAAAGTGTAAATTTTTCCTTGGACCCGAGATCCCTATAAAGAAGCTACGAGGCTAACAATCGAAGGTTCGAGATGGAAAAGGTATAATGTATCTCACATTTCTCCAAGTAGTGCAACTTGTAAAAATAGCCCCAAGGCTTGATGATTTAAATGTATTGACCAAGTGCGTGTCATACAACCGTGAACAAAGAAGGAAAAAAATTCACATTTTATGCGGTGGTGTGTTTTTTCATGCAATATTTTCCCGAGGCCCATCCAAAACTAAGGAGGGTCATAAATGTACTAGCCGTATATGACCTAGGTATGCGAAAGTGGGCAAATCAGCAAGGAATGACTTGTGTGACAAATATACACGGGTGATAAGACATGAGAAGATTGCAATGGTTAAAAAGAGAAAAGGTTGGGAATTACAAAGAATTTCTTACAAACACAATCTTTGGAATTAATGCAAGAATCCAAGGGAAGTTAATATGAAAACTTGATATAAATACACACTCTACATCTAAAATCTTAAAACTTTTAGAAAATACATATCGCCAAATCACTACACCCTCTCGAATGGCCATAATGTGAACAAGACGTTCGGTGTGATTGGGTAACATGGGATCACCTCTCAAGCTATGGGAGTTGGGATCAAGGTGAACCTCTAGAGAAGGCTGAATTCCTCTTACTAAACTAATTTCTATACTACTCCTAGTGCAATATAATGGTTATCTAGATCTATACTAACATTCATGAGATTTAGGGAAAAGAGAGGTTTTGTAAGAAATGAAACTACTCTAGGAATGGTGATACACCAAATGAAGGGTGTGGATAAACTAAGAAAAGGGCTGGTTTGAAGAGGATGCTATGCACCACAGGACAACTCACCTATTGCAACCTGGAAAGGGTAAGTAACTACCACAGACTAAGAAGCAAGTGTACCCTTTTCCAACCTTGGTTTTCAAAAACAATATTCTGATCTTCCAGTGAAGAAGAATGAAACTGAGAAGGGTGAACAGACACCACAACTCAAGCACATGCAAGAACTCCACCACTTGATAAGCACAAAACTTCAAGAACCTACAATGTAAACTCTGAACTTGCACAATACACCTGTATGTATGAGAAAGGCACAAAGAAATATAAAATTATAGGACTAAGATTAGTCACAAAACACACACTTTATTACTTCAATAACATGCACAATGCTTCATTACATTTGGAAGAGGCAAAGGTTTCCATTACAATCTTTAAAGAAGGCTTGAAAGTTCCCTCAACATATAAGAACAACTTGCAAGAAGGAGGACTCTTTGAAAGATATGTCAAATGTCTAACCAATACATAACAATCTCTATTCTATCCCCCTTGGAATGAACATCCAACTTACATTTATAGAATAAGCTATGAGAGAAGAGAGGAGAAGTAATAAATTCCTTCCTAAATTGAAGGTACATGATGGTTCATTTACTACAAAGTTGGTTGAACCACTTGAGAAGCTTCCATCATGTGTCATTAATGGCCCGTTGACTTAATCTTCTCAATTAATTAAAGGAATATTTAAATAAAATATTTTAATAATAATAATAAATATTATTATTAAAATATTTAAATAAAAATATTAATTTAAATAAATTATGGTGCCCCCACGAAGAATGGCTTGCACCGAGAAAAGGGGGTCCATGAGAAATGGTTAAAAAATACCAACTTAGTGTTTGGATCACCGAGAAAACTCACTGAGTTGGTGTCGATCTCCTCCTCCTTTCTCCATGTTGAACCCAAATCCTTTGCATGAGCTCATTGCTAAGCTTTGTCTCATCCTTCAAGTTGAGTTTCTCCATGAGTTTTACACACGTACGAGCTCGCTTGCAATTGCGAATCAAGATGGGCTCTAACCGATCCATTCCCATTTACTTGACCATGTGGCTCGATCAATTTTCTTAGCCAAGTCCTTTTAATTTCCTCCACATCATCTCATTACCAAGAAAATTACCATGCTCTCACCCATTCGATGGATCAAATAAGATTTATAATCCTGAAGCGATCCCACCACCAAGTTTTGCGAGCTCATTCCTATGAACTCACCATCCCATTAACTTCACCGACACCGCTTTTACAAGCCTTTTATGCATTGGCCAACTCGCTCGGTCTTAACTCAGCCATTGAGTTATTCTTATGGCTTGTTTATGGAACTCACCTTCTTTGATGCATTACCATCCACAATCCATTCAAACTCGCCACCTTCATTCTACTAGCTTTCTCTTAAACCTTTACACCGAGCTTCAAATAGATTCACATCATTACTAAGAAAATTTGTGTATTCCTCTCGAGCGCCGAGTTTTGCAAACAACATGGAGCTAAATCTATGACTCACCAAGCCAACATTGAGATGGTCACCACCCAAATCAAGCCAATTCCATGCATCATTCCACATCAAGCCACCTAGGTTACGCTTTAATGTCATCAACATCCATTCATGTTCCAACTGGCTCATCCCAAAACTATCCATCCACCTACATAGCTCACCTTCCTTTTGACCTCAACACCATGATATTCAATCATCTCACCTGATATGAGTTGTGACCATATCAAATAGGCTCTCCATATCATAAATTTCGAGCCCAAATGATCTTCCCTAACATGTCATCCTCTCGTTCCCATCACCATTTGTGTGTTTGGGATCATTTCCTCTAAAATCGGTGATGAAATATTCATAGGCCCTACATGTCTCATATCAAACCACCCATCACCCTATCAACTTGGTGACCGACTCGAGTCTCATGTTGTGTCGGTTGTGTTGATGCCACCATAATTTCCTCTAAAATCTATAATGAATTCTCCCCACGAATCACCAAGTTCCTTGAACATCGTTGTGTTTCGACGCACTAGCCAAATGCTTCCACATACAACTCATCCCCTTAATAGTACGTCTCTTTGGTAGAATTCCTCCCTTAGCTTGCCATCATTGTTATTCCCACTTGGCCACACTTTCCTAAATCTCCCATGCACGTAACTCCTATGTTTACTTGCCATCAAACTCCCCGCATTATGGCTTCCTTTTGAAATTCTCCCATAAAGTTTCCCGACTCACTTATAATGCAAGATTGAGCTCGGTGAGCCTAATAACTAGCTCGGTTGAGTGATTCAAAATTTCTCCTTGACACATGACCCGGTGGCATTCTATTAAGTAGCTCTATGTAACACCATTAGGCCGAGCTAAATTATCTCATTCCCGACTCAGACTCGAACCAATGAAACTCTACCGCACACTTCATACTTGTCTTTTGAAATGAGCTTAACCACACCGTTTAAGAACTCGACCTGAAAAAATCACTTCCCATCACCGATTCGAATATTCAACAATTTGCCGACATAACTCATTATTTTGGCAAGCCAACTCAACTCTCACTCCAAAATTTACTCACCTCGTGCTTCTACCAAATGATACAGATGTTTTTCAAACTTACGAGCTCATCCAAAAAAATCCTTTGCAACGAGATATATCTTACCTTAATGATATCAACTTGGCATTGCAACATTTAGTGAGCCCCTTGGTTCTTGTCAACAAATTCCCAAAGAGAAACTTGCTTGGCTTGACTCCTCGTCTTCCTCATCCACTCAATGTCATCTTTTATTCTATATTCATTTTATCTCATAAATTTATGTGAGCTTGGGAGATCGATCTCGAGCTCACCTTTGCATTTACTTCCAACTCAAACCTCACATTGAACGATTTATGTGCTACGCCTAAAATTATCTTGGAACACCTCTGCATAAACAATGCTATGCTAGGATATTTTACTCATAATCTCACCATCGGTTTAGGCTCGAAATCTCAAGCCCTCTACATACGTCTTGTGCAACATTGGTCCCTCTATCTAGCCGAGCTTTTTCCACTTCCAAGATCTTTGACTTTTAGCCCCACCAAATGCATGACCTTGAGTTCCTTAAAATTACAAGCTTCTTTGAATCTTAACTCATCCATGTAGATTCATTTCTCCTTACCTTCACATTTCCTTCTTACAGCTCGACGATCTCATGATCCCAACTTGGTATTCCGAGGTTCTTTCACAAAGGACATGATCTACTCTCGTCAACATATTTAACTACAAGCTCACTGGAATGATATTGAATTAAAAATTCACACATATATCTTGTCATGATGAGAGCTCATCAAGATTTTCCTTTGATGACTCACTAGAGCCACGAGATGACACTCCCCATTTTGTAAACCCCATCCTTGAGTTGTTTGATGTTCCATATTAAGTTAGTTAGTTAACTTGACTGATCTCCTTTTGACTATGTTTGTATTTCATTGAATTTACTCGAGCCATCTTCATGTTTCCACCATGTTGAGCCTTGACTCAATGTTCTAAGTTTTTTTTAATTGACTATATCTTTAAGATTGAGTTATAGCTCACTCGTAACCACTTCTCCTCATGATGGTAGTAACATGAGCTACTTCTTCATCAAGTCATTCTTTGTATCGCGAGTCAAATATACTTAGGATTTGGGCCTTCCTAAGCTCCCAAAGATTCCCCATAAAACATGAAGTAAGCTCAACGCTTACCCTTTGAACTTGAGCTTGGTCTATTATATTATGGCGAGTATCATATGTTTCATGTCTGCTTAAAATCTTGATCCTGAGTTAGGAAAACTCCGATACAATCTCCACGAGCTATGTTCAAACTCCACGATCATGCTGCCTAATCAGTCACTACTAAGCTTGATTCAGGACTCACCATCATCCTTTGATGCATGATCACGTGCATGGATTGATGGGCCACTTCCTTCATTAAATTATTGTCCCAACATCGAGTTGTGCACTTCCAACTTAGGCCATATCCCATGTAATTAGGCACGATCTTGTCAAGCCATCTTATTCTTAACCTAATACATTGATCCACCACGTGAAATTAGCCTTTGTCGATTTCCTCTTGAACTCCATCACCAAGATCATTAATAATCCAACCCTCAAATGCATTTGAAAAAACATTCATTTTCCCGAGATATAGGGCCTCGGGTTCATTCACTCATATTATCTCGATGAGCTATTTTAGCTATAACTATGGTGTCTTCAACATTTGAGTTTGATAATGTGAACATAATAAGACCTCCTCAACATAATTTATCAATTTTAATTAATTTATCTCCATAATGAATGGAAGTGGGCCCACAAAAACCAATGTTTCATTTCGAGTACAACCTGAACTTCCAAAACCTAAGAAAGGAGAAAACAACCTAAAATGATTCTAAAATGGACCAGAATACTACAAATGTCCCTAAAGCACAAAATCTTGCATATATGCCCAAAGTTCTCCCGTGAAGACCTTTCTCAGTCCCAGAGCATAATAGGACCCGTTGTCCAATTTTTCCATGTGTGCAAAATTGGATAGCATTTTTGGTGACCTCTTGGGGATGATTTCCTACTAAGCATGATTCTGAAGCCTTAAGTCATCCATTGGGCATGAATTCAATATTGGAATGTTAAAGATGATATGACCTTCTCGTGATACATGATTTTCAACTCTCCAAAGAATAATAGGCGAAATGTAATGCTTGAAAACCGATGAATGGTTGACATCTACAGTGTAATGTGGAAATTTGGATGAAACATCTATGGATTTTGGAATATCCTAAAAATTTATTTGAAAATTTGAACCTTATCCTCCTTGAAAACTCTTAATGATGATACAATGTGCAAGAACAACACAAAACACAACAACAAGGAAAGAAAAATGAACAACAACACAAAACATGTGCAAAAGCACTTGGAGGAAAACACCTAACTAAAATGTACAGGGGGTGGAATGATCTCAAAAGTAAGCTTTGAGATGTATCCCATTCACATGAATGGGAAGTTCTTCTCCATTGAGCCTGGAAAGATGAAATGAATTTACCTCTTTGCAACATGTGATAATGTATGGACCACTTCAGAGAGCGTCAAAATTGGTGTGCTTGCCTAGTTTGGTGCTATCTTCATCCTATGTTAGAACTAAATATCCCTCTTGAAAATGCCTCGTTGAAACCTTCTTGTTAAAATATTTCTTAACCTGAGCTTGATGTTGCTCCAAAGTCTTCATAGTCTTATTTCATACTTCTTCCAACTCTATGAGTTCAAAAACTTGACTATCAGAGGATCATTCTCCATAACTTCAAGCTGATGAGCTAAATCCAAAGTAGGTAAATCCAAGGAGAAAGGAAGTTTTTCTTCTCTTCCATATACAACATGAGAGAATAATTTCCAATGGCCATGTTAGGTGTGATCTGATCTACCCATAAAGTAATTTTAAGCGGTATGTTCCAAGTCCTCCTGTTAGTTTCCATTGTGCGCTTGATAATCCTTGTGAGGTTTTTGTTGCTAGACTCAACCAATCCATTTCCTTATGGATAGTAATTGGATGAATTCTTGAGGTAGACCCCATTCTTAACAACCCATTCACTCAACTTCAGACCAAGAAAATCCATTGCATTTTCTAAAATAATCAAATCAAACAATGAACCTTGTCATTATACCTTCTAAGAAATCAAGAACTACCTTCTCATTGCTCTCCTTCAATGTTACTACCTCTGTCCATCAAGTAAAATAGTCCATTGTAGTAAGGAACCATTTATGTCCGTCATTGGATGGAGGATTAATAATTCTAATGAAATCCAACCCCATTAAACAAAGGGTTGGTCCACTTGAATTGGATGTAGTGGAAGAGCCGCCAACTTCTACTTCTCGATGAAAAAGGCACATTCCTTACACTTCCTTACCCAAAGATGGGAATCTTTGAACAAATCCAGCCAATAGTAATTGGCTTGCATGATCTTGGTAGTAGTTGTTTGTTCAAAATAATGTCTACCAGATAGGCCATTGTGAAACTCTTCTAGTATCTTACTCACTTGTTCCGGTCCCACGCACCAAAGGAGAACACCATTCAAATCCCTTCGAAAGAGAACATCATCTACTAGAACATATGGAATAGACTGAAGATGGAAATTCTATCTTTGATTTTTATCCATGTTCATAGGATATAATCCTGAGAAAAATAAACTCTTAATTTTGGATAACCAGTCAACCTGGTCGTTACCTTCATCAGTGTTTAGGAGCATCATGTCCTCATCACCTTTTGATTCCATGTCTGTAGCAAGTTGTTGACACAAACCTTTACCTCTGAAAAATTTGGTAACTTTGATATGTATGTCATACTCCATCACCTTTGTGATCTATCTAGCACACTTTTCATTTGTCTCTTTATTCAAAGAAAAGTCCTTGACACTGGATGAGACACCATCGATAAATTTTGTTGTTAGACAACATGTTCTTGAATTTATTCAAATCTTGAATAACCACAAATAATTATTTTAATGAATGAATATTTGAGCTCATAGTATTTAAGGTATTGACTCAAGAAAGAAGTTGGTTGCTCCATTAGATCATCATTTTGCTGGGTAAGGATACCTGAAATGCTCTCTTGACCTATAAAAGAATAAAGAATAAAATATTTATCAAACTTGGGGTTCACCAATATGGGATCTTGAGAAATTTCCATTTTGATGGCTTCAAAGCTCTCCCTTCCTTCCTTTGTCTATGAGAATGGCATATTTTTCTTCAACATGGTTATCAGTGGTTTAGCCAATCTTGTGAATTGAGGGATGAATCTCCGCACAAAATTTATGGTTCCTAAAAAACTTTGGAGACCCTTCTTATGACTTGGGAGAGATAAGGACATAATCAAATGAATCTTGGCTGGATCGATTGATAGTCCTTCCAATAGAACAACATGCCCCAACAATTTACTCTCATGCACTATAAAAATTTATTTATTAGGATTGATTGAAACCCCAAATTCCCTACACCTTCGGAAAATCTTCCTTAGATGCATGATGTGGTCTTCTGCATGCTTAGAGTATACAGTTATATCATCAAGGTAAACCAAAATGATATCATTGATTAGTCCCTTAAATTCCATGTCCATGGATCTTTGGAAAGTAGCCCCGACATTGGACAATCTGAATGGAATTTTGTTGTAAGCATATGTGCCCCACTTGGTAGTGAAATTTGTTTTGAATTGATTAGATTCTTGGAAAAGAATTTGATTGTAACCCAAATATCCATTGAGTAAAAAAATATTTGATCTCCTACCACAGTTTGAAGGATTTTCTCCATTGATGGAAGAGGATAATGGTCTTTTAACGAGGTACAATTCAAATCCTTGAAGTCCACACATAACCAAATCTCTCCGTTCTTCTTCCTTACGGGGACCAGATTGGCTACCCAAGAGGAATGCTTGATAGGAAAAATTATATAGGCCTTGATGAGTTTGGTTAGCTCCTTTCTCATTAGTGGCTCAATTTTGGGATTAATTGGCCTCTATTTCTAATGAATTGGCTTGGCATTAGGATCCAGTTCGATAGTATGTTGTGTTAGACCTAGATCAAAACCACATAGGTATTTGTAGCTCCATGCAAAAATGTTGTGATACTCTTCAAAAAGTTTGATGAAAGCTTATTTTTCTTCGGGAGTGCATACTTTGCTGATCTTCAGAAACTTTTCATTTGCTATCTTGACTTCTTAAAAATCTTCTTCGTTGACCACCATGTTAGAGCTTTTTCTTTTGGCTTGATCATCTGAATTGAAAATGGATTCCAAAGTAACTAACATTTTTGGCAGCTTGTTTATTTTCAATTATATTATTTGATCACCATATGATTCTTGTAATTTATCTTAATTTTTGTAGCAATCTCCACCTCTTCTTGCAGAAAAGAACAATTTGTTTGTCACTATCAAAAACTTGACAACTATTCACATTACCGGACTATTAACCACAATTTTGAAAAAAATTCCACTCTTATTTCATGATATCAACATGTATGTCATAGTGTGAGCCAATTGCAGCAATCCTATCAACATCTTGATTTTGATTTCTAGGAACCGCGTGGATCCCAAAAGCTTCAAATATTCAATCAAATCCTAGAATCGGTTCTTATATGATCTTAAAAGATCATTTTTGGATGCACTGCATGCCATCACTTGATGAAAAACTAACTCACTATCTCCAAAAATAGTCAAGGCTTTGATTCCCTTCTTTTGAGCTAGCTAAATTCCTTGCACAAGGGCCTCATATTCAACAACATTATTAGTGCAAATGAATTGTAACCAAAAATATGAGAAGTACTTATCTCCTTCTAGAGAAATTAGCATGACACTAGCACTAGATCCATTCTTACTCCTTGATCCATCAAAGAACAATTTCCACAGTCCTTTAGAATTGCTTGATGTTTTGACAAGTTGTGGTATGATCGTACCTTCTTTGTGAATGCAGTATGTACCCAATCTCGTCTCTTCCAACAACAACAAACCAAATTCTTCCTCTGCTAACACATTAGTGTAGGGATCATACTGATGATCTCCACTCACTTCATCCAACACAATATCAGGTACTTCTTCAACAAGAGTGGTCAGTTTGATCAACATCTTCTTCTTCTAGACCACCGGTGGTATAATTCCCATTTATAGGACTAGCAGTATAGGGTTCTACATGATTATGGTAGATTGGTTCTACCCTTATAATCACTTTGGTTCTGTATTGAGTCCTGAGAATCATATGTGACCAATCAGCCGATAGATAACCACCCATCTTGGTAGTGAAATATCGTGATAGGAAAATGGCAAAGAGAGGAGGAAGATCGATGACCGATATGTCTTGTGTGAACAAAAAAATGGGACATGCATGGATAGTAAGCTAGAGTCCTTTGATGACTCTAACAGTTTGAAATATTGTACCATCCAACTGAATAACTCCTCTTACAACTGACACATATTGTATGCCTAGTACATCTACAATTTTTTTGGCATGACCAAGCTACTAGCACCAAAATCGATCATGTAATTATGTACTAGGTGATCGCCAATGATCAGGGAAATATAGAATGGTGGTGGTTTGTTCACTTTAGGAATAATTTTCCCTTCCGGTTGACAAAAATTCATAGTAGTTGCTACCCCACAACCCAATGATTTTTGGTTGTGCCAAAACTTTTCAGAGCCTCTTGCAACAAGTTTATTTGAGAAGGAATTGAGAGTGCATCCCACATAGTAACACTCAAGTTGGTCTTCTTCATTTGTTCTACAATACTGAAGGGGATTGCTCCTAATTTTTGACATTTCTTTGGGTGTTAGAATCCTCTTTTGGAAAGTGCTTGTTGGGTACCGTGATGCTTGAAGAACCTTCTTTCCTTGTATCTTGGCTAGTAGGTGTTTCTGGTAGTTTCTTTCATGCATCTTTATCAACCACCACTTGTGGTTGAGGTTGTGAAGTGGATGTTTGATTGGATTTGGAAGGTTGATATTCTATTGCTATCTTTTTGGAATAAGTGTTTTCCACCATTGATGAGGAATTTGGATTCAACCCACAAAATATTCTACTTGCCAAGTCAAAAAGTTATTTCTTTGGGTGTCTGCGGTTGATCTACTATTTCCTGTGTAGATGAATTTTTAGTTGGCTCTAGAGGGGTAGATATGATTTGAACCATAAGGGTCTGGCTATGAAATCCATTGGGGAAAAGATTTTGATTGTGTTTTTGAGAAAAAAATATAACATCATTCATAGTCTTGAACTAGATTATTCTTGACATGTACAAGGTCTTTGAAAGCGCTAGCGAAGAAGAGGATTCCTAAAGTTCAAAGGTTTGACATTTGCAGCTTGAATTTGTGGTTGATTATTCCTTTGAAAAGGAGGATAGTTAGCCTGTCTTGCTAATTTTGTGGTTGGTATGGATGATTATATTGAAATTGTTGCCTTTTGAGTGCAAGGAACTCGTTCCCAAAATTTTGTAGTAGTGAATTGACTTCAAATAGATCGTTTGAAGAGGTGGGGGTAGACTGAAATTGTTTCTTGGAAGATGCTAGGATAAGAGTAATGGTAGGATGAGTGTTTGTAAGATCCAGTGAAAATGGAATTGGCGGTCATGGAGCTATCTTTCTAGCCTAAATTAAGGAATTCTCCACTCTTATGAAAACTTCATAGGCATCAAGTAGTGTAGTCCCTCCCATGGATTGGATTATAACTACTACATCGCTATTCAAGGCTGACAAATAGTAGAATAATACGTTATTTGGTGAAGGCTTTATGAGTGCTAGAATCCTATTCCAAGTCCTTTGGAATGGGAAGTTGAAATCACTCATGTATTCTTAGGGAGATCTCTTTATGGTAGTGAGCTCTTCCAAGAGTGACAGGTGATCACTATTTCCTTCAAAATGTTTACAGAGATTTTATCCTAACTCATCCCAAGTGGTTATTGTACCAACACTTAACCCTCAAAACCATTAATGTGCTTTTCCTTTGAAAGAAGTAGTAAGAAGTCTAACTGCAATGTTGTCCTCCATGATATTATGTACTAGAAAAATGTTGGCCACATCAAGAATATGTTCCACTGGAGTAACTTGAGTTTCCCTATTGTAGAAGGGTAACATTTTGAGTGCTTGTAGTAAGTATAGGGTCACGTTGTGGCAGCAAGAAGAGGACTAACTACATTGAAAGGGGGAAAAACTTTGTTCCTTTCCATAGTAACAAGAGGTTGATTGTTTCGTGGGTGGAGGAAACCTTCCATAAGGAGGATTTGAATGACCCCTATGTGGTGATGCTGTAATGGGTGATGTTGAGATGCCTCTTCTCCTTATCCTTGGAGAAGACAAGGATAGTTCAATATGTTGATAATTTCCTTACTTTG
This sequence comes from Taxus wallichiana var. yunnanensis, assembly GCA_018340775.1. NCBI lineage: Eukaryota > Viridiplantae > Streptophyta > Pinopsida > Cupressales > Taxaceae > Taxus > Taxus wallichiana. The sequence continues at coordinate 334,012,874 of CM031242.1, forward strand.
AATAGTCCATACTGAGAGATATAGAGTCACCGTACTTTGACTTGTGTAAGTGAGAAGAGAAGTAATAACTATTGGTCCCACAAAGCGTGCCAAAAATGTTATCACCAAATAAATCCACCATCTAAATGGCCAGAATGTGAACATAATGTTTGGTGTGATTGGGTAACATGGGATCACCTCTCAAGCTGTGGGACTTGGGTTCGAGGTGAACCTCCGTGAGCCAACTTCCTCTTCCTAAACTAAGTGTTATACTACTCCTAGTGAAATAAAATGGTTATCTAGACCTATACTAACATTCATGGGGTTTAGGGAAAAGAGAGGTTTTGCAAGAAATGAAACTACTCTAGGAATGGTGATACACCAAATGAAGGGTGTGGATAAACTGAGAAAAGGGCTGGTTTGAAGAGGATGCTATGCACCACAAGAAATCTCACTTATTGCAACTTCGAAAGGGTAAGTAACTACCATAGACTAAAAAGAAAGTGTACCCTTTATCAACCTTAGTTTTCACAAATAATATTATGATATTCCAGTGAAGAAGAATGAAATTGAGAAGGGTAAAAAAACACCACAAATCAAGCGCATGCAAGAACTCCACCACTTAATAAGCACAAAAATTCAAGAACATGCAATGTAAACTCTGAACTTGCACAATACACCTGTATGTATGAGAAAGGAAAAAGAAATATAAAATGATAAAAGGACTAAGATTAGTCACAAAACACACACTTTATTACTTCAATAACATGCACAATGCTTCATTACATTTGGAAGAGGAAAAGGTTGACATTACAATCTTTAAAGAAGGCTTGAAAGTTCCCTCAACATACAAGAATAACTTACGAAGGAGGACTCTTTGAAAGATATGTCAAATGTCTAACCAATATGTAACAATATCTATTCTATCCCCCTTAGAATGAACATCCAACTTACATTTATAGAAGAAGATATGAGAGAAGAGATGAGAAGTAATAAATTCCTTCCTAAATTGAAGGTTCATGATGGTTCATTTACTACAAGACTGGTCGAACCACTTTAGAAGCTTCCATCATGTGTCATTAATGGTCCGTTGAGTTAATATTCTCAATTAATTAAAGGGATATTTAAATAAAATATTTTAACAATAATAATAAATATTATTATTAAAATATTTAAATAAAAATATTAATTTAATTAAATTATGGTGGGTGCCTCTAAAGATTGGTTTACACCGATAAAAAGGGGGTCCATGAGAAATGGTCAAAAAAGACCAACTCGGTGGTTGGCTCACTGAGCGAACTCACCAAGTTGGTGTCAAGCTCCTCCTTCTTTCTCCACATTGAACCCAACTCATTTGCATGAGCTCACCAATAAGCTCAGTCTCATCCTTCAAGATGAGTTGCTCCATGAGTTATACACCCGCATACGAGCTTTGTTTGCGATTGTGAATTGAGATGGGATCTAACCGATATGTTCCCATTTACTCGACCGTGTGGATCAATCAATTTTCTCAACCGAGTCCTTCAAATTTCCTCCATGTCATCTCATTACTGAGACAAGTACCATGCTCTCACCAATTCGATGGCTTGAATTAGATTTATAATCCTGAAGTGAGCCCACCACCGAGTTCTTTAAGCTCACTCCCATGAACTCACCATCCCGTTAACTTCACTGATACCCCTTTTACAAGCCTATCATGTATTGACCAACTCGCTTGGTCTTAACTTAACCATTGAGTTATTCTTATGACATGTTTATGGAACTCACCTCCTTAGATGCACTACCATCCAAAATCCATTCGAACTCGTAAACACATTCTACGAGCTCACTCCTAATCCTTTACACTGAGCCTAAATTAAGATTCACATCATTATCAAGAAAATTTTTGTATTCCATCAAGTGCTTGAGTTCTAAGAACAACATGGAGCCATTTTAATGACTTGTCGAGCCAACATCGAGATGGTCACCACCCCGATCAAGCCAACTCTATACATAATTCCACATCAATCCACTTGGGTTACATTTTAATGTCATCAACATCCATTCACGTTTCGACCTTCTCGTCCCAAAACTCTCCATCCGCCACATAGCTTGACCTTCTTTGCGACCTCAACACCATGATATTCAATCATTCTTCCTGATACAAGTTGTGACCAACTCAAATGGGCTCTCCATATCATAAATTTTAAGCCTGAATGATCTTCCCTAACATGTCATCCTCTCATTCCCATCACCATGTATGTGTTTGGGCTCATTTCCTTTGAAATCGGTGATGAATTATCCATAGGCCCTACATGTCTCGCATCAAACCACCCGTCACCCTATCAACTCGGCGACCGACTCGGTCTCATGTTGTGTCAGTTGTGTTGATTCCACCAACATTTCCTTTGAAATCTATAATGAATTCTCCCCATGACATGCCAAGTTCCTTGAACATCATTGTGTTTTCATGCACTAGCGAGGATGCTTTGACGCCTAACTCGGCCCCTTAATGGCACGTCTCTTTTGTGGAATTTCTCCCTTGGCTCACCATCATTGTTATTCCCACTTGGCCATGCTTTCCTAAATCTCCCATGTGCATAACTCATATGTTGACTTTCCATCAAACTCCTCTAATTATGTCTTTCCTTTGAATTTCTCCCACAAATTTTCTTGATTCACTTACAATACAAGCTTGAGCTCGGTGAGTCTAACAACTAGCTCATGAGCGACTTAAAAATTTCTCCCCGACACATGACCCGACGGTGCTCCACCGAGTAGCTCTATGTAAATCCATCAGCCAAGATAAATGCTATCATTCCCTTACATGGACTCGGATCAATGCAACTTTGCTTCACACTTTGTACTTGTCTTCTCGAAATGAGTTTAGCCACACCGTCCAAGTACTAGGCCTGAAAAAATTGCTTTCCCATCACCAATTTGGGCTCTTCAATGATATGCCGACATAAATCATTTTTTTACAAGCCAACTCAACTCTCACTCCAAAATGTACTCACCTTGTACTTCTTCAACTTTGAATGATATAGATGTTTCTTGAACTCATGAGCTAGACTTAGCGTTGCAACATTGAGCGAGCCCCTTAGTTCCTGTCAACAACTTTCCAATGAGAAACTCACTTGGCTTAACTCCTCATCTTCCTCATCCACTTGATGTCACCTTCTATTCTATATTTGTGTTATTTTCAACATTTCTAGGTGCTCAGAGATCGATGTTGACTTTCCTTTATCCAAGAAAAAGGCATATACTTGAGCTAACCTCCATATCTTTCAGCTTGGTTTTGTGCTATACATCCACTCACGATGGCTAGGTGATCTACATGATCTTGATCTCACCTTTGCATTTACTTCCAACTCAAATGTCGCGTTGAATGCTTTATGTGCCGCACCTAAAATTGTCTCAAAAAACCTCTACATAGATGATGCTAGGATATTTACTCACGAGATCACCATCGATTTTATCTTGAAAGCCCTAGCCCTCTACATACATACCCAAAAATTGGTCCCTCTATATAGCTGATCTCTTTTCCACTTCCAAGCTCTTTTGGTGATGCCACTACGCAACTCGTAGCCTCAAAAATGCATCACCTCGCGTTCCTTACAAAAATGAGCTTCCTTGAATCTTAACTCATCCATGTGGATTCATTTATCTTTACATTCACATTGCCTTTTTCAGCTCCATGAGATCATGATCCCAAGTTGGTATTCTGAGTTGCTTTCATAGTGATGTGATCTACTCTCGTCAACATGTTCAACTACGAGCTCATTGGAATGAGCTTGAATTACACCATTCACACATATATCTTCTCATGATGAGATCTCATCAATATTTTCCCTTCGATGACTCACCGTGAGTCACGGTCCGACACTCCCCATTTTGTAAACCCAATCCTTGAGCTATTTGAAATTCCATGTCGAGTTAGTCCTGTAACTTGATTGAAATCCTTTGGACTATGTTTGTATTTCATTGACTCAACCCGAGACAACTTCATGTTTCTGCCATGTTGAGACTTGACTTGGTGTTCTAATTTGCTTTAAGTGACTAGATATTTGAGATTGAGTTCTAGCTCACTCGTAACCACTTCTCCTCGTGATGGTAGTAACTCCGAGCTACTTCCTCATCAAGCTCATTCTTCGTATCACTAGATTCCAAGATACTCAAGACTTGAGCTTTCCCGAGCTCCCACAAATTCCCCATTAAACACACAAGAAGCTCAATGTTTACCCTTTGAAATCAAGCTTGATCTATTAGATTACATCGAGTCTCCTACATTTTGTGTCTCGCTTAAAATCTCAATCCCGAGTTAGGAAAACTACAATACACTCTCCACGAGCTATGTTCAAACTCCATGATCACGTTGCCTAATCACCACTATCGAGCTTGATTCGAGACTCACCATCATCCTTTGGTGCATAATCACGTGCATGACTTGATGGGCCACTTCCTTCATTAAATTCTTAGCCCAACATCAAGTTGTGCACTTCCAACTTAGACCATCTCCCATGTAATTGGGCTCGATCCTATCGAGCCATCTTCTTCTTAACCTAATACATCGAGGCACCCCCGTGAAATTGGCCTTTTTCAAGTTCCTCTTGAAATCCATCACCATGATAATTAATAATCCAACCCTCAAATGCATTTATGAAAACATTAATTTTCCCAAGATATAGGGCCTCGAGCTCATTCACTCATATTATCCTAATGATTTAGTTTAGCTATAAATATGGTGCCTTTAAGATTCGATTTTGATAATGTGAACATAATAAGACCTCCTCAACATAATTTATTAATTTTAATTAATTTATCTTTATGATGAACGGAAGTGGGCCCACAAAACCAATGTTTTGTTTTGAGCACAACCTAGAACTTCCAAAACCTAAGAGAGGAGAAAACAACCTAAAATGATTCTAAAATGGAATGAATACTACAAATGTCCCTAAAGCAAAAATATTTCCTATATTCCCAAATTTCTCTCGTGAAGACATTTCTTAGTCCCAAAGCACAATAGGACCATGTTGTCAAATTTTTCCATGTGTGCAAAATTAGATAACAAATACCAAAGAGGCCTTAAAGAGAGTTGAAGTGGAAGGTGTTTTCAAGAACAAGAAAGGAGTTACTGATGTTATTTCATCCAAATTATGAACAACAACCGGAGGTTTGATTGAATGAGTGAGTAAATTGGTTATTTTGTCTTTTTGAATATTTGAAGGAAATCTTAAAGTTTGTTTCTAGAAAAAGGTGGGACTGTTGAAAAGGTTTCATAACCATGAAGATCAATATAAATTATCCAAAGACAACCTCCACTCTTAGTCCCTCCTTAGAAAAAATCATATATTTTGACCTCGTTAATGTGGACCTAGAGGAGTTTAGGAAGAGATTGCACTCCCCATAAATAAGTGATACTATGGACCATGTGGCTAGTAGTTATATTTACCTCGCTGTTGCGCAATTCCTAAAAATTGTATGGGTATGCACCCAACATTATAACTATAGTCATTTTTACACCCACCAATAACAAGGGAACCTCATGCGTGCTGGCCTATCACCCAACGGGTGCTAGGCGCTCACCTGAGGCGTGTGAGAGGGAGCTGAGTCTCTCTTTTATGTGATTTTAATGGAAGGCATCATTCATGATCTTGACTTAGTGATTTAAAGGACATGAAAAAGCTATAGAGCTCAGAACAACTTCTATACCCTTTCACATATAAAAATAAAGTGCTTAACAAAATTAACAGACTAGGAAGTTGTAAATCCACAAAGACTTAACATTCAAATCAGGTTCATGATTATACAAGAACAAAAGTATAATAGAAATATGCAGATACTACAAAGAAAGGGTCTTAATACAATTGTCATGGTAACCTTATCATATTCATTCATAGCATTACTTATAAAATATTATAGAAGGGGAGGCCATAATCACGTGCCATATCTAGATCCATACATGTATGATCACAAGAAAAAATTCTCATTCCCCGTCCCCTCATTACATCCTTCCTATAATCATCTACCCATTTTATCCCATAGTTCTTGCAGTAATTCTACAGAAATCCACTTCCTTACTTGTGTCTCTCTTTTCTTTGCTAAGGGCGTGTGTATAAATATGCATTTAAGCTTCAACAAACTCCTCTGTAACCTCAGATCCAGCCCCAAGTGTCAAGGTGTGGGTTGCCCCAGGTGCATGCCTCTCCATGTCATGATTAGCTTTTTGGATCTTCTTATCACAAGGTATATTCCTTCTAGGACACCCTGTTGCCAGGCTAGAACCTTATCCAAATAGAACACATTCTTCATGTGTTATGTCCAAAAGGATGAAAATGGCTAAGTCCCGAATTGTGCTTTGCGGGCGCGTGTCCTTGGTTCTCTAAGAACCCTTTTTGAATTTTGCCTTGCACACTCCCTTCGGTTGTGTGTGCCTACGTGCCTTTAAGATTTGGAATCTATATTAGGGGCCCAACATTACCCCACACTTCACCTGTTCTCCACCCTTGGGAACCTCTTGAAAGAATGCAATACAAAAATGAAAAGGTCCTACCTTGGAAAAGAATGGAGGGAAAGAATAAAGAATGGGGGGAGAAATAATAGAAGGAGAAATGCTTAAATAAGAAGAAGGGGGAAATTCTACCACAGTGCCGGTCTCCAAAATATTCCAAGTGCTTTGAATTCATCCTGCGCTCTTGTGCAAAGGTTGCCAACCAATGTGCTCACCTTGTCGAAGGTTAACCCTTCCCCTTTTGTGTTAATGGTCTCTACCATTGTCTCTAATTCCTTTGCCTCATCCTCCAGGCATCCATATTTCTTGTAATGACCTTGTAGATCTCTTTTAGCTGGGTTTTGATTAAGACCCGCAGGATCTCAATAGCTTCAGACTTATTTTACACTTTGGCTAGGATATTTTCTCACTTGACTCTATTGCTTTTGTTTTTCTCCCTGAAGTATTTTAGCTCGGCCTCATAGTTGGAAAGTAACATGCTTGTCACCTTGTCCTGATCCATGCAATGGTCGTATGTGACCCCAACGATTTGTGTAACTATTTTTACATCAGTGAACACCTTGTTATATTTAGCTATGAGTGCGATGACTTTCAACTTGTCCTCCTGCTCCAAGTGTGTAGCTACCTCCTCTGCCAACTCTAGGGCCAAAGGCTACCTTTCCATGGTGAGGATTTGAGTCAAGTCCTCTAGACACTCCAGGGAGGATCCATACTTTTGCGTGGGGGTTAAGGTCCGGGTGCTTCATGATAATAGCTTGGGAGATGAGCTCCACCTTCTTGGAAACTTCACGTACCCTGGCCTTTTCCTCCTGAAGCTCCCTCTGTAGTTGAGCACTGATTAGTTTCTCAAGGTTGAGGTCCTTTGTTAGCTTAGTTATTTCCTCCTCCTTTTTCTCCATCAAATCTTCCAGGGCCCTAATCCTATCACTTTTGCAGAAGAGCCTAGCCTCAACTTCCACAGAGGCTTTGTTGAGCGTGTTACATACTTGCTCATCCGATAGTTGTTGCGTGTTTATAATGGGGTTGTCCCCCTTTCCTTCGATAGCACTAGTATCACTCCTTGGTTTACCTCAAACTCTGGCTCATCAATGTGGGAGTCGAAAGCCCATGATAGCATATTTCTTGTGCGTGGGTATCCACCCTCAGGATCAAAGGACTCCATGGCGGTTAGCTCCTTGGTGGGCATGGTACTCTGGAAATGTGTGCATAAAACTTTGTTGGGGTCATCAACATAACCCATCATTATTCTTCCCCCTTCCACGCATTTACTCCCCATGTGCACACCCTTGGGAATGGTTACCGTTAGAAATGGGCCTTTTGTGCTACTGAGGCTCTTCTCCTTTTGTTCTTCCTTGAACTCACCGAGCACAAGCCCCGTGCTATGCTCCAATTCCTTGTCGACCAAGGCATTAATCATCTTCTCCACCTCCCTTGTTACTTTCTCATCCACCTCCTCCTAAGTGAGCTTGGGCATATCTAGCTCCTTGGTACTTGCCCCTCTTGCTCCTTTCTTCATTCTGCGCGCCTCCTCCTCCTGGGTACCCTTCCTCCATGCAAAGATGAATGCATCAATTTCTTCCTCTCCTTCCTCCCCTGAGTCATCTACATTAATCAACTCTTGATTCACCTCCAGCTCTTCTCCCTCATCATCATCCTTCTTGCCTATAAAGGTGATTTTACCTTTTATCTCTTCTACCTTCTTTTCTTCTTCTTTCATTGAAGACTCGGCTTGGGAGATGCGATTTTATCATCATCTGAGGATTCTTCCTGAGGTGGTGGCTTCGCTGGTTTTGGGTTTTCTCCTTGACCACCATCCTCCTCTTCTTCCGGACATAGGTACTTGGCCCACGGTATCTACATTCTATTTCTCCACTGCCCTTTGTTCCTCTTTCTCTTCCCTCTCCTTGTGCTTTGGCGCGGGCTTCTTTCTAATAATAGGGTTGTTCAAGATGGATATCTCATTCTCCATGCACGTGTCCTTTTCTAATTTTGGCCTTATACACGGTAGATCCTAGCAGCAGTGCTCTCAGTAATAGGTAAGGTCAAAGGCCTTACAATGTGCACATCATGTGACACGTACCTTTCAACATACACACGCTTCTCTGGGTAGACCAGCTTCTTCCTCATTTTCCTGTGCTCTCTGTCAAGGGTGGACAACTCAAGGTTTAATTTCTTCAACTCCTTGTATATGTTTACTCCCACCTGAAAAATTGGGCAATAAATGAGAATGGGAGTTTGCACCATGGAATCCAACTACCATCCACCAAAATGAACTTGCCAATGTAGAAGTGTTGGTAGACCGCAAACTCTGCTTATCCTTTGGTCGCCACGGGGAGTTGTTTAGGGATCCGCCATTTAGCCCCGAATGCATTCCTAAGGCACGTATACCATTTGTCTAAGCATGCCTTGTGTACCCTTGTCATGGATTCACATGTATATTTCTGAAACCCCTTCGTGGGTGAAGGGTCTTTAGCTGGGTACTCCCACACAAATTTTTCGGATGCATCTGGCACCCCGATTTATGAGAACACAATTATCAACAGAATGTTTCCAAATAGGATCTTTCCTCCCTTCTCTCGTGCTACTTATGATTTCATCTGCTATGTATTAGGATATGTTGTATACGGTGCCTTCCGCGACCATCCTATAGATAGTCACTAGGGATTTCTCACCTGGGTCCACCTCTCTTGTTCATTTAGCTTGGAGACAAGGTGTGTGGCCATCTTCATCACTAGATCACTGATATCCGAGATTTCATAGTAGCTTGATCCCTTCTTCAATTCCTAGGATGTTATGGTTTCTCTGATTGCCTCCTTGTCCAGGAGGTCATCTATGAGTGCGTCCCCTTTATAGTTTAGGCCATGAAGTGTGAAATTAATTGGGGAGTTATGCACATTTTATGCCCCTGCGAAGCAGAAGAAATCTTCGTGTATGCGCGTCATCAACCATTGGTACAAGCACTCGGGCTTCCCGAAATATGGTAACTCGAAGAGTTGGAGAAGCCCTACCTTCTCCATTTTCACCTTGACCATGTCACTATAGATTGGAAACCCATCAGGTGTTCGTTTATTTGTGGGGTGCACCAGCTCTAGCACCATTTCCTTTGCGATTGTACCTGACCGGTGATTGTAGTCAATCATGGCCATCTTCCTTATGTGGGACTCCCACTCTTGCCCTAGCAAAACCCCATCTAGGTATTACATCTCCAAGTACCATTCTTCGTTTGTATCCAAGGGTATTTCTTCTTGTTTCTTCTTTCCTTTTCCTTTACCCTTTCCCTTCTTGGATTATTCTGCAGGTTTATCTATTGGTTTTGTGGCCGTCATTACACCCTTTGCTTTTATTCTCAGGTTATCTTACAAGTTGTTTGAAAGTTTTCTTTGTGCACCCCTAAAACACAAAACCTAATCTCCTTTGATCACGACGCTTCTTCACAATGTTCCTCAAACCTGTGAATCACTTCTGCTCTGGTTTGTAGATCCAACGGACTGATTTCACTTAAGTTATTGGGATTTTCCTTTGCACGAGTTAGTTGTCGAAACCATAGCTCTTGAAAGAAAATCACTCTTCTTGTGTTTGTAAATTAAAATAATGAAATTACCACTCTTGTATTTATAGGTTTTCCCACTTTTACGCATTAAAGGCTAGGATACCTACCACCATACGACAATGTATAATGTGATGTTCTCAAACAACACTCAACTTCAGTGCTTCTCCTTACATGCCCAATCCTTGTGAGAAACTTTTTCCACCCACACCCAATCCTTGCATGAAAATTTTTTCAACCTTCAGGTGCGCAACACAATCCATATTGATAGAAGACTCTTGCGCGCGTGTTACCGTGCCAAAGGCACTTCTTCCATCCTCATGATTCTTGCTTTCACCTACCTCATGTTTTTGCACTTTTTCTCCTTTGTACGTGGATTTCCAATGTAACCTTATCTTGCCACCCATCTGCCTTCTTTTCTCCTAATGCATCTTTTCAACAGGGCCAATTCAAATGGTCTACCAACCCAATCCTCCTGGCGAATAACTCCATGCTTCTCTTTATCACCTCACCCCACACTAAAATGATGTGCGGTCCTCTGCGCATTCATAAGTCAAAAAGTAATAAGGTTATCGAACCCAAAGCACAAAGCAAAACAACAACGCGAAAGGGAAATACAAGAAAGGAAAAGCATAAAAGAAAATTCTAAACTGGAAAAACTACCTTATTTATAAACACCAAGAAGCATTATTTATAGTAGGGCTTTAGCCTACTCCCATTGAAGTGTCTAGGTAATTTTGTTCCATCCAGTGCTTGTAACTGGCACGTGCTTGAATCAAGGATGTATGAAATTACATAAGGACCCAACCAATGCACCTTCAACTTTCCAGGATGGTGTAGAAATTTTGAATCATATAGCAATACCATCTGGCCCACCTCAAACTGTTTGTTCTTAATATGACATTCATGCCATGCCTTTTGCTTTGCCTTCTTAGTTTTTTGGCTCCATCTTGCTAGTGAGCTCCTTTCATCCAACTTTATTAATTCATCTATTCTTTTCTTCCAACGCTTTCTCATCATCCAACCCTCCTGCGTGTGCTATACGTAGAGATGGTAGCATGAATTCAACTGACAAAAATACTTCCGTGCAGAACACCAATTGAAATGGTGTGGCCTTGTTCAATATTTTATATGTTTTTCTGTATGCCCAAAGAACTACTGACATGTTGTCATCCCAATCCTGCCTACCCACATCACATATCTTATTCAATGTGTGATTAAGGATTTTTTTAAATGCCTCTTTAGTCCCATTTTCTTGGGGGTGATAAGGGGTGTCTTGTGATGGGCTACCATGAATTCTGCCAATAGAATCCTGATGGTTTCATTTAAAAAGTGAGTACCCCTATCACTTGTTAAATTGAATGGGCACCCATACCTGCTTATAATGTTCTCCCACAAAAATCTAGTAGTTGTGGCTGTGGTGCAATCCTTAGTGGGCATGACCTCTACCCACCTTGTCAGATAATCAATACAGGTAATGATATACCACAAGTTAGTCCTTTACGTAGCTAGTGAGATTGGTCCAACAAAATCTATTTCCCATTTCTCAAAAGGTTCCGCGTTGGTGATGGGGCACAAGGGCATCTCATCCCTTCTTATAGGTTTTCCAAGGTGCTGGCAGTGGTCATAGGCCTTATAAAAATCAATGCAATCTGGTGAATCATCTCCCACCATAGTTCGGCGAATAGGATCTTGCGCGTGGTTGCATTCCCTGCATAGTGTCCTCCAACAATACCACCATGGGCTTCTTCTATTATGGCCACGCATTCATATTCGAATACACACCAAAGGTAAAACCTCATCACATCCCATTTTATACAAATCCCCATTGATCAACATGAAGGGCGTGGCACATATTGCTAACCTTTTCCTTTCCAAAGGTGCATTCATCCTTTCAAAGCCACATCTTCCTTTGAGAAAAACAACAATGTCTTCTAACTCGAGGAACGTGCCACAACCTAAATAGTTGTGTGTCTAGCATGGTTTCCTCGATACTTTGCGCATCCTCTCCCAAATCAATCCTTGATAAATGATCTAGCCCACAATTATTCTTTCTAGGTTTTACCACCACTTTGAATTCAAATTCCTAAAATAAAAGTACCCAATGGCATATCCACCCTTACAACACTACTTTGTTTACTAGATACTTCAAGGCCATATGGTCAGTGTAGAATATGAAGGGAGTCACCAGCAGATATTGTTTGAATTTTTGGAGCGCATAGATAATTGAAAATGCCTCGCACTCGGTCGTTGTATAATTTTGTTCTGCTGGTGTCAAATTTCTACTTACAAAACACAAGGGATGATCAACAATCCCTCTCCTGGTTGAGCAAGAATGGCTCCCATTTCTATACTAGAGGCATCCACGTGGACATGGAAAGGTTTATCCCATGATGGGAATTGTAGAATAGGTGCGGTGATAAGCCTTTCTTTTAGAGTGTCAAATGCCCTCTGCTGCGCCTCTCCCTACTGAAAGGCACTCTTATGTCTGAGCAATATTTCTAAAGGCACGGTGATCCTAGCATATCCCTTAATAAACTTTCTGTAGTACCCAGTGTGTCCAAGAAATCCACACATGATGCTTTGGTTGGTAGGCTCCCCTAATCCCACAATAACTGCAACTTTCACGGGATCCACCAGTAAGCCTTCTTTGCATATGATATGTCTCAACAACATTCCAAAAGGAGTTGCAAAGAAACATTTCTTGATGTTGAGGGAAATCCTCAACTACCGACATCTTTCAAACATCAATCTCAAGTTATCACAATGGTACCTGACCAACCCATACACTTTCCAATCATCCAAATATACTTGAAGGAAGTTGTGGATGAAGTCCTAAAATGCTTGTACCATTTGCATGTGTGATGATACAATGGGCACATTCCTCAATCCAAAGGGCATGACTGCGTGTATGCAAAGCTTCCCCACTCGGTGGCAAAATTTGTCTTTTCTTGGTCCTCTTTGGTAATCCTTACTTGGTGATATCCCGAGAATCCATCCGTGAAGGAATAGACCTCGTGCCCAGCAACTCCTTCCAAAATCTCTTCAGTGAAGGGGGTGGGAAAAGGATCTATGATACAAATAGCATTCAACTCCCTGTAATCCACACATATCCTAATCCACCCATCCTTCTTTATGTTGATCACCATTGGAATTATCCATTATGATTCCTCCATAGCCTTAATGATACCGGATGCTATCATCTTGTCTAGCTCTTCTTTAACCCTTATGCACATGTTGGGATTCATCCTGTAAGGCCTCTTCTTGACTGGGCGTGCACCATCTTTCAACTTTATCCTCATTTATCCCAATGAATGGTGGATGCCTTTCAACTCATGGTATCCACGTGGGAATAAATCCTCAAATTCATGCAAGAGATTGATGATATTTGATACTTCCTTATCCGAACGGTAGTCCCCAATGATAGCGTCCTTAGGCTCCTTTTTCGAGTTGATGTTAAATTTCTTGGTTTTGAGTGGTTCATGATACGGGCGCGCATATGCATCCACACTTTCAACTACCTCGCATGTCCCAACCGAATGTTCAACATTCGAGTCTCTCCATCTCCTCTCCATCAATAATGTATACCATCTTTCCTTTTTCCTTTTCAGCACACACGTGCTCGAACTGTATGTCTTCTAGTTCCTCCTCTTCGAACTGTGCTTACAAGCTAGGTCCACCAAGTAATTCTACTAATCTAGTTTCCACCATGGTGTAATCCCCCAGAGTGAGGTGCTTGATAGCCTACAACGCCTCATCAACCGGTTGCTTGGTACTTTGGTACTTGAATGTGTGAACCAGGTCAACCGCTAATTCCTACCAATTTCCCGTCTGGCGCGAGTTTCAGAATGGATGTACCAGGCACGCACACAACCTTATAGTGTCAAATACAACTTGTGCACCCAAAGGGAGGGTGGTAAAGCTTTTGTGCCTTTTCCCCAAACCCTCTCACATGCCTGGATGTAGGAAGAGGTGGGTTCATTTCCATTGTAATCCTTGATAGCGGTGGGTATGTTGCTCCTTAAGAATTAGATAGTGAGCGCAATTCTAACTTCACACCACTCCAAAAAAATTTCACTATGCACGGCCCACCACCTCACTATTGTTCCTATCAAAACATAACCCAGCATACCTCGTCACTTGTCCTCCCTCCATTGAGCTTCCATTTCTCTCAAAAAGACCTCAGGGTATGTATCTCCAAAATAATTTGTTATTGCCTTTCCTCCTAGGTGTCAAACTGTACACGTCATGGTTACTCTGGTCACTGATCCTTTCAGATGTTTCCCAATCATTTCATAAGTCCCATGTACCCAATTATCGCATGATGAACTAGTAGTATACTTGATAGATTGAGCATCATCAAACTGGATGACTCCTTTTATAGGGTGGATGGTCTCTAGATCTCTTATGGAGTGCACATATATTCTGTCTAGGACTTCCTCTCCAAGGGTTCAATATAGGGTGTGGAATTTCCATCGCAAGTGGTATAATCACCCTCTCTTCCTTGTTTTCAAAGCTTATGTACCCCTTGTTAAACCGAGATCTGTATTATTCTTATAGCACCACGGGCACCCAAGTAACACTGGGAAATTATCTTCCTCAAAAAGTTCCAAGACTTGAAATCCCTAGTGAACTTAGTCCCCTGAATGGTAATGGTCGCATCCTTCAAGACACCTATGGGCATTGCCTTTGTCTTATTTGCCATATACAACACATTTGAAGATGGCTGTAATGCAGGTCTTCCCATTTGATGCCAGGCATCCAGAGTGAGAACATTAACCTCCGCACCTATGTCAATGAGGATGTTACTAAGTAGCCATCCATCCACTACTGCATTCAAGGTGATCTCTTTGTCATAATCAAGGCTATGAGGTGGGAGGTTTGCATGCAGGATCTTCCTTTCATGTTCTTCCCCGATGCATGGTACCTTTTCCCTCAACCATGCTCCTAGTAAGGGAATAACATTCTCTTGCCTCAGTAGTTTACACACCTCCTTAACCTCATCCAAGTCATCCCTTGGTGCTTCTACTGGTCTTCTTTGCTCATTTTTTCTAGTTTTCTCTTTTAAGCATTGGATCTCCCCTTGTAAACTTTGAATTACATCCATGGTTTCCTAGTAGACTTATTTCTAGTGAGCCAGGTTTAGATATTTCCCATGTACTACTTCTTCCCTTAAAACCAGAGGTCTCTGCCTAGGTACTTCCCTTGCACGCGTGGACTCCGCCCTTATTACCATAACATGATCTAGTTATGATTCACTTATTACTCACGGGAGCCATTACATGTCAGCCTTGTTAATACTCACCATGGTAGTGTCCTTTTCCTTCCAAAGTCTACTAACTCATATTTTTGTATAACTTTGGGCACTCTTCGTACTTATGTTTTTTTCCACACTAGGAGCATTGTAGAAGATCTGGACATTCGCACTTATAATGGTCTGTGGCTCCACAATTAAAACTTGTTCCACGTGGGAACTCACTTCTTCCTCCGTAGTTACCATGGCCACAAAATCCCCTTCCACGCGCACCTCCATCCCCGTGTTCTTCATACCGATGCTCATCTCCTTTAGAACTGCGCTAGCAATGCTAGTCTGCACACACCAAGATCAATTGCCTCATGAATCAGTCAATCAATCTACAATCCTTGGTGTCATGTGTGGTTGAGGTACATATCTTACAATAATAAGATACATTTTTACGATCACACGCTGTAAAAGGGGGCACCTACTTGCATCATGGTCCCCGTGACATATTTCACAATTTACCACTACGGCGCATACCGCCTTCCGAGTACATATCCCACCATTATCCTTTGTGTGCCCTTCTACATTATAATCTATGCACCACATCCTACGAGTCTCTAGAACTATGTTGGTAGATAATTTCTCCAACTGCTTAGCCATGGCAATGATCTGAGCCTCTAGAAATGGGCTAACACTAGTGTCAACACTACCAACTCCTCGGTGCACAATGTAGCTTCTAGTGCCTTGCATGGGTCTGTAAATGTTTTATGAGACAAAACCCTCCAAAAGGGTGTGATCAACCCTCTAAAAAACCACTGAGCATGTTGTGAAGGGTGGATATCATAAGACAATTTATACAATAGAGTTTTAAAATGCACATCATATTCCCACACGCTCTCTGTCATTCCTGCTAGATTTCTTTGAGAGAGCTGATACTCTTCTATTCAAACTCAGGTATGTCGAATTCTACCAAGAACACATTTTTCAAGATTTATATAATCCACAATAGTCTCGATGAGGGTCATACTTTCTATACCAACTATGCATGTGTCCTTGCAAGTTTTTCACAAATTGACCGCCTTCCGATCTGGGTTTGTGACATCTTCTATCCCACTATAATCTGGTAAGTGGAGAGACATTTCAAAGAAAACATGAGGAGGTGGTTAAGGCCCTTATCCTCCTGATCCAGTCCCTTTGTTTCCTTTGGTGTTTCCTCCTCCACCAGACCCACTAGATCCCAAGTCACCAGCTCCACCACTTCCATCTCTAGATCCTCCTATGTTAAGTATAGGGCCTATGTTTGTCATGCCGAATGCTCCCATCGTCCCAATGAAATGCACACTAATAGTTTGTGAACTAGTGCCACTCCCAGTCATATTTCCTCCACCACTTCCTAACGTGCTCCTAAAACTAGTTGTATATGTGCCTTGTCCAAACATTCCACCAAATACTGGAATAGTGTGTGAAGCCATAGAAGTCCCAAATGAGAAGTTGTATCTTTTGGGCACCGATCGGTTGCTTCCACTAATATCAAATGGATCAATTGTACTTTTCCCTTGTTTGAACAAACCAAGTGCCAAGGTTTAGTTGCTAGGTGGGGTTAGATGCGCACCAACGACTCTTCTTTCTCTACGTGACAAACTCTCATCAGAAGCCGTAAGGTTTTCTCTCCTACACTTACCAAGATGGGGTATCACAGACTGTTCGGGTTCCACATCCTCCACGTGAACCTCAACTCCTTTCCACCATGTCTAGCTCCATAACCCACTTGTAATCCCACACTTGTCTATCAATCTCCCTTTCATGCGCTTCGTTATACTTGAGCCGTCTCTCCTCCCTTTCCTTTTCAGTCGTTATATCAACCATCTTTCCCCAACCTGGCTTCCTTGCCAAGCACTCAGAGTGGTTTATCCGGCCATAGGAAATTCCTCTAAACCCATGGTTACCATCAAGATTTTGATCGCAAGGGGGATAACACATAGAAATGATCCTCTGGGCTCCCACAAAAACTCAAACTCGAAACTTCTGGACAGGAATACGTGGAAATGGTGTATTCCAGAGTGTAGCTAGTCAATACTCCCTTCCACCAATGATCTATAGCATGGGTCCATATTAGATCAGCATCTTGCAAGTTCTGATATGTTTCTTAGGTCCAAGGGTGTGACTTATAACACCACCCCGATCTAGATGTATAAGCCGAGAGCCATTCAAATAACTCTACTGGGAAACAACAAAAGAAGGTTTCGTACAACTCATGATAAAGAGTGTCTTCCACCCATCTTCACATGTCAAACCCAGGTCCAGTATTGAATCTCTGAGTGAATTCATCCTCCGTGCTTTTAAACCAATTTTCAACACCTTCCAGGGTTAAGTGCTTAATCATCACTTTTTCACAGACCATGATTTATGCCATGTTCCACTATAACTTTGAAAAGAGGTCTCGATAACGGAACAAATATGTATTCATTTTTGCACCCACCAAGAATAAGGGAACCTCATGCACACCTACTATCACCCGGTGGGTGCTTTGGCGCTAATCCGAGGTGCGAGAGAGGGAGCTGAGTCTCTCTTTATGTGAGCTTAATAGAAGACATCATTCATGATCTTGACTTAGTGATTTAAAGGACATGAAAAATCTATAGAGCTCAGAACGGTTTCTATACCCTTTCAGTCATATAAAAAATAAAGCGTTTAATAAAATTAACAGGACTAGGAAGTTGTAAATCCACAAACAAACTTAAAATTCAAATCAAGTTCATGATTATACAAGAACAAAAGTATAATAAAAATATAAAGATACTACAAAGAAAGGGTCTTAATAAAATTTTCATGGTAACCTTATCATATTCATTCATAGCATTACTTATAAAATATTACGAAGGGAGGCCATAGCCATGCGCCATATCCGGATCCATACATGTATGATCACAAGACAAAATTATCATTCCCCATCCCCTCATTACATCCTCCCTATAATCATCTACCCATTTTATCCCATAGTCTCATAGTAATTCTCTGCGAGCTCCACTTCCTTACTTGTGTCTCTCTTTTTTCTTTGCTAAGGGCACACATATAAATAGGCATCTCGAGCTCCAACAAACTCCTTTGTAACCTCGAGAATCAGCCCCAAGTGTTAAGGTGTGGGTCACCCCGGCGCATGCCTCTCCATGTCATGATTAGCTTTTTGAATCTTCTTATCACAAGGTGTATTCCTTCCAGACCTCGTTGTGAGACTAGAACCTTATCCAAATAGAACACATTCTTCATGTGTTCATCCAAAAGGCCGAAAATGGCTAAGTCCCGAGTTGTGCTTCGTGGGAATGTGTCCTTGGTTCTCCAAGAACCCTTTTTGAATTCTACCTTGTGTGCCTTCACTTGCGTGCTCACTCCGGCCATGCGCTCCTACGCACCTTTAAGATTTGGAAGGCTGTATTAGGGGCCCAACAATAACCCTATAATAAGAGAAGTTTGAGATGGAAACAAGGGCCTAGTCTTATCTTTCCAAGAACAGGAGTTTAATAGAATGTTGGGTTTTCCACCTACATGGGAGGAAGGTTCCATCACCATGTAGTTAACAAAATTTTACTATAATTCAAGAGTAAGAAAATGGACTAATTTTATGAACGACCATTAGTTGGTTACTCCCCAGGTCTCTATCTCCAGAATGAATAAAAAGATGAATAGAGTGGAATTTATTGAGGAGGTTAGAGATGTAATTACATTGTTAAACTAACTAATGGGTATGGAATCTACCAATATTTTCCATGAATGGATGTTTCAGTTCATTGAGGTAATACTCACAAATAAGAAACCTCTCCCTTGGGCCAAAATAATAAGCAACCGAATTCATGAACAAATGGTGGGAGTTGCCCAAATTGCAAAAGGAGAAAAGGATGGTATGGAAGAATTATTTATGACATCTTACTTGTTCTATAATATCACTTTCCATATAAATTTCATAGGCTTGTAGACAAAAGGGAATCTCAACAAAGGTGCCAGGGTATATGATGTCTTTTTCCAGCTAAAATTGCTAAATTATGAGGCGAGACTATAGGAACGTTGTTGATATTTTATTTTTGTAGGTAATATGACTTTTCAATCCCAATTGGGATTTTGAAATATTTTCCTAGGATGTTAAGTGGGTTATCACCCAATATGGATGTTACTTCATCTAGTTTTAGAAATTTGGTTATATCGGGTTAATGGTTTTGATGGGAGCCTTTACTTACTACCTAGGAATGTGGATGAAAAGTGGGTATTAATGGAGTTGGTGAGAAAATTTCTACCAATATATCATATCATCGCCAACAAACATATCACATCCCCTGTCAAGTTTCCTATGACTATTGGGAACTATACTTTCTCAAACATCTAGAAGGAAAGAATGCTAGAATCAAAATGGGTAGAGGTATGCTGGATAGATTTGATATTAGGCCTCAGTATGATATAAAAATTTATACACAATATTGCACCCACCTTGATGGAGCATGAGGCTCATTATGAAGACTTTTGGATGGATTGTTGAGATGAGAAGGAAGTTGGACAAAGCTATTATTGAAGGATGAAAATCTCCTAGATGGTGAACTTTGAGATTGTTTAGGCTCATGAGGGGTTGGAAGATGATAAAAATGTAATTGGTGATGATTACATTAGAGGGAACATTACCTCTTAGCCTTTACCACTAGTCAATTGGGAAGTTGATGAAAGTAGGACTAATCAAAACAAGACTGCAAATATTATCCAAATTTCTTTGAAATGGTTGTTCTCGAAGGGTGTAGATGTAAGTTACCAAAACACTTCTATATTAAGAGAATACATGGTTAGTAAGATACTTGATGATGTCCATCCCCCATATTAGAAGATTCATGCTACGAGGGATGTTTTGGGGAAGCAAGGGATTAGACTCCCCTTTAAGAAGTTGACATCAACATAGGTAAGGGATGATGTGAGTGCCTAGATTAGAAAAACTAGGAATTATCTTAATCAGTTGATAAAGAATGCTTAGGAAGTACTTTAAGAAAGTATGATTAGGACCCCCGTGGTTTTGCTACCCCTTTGCGGGTTGTTCTAGGATCTGCTTCAAAATTGAAAGGTAAATAAAAGGTAACAACCTATACTCGAGGAGTTCTAAGGGAGTATATTTATCCGAAAGATATCATAAGGTACCAATACCAGAAATAGGTCTATAGGAATAAGAGGAAGAGGATGAACAACCTCACATATGAAGGAGAAAATAAACTAAAGAGTCTAAATGGGTTGATTTAGAGGAAGTAAAAATAGTTAGGGAGATAGTGGTTCCTGATATTCCCATCCCTTTACCCACCATTTCCCAATCCCCAATGATTCCACTCATTATGGAATCAATTCCTATCAACCCAACCTTTGTTTCCCCACTAGACCAAGTTGTTTCACCCACTAGGGAGAAACCAATTGTGAATGTTCCCGCATCCCCTATCCTGCCAATTCCATTGTAGAGTGATGAAGTGCTAAAAATAGAGCAACCTTCAAAGCAGCCCAATACATCTGAAGTTGGGATAGGAGTTGAGTTTACTCCCAAGAAAGTTCTAGGTACTACGGTGGAAAAATAAGCACAAAGTAATGAGCATGAAGTTCAAAAATCCAATATGCCAGTTGAGGATATAGTAATACAATCTCATATAGAAGGGATTGTAGTAGAAGTGACTCAAATAGAATCTATGGGTGTCACTATTGTAATGGCACCCTAAGACACTAAAGTAATTGTAGAGGTTCCTAAAACCTAAATTCCAATGACCAATGTTGCTCATCAAGAGTCTTGTGAAATGGTCCCTTCTTCCAGGGAAAAAAGGGGTGAAAGCTTGGCACAAATAAAAGGAGAGGTTGATAACTAACCATCTTCAAGGAGTGAAGAAATAAGATATCAATTTGCACTAGCAGATAAAACAAAAAATCATGGTGGACATATGGAAGAAGTTTTCAGGAAGAAACAATATATGTGACTACATAAAGCATTTATGAAACCCCTTCATCTTCTAGAACCCTTGCAATTATTCTATAACTTTAGTACCGCAATCACACGATGGACATGGGTCACTAATGGGAGATTGGATAGATGGTGCTCTACCAAAGAAGGAAAAGTTGGAAATATAATTAGATGATGATGAGCTACAATTATTTCCACCCTCAATCCCTCTAGGTCACCCAAAAGGGAAAGAGTGATGTCAAGGCGCTTACGAATAAAAAGGGAGAAAAATTCATGGAGATTGTAACTCCCAAGTCTAATGTGCACTAGAGTGAGGAATCCCATCTTATTTCTAGGTCACAAGGATCCCATTAGGAAATCCCCCCACTATAGAGATTAAGCATGACTTCTTTGTGGTAGTAGAGGGAGTCTTCTATAAAATTGATGAATTTAAGGAGACTAAGAAGGATCTAAAGGACATGAATGAATCCTTGTCTAACTTGGTTAGAAAATTGAATAAGACCCCAAGGTAGGTTAGATTGAAGTTCCCAAAATAACCAATGATGATATCAAAAGAGTGAGTGATATAGGGGAAAGAGGAGAGGTCACCATATAGTGGCAAAATGACTTAGTCACCATAGGTGAGGAAATAATAAAGGAACGTGTAAAATGTTATTCCCATATCTTTGATAAGATAGAAAAAACTAAGGCATTATTAGACAAGTGTGAGGATGAACAAAAAAATGTGGAGTGATATGTTGCCAAATTTGGAAGTTGTAGACACTAAATCATGCACTTTGGGTATCTATCTAGTCATTATCACATATTACTATTCATAGGATTCCTAAGTAAAAAAAGTACTTGATTGAACCATGTCTTTGGCCTCTTTTCTTGATTTTTATTTCTTCTTATGGTATTACACTCCTAATTTCCTAATTTGTCTTTTCATACTTTGACATTTTTCATTCTAGACATGAGTGCCCACCAAGACACCAACGCTAGGCGCCCTCATCCCCTCCAGGTGCCCCTAATATCTTTGTACTTCACTCACATATTTTAGGTCATTTTTAGCCATTTGGGCATATTATATTTTTAATAGTAGGAATTTTTGGGGTTAATTATGAAATTAAAGCAATGGAATCATATAAATATGAAGCTATGTGGCAATAACAAAGGACCAAACACTAACCATTAACTATAACCACCTAAGGTTGCATCCAAATACATTATCAAGAACATTCAAGCATCCATATAGCATCCACACAAGGGCAAGGGACTACATTTTTCTACACACACTTCATAGGAGGGGAATTTCATTCTTTCATGCACACATCTATTTACATCTTTTACATCTAGCTACTTGCTCACTAGTAAGTGCGACACGCATAAGAGCCACCAAGGGAGTGATTTTAACACACACACACACATATAAATACATTGGGTCTGTGGTATAGTGCAACGGTCGTAATTTCACTTGTTTGATAGACGAGGACAATCGACTCATTTGCATTATTTTATTTTTGATATTTGATGCGCTTTTGGGGTTTTGCAGGTCATTTCTTTAATGCAGGTTATAAGCGACATCAGAACTTGATGTGACATACTTACGATAGGTAGAAATACCTCATGACCCTCCAATTTTTTTATAATGTTTTGAGTAGTCATAGGAACCCAAATTAGGTCTGCAGTGCCCATAAATTCCCTTGACCTAGTCTGGGTGCTCCAGTTCACGAAGATCTTACGGTCGCACAATTTTATGAGAATTGGTGCAAAATTTTTCTCCTAATGTTTATCAGTTCATCACTTCGGCACAACCCAAGATTATTTTTAAATCAACTAAGTATTCTATCTCTTCATTTGAAACTAGGGTTTCATACCTTTTAGCTCAATTTGCTTGGGTCAATTTCTATAATTCATTACATATATTTAACACTCTTAAATAATTAATATTAAGCATCTATTTATACAATATTTGCATAATAAAAAGACCTTACATACAAAAACCTAGAGGATGATTTTGTTGTCAAGGAAGGAATTATTTCCTTTATGTCTTCGTGAAATCCCTATGAGTATCATGAAACCGTAAAGATAAGGGTTGAGACCTTGATAAATTGTGTCAATATTATCAAAGAAGTAAAGGATAAATAAATTTCATACGTTGATGGTATACACTCTTTGATTGACAAGTTAACTAGAGAAAATATCGGGAAAGGACTAGGACAAAAATTACGTATAATCGATTAGGATCTTTAGGGATCATGCCCTTGGAAAGCCGGAGAGGCAAGGAATTGCAACGTGACTATTGTGTAATGAATGGTATAAATCAATTAAACACCTATTAAACTATTAAATAGGATAAATAAGGGAAAACTGTTTCTCTAGAGATTTATAATGTAGGCGTTAGGAAGGAAATAATTTTCCATTACCATTCGGGGTCCGATGAAGAATCTATCCTACGTATATTTGATGCTTACAGGGGACAATATAAGGGGTAGTTTGGAGAATCAACCCATTGATGTAGATAAGGAAAATTTAAGAAGTGTTGGGATGATAATATATAGCTTAAGTATAGAGGCGTAGAAGAATTGGGCGTGTGGGCACGGGGTGCGGAGTGCACATGGAGTTTATACGAGAATGGGGTGCACCCGAAAGGTTTGAAATCAGGACTTAGCCATTTTGTAGATTGAGGCTAATTATAGACATGGAGTACAAAGCACACTTTGTGGAAGACTTGTGGTGTAAGTAAAGTATATTTTGGATAAGTAGAAGATCAAGCGCCATGCATAGTTTTGGAGCTATTAATAGGATTATATTGTTGTTGTATTATTAGATAATCTATTAATAGTGTGCTTGCATGCTTTTTTATTTACCATGTAAAGGTGCATGACTATTATTAACATGTAGCCTATTTTTGAAAGGTACATGAGTGGTGAAGGGAAAGTCCCCACCCCTATAAATATGTATTTATTTGCATGGTTTTAGAAGATCACTTTTGTAATATAGTTATGTTGCGAAGTTTATAGGTGCACATGACTATGGTGATGGTACTATGAAGCTTATGTGTTTTACAACAGTTAGTATAATGGATCTTTGTGGCTAAATATTGGTGTTTGACATAAATAATAATGGATCTTACATGGTAAATATGATTATGGTTCTTTTTTAATTAATCTTACATATGGTTAAGATCTAGATCTGGTTTATGCATTGCAATATATTTAGTTATTTGTTATGGATATGGAATATTTGTATAATCATGCTAACTCCTTAAACAAGATAACATATAAGAGGAACTGGCACCCTTACGCGCTTCGAGTGAGTGCTTAGTTTAGGCTAAGTTATGTTCTAATGCACCTTGGGCTATTGGTTGTAAAATCTAGTCTTCATTTTGGTTCTATTGCGGGACATATTTTTCAGATTGTTTGGCGAGGATGTTACTGAAGAAGAAGTACGGGTTGACCTTGGCTAGTATTGAAGAGTGGTTATATGATTTGGAGGAAGAGTATGCTCATAGATTTAGCACTGGACCTGAATTTAATGCATGTATGTGGGTTGAACATAATTTGTATCATGAGCTATATGAGATGTTCTTCACCATATTTTCTATAGATCTATACGAGTAGTTGGTTTATTATGCTTTAAAGAGAAATTAGAGGTTTCATACACTTTTTTGGACACAAGAAGAATTCTAGGCTTTGTATGATGCATGTATCGACTTGGATGTGCACTATAGATCATTGGTTCCGTGGTGTTTTGAATAGCTATATTTTGGAGTACACAATTTCTACTTACTCTTGTCCAGAGGTTGCTTGAGTTCCAGTTCTTGCATGAGCCCAAAGGATAATATTTGGGCAACATTCCTTTGGCGATTAAGATCTTGATTGTGAACCTATATTTTGAATAGAGACCTATGGCTAGCTAAACCCCACCACATGTGAGGAAAGGAGTAGGAGTGGTGACGGATGGCAGACCTAGTGGTAAACAAGTAGAGAGAAGAAAAGTGACTTAAGTTTAATGATGCACATGAGAGGGATTTAGAGAAGCGGCGTGAAGTTTCGAATGAATGGTGTTGTGGAGAGATAGCTCATGAAGGATTTGGAGCTCATGTAGAGGGCGTGGAGCCAAAGCATTTGGAACTCCCCATTTTTGAAAGAATAACCTCTCCAACCTTAGATGAGAGTGCTTTGGTGGAAACTACATGGGCCATAAACATGCATTTGATCCCTCCCGATGATCTAGCCCTTTTTCTTGGTAGTGCATTTGAGAGTTTCTATGATTTTTATCGAGTAAATAAACTAGTGTGGGAAGAAGAGTAGTGATAGATAGAGTTTATTTGTAGTCAAAATAAAGAATTAATCAGTAGCTTATTCATCTATGGTAGTGCAATCATCCTCTATATTATTCGGAGGTTCAACTGGAGGTATCTTTTATAACATGTCATCAACAAAAAACATGGGTGCATA
This sequence comes from Taxus wallichiana var. yunnanensis, assembly GCA_018340775.1. Classification (NCBI taxonomy): domain Eukaryota; kingdom Viridiplantae; phylum Streptophyta; class Pinopsida; order Cupressales; family Taxaceae; genus Taxus; species Taxus wallichiana. The sequence continues at coordinate 334,038,536 of CM031242.1, forward strand.
GAACGCGTTGGCATAACGTCTGGAATTAGTACAACTTCACAGACTATGGGGCTCTAGTTTAGTATAACCGATAGAGCACAAGATAGTGCATCTTCTCATCCATTACCTACTTGAGGAGGGGGATCAGGAGGATTAGGTGGCTCAAGTTCTAGTGGATCTAGTGGTTCTGGGGGTGGAGGAAACACATGAGGAAATAAAGGTTCTGGATCTGGTAGGAACGGTCCACACCAGCCCCAGAATATTTATATGGAGATGTCTCTTCATCTTCTAGAATACAAAGGGATAGAAGATGCAGTTGAGTATGTGTATATGTGTGAGATACTATGGCACACAAAGGGGATTATAGCTCTAGAGTACAAGGAAAGTTAGTTTGTAACTACACTACAAGGGCACACACATAGTTGGTACAAGAAATTTGATTTGGACCAGACTTGTGTAGATTATACCACGCTTGCGAGATGCTTTCTTGAGCGAGTGTTATATAATTGAACTTGAGCGAGAAGAGCATCAACTTTCTCGAAGGACATCAAGCAAGTGTGACCGACAAAGGTGTTTGGGAGTATGATGCACATTTCAAAACCCTCTTGTCAAAGTTATCTTATGACATTCATCGAGCCAACATGCTCAATGGTTCGTTGGAGGACTTATCATGCCTTTTAGAAGAGTGCTCTCACACAAGACTTATACAGATCCATGTGAGGCAATTGAAGTAGCCCTATGCATTGAGGAAGTTGGGAGTGTAGACACATGAATGAGCCCATTCTTGGAAGCTTTGATTACAACAATGGAAAAACAATTGGAGAAATTTTTAGCTAACTCAGCGCATGAGACACACAAAGTGGAATTTGTTGCATAAATTGTGAAGTAGAAGGGCATACTAAGAATAATTTTCCTCATAAATTAGTGTGCACCATGTTTATAGACTGTGATATTTTTCACTTGGATCTTGATTCATGTCGGTTACCTTTGCTGTAATGCACGATAAGAAAGAACATGTCTTGTTACTGCAAGATTTGTAGGTCTACCACTCATGATACTGAAAGTTGTAGGCTGATTGATAAGATTCATGATGTCATTAATATTGGTGTATGTCGGACTAGTGTTACAAATAATTCTAAATAAAAATGTGAGCATCATGATCATGATCAAAATGAAGGACACTCTGATGGAGGCCATGGTAGAGGTTGAGGATACCGTGGAGGATTCAGAGGCCGAGGTCATGGTGGTGGAAGAAGTGAGTTTCCTTGTGGAACATGTTATACATATGGATCCCCTTATCATTATAGGTGTGAATTCCCTCAAAAATTATTTCTTATTTCGTGGGAAGAACAACAACTATGAAGAATCCCAGACTTGTATGAACACTTGAGTAAGAAGCACAAGTAGGATAAGGGCACAGGATGGTTAGAGTACAATGCATTGTGGAAGATCAGTGGATGTCAAAGTTAGCGCCTGATCCTGAGTTGGTACATGTGAAGATTACTACACACATTGAGGCTGCACACGCTAGGGAAATTCCAAAGAATAAGCCTGTCATTACAAAGGAGGAGGTACTACATGCAAATTATCCAGACCCTATGCATTAGAAGGAGGTTTATCAAGAAACCATGGAGGTGATTAGGAATTTACAGGGTGAGATACAATGTTTGAAACAACATTTGTGGAAGTTAGAAAAAATAAAACAACCGAGATCCCTCGGAAGGATGTGGATGACCTACGAGAGGTTTGCAAAATTATGTGACGATAAAACATAATTTCTTTATTAGGATAATGGATAAGGGAAAATATGTCGTGCACTTTGGAGTTGAGTGAAAAAGACATATTTTACATGCTAACCTTCCTCCTCATAGTCTAGATTATGACAAAGAGATCACTCTAAATGTTGTTGTTGATGGATGGCTCTTGAGTAACATTTTGATTGATATAGGTGTAGAAGTGAATGTACTCACTTTGGATGTGTGGATTTAGATGGGGAGACCACCATTGCAACCATATTCAAATGTGTTGTTTATGGCAAATAGGACTAAAGCCACACCTATTGGGGTTTTGAAGGATGTGTCGATTACTATACAAGGGGCCAAGTTTATTGGGGATTTTGAGGTCTTGGCATTTGCAGAGGTAAACAATTTTCCAACATTTCTTGGGTGCCTTTAGTGTTATGCCAACAATGATGACCTTATTTTAACAAGGGATATATAAGTTTTGAGAACAAGGAAGAATGCATGATCATACCTTTAACAGATGGAAAAGCCACACCTTATGTAGAGACCTTAAGTGAAGAGGATTTAAATAAAACCTATGTGCATACCATTAGAGATCCGTACTACTGAGCCATCAAAGGAAGGATTTATCCAATGAGATGATGCATATTCGAGAGTGATACTATAAGTGTTGCATGTGAAAATTGGGCACATGAAACTTATGAAATGGTTGGGTGTGAAGTAAGAAGTGAATTTATGTGTGTAAGTAGGCCGCACTATGTTAGGCATTTGGGAAACAACCAGGTACCAATGTACAATGGTGAAGAAAATCCTAAAGTATTCATGTGTGCGATGGAGGTTCAATGGATAGATTAGGTAGAAAGAATGAATATGCTAGTTTATACATTGCATAAACAATAAAACACTAGTGGATGGTTCATAGGGATAATATTTTGGAGTGGTGAGAAGTGAGAATTGCCTTCTCCACTAGATTTATCCAAAGTAATACGCCTAGTTAGATCTATGATTTCCATGGTAAGGATCCTGTTCAGCACCACATTTAGAAGTGTAAGAGACTCTAGAATGAGGGGCAGGAAGCTTTACCACCTTCGCTATGGGTGTACAAGATCTACTGCACCTTGCAAGGCTGCAAACACACATGGTATGTCTATGCAGAGTTGAATAGAGAGACTGGAAATTGGAAAGAACTGACTGCAGGTATGATTTAGACCTTTGACTATTTTCCACTAAACATCTAGTGAATGAGGCATTATAGGTTATGAAGCATTTGACTATGGGGGATAGTGCAAAGGCTGAATAAAATATTCAATAATTACTAGGTGATTTAGACTTGGAGGCACACTTTGAAGAGGAAGAGATAGATGCAAAACAAATTTGGTGTGCTTACATAGAAAAAGAAAAGGGTAAGATGGTCTATGTCATTAATGATGAAGAAATGGATAATCTAGATGTTGAGCATACAGAGGGTACACGCAAGGTCTTAGACATAGTGCTAATGAGAAGGATCACTCCTATCATGAACCTATGAAAAAAATAAGGTCAACATTGGAATAGATGATGAAACTAAGGAGGACATCATTGGAGATTATTGGTTTGAATCTGAAGTTGCTAAGATAATTGAGCTACTGCGTGACTTCTAGGACCTATTCCCTAGGGGCTATCATGAATTGAAAGGGGTACATGAATCTTTGGGAAAAATGAGAATCAAGCTAAAGGAAGGTGTGTGCTTAGTTAGGAAGAGGCCTTATAGGATGAATCCTAACCTGTGTGTTAAGGTGAAGGAAGAAATTGACAAGATGCTAAATTCTGGAGTCATTGAACCCATTGAGGAGTTAGAATGGGTTAGCCCTATGCTGATCATTATAAAGAAAAGGTTGGGGTTAGCACAAGGTTGTACAGATAATATATCATATTTAAGAATAAATGCAATAAAAATGGATATTATACTAGAAGAAAAACAAAACAAGAGATATAAATCAACACGAGATTTAATGTGGTTCACCGAGTGTGGGATACTATAGGCTTGTGAAAGATCACTATGATAATTTGAGGCTTATGTTTGTGAGATTCGACAAAGTTTGAACATCTCCTTAAACATTAAAAAGTGTGTTTTTTCTACACCCTTTGGGACTTTGTTGGGACATATTATCTGTAAGGAAGGCTTGTTAGTGGATCCTACTAAGGTTGTTATTTTGGGTTTAGAGGAGCCTACTAACTAGAGCAAGGTGTGCGAATTCTTGGGGCACACAGGATATTACAAGAAGTTCATCAAAGGTTATGCTAAGATTTTTGCACCTCTAGAAGAATTATTGAAGAGTAAAGACAAGTTCCATTGGGGTGAGGTGCAACAACGCACTTTTGAGACACTGAAGGAAAGGCTTACTACAACACCTATTTTGTGCTTTCCTTCATGGAATAAGAATTTTCATGTCCATGCCTCGGCATGGACATTGTCATGATATTATACCAACTTGGAGAAGGGATTGTTGATCATCCTATTTACTTTACAAGCAGGAAGTTAAATCATATAGAAAATAATTACACAACAACAAAGTGTGAGGTCTTGTCAATGATCTACGTGTTGGATAAGATTTGAAAATACTTGCTTTGGAGACAAATTTTATATTCTATCTGATTACATGACATTGAAGTACTTGGTGAACAAGCCCATTTTACAGGGGCACATATGCCATTGGATTATGTTATTCCAGAATTTGATTTTACCATGGTGGTTAAGCCAGGAAAGAGTAATTATGGACCAGATCATTTATCAAGGATTAATTTAGGAGAGGATGCACAGAGCATTAAGGACACAATGATAGATGCATAAATATTCGATTAAACCACATGCCCTCTAACTTAGAATATATTGTTTTCTTTTTGCGAATTGGTGTGGCACCTAAAGGGATGAAGGATTTGGAAAAGAAATAACTTGCCATTCACACCACACCTTACATGTTGATTAGTGGAGACTTATACAAACTAGGCCAGATGAAGTTTTGTGCTGGTGTGTACTTGAGCATGAGTGGGAAGCTATTACGAGAGGAGGATCATGGTGCTATTACAGTGGACATTATGCGGGATGCCATCATGCATAAGATTTTATTGGCTAGTTTATGGTGGGAAACATTGTATAAGGATTGTAAAACCTACGACCATTGTCGGTGCTTTGGAAAGCTCATGCATAGAGATGAAATGCCTTTAAGGATGATTGCTAGTGTAGAACCATTTTAAAAGTGGGAAATTGAATTTTTGAGTCCCATTTACCCACCCACGTGTAGGACTAGATCATGCTACATTATAACTTGTACATATTATCTTATAAGGTGGGTATAAGTAGTGCCTAAAAAGGATTGCATGATAACTTCAAAAATAAGGTTTCTATGGGAAAATATTATCAGAAGGTATGGATGGCCACCGATTTTGAAAATTGATAGGGATAAATTATTTTCTTAATGATACCATCAGGATACTATTGGCAGAATTTATGGCAGCACACCATAAAAACACCTTATCACCCTCAAGAAAATGGAACTACTAAGGCCTTCAACAAGATATTGAGCCATACCTTGACTAAAATTTGTGATGTTGGAAGAAAGGACTGGGATGATAAAGTCTCTGTTGTACTTTGGGCATACATGACAACTTATAAGAGGTTGAATAAGGCCACACCCTTTCATTAATGTTTGGTGTAGAGGATATTTTACCAGTAGAGTTCATATTACCTTCCCTATGTATTGCACTCACAAGAGGTTTGGATGATGAGCAAGCACTTGAAGAGTGCATTGACAAATTGATATAGTTGGATGAAAGGCATTCTATAGCTAGATTGAGTCAGAAGAAAGAAAAATCCAAGAAGAAGAAATGCCATGATAGACATATTAAGGATAAGAATCTTGAAGTTAGACATATGGTTCTTCTTTATAAATCAAAGTTCTTGAACCACCCTGGAAAGCTTAAAGTGCATTAGCCGGGACCATATGTTATAACTTATATACTTGATTTAGGGGCTTTCTAGTTAGAGGAACTAGATGAGACATGGTTTCCCGGTTACTTTAATGAGAGTAGGTTGAAGCCATACTATAAATAAGTCTTCTTGTGTTTATAATAAGGTAATATTGCCACTTAGACTAGATTTCCTTAATGCATTACCTTTATATGTGTTTCCTTTCATCGTTACTATGCTTTGTCTATTTAGTTTAGTATTGTGTGTAATAAGTGCACTTGTGCCCCAGAAGATTATTACTATCTAAGTGTTTTCATGTGTAGAGGACCACACATAACCTTAGTGTGGGGTAGATAAAGAAGAACCGGCCGGTGCCTTGTTACAGATTCTAGTGTATGGTGAAATAAAACTTATAAGTGCTCGGAGAAAAGAAAAAGTTGATAAGACATTTCGGATAAATTTCTCGGATTGAAGACCACATGTAGGAAGGTGGATGCTCAGTGTGACACGAGGAAGGATGTGGTAGTGGAAAATACTTAATAAAGGGCACAGTGGATAGGTAATTTAGCGCATTAAGGTGCACATAAGGAGGATTGTGAAAAAAATAAGTGGGCACGCTAACGAGTTATGACCGAGGCATAGGAAAATCTAGGTGTGGGAAGACATGGCACAACACACACAAAAGTGTGAAGGTAAAATTAATTCCATGTATGGTGGTAGTTGAGGAGCAATTAGGATGAACATTTTTGAACTAGTCTATAAAATAGATGAAGTATAACGTTATTGTTACCTTGCATTGTTGAGCTGTTGAATTGTAGAGTGTAAAGAAGAGCTTAGTGTGATGAGAATTATATAGAGCAATGAACCAGAAGAACTTGAGGCACTTGGTTGGTGGAATTCTAAGGAAGGTCTTTGTTGAGGTGGTTGTGTGTGAACTCAAAAGTGGGTTCATATGGCTAGGTTTTCACATGTTCGTAGCTAGGGTTTCACATGTTCAGATTTGAAAGTACGAAGGTGATAAGTTACAAAACATCCCTATAAGTATAAAGGAGAAATGGCACCTAGGTGAGCCCGAATCGTGGAGGAGGACGAAGAAGTGGTGGAGGAATGGCTAGTAGAAATGTTATATCTAGAGGGGGTGATCGAAGGGAGTTCATGGGAAATGAAGATAACAAGGTGCAAAATTTTAAATTTTTATCACAAGACTGATAAGTGGGTTATAGGTATTGTTACAACAATTGTCTAGAAGAAAAACAGGAGGATGGAAGATGGAAAAAGGGTTTGGGATGAATGATTCAAAGAAGAGATTATTGTAGAGTGTAGGGGTCATGTAGATTTTGAGTTGTCATATTTGGGAAATATTGACCAGTTGTACTAGTGGCTTATGTTGTAGGTACATGAAGACTTATTTTATTTCATGGATATAATGTAGAAAGCCCAGTAGCGGAGGCACGTGTACAAGATTATAAAGGTGAGAAAATCACTTGGGGTGCTATCTTACTCTTGACAATATTTAGTGAAATTGGTGTGCCCGATGGGCCAAGGGACAGAGTTTGGGAGTACCCCTTGGAGAATAAGTCACCCACGTAAATTTTTTCCAATTATACTTGCCATGGATCCATTTCGAACACATATAGGGAGTGACAGGAAAAATGGTTTAGAAGGATGCATGAGGAATTCAAACGAGAGTGACGCATCTGCACAGGCAAGATTCCAACTATGTTGGATGGATAAGATGAGTTTGTGGTGTACCAACACTTCAGTCTGGGGAGATTCTTTATGAAGATGGGTGAAAATATCCCTTGGTGTAAGTTACCCTTCACCTTCACCACACGCTATTTTAAATATTTAATGAATAGATTACATAACACATGAAATCTTCAATTTGATGCTTGATAAGGTATAAGATGATATACATATCCTGCATAAGACATACATGTGGCCAAACATGGAAGCTTATGTAGAGACAATGGAGATAGACAATATTGATATAACTCCAAAGACTCGATCATGGGAAATATTGAGACGAAGCACATTTATGTGTATCTTAGGCCACACTTTAAGGATGGGAAGGTACTAATAGGATATGACTTAGCTTTTTTAGGTCCTCATGGATAAAAGAAACAAACAAAGGGGGAACAAGGAAGCCAGTTGAACATGCGAAAACTAGATAGGAAGAACCAGTTCTTGAAGGCTTAAAAATGTATTGAACAACAACAGGAAGAACAAGTAGACAATATAGGGCTAGATCATATTACAATAATTTTGCATAGAAAGCATACACACAAGGATGCTAGTGTTGGGGCATCATAGTTAGCTAGAGATCATTGCATGTAATATTGGTGAAAAATGTTGAAGGAGAAAGGAAGAAAAATTGAAAGTACAATCCATCAAGGATAAAAAGGAGGAGAAGTCCTCCTACCAAAGCACATGGAATGATGTTGTCACTTTGAGCCTAGAAGTAAAAGAAGATTAAGAGATAGGTGGTGAAAAACCTATATATGAGGATGATGCCCCCAATATGAGTACGTAAGGTCATGTTAATGAAAGAAAAAATGGTGGAGATAAGAATATTATAATACATTCTACGCACATAGATAAAGAAATTGAGGAAGGAGAGGAGGTAGAGTAGAATATGGGAACCAAGGCACACTAAAATGTGGAAACTACTTTGCACTAGGAGAATGTAGGTGAGTGCACCATTGAGAAAAAAAGAAGATGAGGTTATAAGAAGACAAAAATTGAATATTTTGATGATCCCACCAAGATAATTTGTGCTAGGTTCTAGAATAGGTTCTTAGGGAGCAGCTTATATGGTTGGGACTTGATAATTCATGACATGAAGACTACATGCACTCGCAATCAATTATCATGGAGCATGTAGAATCACATGGATGAGCCTGAATTTGATGTTTGTGAGGATTCATGTGTATCATAAAGAATGAAGAGGGTGCCACATACCCGCCATATCACCATCAAGCCAAATCAATTTTCGGATGAGTAGGTAAACAATGGTTTGGTTAAAGTTTCTACCAAAGTTGCACACCATAATATTGATAAAGAAGAAACTATTTGGGACTTTTTGGATGATAGAAAAGATAAGGAAACTGAAATAAAATGCCTAAAATAGGAGTGAGATAAGGCTGAGGTAGAGGTGCAGAAAGTTCTTAAAATGGCAAAACAAATTGGTGATGAGATTATGGAAAAGAGGCCATATTTGCAGGATAAGATTGTAAAAGATTTTCCATATGCTCTACATTATTTACGCATAATATTTCACATACTACTAGAGGAGGGACCCATATGTATGCCAAAACCTAAGGATGCTTTGCAGAGTAGGCACGAAAGGCCAAGCGCGGCGGTTGCATGGAAAATTACAAGTTATGAAGCATTACTACAAACCTTGAAAGATGAACTTAAGAAGGAAAATTTGTCCCTGAATATATGTGCAGCCCCTGACTCAATTATACAGACAAGGACCATTGAAGAGGAGAATAAGAAGCTTAGGTACGTAGAGAGGATAAATTTTATAACAAAGAATCGCGATGTGCTTACGGTAACCCGGAAGTGCAAAAGGAGAAAATAAAGGACATTGGTAAGTTGGTAGCACAGAAAATGGATTTCATGGAGGGGATGGTCTCAATTCTAGCAAATATTCTTAGGATACTACAAAATGAAGGTGAGAACATGAAACTTGATGAAATAGAGGCAATACTTGGTGACATCTTGGATAAAACCAGTAAGGCGCTAAGTGACTGGAATGAATTGGAGGAGGAGATCAAGAATGAATATCAAAGTTGAGCCTAAGTATGGAGGCACGAAAGGATTGGGCATGCGGGCATGGGGCGTGAAGGTTTACGTGGAGTTTATGTAGAACGGGACATGCCTAGGAAGGTTTGAAATCAAGACTTAGCCATTTTGTAGATTGAGGATAATTATAGACATGAGGTACGAAACATGATTTGCGGAAGACTTGCGGTGCAAGAAAAGTCTATTTTAGAAAAGTAGAAGATCAAGCTTCATGCATAGTTTTAGATCTGCAAATAGGATTATACTACTTTGTTGTATTATTGGTTAACCTATTAATAGTGCGCTTGCATGATTTTGTATTTATCATGCAAAGGTGCATGAATATTATTAACATGTATCCTATTTATGAAAGGTGCATGGTTGGTGAAGGGAAAGTCCCCATACCTATAAATATATATTTCTTTGCATGGTTTGGGATGATCAAATTTGTAATAGAGTTATGTTACGAAGTTTATAGGCACACATGATTATGGTGATGGTACTATGAATATTCTATGTTTTATAATAGTTAATATAGTGGATCTTTATGGCTAGATATCGGTGTTTCAAATAACTCGAGAATGGATCTTGCATGGTAAATTTGATTATGGTTCTTATTTAATTTATCTTGTATATGGTTAAGATCTAGATTAGTTTATGCACTTTGCATTATATTTAGTTATCCATTATGGATTTGGAATATTTTTATAATCATGCTAACTTCTTGAACAATATGACATAAAAGAGGAACCTAGTACCCTTGCATGCTTCGGGTGAGTGCTCAGTTTAGGTTGAGTGATGTGTCAGTGCGTGTTGGGCTGTTAGTGGTAAAATCTAGGCTACAAGAAGTAAGGGGAGGAATCAAAACAAACTTTTCATCACATTAAATAATGATGGAATCATCCAAGTACGGGCCTTCACCAAATAGAATACAATTTAGCTAAAAGAAAATAGGGTTTGTTTAGGGATAAGGGAAGGAATATTTTTAGTTAGAAGGTTTTCCCCTCCTCATTTTGGAAAATATCTTTGATCCCACGAATAAAAGTATTAAATATCTCTTAGGAATTTTTGGGGGGAAATTGGAAAGATATTTTGATGAAAAAATTGTATAAGAATGAGGGTCTTGTCCCCATTCTAGACATGGGTAGTTGTTGAATTTTGTTGATTAAGTTTTTCTTTAATTCAAGTTTTTTTTACTAAACATTTTTGTAAGTGTCTAGATCTATGAGGAAGTGCTAAGGTGGTTGCATTGTATAATCATTGATAAGTTTTGAAGGAATTTTTTTATGTCCCCTCACCAAAACTCACATGAATGGACTCTTTCTGATTTGATAAAAGTGAACTTTCATGTTTCTTGTGTTTTAAAAGTATGAATGAAGAAATATAATTTTTGTTGCAATCTTGTACTAGTTTTACTTTGTTAAATACACAAAGATATTTCTTCAATTGTTACATTTCTCTAGTCACTGTGGGAATATTGTAGAGTAGTGTATACTCTACAATATTTTAGTTTGGTTTTAAAAATCCTAAGAGAAATATTATTTTTCGAAGGATTATTATTATCCCTTAAGGGTATTTTGGGGTGTATAAAAAAATATAATAAATACTTTATCTAAATATTAGCTCAAAGATTTGTGGTTAGGATATCGAATACTATCAATAACATTTGCACAAATTGAGTATCAATGAATGCAAGTGTTATCCGGCAAATGTGGTAAAATGATTACTATTTTCAAGAGTCACCATATACATGGATTCTTCTCATGGAAACATTGACATACCAGAGTCACAAAATAAATTACCCTCCACCCTTAATTTTAACTAGGAATATCTCATTATCCTCACACCTATTAAGCATATCAAACCTATATACCATACATATTCTTACCCTGCAAAGCCACATTGAAAATCATTTATTACTAGTATGCTTTTCTAAAATACCACTAAGTCAGTGTCCTAGTACCATCAAAAATACATTTGGTTGATACCATTATGCATAGATGATGTTTGGGATTACTCATTATCTGTCTATTTCAATCTTTTTTTGTGATTCAAGTACATACAATAATCAAGTGACAACTCTAGCGAGTGAGTATTGTATCCATGGCTATAATTTCTTCAAATTGATTCATACTAATTATATAGGAAGCTAAGTTAAGACAACCTTTCCTTTATTCAAACCCCCCTTCCGGTCCTCTCACCTTAGTTCGAGAGAGAGCCAAAAGTAGTAGAGCAAAGATATCCCCTTAGTTAAGGTGTTTCTTGATCACCTCTCAAACTTTAGTCATTAGGTGGAATGTTGAGAAGACCCCAAACTATTAATGACAAAATATCCATTGTTCATCATTCCCTCAAGGTCATTCCAATTACGATTATAGGCTCAATTCTTGGGGTGTGATTTTGGTAGCCAACAATGTGAACATATCGATGATAAAGATGAGTAGAATGAGGTGGAGGGATGAGATCATCAAATTTGAACCATAAGCTGAGCCAAAACATCATGTGTGATAATAATATCAAAGCAAGTAGGATCAAAAGGGTTATTCATGAAAAGAATGCATGTGAAAGGAGGAAGTGTTGATACTTGGTTGCTCATGAGAAGATGAGGAAGGTGGAATGATGTTTAATGTACGAGAAAAACCCCAATAAAGTACCATAACATTAGTAGATGGAGGGGACTTATTGGATTTATATTCATCGGGGCCAAAAAAAAGTATCATCGAAATATGACTCATTGATCTTGATAGGAGTAAAGTTAAGGTTGCATAATTTATCATCAGTAATTTCTACAATATCAACCTCATCATCATAATCATCAGTCTTGGTATAATCTTGTATGATAACATAATCATGAGTAGTGCTAGGAGTAGAGCCAAATGTAGGAGTGATAGCTTCCATGGTAGGTGTAACAATAGTCATGACAGAAGTAGCTGAAGTGGGTGATATAATATCAATAGTATGAGTAAGAATACATGGTAAGCTTCCTAACGTAGATGAAGGAAGTGAAACACTTTGGGTTGGCCAACATCATATGTATCAAGGATTTTGTATGGGATAGGCTACGATGGAGGAATAGGTGTAGTAGTAACAGGTCAATGTGATAGTACTTGAAATGTTCGGGATCAACAACAATTGTATGTTCATGGCCATCATGTAAGAATTTAACACACCGATGATGACTGTAGAAGGAACAAAATGCATTGTATGTATCCGGTCTTTGTAGAAATAGATTGAATTGAAATGAGGCATCTATAACCAATAATATAGTAGGAACTATTTTAGGCACAACTTGTATAGGTAAGGTGACAGTTCCTAAGAATGTGTGAGTAGTAGAATCATAGCTCTGAATGAGAGTCGAATTTTAGAAATTAGATTATCAGGAATACCAAGTTTCTTGAGAAGATAATGAATGCATAGATTTATAGTATATCCATTGTCAATGAGTACGTGTTTGACACAAATGGTGCTGATAATAGTGGTGATAAGTAATAAAGAACATGGATCTTCAACATGTTGGTCCCATGGGTAATAAAACTAACCACTACTTTGAGGCTCTAGCTGCACTCTAGGGAATTAGAATTGATAAGGATATCAATATGGGAAACATAATCATCAAAGGTGACTCAATGAGTATTATCAACATTCTCACTAAATCCTTAAATCCTAGTTATACCATCAGGGATTTCATTAATGAAGCTCATAACTTATGCAATGGTCTTAACATCATTTTCAAGCATGTGTATAGGGAAGGGAACAAATATGTGGATTTACTTGCAAATATTGGAGTTTGTAGCAATGATTACAAAGAGTGGCATGATATCAATGAAACTCCTACCGAAGTTAGAAACATCATTTCAAATGAAACAAATTCACTCATTAGTAAACCTCAGCCAATGGTGCAAACACGTGTGCAATCCCAAAGATAGATCTCAATGGCATTTCGGGAATGCCCGAATTTATTCTTCCATGTTCTCAAAAATTGATCACACTAATTTTTTTAGGGAGAAAGAAGCGATTTTATTTCTGCTTCACATAGGCATACAAGCTATCAAAGGGCTCTTTGAGAAGTCTACTATTCACATCTTTCAATTCAATTCTATGAATTCTCAGAGGGTTTTTAGAATGGGTGGTGCCCCTTTCCATGTGGAACCTAAATTTTATCCCCAATGGTAGGAACAAATTGAGCTTTGGGAGACCATTAATATGGAGGGCTTCACCGATTTCATCCAACGCATAAAAGGGCATGACCAGTATATATCCATATAGTTTGTGTTGAATTGGAAAGGCCAAAATGTATCCTTTGGAGATAAGAGCTTTCAAATCACTGAGGAATTCATCTCTTTTATTACCGGTCTAAGCATGTAAGGGAATAAAGTTTTCAGGAACAAAATGGATAAGGAAGTATAAGAAAAGTTGTTCTTGGATGATGGAGAAATGCTCGACATAAAAAGGAGGGCATTCTAGTTTCTTCTATCCCACAACCATATGATGAGGTGACACATATGATGGTATGCTATGTCACTTTATAAGGGATATTATCCACCATTCCGCAATATCATCTGGTCTTTACAACCACTTCAGGCATGAGGTGAAGGTAAGCCTCTCATACTCCATTCTAAAGTCAATGGCATAATCCATTTTTGAAGTTCAAGGCCATAAGAGGACTATACCTCTCCATCAGGGTGTCATATATCTCATTAGTTAGTACCTGTCTAGTGTTGTTGGTAATGACCCATGCCCTGTTGTGGTTTCTCCCCTCCCTAAGAAAACCCGTATCCATTCTAAAAATCCCATGTATAGAGACTCTATCTCAAAGCCACCCCTAAAAAGGGTTCTCCATAGTAGCAATAAAGGTAAGGAAGTCGTGGGCTTTGGCATGAAGGGAAAATAAATTGTGGTAGATGATAACCCCCTCTATTTTTCTCGATATTGATGTTGGCACTAGTTTGGAAAATAAATTTAACATGTAGGCTAATGTGGTTAAAACCCTTGAAGAAAATGTAGATTTCCTACTTAATTATACTATTAAAGAGCAAGCCTCAGACCCCAACACAGGCCTCAAAGATGAAACTTCTGCTTTGGAAACCAAGTTTGAGACTTTAGAGGAAAATTACAACAATTTCTTAGCTATGCACAATGCTATAAGTACCTTATGTAGGTATACATCTGGAAAATCTATGACTCTAGTGGCATCTCAAGCACGACTTGGATGAATGGAAAGATCGTAATAAAGTTCAAAGCTTCAAACCGGGATCCCAACATCACCGTTTCCCTGAAACTCTACCAAGGTTTCAGGGTGGCTGTCAAATTTTTTAGCAAGTCTGTTCGTTAATGTTGTTGGTTCCTTTTTCTCGGTGCAACAATTTTTTTGTTGTTGTATAGCTATAATTTTTCCGCTGATTTGTTGTTTGGGCTCTTTATGGCGGTTGGCCCTGCCTTTTCTTTTTACTACTTTTTCCTCTTTTGGTTGGGGTGTGGACCCCACGGATCAAAAAACTACACTGTTTTACTTTTCTTATCTTGGATATTGAGCCTTTTGCTATAAAATTGGGTAAGGTCCCTCCAAAACCTTTTACTAATAAGAAACGAACATGCATCTTCAACAACATATGGAGGTATATCCTCATCATTAAATGATATAACATGTGGTATATTTTTGAGAGATTGAATAAGATGTGTGAAAGAAACTAGTAAATTAGCATTCTCAATGTGGATAGAACGAAGAGTGGCCTCTAATGTATTACGAAATTCAAGTGCATTGTGTAAGAGGTCATAAAGATAGATCTTGGATGGTGTATTCTTAATTTATTCAATAATGTCATAACCCTTAGTGGTGGTGGTAGAAATTGTAGGAATAATAGGTGGTGAAACAGAGGCCGATGCAAATTGCTGCAGGAGGGTGAGTACGGTGAGTAATGACTACATTGATGCTTGGATCATCCACAAGAGAAATTAAGTGAGGAGGATGCTAAGTACAAACTTGCATGAAATTATTAGTAGAAGTAATGATGCTATAAATATTGGTTGGAGAAAAGGAAGGATAAAAATATTGATCCATGAATTTAGAAGAAGGAGAAATATTTTGATACATGCTCAAAAGGTAGTGTTTGAATGGATGGGTTCACCAAATGATTTAATAAATATTGAAATTTATTAAAACCCTAGGATATTACAGAGTCACATGTAGTATATATACGCTAAAGAAAAAAATTGACGCAAGAAATAATAAAAGTAAATTTGAAACCCTAAGTGTAAGAGAGAGGAAAGGAGACTTAGTTGATTTTGCAATAAATCCTGAAGTATGCTAGACTAGAAAAATGATGAACATGAGGAAGAAATTATCACAATCACACTAAAAAAATTGTAGGACTGTCAAAATAAGTTGGACCATGGAACCTACAATGGTGTTGGGGTGCCTAGGCACTAAAGACCCTTGCCGGGCACTGCGACTATGCACAAGCTTGAAATCTAGTTTTATCATGTCACAAGGTGGTTGCTAACATTTTTTTGTTGGTATCCTATAAGTTGCACTATGTCCGTAGAATTCACTTGTAACTTGTAAAACAATGATCTCTTGCAAACCCCAAAACACATCAAATCCTAAAAAAGAAAAGATGTAAATGGGAATTCGATTGACCTCGGTGGTCACCCAACTTAGTGAACTTATGACTGAGCACTTTGTACTACATTTTAGACTCCATGTAGTTCTTATGTGTGTGTGCAATAATCGTTTCCTAGGAGCCTCTTACATAAGATGTACTTGATAGCGAGTGATAGCTAGATGTACTAATGTAAATAGATGTGTAGATGAAAAAAAAACTTCCCCTCCTTTGCATGTGTGTAGAATTAATATTCCCTTGTCCTTTGAATGAAGATAGATGGATTCCTTTGATGATCTTAGATGCCTTTGGATGCAAATTTAGGTTATGATAGTATATGCTTAGAGCTTAGACCTTTAATTTGATCACATAACATTATATTTATATGATTCCCTTGTTTGAATTTTGTAATTAACCACTAAAAGGCCAACCCATAAGAAAACAAGATGCTCAAAAGATAAAAGAGGCCAAAAAGGGGTGAGAAAGATAAAGAGGTCGGGGCACCCAAAGGGGACGAAGGCACATGGGCACCGGCGTCCTTGATGGGTGCTAGTGTCCAAAGAAAAGAAAGATAAGAACTAAATATTAGAATTGGCGTAGGGTGTAGAAGACTAGAAAGAAGACACGAGCAAAACAGAGGCCAAAAATAATAGATAATTACTAGTTTTCTCACTTAGGAATCATATGAATGCAAGTATGTGATTAGGACCTAGAAATGTACCTAAGTGCATGATTTTGTGTCTACACACAATACCTATGATGGGAGGGAGCTGAAGCATAAGGATATGTAGAATTTTTGGTTTGGTTGTGTTTGACCTCAACTTCAAGCTTCTTCATGTGGCATCCATAGGATTTACAATCATAAACATCTTATCCCGCAGCCTTGTGCCATGTGTAATATTATTCAGGTCATAAAATACTTGAGGAATCATAAGGGTGAGAGGTAGGGGAAGAGGTCTCTCTCGTTGGCTATAGATGGTTAGTGAGATTATATTATGAGGGCACCAATGTAATGAGTGAGGATGGTAATAATGAAGTAGTGTGACACACAGTCATTGAGGAAAAATAAATAGAATCGTCACCCATGAGATCATTAGCTTCATAGTCAAAATTGGTAACAAGTGCATCTTCTTTTGTTAAGAAAAATGGGTTGGATAAGTTGATGTTGGTATGTGGGAATGTGACCTATGGAGAAATTTGAGGCTCAGGCACCAATGGGGAAGAATTGTCAATTGTGCTTGGAGGTTCTTCTTGTTCTAGGATGATATTCACATTATAAGTAGTCTTAGTGCGTAGGGTTTCTTGGTAACAAAATACTTCCCGATCACAAATATGGGCATAGCTAAATAGATGGGGATCATCTAAAGTGTAATTGTTTTTATAAATTTTCATGGAACCATCCACCACACAAGAGTTAACTATGGTCTCTAGATGGATCACATGATCCCATAGGGGCTACAACATTTGTGAGATAATAACGGGAATCAAAGACTCCTTACTCATCCAAAAGGAAGGAGGCAATTAAGATGATGAGTTTAAGGTCTGAATTATTGATTCTTAGTTTTACTTCATCATGTTCATCATCATCTGATTCCAAGAGATTGGGAGGCATGTGCTTGAATAAATCAAGACGTCTAACATTGCCACGAAGAGTATCTATAGGGTAGTTAAAGTGTTGATATTCCCAAAAGGGGATAGGTGATAGTTCATCAAGTGTGGGGAGCTTATATGTCCCTTTTTTTTAAAGTGTATCATAGTTCCAAGGGTTAGTGTCCCCTTGAATATTATAAATAGCTCCTTAGTGTGTGAACTTCACACCGAAATTCATAAGAAGCAATGAAACATATACGATGAGTCCAAGGCCACCATAGGAAAATATTTTAAGATAGGGGAAAATTGAATAAATTACTAAGGGGAATGGTGATGGGTAACCAAATACACCCCATAGGAGGCATATGTTGGTGATTGTATCCTTGACAAGTGGTTCATGTAGATTTTAGGTTATCGATGGAATAACCGAGAGCCTTGATGAAATATAATGAGGCCACACATGTGTCTACTCCCTCATCAATGAGAGCACACTTAATTGAAGTGTGACCGATATGAACTTAAATGAAAGGGGTGAATATTTTACATGAAGAAAGAGCTCATCCAGAATCATAGAAGCTATAGGAAAATGAATGCATGAATTAGCATACGCAATAAGGTCGGTATGAATGGAGAGATCCTCACATTGTTGGCGAGATACTTTATTTTGAGCCATGTAATGTAGGACTCTGCCCCAAAGAGGGAGGAAAATGAATGTTCATGTCAAACATCACAATCATGATATGCTCATGATGGTGAGGTGATGTACACATAAGTTCCAAGAAGGAAATATACCAGGGAATTTGGGAAAGCACTTCAAAAGATCCCACTCATCATGACTGGATTGTGTTGTAGGTTGAGAGTGTTGGGAGTTATAAAAAACAAATCCAGAATGGGTAGTGGTAATTATAGAGACTTATGAAATTGGTTTTTCATAGTTTTTATGCCATCATTCTTGCAAGTTTGATGTGCACGGGGAGTGATGGTGTCTCAGTAGACAGAGATACACATCCATACATAATCAGCCATGCAAGATAATTTACACAGGGGTCAATAACGTCTAGAGGAGGTAGGTTTTTTCTTTGAGGAGATTGATTTTGAGGTACAAAAGGATATATGACCCTATGAGTTTAAGGTTGGAATGATGTAGGGTATTATAGTTCTACATATGCTATGCCATGTTTTACATCATTAATTGCAATTATATTTTCAGGAGGGTAATCTGTGTCAACCACATTGGTAGTAGTGTTGTCTTTCTTCTTAGAAATTTCAATGACATCATGATTAGGCATAAGATTAGATAAGATCTTTAGCTTTTCATTATCCTGGTTGATGGCTTCATGACAATACTTATTTTGAGATGCGTCATAAGATTTGACCACTTCGGTCAATCATTCGCGAGTGATGGCATCATAGTAAAATTTGGGTCCTAAGAAGAAGTTGATGACAGCCATTCAAAGTGCATGAAAATTCTCATGTGAGTGACCCTAATTAGCATGCCACCAACAAAACTTACTCTCATCATGCCAATGAGGAACAAGTTGAGAAGGATCTAGGATTATGGTAAATGACTTAAGAAACCAATGCTTCAAGTCTTCCTTACTATAGAAACAAAATCACACACTTGGGTTCATTTCTAGGTCCATAAACACATACTTGCATTCATATGATTCCTAAGCGAGAAAACTAGTAATTGACATTTATATTTGGAATTTTTCTTTTCTTTGGTTTTATTTCTAGTCTTTCACACCCTACACCTAGTGTATGCTTTATCTTTCATGACTCTAGACACCAGTGCCCAACTAGGATGCCAACACCCAGTGCCCTCATCTTTCGGGTGCCCCAACCTATTTGTATCTTACTCACCTCTTTTGGGCCTCTTTTATCTTTTGGGCATCTTGTTTTCTTATGGGTCAGAATTTTAGTTGTCAATTACAAAATTCAAACAAGGGAATCATATAAATACAAAGTTATGTGACCAAAATAAAGGACCAAAATCTAAGCATCTATTATCACCACCTAAGGTTGTATCCAAAGGCATTCTAAGAGCATCAAAGGAATCCATCTAGCATTCATTCAAGGGAAAAGGGACTACATTTTTGTATACATGCATAGGAGGGGAAGTTCATTCATCCACACATCTATTTACATTGGTACATCTAGATATTTCCCGCTATCACATGCACTTGCAAAAGGGCCTCTTAGGGCATAATTCTATCAGTATATGCATAAAAATACAAGGATTCTAAGATGTAGTGTAGTGATTGGTCATAAGTTCACTCTGTTAGGTGACCATCAGGGTCAGTATGACTCCCCATTTACATCTTTATTTTTCAGGATTTGATTTAATTTCTAATTCTACGGATATCATTTGCTTTTTAGTTACAGGTGAACACGATGATAATCCAACCACATACATGTGACCAAAAATGAAGGTTAGTGACCACCTGCGCAATATAAGAGAAAATAGTTTTTAAGCACTTGCACAGTCACATGAACCTACCAGTGGTCTCTAACACCCCAGTTGTGTTCCAGGTACCCTAGTCTCAGCTCATCCGACAGTTTGATAATTTTTTGTGTTCGATTGCAATAGTCCGCTCCCCTTTTATCAGTTCTCTAGTCCATAATACTTTAGGATTAAGAGAAAACTAGATAAGTCTTCTATTCCATCTCTTACACCTAGGTTTCATATTAATCTAGATTATTACTTGTGTTAGATCATTGCTTTAGTGTTTATTTATCATACGTGACTATGTAGTTAGGGTTTAACATAATTCTATTTTTGTTAAATCATTTAGTGAACCCATCTTTTGAACACTCTTGGATCTTTATTTCTTCTTCTTGATTCAATATCCTAAGCTTCTTCCCCATGGATGTCTCCATCCATGCCTTTTGTAGGATCATCTTGATTGTGTAAATAAACTCAAATATTATTTAGCTAATACTTATATTCCTCCTCATACTTCACCTGAATATGTGTATCATAAGTTTACTTCAGCTCTATCTCTTAATGAAGAAAACATTACTTTCACATCGATGATTTTCCTTCTTAATCCATGTTAGAGCATGATCCCCCTTTATATTCATGTTTTCATCAATAATGTTTGGGTTAAATGTGCCTTAGTTGATAATGGATCGGGCTTAATATTTGTAATATCATATTGCTCCATTAACTTGTTCTCTCTATGATCTCTTTGGATCCTACCTCTGTTTCTATTTGTGGATTTGAAAATATTCCCAAGAATCTCTTAGGTATTATCACACTTCTAATTACCATCGGTCATGTATGTATGCTACTCATTCCATTCCATGCGATGCCCAATAATCTCAATTATAATGTTCTTCTTGGGTGGCCTTAGATCCATGCCATGCATATAGTCCTTTCCACTCTTCATACACGACTTAAATTCCTTTATCAAGGATTTTTCTATAAGGTTCTAGTAGATCCATCACCTTTTACATATTGTAATTCTATTGAGCATTCCACAAAAACCCCTATCTCTTCTGCATCTAGTCAAAATTTCTCCAAATATGGTCTTGGCTATAAGTACCTGCTTTGTTATGGTTTCTCTGGTAATGGTTTAGGCCAACATGGTCAAGGATTCATAGAACCATTGGATCTCCCCACTCAATCTAACAAGCTTGGCCTTGGATATCATCTTCCCTCTACATCTTCTTTGGAGGCTTATGATGTTCTACATACTTCTTCACCCCCTCTCTTGTATCTAGAAATCATTATTGATTCCACTTTTAGTGCTTGGCATTATTTGGACACTTTTGCTACTGATGATTCTCTTTTAGAACACATGGGGTTTACGATCACCTCCCTTCTTTCCATCATAAGAAATGTTCTCTATCACTTCTTAATGCTACCACCTACTTTGGAGAGTTTGATATGCCTACTAAAAGTGCCAATGATCCTAACACAATTCCTACTAACCCATACATAGAGGCCCAATTTTCTCTTCTAAATTAAGATATCGTTTAATATAACCTCACCACTTCTACCAACATGTGAATGGTTTTGTTAGTTGCTTCTCTTACACTTGTTGAGAAAGATGATATTAAACAAGTTCTTCATGAATTTTTAGATATTTTTGCATGGTACTATAGTGATATGCCTGGTATTGATCCTTCTGTCACAATGCATAACATCGTACTTAACCACGTGCAAAACATGCTCAACAAAAAAATTACAAAATGCATCCAAAGGTCACACTTATAGTCAAAGAAGAAATACAAATACTATTAGATGTTGGATTTATTCATGTTATGGATTATCTTAGGTGGGTGTCTAACATTGTTCTAGTTTTGAAGTTGGATAAAAGGGTCCATTGTTGCACAAATTTTCATGATCTCAATAAGGCTGTCCCAAGGATAGTTTCCCATTGCCACCATCATTGATTCCACAATGGATATAATATCCTATCTTTCATAGATGGATTTTTTGGTTATAATCAAATCAAAATCAATCTAGCAGATCAAGAAAAAACTTCATTTACTATGCCATGGGGAACATTTTGTTACATCGTCATGCCCTTCGACCTTAAAAATGTCGGGGCCACTTACCAATGAGCAATGATGCATATCTTTCATGATTATATTCATAAGATCCTTGAAGATTATGTTGATGATATAATTTCCAAATCACAACATCATTCTACACATGCTCAAGATCTCCACACACTCTTTGAATGTTTACAACAATATAAAGTACACTTAAATCTAAAGAAGTGTGTTTTGGAGTTACAACTAGTAAGCTCCTTGGGTACATTATTTCACAACATGGAATTGAAATAGATCCCAATAAAATCTATGTTGTTATTGAAATACATCCACCTCATAATTTGCATCAGTTACACTCACTGTAAGGAAAAATCCAATCCATCCACTATTTTATTGCGTAAGAACTTGCCGACACAAATCCCAATTATTCACACACTTGATGAAAAAGGATGATAAATTTGTCTGGGATGACCATTTTCAAAGGGAATTTTATGCTAGCATACCTCTTAAATCCACCCATCCCAATACCTCCCACAACTAAGTGGCCTTTCATATTATATATTTCTACTACATTTCATTTATTAGGGGCCCTTATGGTGCAACATGATGATTATCAATGTGAGAGGGTTGTCCATTACATTAGTAGGAACTTATTCTCTTATAATGCAATTACAAATTGCATCGATAAATTATTCCTTGGCCTTGTCTTTGTGGAAGACAATTGTGCAACTACCTTCTTAACAATGAGGTGCATATCATCACCAAGGTAGATCCTCTATGATACCTCTTATCCCACACACATCTCTCAAGATGTATTACATGATGGGTCATACTACTTACAAAGTTTGACTTCAAATTCATTCCAAAAAAAGAAATCGAAGGTAAATTCATCACTAATCAACTAGTAAAGTTGTCCCACCGTATGATGCATCATGTGTTTATGATTATTTTCAAGATGATTTCAATGATTACGCCATTAATACTTGACACTCGTACCATGAAATTTGATGGGTCCCGTTTCCTCTCTAGAAGCGGGGGATGGAATTATGTTCATTAATGTACATGATGATAATATCCCCTTTGCATATTTCTTAGGGTTCTCATATACGAATAACAATGTTGGGTATGAGGCTCTTATTCTTGGCCTCACTATTGCACACAAATTTCTTATTCGCCATATTTGTATAAATGGTGATTTGCATCTTATTATAAATCAACTTAACTATAAATATAAAAAAAATAGGAGCATCTTGTCCCATATAATAACTTGGTCAAAAAAATCTTAACTACATTTGAGTTATACTTTATTTCCACTATTCCACACGAGGAAAATCATCATATAGATAATATGGCTAGTGTGGCATTGTTCATCCCCATGATATCACCGATGAGTAGGGAACATTCATCATTCACCACTTACGATAACCATCTACAAATAGTCCACCTCTTGAAGATTGTGGCATCACATGTAGTAATGATCATCTTGAATGGTTCACTCCAATCTACAACTTTCTTTATCAAAAAAATATTCTCGATGGCCTTCAACCTCATGAAGCTTGTTGCTTATGGTGTGAGGCTGTGCAATATGTCATCATTGGTGTGGAGTTATTTAAATGATCATTTAATAGGCATTTGCTATGATGTATAAGACTCGCAGACATCCCCACCGCTGTATCTTAGGTACATGATAGTCTATGTAGTGGCCACTTCTCCAACAAGGCTATGTCACACAAGCTCCTACGTCAGGGATACTATTGGCCTACCATGGAACAAGATTTCCTAGAATACACTAAGTGCTACGATAAATGCCAAAAACATGACAATCTACACCATGCACTGCATATTGCCTTCAGTCGATTGCTCCATCATGGCCCTTCTCTTTATGGGGTTTTGATCTTATTGGCATGATAAATCCTAAATCGGTTAATGGCCACAAGTATCTTAATAATACCAAAAATATTTAATTAAATGGTTCAAAGTAGCACCATTGAAAATTATCACTGGTCATGATATATTTCATTTCATCACCACTCACATAATTATAATCTTTGGAATTGCCTTTGCCATTATCAATGACAATGGGTCTTCTTTCAAAAATAAGGATGTTAAAAGGATCTACACAAAATTCAAAATTAAACAATCATTCTCTACTCCTTATTACCCATAGGGAAATGGCCAAGTAGAGGCCACCAATAAAACCATTATCAAAATATTACACAAGATTGTTGATAATAGCAGTGACGATTGGCATAATCAAATCCTATATGCTCTTTGGGCTTACCACACTAGTGTGCATATGCCCACCAATGCTACACCATTCTTGTTAGTTTATGGTACTGAGGCCATCATTCCATTGGAGCTTGAAATACCATCATTACGGGTCTCACTCAAAGACAATGAATATCACGAAAACCACCTACATGAGCTTGAAATGCTCGACTCTCACCATGTCCAAGATCTTGAGCATCTTTGAGTATATCAATATTACATTGGCCAAGCATATAATCACAAAACTCAACCTCATGAATTTAATGTGGGTGATCTTGTGTTAAAATAAAATTAAAAGAACATGAACAACGAAGCTCCCTATAGAGAAAATTGAAACCTAGCTAGCTCCTTATGTCATCATAGACAAGCTTGGGTGTGGTGTCTATCACCTTGCCACTCTCCTAGGTAAGCCACTTAAGAACCCACTTAACGTGATGCATCTTAAACGATATTACGTATAAACCACACTCATTACCCTATGATACACTCTTGTGCTAAGGTTCACACTTGATTGTTGAGGGCATACTACATCCATGAATATCACACACTACATATTTCACGCTCCACGCTTCATGTTACATCTTTCTAGTATTTTATTTTCAAACATCATACTATCCTCTTCAATAGTCTATGCTCTATGATTCATTGATCTATCTTTCTAGTACACATGTTCAAACCATTTCCCGATGATGCACTCTTGTTCTATGGTTCATTCTTGACTGTCAGGGGTATTTTATAAATGAACCTCATTTCATACACATTCATACACATCTTCTCATGGGGCACACTGCTCCTATCACATTCACATTACATACCATTCCATACCATTCCATCTCACTCATTCAAAATGTACTTTGCATATCTTGGTTGTGCTTACTCTTACTTATGCTCACATGTACACTTTGTTTCACATGCTAGAAAAATACTTTCTATGTCATTATATTTTTATATACACATGCATGTTCACTTGTTCTCTAGTTGTGAATGAAAAATTTGCACATATATTTGCACACAACATGGATTCTTGACACTTTGTACCTCTTACCGTGGTCACCAAGAATCTTAGGGGCATCTATTTCTTAAACACTATAGGTGCTATTGTTTCATTTTATAATACTTAATATTCTTGCTAGCAAACTACTCTATCGATACACACACATCTTGACATACTTTTTATCTTTATAACATGCTAACGGGTGATTCATGTGTAACATTTTCCTTACTGAAACTATTTGCCACCATTATGATAATTTGCTTATTCTTGTTTTCCATTTTTTCCATTGTTTGTGGGATTTTCCCTATGCCTTGTATGATTTTGGCCGATTCAGCCCTAATTATCTTATGACATTGTGAGTGATGCTCCATGTTTGAAACCCACATTTTACATTCTACTTTGACTACACTATTGCTTGTTTACATTGTCTTCTATAACGTGTTTGTCACATTTTCTACACACACACACACACACACACACACACACACACACACACACACACACACACACACACACACACACATGCAATTTTTTTGCATGTGCCTTGGTTTCTACCATGCCCATTCCCTCCCCCATAGGTTTTCAATTTCGATCAACATTAGATCCCCTCTTTGGGCTGCATACTCTAGAAGACGTCGCATGTACCCCAAACGAGGGGGGCATACATTGGGTGAATCAGTCACCCCATACAAAAACTCATAAATTTAGTAAATGATTTTATAATAAAAGAATACATTTTTTTTATAGCTATAGAATGGCCCAAAATTTGTCTTGGGTCCTCGGTTCAAAGACAAAGACTAGTGCCTAGATAAAGACACTAGCACTTAGGTTCTCTTGATCTTTCCCGGGTGCCTATGTCCAGGGGTAGTTACAATAACTTTATCGATCAACACGCTTTTCAACACTTTACAAAGTAGTTTATATAGTACAGAACAATCCTCCAATAATCAAAATGCATTCTATCTTCTTTTTTCCTTGGATCGAACTGAAACAACATGGAACAAAGCAGGATCACACCATCTGTAGTGGTGCCTAAATTCAAGAAGTAGTCATGGATGAAGAGTAGAACCAAACCTCTCTCCCCAAAAATTTTCTGCCATGGCGTGAGATATCCCCAAAAGTTGTTCTTGGCATGATATCACCTAAAAAACTTTCTCTTCTACAATAGTTCATGAAAATTTTCTATCCCTTTCACTCATCATAGATTAGGTGCACTCTTTCCATTTACTACATTTTAACATTTTTACGAAATTTTACATGATTTTACAAAGTTTTCATAATACACAACTTTGAATAATATTTCACTCTTATTTTTCAGGTCCATCCTTAATACACAACAAAAATCAGCCCTTCATCAAGATACAAAAATAGTAGGTACAACATGGTACAACTCATACACTTCACCCCTAGGGTCACTTCTTATTACTTAGCTTCCATGCATCATTTTTAATCACTCCACACTTTCACTTATCTCCTTGCACGCTATCACCATCATAATATACATGGTTATCAGTACACATCTCTTATCTAACATTATGTTATCGAGTATTCACTCAACAACATAAAGTGGGGGTAAACGTAGACACAAAATCACGCACTTGGGGACATTTATAGATCCATAAATAGATACTTGTATTCATATGATTCCTAGAGTAATTGACAACTATATTTGGCCTTTTTGCTTTGTCTATGGTTTTATTTCTCGGTCTTTCACACCCTACGAGACCATTTGATGCTTTATTGCTTTATCTTTCATGAATATGGACACCAAAGCCTGTGTGCCCTCATCCTTCTAAGTGCCCCGATCTCTTTGTATCTTACCCACCTCTTTTATCTAATGAGAATCTTATTTTCTTATGGTTCATCCTTTTAGTTTTCAATTACAAAATTCAACGAAGGGAATCATATAAATACAAAACTATGTGACCAAAGTAAAGAACCAAGCTCTAAGCACATATTATCACCACCTAAGATTGCATACAAAGGAATTCTAAGAGCATCAAAGACATCCATCTAACGCTCATTCAAGGGACAAGGGAATGCATTTTCCACATACACACATAAAAGGGAAAGTTTATTTTTCCATTCACACATCTATTTACATTGGTACATCTAGTTATTACCCACTATCACGTGCACTTACATAAGGGCCTCCTAGGGTAAAATTTTATCACACATGCATAAGAACTACATGGATTATGAGATGTAGTGAAGCGCTCGATCGTAAGTTCACTATGTTGGGTGATAGTCGTGGTCATCTAACTCCCCATTTGCATCTTTCTTTTTAGGATTTGATGTAGTTTGGGGTTTTGCAGGGTATCATTTATTTTTGGGTTAAAAGTGAACACAACAATCTTCCAATGACATACATATGACCAAAAACAAAGGTTAGTGACCACTATATGGTACAAGGAAAATCAATATATGAGCTCTTGTGTAGTCATAAGCACCTACCAATGGTCTTTAGTGCCCAAGCGCCCCAATCCTATTCCAGTGCGCCTAGCCCTAGCTCATTGGGTAGTTACTAAATTTTCTATGTTTGATTATGATAGTATGCTCCTCATGTTTATCAGTTCTCTAGCCTAGAATACTTTGGGATTAAGTGAATATTAGCTAAGTATTCTATTCCCTCTCTTGTACCTAGGGTTTTATTTTTATTTTACTTATTTCTTGTGTCAGATCAGTGCTTTAGTGTTTATTTATCATATGTGACTCTGTAATTAGAGTTTAGCATAATTGTAATTTTTAAAATCATTTACTCTATGGTTAATGATAGTTAGGTTGAATTTTATTGTTTTTGTGTTGTTGGTCAATATTGAAATCAATCATATCTGAAAAAGTGATAAGAGGAAGAGTATCTAAGACTCCTTCATCCATTGTGTTCTTATTTTTAGAACGTTGAAGGATTTGAACTTTTTTTTTACTTTATGTCTTAGAATGAGCCTTCTCAAATTACCTCATGAGGTAGTCTTACCTTTTAGCTTGTTCAAAGGCCTCTTCTAGGGAAGTAGGAGAAAATGACCTCACCTTGTATTGAAGGCGAGGCTCAAGGATCGTAAGAAAATTTGAAAGAGGCTATCATTGGGCATGTTATGCTTTGTCTACGTAGGTAGGGTATTCCAACACTGGATTGGATGAAGGATTGTGCTTTGGTTCACTATTATTTTTCCGACAATTGATGAAAGCATTGATGTTATTTTTAGGTAGATTGTGATATTGGAATTCATTTACTAGGGTTGTCACTAGGGACTCTAGCTCAACTATAGAATTAGGAGGTAAAGTATGGTACCAATCTAAAGCATATCTTGTAAGTGTCTTTGCTAGGAGTTTGGTGGCAATGTATGAATTAATCCCATTCAATTATTTGTAAATATTTCCAAATAATTTTATATAAAGGGTGGGATTAGTAGACCCATCATAAGAGATAGATGGAGCAATTCCACCAATATCCATGCTAGAAATATAAGGTGATAAAGGCCCTTTTTATAATGCTTAAAATAATTTGTTTTGAATGGGGGTTGACTGATGGGAACCCCATTAAGCCCATTTGGAAAATGAGGGGGTGTGGGTCCCTAAGATCTCATTGGAGTGTGGTTGACTAATTGAGCCATGTTGTCTTGAATTTGGAGAAATTGGGCCATCTTAGTGGATTTCTATTTGCTTAGTTTGTCAATGAGTTGGATAATGGGGTTGGAAGGGTCAAAATTGGAGGCATTTTTAGGTGAACATATTTTAGTTGCTTCCCATTTTATGCCTTATGGTAAAGTTGTTCAGAGACAAATTTGAGAAGGTGTTTTCCAAGTGGTTCTTATGATTCTCCCTTGCATTGAGGAAATAGAGACAAAATTTTCTGAATCTTAGGAGGATTGTCAAAAATATCATCATTTTGGATTTCTTCTTCCTCATCCTCAGGCATGCCATTGTGACAGGTAGAAGACTTCTTTCTAGGTGCTCCTATGACACAATAATCCATACAAAAGGGGAACTCAAGTTCAAGATGATATTTCTTAGGAAACGTTTGTACAATAGAGTCAGAGGGCCCTGAGATTATGATACTCCATGATGGAGTGTTGATCTAGCTGAGAAAAGTTATGAAAATTAAGGCTACATAAATAATCAACTGGATATAAAAATGTACACAAGTGCTGAAGGAATATGGAAAAATATATGAGAATATAAACATGATTGATCGTGTGGACTAGTCTTCATAGGGGCCGAAGGCATTTAGGTGTGAGAAAACAAAGAAAAATGAGATCACCTAGGGGTGATGGTGTCTCGTGTTGATGGTTTTGAGGTTTAGCGAGTCTTTAGGTATTTAGATGAAGTAAAATTTGGAGATGGATGCTTTTAATGATCCTTACTTGATCGGAAGGCTTGTAAGATTCACATCACATTCACCATAGAATGCATGCGGGCCAAGAATGTGTCTTAATAACACAAACTCATAAATACTTTGTTCTACAAGGTTATCGAGGCAATGAGTGGGAGAAAAAAATGTACTAGCATACAAGGGGTAGACTCAAAGGGGCTATAATGAGAATTAGGGTCACATATCTAGACAGTAATCCCTGCACTGGGTTAACCTAGCATTTCCAAGGTTCGGGATCAAGATAGAGGAAATAACCCTACCGAGATATTAGTAGTTGGGTGTGGGGAGATATAAATCAACAAAAATGCATGATATAATTGAAATGAAAATGGTGATAGCTAAGGATATGATACTAAAATATTAAGCTAACATAGCAAAATAAATAAGGAAATTAAATTATCTATGCAAAATGACAAGAGATGGTTAGAGCACTCACAAAGGCACTTATAGGGTGGTCATTGATGCATCTATCTCTCCATATAATCAACACAATGAGAGAGAGTTGATTTTAGGTCAAGAAGTGGAATGCCATTTCAGTCCTAGAACCACTATATGTGACCTAATAGTGTAAACAACCATCCAAGAAGAAGAGTGTCTAATCAAATCCAATCTAAGCAAGATGTAAGATGAACAAAGAGATAGGGAAAAAAATACAAAGATTTTGTAAAAGATTAGAGAAAATGGAAGTTTAAATGATCTCGGCATCCATTTCTTTATGAGTGAGGTGAGGGTATAAATAGGATACCATAGCTCACGGGTGATGGCATCAACAATGAGAAAATATGACACAGACTCCATCACCCATGGGTGATGACATCAACCATATGTGTTGAAATGAGGTAGTGTGTCATGAAAAGTAAAAATAGTGTGTCATAGATCATGGATGTGGATAAGAAAAGTGAAAATTGGTGAGATGTAAGTACTAAGTTATGGATGTGATGTGCATGAGACTTAATAGGACAAGGATAACTAGTGTAAGGAAAAATAAGGCCAAGACCAAATAACAACACTCTCTCCATGTACTATCTCTAACCCATAATGGTTACATGAATAACCATTCCCCATTCCTAGAAGGCCCCTTAAGGCACCCACTCTAGAAATATATGCATCAGTGACCCTTATTTGCACAAAATAAATTATTAGTAACAAGTATGAAAGATGAAAATTGAAAAATCAGTTGTATACAACATCCAAAAAGCACATAGGGTTTTATTGGTAGTTTGATTATATTTTTATGGATTCTTAAGGATAGCCAAAAAAATAATAAAGATTGAATTCTAATGCCCAATTTCATATATTTTTTTTTGATTCATTTTTCACTATCGATTCCAAAATGGAAGAAATGCAACAAAAATGCTAAGATTGATTGTTTGTAAATGGAAATTTGTTCCACTTTGCCATTATGATGACCATGTCTATATATGTAATAATAAAATACAATTCACACTCCCAAACAAAGCCAAGTTCCAAAATAAAAATTGTTTGGAAAATATTTTGAGATAGATAATAATTCAAGGGATGTTTGACACTATTAATTTGGTCAAAGTTTATTATTCAACTTAACTACAATCTCCTCAAATGAACTATCAATAATCTATTGATTAAATAATTTAAGACTATATTACATATAAATAACACGTTTCTTTCATATGATGGAGTCAACACTATCTTGAACGCAAGTATATCTCAAATATCCCTCGCTTATCTCTCTTATAATCTCTCTTACAACTTATCTGTGATTTTTTTCTCTCAAATCACTCACACAATACACTTAATGAGTTTTTATTACAAATCATTTACATCATACTATATTATTTATTATCACACACATTATAATTCTAATGTTACGAACCAACAAACACTAATAATTCATAAAAGACATAGTTTAGGAAAATGGGAAGATATGAAGAGGAATATCACATTTTTCAATCAGTCACATACATATTAGTTATTATACACCACCAACATTACAAATTTTCCCAAAAACTCGAATCTTGAAAAGTACTTATTAGTGTTAATCATACCTTCATAATTTTGGTTCGAATTTGTAATTTGCATGCAAAATGCTCCCAGATCTCCAATTCGTGAAATGTAATTTCCCCTTTGTATTTCATTTTTTTGAAGGTTTGATGGAATTTTACAATAAAACTACAAATTTCATGGTGACTCTCGGATCTCAATTCCCAACCAAACTCTTAGGAAAAAAATTTGAGGTGCAAAATTATGTTAAAATCTTGACCAATCCTTGAAGTGTTTTGCGGTGTGTAAGAACATGGAAATCCCGACTAAGTCTTGGGTAGAGTTTTGAGGTGCAAAATCACATAAAAATTGTGATCAAGCCTTGGAAAAAAATTTGAGGTGAAAAAACATGTCAAAATACCAATAATGTATTTGGAGGACTTTTGAGGTGCAAAAGCATGTCAAAATCCCAATCAAGCCTTGGGAAGATTTTTGAGGTGTGAAAGCACATCAAAAGCTTTACAAGTCTCGGGAAAATGTTTTGGGTGTGAAAACAAGTAAAAATTTTGACCAAGTCTTGGGAATTTTTTTGAGGTGTGAAATAATTTCAAAATTGAGACCAAGTCTTAAACAAAATTTTGAGGTGTGAAAACATGTCAAAATACCAACCAAGTCTTGAGGGAATTTTGAGGTGTGAAAACATTTTAAAATACCAACCAAGTCTTATGAATATTTGTGAGGTGTAAAATCACGTTAGCATCTTGACCGAGTCTAGGGTGGAATTTTGAGGTGTGAAAGCACATCAAAATATTGACCAAGTTTTGGGAAGAGTTTTGAGGTGCAAAAGCATGTCAAATTCTTTACCAAGCCTTAGGTGGAATTTCAAGTGTGAAAATGTTGGAGTGTGTGTTCACAATGACAATTATTTTTGGTTATTTATGAATTGATTTGTCTTAAGTCATGTTCACACCCACTTAGGGCTTAAACTTGACAAGGATTTTGTTTTATTTGTTGGAAGTTATTGTGAAATATTTACGCGTAAGTATTTAATTCCAACAAATATTTGTTTCATGTAACTAATTATTATTGCATGAAACAAATTATTCCAAGTTATTTATCCCCAAAGACTTCCCATTGTAAATACATATATACATGTGAATAACATTGAGAGACTATTGTGCAATATTTCAATCACTGTGGTAATGGTGTGTAGGAGAGATCCTCCATATATATGTGTACATTGAGCACTTTGATGTAGTACTAGAGAATCTCTAACATCCATTACTCAACATCTTTGCCTGGGGCATACACATCAAGATTTTGAATTGTGAGGATCACACAAAGAGTTTGGTATCTTATTCATATGGCCCCACATGCATTTCTAGCTTAGACCATTCAACAACCTTGGTTCCACATTCCCCTATCACTTACAATTTGTCATAAACTATAAAATATGCCCAATATTCCATGAGATTACTACAACATGACCTGTATGTATTTCTCTTTGGCTCGATCCTTGATATACTTGGTTCTATTTTACATATGGATCCCCTTATATCCTACTACGGTGAGAGAGGATTATTGTTTTTTGCTTACGAAATAGATATGTGAAAATATAAAGGAAAATATTCCACCAATAGAATGACACATTTCACTAATAAAACTTGTAAACCAATTTTAGTTTACTTGTTACATTTGAATAAAATTTGTTTCAGGACTCTCTAGTCTCAAATCCCCACAATTTTGTTGTTTCAACTTAGCCCATGATGATTATTACGTTGACTTGGTTTGCACCTACCCATTCTATTCTTCCATGTCACCACTATCCTAAAATCCCAATCACTAAGGTCATGCCTTTATCTTCTTGGATGCTTCACCAGCTATCCTTGGTCTCCATGCCAACCCAAATCATTGGTTAAACTCCAAGCCACAACCTAAAAATCTGGAAATTCTTGTAACAAGATCTTATTTCACCTTATTTATTTTGTGTGATGAAGATCGGAGGATGAGGTTCAATCTAAAAGGAGGTCATATCACATCATAAAAACACTTTATTTGTTTTTGTGTGTTTTGTACTATTCGACGCATTTTCGGTGGTAACCAACATCTATTTAGGGGATCAATTTTAAAGGTAAATTTCTTACATTTTTTTCATTTCAAAGGCCATGTGAGATTTAAATTTTATTTGGTATTAGGAGTGTTACTTGTTGACATTTCTCTATATTGTGATAGTAAGCACACTATTAGATAATTCTATGAGGATCAATATGGATCCCCATGCACATCGAGCAAGCTTGCACTTCAATGGAGTCATGAATGCTTCATGTAGTAAGCAAGAGATCGAATCAAAAATTAAAACTTAACTACGAGAAAAAAAAAAAATAATGTGTCTAGGATGCTTATAGATCAAAGAAAAGAGGTACATATAGGAGTGTTGTGTAACTCATATGCATGACACGTGTACATAACCCTAACTAACCCTATGGTATATTCTCACTAAGTGAGATGACTAACCATATATGGTGGAAAAGGTGTTGAATGGTGATGAAACAATTCATATACACCAATAACCCCTTCATCGAAGTTGAGGTAGAGGTCATGGAAAGTCATAACTAAAAGACAACTCCCCTAGACAACTAAGAAAGATGTCTTAATGGGGCTTGAATTCTAAGCCTGATAAGGTTCCCATGTATAAGAAAATCTATCTAGAAAAGAAGAAGAGGAGAAGTAAAATGGGCCTCGAAAACTAGGCCTGATGAGGTACCCATGTATAATACGGATTTGAAGTAATGGAGGAAAAAAACCTAAGGGAAAATATCCACTTACAAGAGATAAAAGACACCCTTACAACCGCATCAAATGAGTCCCGACAACTAAAGGCCTAATAAGGTACTCATGTACAAACTGCAATATTTCTAGAAGAAGAGAAGAGATGAAGAAATGTTATCCAACCTCCCAAGATGAAGAACGTGTTGAAGACCACCCTATATCAAGTGAAGAAGAAGATCCCCGAAGTGACAAGGTGTGGTTCTTATCCAAGGAACGATGCTCCATATGTGAGGTGGAAGTGCCAACTACTCCATGAAGGGATGGTGAATCTAAAGTAACAAAAAATAAGAAGGGAAATAAGAGAGACAAGTGAAAATGAGAAGCTAGAGTGGACCTCACCCAAGACAAGAACAAAAGCAAGGATACTTAGCCTCGAGTAAAGTGTTTGATGAAGAATCCTACAACAGATTGAAATTCTACAACTCTATGAAATATCCATGAAGAGTGTCGATGATGTGGTATTTTGACCGTATATCTTGAATAACTTAAAATATCCATATGCATCGAATAGTATTCCTACCATTAGGAAGGAAAAAATGGAGTACTAGAAGTCCGCTCAATCCATGAAGGAAATTGAAGGCATTAATACAAAGAAATTTGAATTTGGTCCACATAAATGTGGCAAAGGTCTAGCAAGTAAGTGGACAAGAGCAAAAGATAATTCCACAAGTGTATAAGCACAAAGTATGAAAGAGGAACATCCACTTTGAAGGGATACCCAAGTGAAGTGCAGGAAAACTAGTAACCCCAAAAAGAGTAGTAAAAGGATCCAAAAGAAAGGGTGGATCGGTGATGGTCTCTGCAAATGTTAGAAGTGATAAGAGTTCCAAAAGGAGAACTCCCGATAAAGGAGATGAAGGACTCCTTGAAACACATATAGAAGGATGAGAAACTCCCGTATGGCAACATAAGTAGGCACTGCGAAGAGATGACTAAGGTCTGGTAGATACTCATCCTAAAAGGGTGGCTCAACAAACAAAAGAGTAATGTTAGACATGTATGAATCATCAACACATGAAGGAGGAGTGGAAAGGGCCTCACATACTAGAAGTGGAAAGGAGGTGGATGTAATGATGATATGAGGCTGGGAACAAGACTGCCTAATGTCTGATGGGAAGGGAGGAGTGTCAACATTCTCTAAAAGGTGGTTGAGGGAAGGAGGAGAGAATTCCTCATATGTACTCTTGTCATCGAACTAGAATAATAATCCTCGTCACCAAGGATATAAATAGAACAATTAGTGTTAGTAGAATTGTCATTACATGCAAAAGAAGAGGAGACAATGATATTAATGGGAGAAGAAACAACAGAAATATTTGAAGGGTCTCTAAATAAGGAATGAAATATGATCCAAATAGTGTGAGGAAACTCCATGTGTGCCACATGATGGTGGAGAGGACTAAAAATGTACATAAAAATGACCAATGACCATGCTACAAGTGTCAAGCCAGTCTTCAAGTTGATCAAGATCACTAGGTGCAGGTACTTATCCATACAAGCAGAGATATAGGTAATCATGAATAAGAAAAAATTCCATGCTCCAATGAAAAAGTACATAATTAGCCCTACTAGTAAGAATATGTGGAGGTTGGAATGTAGAAACGGTCCTACGAATCATAGGTTTAGAAAAATAAAATTCCATGTCAGTAAATGTAAAAAGAGCAATAAGCACACAATGCAAGAATACACACAAGGTTGTAATACATCGAACTCAACCGAGAATTCAACTGCATGCAAGACAACACCCAAGAATAATGATAACCCCCTATTTATGTCACTTTATAGCCAATGCATTGATTACATCCAAGTATTTGTGCGGCGTGAGATGATTGTTCACTCACCTCGTAATTAGTGAAATATTGCACAAGCGTGGATACCAAAATATGCCCATTCATGTGAAATGAAACAAGTGAACAAGAAAAAGAAAACAAGAAGGGAAGGAAGCTCTCTTTCCATAAGGTTGTGGCGAACAAACTCATCATCCTGTTAGTGAAGAAGAGTGATTACAAAGCAAATATAGGGCTAAAAAATGATTCCAAGAGGCTTTCGGGAAGTGATAGGGGCTCTCGAGAAGGTGAACAAATGCTAGGAGGTGTGAAACACACTCCAAAAAATGTTAGTAGCAAAAATCATCCAATAATGCTATAAATTGTACCTTGAATTTTTCCAAATAGTCTATTTTAACGATTAAAAGGAAAAAAGTGCAACAAGTACAATAACGTTAAAAATAGACGATTAAATTAACTAATAAATGATTAATTAAATAGATTTAAAAAAATAGACTAGATGCCTAAATTAAAATTAAAATCTCCTAAGATTAATCCTACATTTGAAAATAAATTAGATCTTAATGATTTAAAATTAAGACCTAATGTAAGATTAAACCTTACCCTTATTAGATTAATCATCCACCACAATTTTAATAAACAAATTAGAATATTAGCCACCCAACTTTATAATATCTAACCTTTTAAAAAAACCTTACTTTAAATATTAAAGCCTTGCCAAAAAAAAAATCCGCCGTTATTTAAAATCTCGCCTTTAAAAAATTTGACCCACACTATTATAACAAACCGTAAGAAACTATACACCCCACTTAAAAAAGAGGACCGCACTTGTAATAAATTAAATGGGTTTGAAATGAAGACAAGTGGGAGGAAAGAAGGGGGAAAAATCAAAGTGGCAAGTTACATGGAAATGATTGAGTGAGATGACCGAGGAGATCGATGTGAGGCTCTAGGATGACTCGGTTTGCGATTCATGGGAACAAAAAAAAAAAATGGAAAAGAATAGGAGAACAACTTGAGATGGGAAAGGAGGAACCAAGCATAATAAATGAGGGATCCAATGTTTGTAGGAGAAAGGTTCACATGTTATAATGGTTTGTAGGGTAGGGGAGCTCAATGGGAAGAGCCAACAAGGATCAACGAATGGGAGGAGAGAAAGATGCAGCCAAGGTAGGGATCTCCATGTGCTAGGAAGAGAAAATATGATGCCAAAGAAAAACCAACAACAAAGGCACCCAAAGTGTAGGGATGACACAAATCATTAGATGCACAAGAATATACTTGAAATAAAAGGGCAAATGACCAACATGGAAACCCAAAAAAACAAGGCAAGGCCCAAACCAAAAATTAAAAAATTGAGCATGCCGAGATAGGTGTAAAGTAGATCAATAGGAAGCACAAACGACTAACATGAATTAAATAGAACAAAACCCACTTCAAACCAATGCATTTAGAGTAACTCACCTAACATACAATGTAAAAAACAAACCAAACAACTTGAACATAGTGACCAAAATAGCTCGTCATAGGGATAAAATACAAATTCACATAAATAAGGCAAAAGAACAGCTAAACTACCGGCTCACCCGGGAGCTCACGAGTACCAACCGGGAGAGGGGAGGTCGCCAGGGGAAGGAGGAGAAGTAGGGAGAAAACAAGGATCTAGAACCAAAGAATTTTTCTAAAAAAATCACTTTTATTTAAAAAATTTATTTGCAGCTAGCTAAATTTGGTTGGAAAACACTTGTAAACTGCTCATGCACAACTAGAAAAACTACAAAACTCCAAATTCCATATGGGTAAACTTGTAAACAAGATTCCAAATCATGAAAAACTTGCATAAGAATCATGAAAACCAAGAAACGAAGTAATAACAACTGGAATCAAATGAGTGCACGTGTACAAAACAATCTCTTTGATACCATATCGGATTATTATACGAGGATCAATATGGAACCCCATGTACATTGAGAAAGGTTTCACTTTAATGGAGTCATGAACACTTCACATAGTAAGCAAGAGATCGAATCAAAACTGAGAATAAAATACAAAAATACAATGGTGTGTCCGATATGCTCATAGGTGAAACAAAATAGGTACATATAGGAGTGTTGTGTAACTCTTGTGTATGAAACATGTACAAAACCCAAAATAACCCTATAAAATATTCTCACTAAGTAAGATGACTAACCATCTATGGTGGAAAAGATGTAAAATGATGATGAAACAAGTCATATACACCAACACACACACAGGCACTTGCCCCAAATCCTATGAGGGGTGCTGCCCCTCGACCCCGCTAGGGACTACCACCCCTAGACCCCCACTTCTGTTCAAATATTAAATACTTCTGGGAGAACCTCCCTACTTGGTGACAAATGATTCCATGTGATAAAGACTAGAGGTTGAGTTTTGATCTAGTAGGTTACCATACCCCCTCAAAAGTTAAACATTATTTGCTTCCTTCTAATTTCTATTCAATTATGGATTCTCTTCCTAACACATTTTATTTGTAGTCTGAGAATGATATGATTTTTTATGAAGTGTGTTAACTTCAATAGGACCTTGTTAAATTCGTGGAAGAGCACAAAATCCTCAAAAGGAAACATTATTTTCTACATACCCTTAATTACGATAAAGATGATCTCATACACTCCTTACAATAAAAAATTATTTGTTTGCAAAATCATCCTCATATTATGGAAAATCATACCACTACTCCTAGTCCACCTATAGGTATTAATCCCACACCCACTGACCTTGATTTTCTAGTTCTTAAGACTACTCCTTCTGATGCTCCTATTTTAGCTTTCCAATAAAATTGCATTTTTTTATCACATATTATAATTCTACATATGTGCCTATTTTAGTTACACACTCTTTGTATCCCACTTTAGATCTTTCTTCCCACCTACTTGGATCCTTTGAGAATCATACTTGCTACATTTAGTTCTTACATGTTTTTCTCTATGGGATTTTATATATTGTCATAATTTCACAGGTTATTGCTTCCCTTATTCACTTTATTAAGTGGCATCAACGTCACGGTATTGGGATCATTTTTGATAGATCTCCCATTTTTTTCACTCAAATATTTTCAAGGATCAAGAGCTACATATGAGTTCTACTACACCTTCACTCAGGCTTGAGAAACTTGAGATTTCAGCTTTGACACGATCAACCTAGTACACTTTTTAATGTTCCTTTACATGATTTATTTATGTAATTTACACCAAATTATATAAAAAAATCTTCCTCAACCATCCATGTTCATTTGGGATGGATCTCTGATCACTTGTGGTGAAAACACAAGTATTCAAAGACAGGGAACTATAGGCATGACCCCTCCACCATTAAACTTCTTTGTCCACTCATTGCTCATTCTACATTGTAATTCTCCTTCTTTTTTGAGCTATTGTCTTTGGAATTTGCAAAGATACTCTCATGTTTTAGAAGGTGTCCTTGGATATTGACAACATTATGGATTTTTTATGCATCACATGGTGATGTTATTTTGTGTGCAACCATTTTTATTCACATTGAGTCTATAGATTCAAGGAATTATTTCATCCGATTGTGCTCTAAGGCCATATTCTTGAGATGTATATTTCATCTGTATTTTCAACACTTTTAAGGAACATTGATGTCTCTCTTTTTTTTTTTTGAGCTATTCTGGTGAAGCCCAACATCATATTGTCTATGTTTTAGTAGTTATTTTTAACAACTTTTATAGATTCAATGTGGTACTCCACCCATTCAACAATACGAGGGTATGATGCGAGATCCTACCATTAGGTCGATATCCTTACCTTAGCTATTATTCTTGGTTCACAACACACCATATTTTGGCACTAGATAAAATTTAGTTTGGCGAGTATTTACAATATCGGAACCATTTTTGAAAATATTTTTCAATTAGTATTTAAGATTTCTCTCTTTCTCAAGTGGATCTATTATATTGTATCACAATGTCAGTTGTTTTTTTTGTTCGAGTAGTCGATCCAAACCAAAATCCATATCAAACATATTCTTCAACAAATTGTATGAGTTTTTAGTTGTGCTTATTGGTATGCCTTGTAGAAGGATATTGTTCTCTCCACTTTATTATTTTTTACTGGTTTTGGAGTGCTTGTGTGGTGATACATTTAATCCATGATAACTATTTTCCCTAGTTTTTTATAAATGAGTACCTCATCGGACCTAGTTTTTAGGACTCACACACCTCTTTCCTTCCTCTTTGTTCACTCCCCATTATATGCTTAAGGGAGGGTGTTGGAGTGTGTGTTCACACTAGCAAGTGATTTTGGTTATTTCTAAACAGGCTTGGTCTTAAGTCGTGTTTACACACACTTAGATGTTAATATTGATATGGAGTTTGTTTTATTTGTTGAAAGTTATTATGAAATATTTACATGTAATTGCATATATTCCTTCCAACAAATATTTTTTCATGTAATTACTTATTATTGCATGAAAAAAATTATTCTAGGTTATTTAGCCTTAGATATTTCTCATTATAAATACATATGGATATGTGAATAACATTGAGAGACTACTATGTAATACCTAAATCACTATGGTATTGACATGTAGGAGAGATCCTATAGATGTATAAGTGCATTGAGCGATTTGATAAAAACACATCAAAATCCCGACCAATTTTGGAGTGAACTTTTGAGGTGCCAAAGCACGTCAAAATAATGACCAAGTCTTAGGTGAATATTGAGGTGAAAAATCATGTCAAGATCCTATCCAAGTATTGGGAATACTTTTGAGGTGAAAAAGAACATCGAAATCGCACTTAGGTTTTTGATAGACCTTTTAGTGTAAAATCAACTCTAAATTGTTGAATCATAATATGTAAATATATAACACAAAGATCCAAAAAATTAAGGTGTTCCAAATTCCATGAGAAGCTCAAATTGTATTGTATTTGGGGGTGCCACCCATATAATCCACCCTTTATTATGATAAGGAGAGCACCTAGGGTGCCACCTCCATACCCTACTAGGTGTTGCCACCCATAGAGATCCACTCCTAGAACTAAAAAGGAAAAATATGATTCTCCGGGGTTGACCGTTCCAATACTAAAAGGTCATAAATTTGAAGGAAGAGTTGATCATGAAAAAGATGTGCTTGGGAAAATCCTTTATTTTTGGTCATATTTTTTCGAATTCATTTTCGCAATTCTTTGGATGTGCATTTTCATGTATGTAAAATGTCACTTTATTATTGTAAAAGTGCACATCAAATTTGTAGTTCTCATCTTGTGCAAATTGACTTAGTCAAATTCACATTTTGTGGAAATTGAATTTATCAATCTTGCAAGTTTCTATTTTGGGAAAATTGACTCATTCAACCTTGCACGTAGTTGTAAAATTGGGAGGGTTTCCTATAAATATTTTTTTTTTATAAATCATCACTAGGTGGGGAATTTTATAGATTTGGTGATTTTGAATTTCCAGAGGAACTAATTTGTGGTACTTCCAGAGGAAATATTTTCAATGGTATGTGGAGATACTTTAGGATATCTAGGATATTGTAAAACAAAATTTTATCATTTCTTGATGGGATTCAAATTACTCCGGACATGGAGGGAATTTTTGCTAGAATTAGTGCTGCCCATAATTTTGTATAATATTTTATATGAGAGGAAAAGTGTATGATACTTTTTGTTCATCTTTGTGAATAAATAAAAAGAGATTTTTTTAAGTTTGTTTCATGACATATTTGGAAAAATAATGTATTCTTATGTCATATGTTTATCCTTCTCCATCTCTTTCATGCATGTATAATCACAATCGGAAGTGTTTCTTATATTGAATAATCTCCTTCTTGAATAGAATAAGCTTTGTGTTTTCTTATTTCAAATGTAATTTCTCCTTTCCTTATTTCTTCCTCTCTAAACTCTTCATTCCTTTCTTCTCACTTTTCAGTTTATATTCATTTCCTGTAGAAAAATCCCTCTCTTGCAAGTTAGTGTAAATATTGTACATATTCTTTCTTTTTCATTTTGAATTTTAATAAAGGTTGTCTCCTTCACAATAAAGAA
Organism: Taxus wallichiana var. yunnanensis; assembly: GCA_018340775.1. Taxonomy (NCBI): domain Eukaryota; kingdom Viridiplantae; phylum Streptophyta; class Pinopsida; order Cupressales; family Taxaceae; genus Taxus; species Taxus wallichiana. The sequence continues at coordinate 334,080,942 of CM031242.1, forward strand.
GGGACTTTGTCCCACACACTATTTTCAGAAACCATATTTTACATACAAAAAAATATTTTACCCACACAAGAGTACCTAGAAATTATACTAAGACTTTATTGAATATTTGTAATGCTATGAAACCTAAATTCCCTCCTTAAAACTCCATGAAGTTTTGGCTTGCACTTGTAACTAAAAATTCCACAACACATTGGAAGAATATTGGATTTCTTATGCACATGGAAGGTTTGTTAATTCCATGTAAGAATGTTTCCTTGATCAAATATTTCAAAAACCCTCCATATAATATTTATTATCCTTCTAACTTACTCCAACACCTAGAAAATTTGAGATGATGAGTGGAGTTTTGGGCTTGCTCTTTCACTTGGGATCTATGCTCCCAGCTTTAGAAGAGTTTTGATTTTGGGTTGCAAAAACAACTCAATTTTTTTAATCAAAACTTTGGGTTGAAAAATCAACTGAAATTTCAATCAAAATTTTAGGTTGTAAAATCAACACAAAAGTATGATCAATATTTTGGGTTGTAAAATAAACTCATATGTCTAATTGATATTTTTTTCCTTGATTGAACACTTTGAAAATCCACCATACACTAGTTATATTTATAATTGGTTTTGACACCATGTGAGCTTCAAGATCAACTGAGTTTGGCCTTTTGGGATTTCTCTTTCACTTGGGATCTTTGCCCTAAATTTGGGGGAGTTTTTCCTTGATTACACATACAAAATCTTACCCCAACAAATATTGAAATTTTATCTATTGACGCCTTGAGTTTTCTTGGTGTACAAATATATTCACTCTAGGTTAAATTTGGAAACAATACATAGAAAATAAAAAGAACTTCCATTTAACACTTGCTTTGGAAATATATGCCATTTGTGTTCCTATTAATATAGGTTTAATATGTCTCTACTAGTCAATTTCTAGTTTTGTATTCTTCTCATGATGATTAAATATGGATTTTATTCTTATTTTTTAATAATCATTATTATCTTTCAACAATTTCAAGTGGAGTCTCATGAATATATTTCACCTCTTATTTTTACTTAATTGTTTTATCAATATGCCTAGTCCTATAACAAGGAATAATTAGTAAAATCACAAATACATTAACACTATAAAAATTAACCAATCTCATAATCAAACATAATATTTGGACATATTTATTCAAAAATATAATTCCAAACAATGAATACAATTTTTTTGACAATTATAATTATAAACATCCATCGAATATAATTTAACATATTCAAATTCAAGTCCAACATATTTGAGAAGAATAAACTACTATGTGGCACTTTTTTCAAAATTTTGAATGAAATTTACAAAGTAATACTTATATTTCCTTTGATTTAACATATTTAAAATTGGGTGAAAGTTATAAGGGGAAGAGATAAAAAATCTTAAAATCCAATAATTCCTTAATCAATTATAGTCCTTCCAAATTTATGCATATTCCTCCTTACTTAAGTCACTTTTTGATTAATACAAATACATGTTAGAGTAAGGCCTAGAATTATGTAGACACTTAATTTTGGTATGTGGTTAATTAATTATTATGATGTAATTTTTTTATTGATTCACATCAAGTTCTTGTTGGTGCATGTTTTTTTGATTTATCAATTTTCAATTTGTTCTTTATCTCTTTACTATATTTCAACTTATTTCTAGGATTTTATGTGAATTTTAAATTTATACTTGTTCATTTGCAATTATTATCTCTTCTTTATGTTTTATCTTTTCCCTTCTCTTTTCTTTTTTTCCCTTATTTTTGCATGTTTCTATATTTTTCCATAACTATAGTAGTATGATTTTGGCTTACCATAATAATATTGCTATATTTTTGTAAAGTTTTCTATGTATTTCCTTTAAACTTTGTTTAGTATCCTATTTTTTCCCCTTTTGTTAAAATTTTTACTTGTTGTCTATTGAATTAAGGGTTGATAGGGTCCTAGCTTGAAATCAAGAAGCCTATGAAAACATGGGTGCATTTTTCCATTTAGGAGAGTGATATATGGGAAAGATAGACTTATAACGATTACAATTGATTTATATTTAAGTCACACGAAAAGAATATATTCTATCTCTAAAGTTCCCTTCCATTCCAAAATTAAGCATTTAGGAAAGATCATGTAGCATTTAATTGTTGTTGTGTGCATTGAAAAGATAAGGGTTGATATACTTGCATTGCATTGGTTTGATTGTTAGGTTGCATTATGAATGTATATTATTTTAAAGACTTATTGTATAAAGGCTAGTTGATCTTCTTCGACCCTAGAGACCAACTATACCCCTTATTTTGATAGTTTTACAAGGTGTTGATGCATAATTAGGGTTGTAAGGAAATATAACAATTTCCATGTGACTCATAATGATTTCAAAAAAAATGTGCAAGGTTTTGGATCCCGAAAACAAAGGTTCAACGTAATTTGATTATTATTGTATTTTCTAATAGGTGTTAGAACTATAATGTTATTATTTTGGATGTGCCACTTTAGTAATTATACGGTTCTAGTCAAGGTTATAAATTTTTGCTAACTTCTTTAGGCGGTTTATCCATGAATTCAAGACATGTTTTTATTACATATTTTTACAACTATATTAAATTTGGGAGTAACCATGTATCACTATAAACCCCTAATTATCTATGGAATTCTATTATTTAAATGTGTATATTCTTCTAGGGTAATTGATTCCGGGAATAGAGGCTTTGGATCATATGCTTGGTTTCACAATTGTTGACATGTACTAGAACTGTATTATTCAAGTTTTGGATGAGCCACTTTAGTATTTACATGATTCTAGTCAAGGTTATACAATTTTATTGATTTTCCACATCTTCTTCTCTTGTGTTTGGACATGTTTTCATTGCATGTTGTCGACAACTATCTTTGAGTTTGTGGATAATAAATTATCACTTTAAACATGTGATTATCTCCAACATCCTATTATTTTAGTTTGTATATTCTTCTAAAGTAATCAATTTTATGAAATTAAGTTTGATTTACTTATTTATGTTACCTTTAACATGATTACTATGTGATGTAGTGGATCGATTGCCTAGTATTGATACATATCATAAGAGATCCACGATATAATGAGGAAGTGATATGGAACAAGATGGAGACTAGAGAAACTAATAAAAATTGAATATAAAGTTATACTAAGTTGTGCACTACGTACATGAACTATTGAGAACAATGTATAGTTGTATACTTTACCACTATATACTTGCTATCAAATGCTACACGACACACACACACACACAAATAAATACGAATTTGTGAAATCATAAAGAACTGTCATGAAATTTAAAACAATTGGGATACCATTTGCATTATTAACCTTTTGATTTATATTTGGATATGATTCCGAGGTGCATGGTATGTCATTATATATGCTTTAATGTAACTTGAGCCCTAGAGTTACCGCTTGATATGACACACTATTATGTGAAGTATCAACATGGAAAATGAGGTTTGGAGGCCTTTTTCTATAATTAGGTTATTGAACATGCCTATAAAGTGTAATGAGCACTAGGAATAGTTAGAAGGTGTTGTGAGATGGAACAAAAAATACAAAGTGCTATGAATATTACATGAGTGTTGTGGGGGTTCCATAATTTTTGCAAGATGATATGATGATGTTTTTAGTCATGCAAGATGTTGTGAGTGTTGAGAGTACTATGAATTTTTAGAAGTTTCTCAAAAATTTGGCCCAAGGTATTACCCCATGAAAGGGGCATTGTCCCTTAACCTCAAACACAATAATCCATTTAATTTTTTTATGTTCCTATCAAGTAGAATGCATGATGTTTTATTCTAAGTTAGGTTACATGTTCCCTATTGATGTGTAGAAGGTACATGTTGTAAGGTACTATGAGATAATGCTCAAAATGTGGATGTTGTGTGACATGTTCCCTACATAGGATGTGTATGATGGAAATGGATCTCGGGTGATATACATGTTACCAAGGCACTCAATACAAGAGTGTAGCTCATGTAATTACACATATATCAAGTATTAGGTGAAACCACTTTCAATATTTGGATTTTAGTGGTCCATAATATGATTCCTCTCATGGTATATCTTTTTATAGTAAATATAATTTAAATATCTATATATTTCTTCTTGACAAAACCAAATACTCTAATAAATCCTTTAGGTGAGTGCAACACATATTCTACAAGGAAATAATTGTACTTTATTTTTTATACCATTTGGATATTTATAGTATGATTTGGTTTCTTCTTATGATTAGGTGTTCCTTGCTTAGATTTGAATCATATATCTTAATGCTACCATTATCAATGAAATCTTGGATTTTATGTTTCAAATTAATACATCTATTGGTTTAAATCCCTTTAACTCAATGATAATCACAACATGCGTTGGTTATTCATGGAAGGAAAGTGATATTGCATTCATTATGAGTTATATTGACTCTTGAGCAATAAAAATTATTCAACCATCCAAAAAAATTGATTGAATTGAAATCATAATCTTTTAAATTCTACTTCCTAATTTCAAAATATCCAATTCGAATAAAATCATTTATTTCATTGTTTATTGGTTTTTTTTTTTTTGATATGACTAGTTTGAGGTCATATTATAGTCATACTTTAATATTTCAATAAATTTAAATTTTACAAAAGTACACATATCATAGTTTTTGTCAACTTAAATGCAAAATACAAAATTATCAATCAATTATTAAAAATTTTCAATATAGGTTTGACAAGTCTCCCTTTGTCACTTTCTAATTTTTGTTCTTATCGTAATTATAAAATATGAATTTTATTCTTATTTTAAATAATAATAATTTTCTTTCAATAATTCTAGGTAGGGCCCAATGCATATATATCACCTTTTCATTTTTACTTAATTGTTTGAACAATATGCCTAGTCCTATACTAAGAAATAATTAATAAACTCACAAATATATTAACACTATAACAATTAACCAATCTTGTAATTAAATGAAATGTTTAGCCATATTTATTTTTAATTATAATTCCAAAAATCAATGCATTTTTTGGTACAATTATGAGTATAAACATCCATCTAATATAATTAAACATATTCAAATTTAACTCCAACATGGCACTTTTTCAGATTGGTAAATGAAATACGAAAAGTAATACTTCTATTTCCTTTGATTTAACATCCATTTTACATTGGTTGAAAGCTATATCAATACTTATGTCTCCTTTGATAACATCCATTTTAAATTGGGTGAAATTCATACTAAAGCTACACGGGGTGAGTAGCTTTAGTATGAATTATGCATATTCATACTAATTTCTTAATCATAAAGAATCTTAAAATCCAATAATTTCTTAATCAATTCTACTCCTTCCAAAATTATGCATATTCCTTTTTACTTTAGTCACTTTTTTGTAGATGCTTGATTTTGGTATGTCGGGATTTTGTTAATTATTATTGATGTATGTGTTTATTATTGATTCACATTAGGTTTTTTTATGCATATTTTTTGATTGATGAATTTTCAACTTGTTTTTTAATCTCTTTACTAAATTTAAAATTGTTTTTAGGATCTTCTATGACTTTTGATTTTATATTTGTTCCTTGAAACTCTTCTATCTTCTTTTTGTTTTCTCTCTTCCATTGTATTTTCCCCCTTTTCTTTATTTTTTCATATTTCTAGATTTTTTTAGCATTGTAGTAGTATAGTTATGGCTTACCATAATCACATTGTTATAGTTTTGGTATTTTTATGTGTTCCCTTTGACCTTTGTTTAGTGTCCTAAAGTTTTTTTCCCCTTTATCAAAAATTTTACTCATTGTTTATTGAATTATGGGTCGATAGGATCCTAGTGTGAAATCATGAAGCCTATAAATATATGGGTGCATTTTTCCTTTAGGAGAGTGACATATAGGAAAGAAAGACATATAATGATTACAAGTGAATTATATTGAAGTTGAAAAAAAGAATATATTCTATAAATATGAAGTTCTCCCCATGCCAAAAGTAAAATTTAAGAATGATTATATAACATTTACTATTTGTTGCATCCACTTTGAACATATAAGGGTTGGGATACTTACATTACATTGTATTGCTTGTTGAGTTGATTTATATTTTAATTTTATTTTCAATAATTATTACATAAAGGGGATTTGATAGTGATAAACCATAGAATCTACCTCCCTCCCTATTTTTGACAATTTTACAAGGTGTTAATGCATAATCAAGGTTTCAAGGAAGGTGAATGATTCCCCTATGAATCCTTGTGATTTCAAAAAAATGTGCAAGGATTTTGGACCCCTAAGATAAATATTCATTATTGCCTGATTAATTTCATATTTATTGATAAGTATTAGTAATGTACTCGCTATAGTTTTGGATGTGTCACTTTAGTGCATATATGGTTATGGTCAATGTTATTAGATTTTGTTAATTTATCTTATCCCGCTTATACTCGATGTTTGGACACATGTTCATCCATATTGTTGACAACTATCTTCAAATTGTGAGTGTAGACACCTAAATTTGGTTACATTCCCCTTAGCCCCTGATCAGATAACCAACTTAAACATGGGCACCTAACCATGGCCCCTTTCACCCCACATTAATATTAATTTAATTATTTTAATTAAATTAATCCTCATCCTCACAAATTTCATTATTTTATTACCTTAATTGACCTAATTTCCACCTCACCTAGACACCTCATCCAACCACCTCACCCTAGACCTATTCTTGGCATGTTTCCATAACTAACAATAACTAAGTCTTACTTTCCTTAATGAGAGAATATTTAGTCTAACCCTAAAATCAATGCTTAAGATTTCTTTAACCACATTCCCGCTCATTAGAAGGGAAGCTTCTGTTCTGATTTGCGACAACAAACCAACTTGGCCCAATAAATTAGAAATATTGGCCCATTTTAGTAAACTTACTAATCTCACCTTAACCAACGTTGATCGACCTAAACCGACGCCTGGTCAAGGCAGAACAATGGTCGCTTATTATTTATTCACCTTATCAACCTTGTTTGAGAGGTTGGCACATTCGAGACTAGAGGAGAATGAGATCAGAGCTACATGCAAGTAGAACCAACATCTTTCCATGTATCCAAGCATCCAGAACCATCATCTAGGTAGATCTAGGAGCATTGCACCCACGGTAGCATTCTCGGGAGATACTGTCACGACACCAAACACCATTCCTCTGATCAACCATCACCTCCATCCATCCATTGAACTTGCATCACAGTAAGTATCTTGTTAACCAACATTCTTCTATTTTTGTTCTAGTAGGCTTTGTTACTTCCGTTATTAGTTTCTACTTGAAATCTCACTTCCCCACCATTTATCTCCATACAAGTTTGATCATTCCTTCACCCACACCATAAAATCACCCATACCTGACTGATAGACATCTCTGAGTATTTCCAACACCTCCCCAGACTTACACCCACTCCTCACCATCCCCAAATCAGTCTTAAACAAATCCCTAAACCATGAAATATTGAGTTATTGAAAATCCACAAGAATCTTGTCATCGGTTAGTAATAAACTATTGTTGGTCATACAAGACCGACCACACAGGTCTCTATGTTTTATACCTTTCCCAAAAATAGAGCCAAACAACCTCCTATTAATTAACCTAAATAACCCAAGATTAGACCTTGGCCAAGCCCAATACCTTGACAGTTACCTCATCCTTTAGATCCAACTATAACCTAGCCTGTTGTGATTGGATTTTCTTATTGTACTTGAATGAGATATCTAAATCATATAAACTACAGAAGGAATTTATTTATTTATCACATTAATTTTTTTTAAACAATGGATTGACAACCATCTAGGAAGTATCACACTTCCTCGAACTAGCATACACTAGGAAATCCAATGTCGTATATCATTTAACTTCTCTTTTGTGGTATTTTTTTTCTATTACAGGTAGTTCCTCCTAGCCAAAAGGAATATCTCACAATCAGCACTGGATTGAGAAGTCATAACAATGCAACAACCATCAACCAACCCATTTAATAGGTATTCCTCCTAGACCATAACCCTATCTATTTCGTCATTAAAAAACGTAAAGAAAATGATGAAACAGTGAGTTACCATGTATCACTCTCAACCATGAATTATCTTTAGCATTATATTTTTAAATTTACATGTTCTTCTATTATAATTAATTATGAAAATAGAGGCTCATGGTCATCGGATTAGTTTCACAATTGTTGATGGGTACTATAATTATACTATTGCGCTTTTTTGAATGTACCACTTTAGTACTTATGTGGTTTTGGTTAAGGTTATCAATTTTTATTGTTTTTTCCACATTTTATTCACCTCAATGTTTTTACATGTTTTGATTTCATGTTACTTGGTGAATATATTCAAATTTGTGAATAATTGTTCATCAATCTAAGCCCTTAATTATCTACAACATCTAATTCTACAAACTTTTTTTCCCTCTCTACAACATTTTGAATTTCTACCACATCTAGTGATCCTGTGGCGATGTTACATCCATTAGGAATGGACCCTAACCCACTTCTTGATTCCGATGGTATCTCTCGAGAGATATGATCATAGGTCTTTGAAATCTACCCAGGTTTATGAAACTTTAACCAAATATCCTTGATGAGACCATGTCACCAGTAGATTTCTGCCACCATTACGATGCTACGATTGCTTCAAGGGAATTTTTCTGATAGGAAAACTCATGGGCCCCCATCCCCCTCTATACTAGTTAAGAAAATGGATTCTTATTAAATGGGCACCTTGTAGTCCTTTGGAGATTTCCACAATGCCTAATGGGTTTATCCTTTTCACCTTCAGATAAAAGGAAGACTTCACATGGGTGCTTTTGGGAGGGCCATGGTTTTTTGGCAGAAGAGGTTTCTATCTCAGAAAGTGGTCTCCAAGGTTTAATCATCCTATTGAAACCATGACCCAAGCCCCAATTTGGGTTTTCCTTCCCGATATCCTTATGGAATTTTGGCATGCTGTTGTCATTGAAGGTATTAATATATATGGTAACTCTTATTACTATTGATCAAGCCACTAGAGTGGGTTCTAGATTCATTCATGCAATATTTTGCGTTAACGTTGATATTAACATCCCTTTACCCAACTCTATTGAACTCCACTCAGACTTGGGAACATGGGTGCAACTGATTGAATATGAATAAATTCCTTAGGCTTTCTCAATGTGTAAAAGTATTGGCCATAGGGCCTAGGAATTCCCTTCAAAACCAGCCCCAAAATCCAAGGAACAAATGCATTCACCCAAATATAAAGGTAAATTCACCCCCAAGGTATCTAAGGAGGTGATCACATCAAATCCTTTCAATGCTATACTAGAGGAGGGTAAATTTTCTTTGGAAATTCCTAGCTCCTAACCACCCCCATCATTAGTGATCCAAATAAAACAACCTTCGGTGTTGTTGGCTGCAATAAGTCCACCCCCTTCATTTGTGATATATGAATTGTTACCTCTTTTGGAACAACCCATTGAAGTAGAAACTTCTCCCTCTTTGAGATCCCTACTTTCTTAACATCTCTTGAACATTTAACCTTATTCACCACTCCCTTGACCTCCCCCTCCTTCATGTGATTCTTGAATCATCTATTAATATAGAAATTCCCCCACCCGATCCAAAGGAATTTATCTCTTCAGTCCCTATCCTCTCTTCTAGTTTCCCCATGTTGGAAGAGAAATATTCTCTACCCTCTCCTTCACCTCAATGTCCAGAAGAACATCACCGACTTGAAAAAAAGAAGCAATTGTAAACAGACTATGGATTTGGGTAGCAAAAAGGTACCAAAAGACATACCTCTCAAGCCATGATTCAAAAAATCATCTCAAAATAGTTCTCAAAGAACTTAAAGTAATCTCACCATGCGGGGTGGAGGTAACTCCAAGTCCAAAAATGAATATTTTCTCATGGAATGTAAGGGGAATTAATGCTCCCCAAAAAAATAGAGTTCTCAAATATTTCATAATAAAACACTCTCCATACATTATGATGTTACAGGAAAGTAAATTGAAAGAAGACGATTTTTTTCCTAGGATATGGCCCAATACATCCTTTGCATCTCAGGTTTCTCTGGTAACTTAGGCAACATATGTACTTTTTGGAATCCCAAATTCCTTTTTAGAGAATGCATCATCAAAACTCCCCACTTTCTGGATTTTTTTTTTTCAATAAATAAGGTCTAGCTTTGGTTGGATCATTGTGAATCTATATGCTCCTAATGAAATGAACAGGGAAAAAATCTAGAAAGAATTGTTGGAATTCTGTAACTCATACAAGCATTTACCTTGGATAATTGTTGGTGACTTCAATACTCCTCTTTATGCCTCAAAAAAGCAAGGTGGGGCCAATTCCAGTACTAGCAGCATGGATTCTCTGGCTGATTTTATCAGACAAGGTGAGTTCTTTGACTTTGATCTTCATGGAGCTTCATTTACTTGGTCTAATCGAAGGCTTGGGAGTAATCATATTCAAATAAAATTGGATAGGATGCTTGGTTCTATGGATTGGATTGCTCATTTCAATGATTTTTATCTGATGGCCCTTCCTAAAGTTGCATCTGATCATTTTCCATTACTTCTAAATGCTACTCAAATTCAAAATTCTAAAATCCTCCTTTTAGATTTGAGTTAGCTTGGCTTCAAAATCACAATTTAGACAAACAAATTGCTGAGTGGTGGAAGGCCCATTTGTTTGGGCTCAACCATGGATAGATTTTCTAAAAAGCTCAGTTATGTCAAGAAGCAACTCAAAGTTTGGAAAATAAATGTTTTTGGAGATATTCAGAAAAGAAAGGAACAACTATCTAAGATAGCTAATATCACTTTGCTAAAATAGAGATTAGAGGTAGAACTCTCTCTCTCTCTTGCACCAACAAGAATTATCATTTCTCAGTGACTTTCACAACATCCTTACTGAAGAATAAATTTACTAGAGGAAAAGATATAGGGAAATTTGGTTACATCGGGAGATTGAATTACAATTTTTTTCATGCTACTGCGCTCTCTAAGCATAAGAGAAAATATATGATAAAGGATCTTCTAACTATGGATGGAAAATATTTAAATACTGAAGATACCATTGCAGCTGAGTTGGTCAATTTCTATTCTATTCTGCTACAAGAGGATGATCCTCCTTGTGAGGAAGATAGTCTGGAAATGTTGCAGCATATTCCTAAATTGATTTCTAAGGACACAAAAATTAAGGCCACTTGGCCTTTTTCTTTGGAGGAAGTTCACGGGGTTGTTTTTATATGAAGGAGACAAGTCTCTTGGTCTAGACGACTTTACTATAATTTATTTTGAAACTTATTGTCATATTCTTGAGTCAAATCATGTTTCTTGTAGCTACTCTGAATTCCAAAAGAATGATCTACTCTTAAAGGAATGGAATAATACCTTTCTGGCCCTTGCTCCTAAGTCTTTGGGATCTAAATTGGTCTCAAATTTTTGACCCATAAGTCTTTGCAATACTTCCTATAAGATATTCACTAAATTGTTAGCCACCAGACTCAAACCATTGATGGAAAAATTAATCTTAGAACAATAGAATGGCTTCAATAGAGGAAGGTTGATTGAAGGGGGAGTAATCACAGTGCATGAAGCTATTCACACAACTTTTCATACCAAAGTGGCTGGCATGATCATTAAACTTGATATGCGAAGGATTTTGATAGGGTTAGTTGGACTTTCCTTCTCAGAGTCTTGAGAAAATTTGGATTTTGTGATAAGTGGTGCTCTTAGATACATAGTTGTATCTCCTCTCCGAGGTCTTTTGTACTTATGACTATTATTCCTCACGATACTTTGCTATTAGTAGGGGGATCAAGAAATCACCTATTATCACATTTTTAATTTATTCTCATGGTGACACACTTAATAGAGCAATTAGGCTACAACTAAAAGCTTTGACAATATTGCAGGTATTACCATCACATCTAAAGTTCCTACAGCTACTCATAGTCAATTTACAGATGATACTCTTTTATTAGGTGTAACTTTTGTGGTGGAGGATAAAATTTTGAAAATAATCTTGGACTGCTATCAATATTCTTCCAAACAACTTATAAATTTCACCAAGAGCAACATTTCTTTTATAAATACTCCCCCAAGTAGACAAAGAAATATTGCCACCTTTTTGGATGCAACATCATGGATCTACCATCTTCTTACCAGATAATCCCTCTCTTTAAAGGAATACAACTTAAAAATATATGAAATCCAATCATTGAAAGATTTAAGAAGAAACTTATAGGTTGGAAAGGTGCTCTCCTCAATCAAGTTGATAAGCTACAACTAGTTAAAACCACTTTACAAAGCCTCCCCATATACTTTATGTCATTTCTCAAAATGCCTTCCTTGGTTGCTTCTAGTATTGAGAAAATACAAAAACAATTCCTATGGTATGGAGAAGAAGAACGAAAAAGGTTTCATCTAGTTTCTTGGAATGTGGTCTGTAAGCCTACAACACTTAGGGGTCTTGGATTACACATAGTGTCAGAAATGAATTCTACTATGTTAGCTAAGATGGGTTGGGTACATTTCAAAAGGTAAATCCTCGTGAATGCAAATGTTGATTTGTAAATATCTTTATACACAAGAATATTCATTCTCTACGATATCCCGAGTGGCTCGAAATATGGAACTCTATAGTCAAGCAATCAACCTCTACTACGCCTAGTACTAAATTGAGGTTAGGTAATGGAAGGAAAATTTACTTTTGGAAATATTGGTGGATCAAGGAGAATCCTTTATCTTCTGATCCCTTTTGGGATCCTATTAGACATCACCTCACTAGGATATGTGGAAGAAATGTTAATGGTTACATTGATAGATCCAACCTTCTTCCAAACTAAAACCTACCATCTTGGGAAGGTAGTAGCTCAATCCAGATGTAGTGCCTGGATAATCTCAAGATTTTACTTTCTTCACATTACATCTAGTTCTCACTATAGGAAGACATTCGCATTTGGCCTCTTTCTTCCTTGTGATTGTTTTCGGTTAAGGTTGTTTATCTCTCCCTCCCATGTCATTTGGATGGTCCTCCTCTAAAACATATTTGGATCCCCTAGGCCATTCCTAAAATTAGATTGTTTTCTTGGTTGGCCTCTTTAGATTTGTTCCTCTCAAGTGAAAATATTAAACATAGAGGTTTCTCTTTACCTAGCCATTGTGTCCTCTGTCTTAATGCTCTTAAAACCTTTGCCCACCTTATTTTTCATTGTCATTTCTTGCATTTTCTGTAGAGTCTCTTGGTAAAATGTTTTGGGGTCTCGTGGGTGTTTTATTCCTCAATCTCTAATGCCATTATTCAATGGAAAACCTTTTTTAGGCATCGAATTTCATCCCTTACTTGGAGAATTCTTTTGCTACATATAATGTAGAATATTTGGAAAAAGCGGAATAAAAGAATATTCAAGTACCCTCTCAAGATCTGCTTTCAAGTTTTCTTGGTTGTGGTTTCTGGTTTAGAGGAAAATTTAAACTATTCAATCTAGAATCAACATTAAAAAATCACTCTAAATTTGAAGGAGCTCTAGTATAAGCAACTTCATATTTCCATAAAAGCACCCCATTCTATTGTAGCTAGAGAAAATACCTCTTGGTCTCCTCGAATCGGTTGGCTTAAAGTAAATACGAGATGGTGTTGCAAAAGGAAACCCGAGGGTATTAGGAGGCAGGACTATAATTAGAGATGATCTAGGAAAACCTTTGGCCACAACTTCACTGTTAATTTTGGCACTAGGACCAATCATAGAGTGGAAGATCTTGTAATTCTCAAAGGTTTGGAGTTGGAACTTAGAATTAGATTGGTCAATGTCATTGTGGAAAGTGTCTCCCTCAACTTGGTATGTATTCTCAACTCTAATGAGCCAATAATTTGGACTATAAGCAACATAATTTCTGAAACTCGTAGTCTACAATCTTGCTTTTAAAAATTCTCTACCAACACACCTATAGGGAAGGAAATAAAGTGGCCGAGTTTTTGGCTAGCAACCAGGGGGTTTCAACGAGAAAAAAAAAAGGCGTGGATTGGGAATTTTCTTGGGAACCTACTCTCTGCATTAACTAATGATCACCCAAAATATTCTTAGAGTGTTATTTCTAAAGTTGGTCATCTTTGTTTTAGATTCATCTTGTGTCACATTAAAATTCCCTTATTTATCCCCCGCCATTAGCGAGATGTATTTATTGAGAAATAATTACGGCTTCTCACTATGATGATACTTATGCATGGGAGGGGGATCTCTTAATCATAATTCAATTGAAGGATATTTTTAATCATGACAATGCCCTGTCACATCTCTTTTTACATGTGTGAGAGAATGGATGGGAAAAGTTAAGGATCCTTATATAAACCACTTAGTTATTAATTTTTTCACTTGGCATTATCCTTCTAGTCGAAATGGGTGGCTTTCTTCACAGAGTTGAATTTGATAGCTATGAGCATTTGCGAAAGGATTTTGAAGTTTGGAATTTATTGCAAGAAAAATGGTTTACAAATTTTATTGAAAATCTCTCTGGGAATTATGTCATTGTTTCTAGTAGCATCCTAGCAATATGGAAGAAGGGAAAAGTAAAAGTGGGTTAGACTAAGTTTGAAATCACAACAAAATCCATTGCCACACTGCTTTCACGGGCATGCTGCTGAGCTTGGATATATATAATTTACGTGGTCACTTAAAGCGAGATGGGGGATTTTTATAGAAGGAAAGACTCGAAATCAGCCTAGATATGAGTGGGCTTCTCTACCTACACCATGGGATAGAGTCACCGAGTAGATAATGTGATACTTTACACTCGAAGGGAGATACAAATTGATATATGGGCCCCAACTCTTCCTTCTGGCCCACTTTTACCATGGAATTAAGGTAAATTTAAAGAATTTCTATTTCAATCTTTGGATTTGTCTATTAAACAAGCTTGTGTTAATGAAGGACCTCTCCTTCATCAAGGATTTCTCTATTTGTTGTTTAAAATGTTACACCCTCGAAGTTTTGGCCCATTTCCCTCCTAAGTTTGGATCTACTCATCATGGCCTCCCTCTGTTGCCTCCCTCCACCTCTTCCTCCCACTACCTCTACTATCGCTTGACCTCCCACCTAGCTCGACTCGGAGGTCTTGATCACGGGCCATCGTGATGCCGCCTCTTCTCCCTCCACTTTCCCACTTCTTTCTGCTTCTCCCCACCCTGACCCCTCTCCCTTGGTGATGGCTTCTCAGTCACCTCCCATCCTTTCTCCAACCTCTACTAGGGGCATGGATGAGTCGAGCCCTTTGGGTGAACATGACGTCCCCGATTTACTACTTGGTCTCTCTATGGTATACTCTAAGTCCCCTTTTCCTTCTCAATTAGATTCACCTATTAACCTAGGGGTAGATAATAAAGTGATGGATGTAATGATGCCAATATTGATATTTCTGCTGCTTAGGATACTTCAGGGATATAGACACTTTGTTGAAATTATTCTCAATGTGCTTGAAAAACTCAACATAGCCTTTATAGTAATGAAAAATTGGAAGGATCATACTGATAATAGTTGGGAATATGTTAAAAATGGCTGTAAGGATCTCATCAAATTGGAAGAGACTATGGTGACAAGAATCTAGATCTGCTACCATTGATGTTGTTTATGTGTTGAAGAATATGATAAATATGTAACCCCTGTGTGGGCTTTTGTCTTTTTGGATTTTGGTACTTTTTGTCTATGTACTTTGTTTCTTATATGCTTAACTATTATATTTAGCCTTATGGGCCTTTTGTAAAAGGATGTGGGTCCTTTCAAAACCCTCAAATTTTTACCAATTTCCAAAAAAATATCTCTAGCATCTTATTATTGTAGTTTTCATATGTTTTTAGAGTAATCAATTTTATACAATTAGGTTTGAACTACTTATTTATATTAGCTTAAACATTATTTATATGTGTTGTGGTTTGATCGATGCATGAAATTGATATGGATCCCAAGATCTTTGAGATATAATACACTAGATGAGGATACGGATGTGTTGTTTGCAACTTGGGAAGAAATATTAAATAAGATGGAGACTATAGAATATAATAAAACTAGAACATAAAGTTACATTAAGTTTTACACCATGTACTTGTAATATTGATAAATATGTATGGTTTTCTACTTTAATACTATATAACCGCTATCAAATGCTACATATGTGTATACAAATACTATAAATTTTCTAAGGCGTAAAGAACCATTATGAAAGTTGAACTACTTGGGATTTTATGTGTGATTCTTGAACCTTCGATTGATATAAGAATCTAGTGCTAGATATCGTAGACACCTCAAATCCGCTTACGCAGCTTTTATTTCTAAAAGCACACTAATAACCCTCATTCTTACTATTTCCATTATGATTAGTGATTTTCCACTAATTAACTAGCGTTTCCCTCTATTTTTTAATTAATGACACTTTTTAATTAAATAACCTCTATCACATTCCAAATGCTAATTGACGACACATCATTAGCTATAATCCTCTTTCGAGCAAAAAATTAGCTATTATTAGCTAATTAAGCTTGTTTACCCTTATATTTAATAAATAGACTCACTCGTTGGTTAAAACCCTATTCAAACCATTCAAAATCACCCCTTTTCCCTCCAAATAATCTCTAAAGGATTCAAAATCTTATCCTAGCATTTTAATTAACCCCAATTAGTTAATTAAAGCACCCTACATGCTAATCACTTGTTAATTTCACTAATCAAGGTTAAAAAGTCTTAATCTACTTTATCATTTAGTCCCACATGCACCAAGATGTAAGCTTCTCTAACTATAGAAAGCTATATAAAGGATCCCTCATACATGTTCACACTTTACACCATACTTTGAATAGTATTATCATATAAGACATATGATCAAGAGCCTTACGTCTATTGATGGAATAACTTTCTCATCTTTGCATCCAATCTTCATGCTTGGTTAGTAGAGGAATATCTAAAATGGCCTTGTAGCCATTTTAGAGAGATCCATTCACCATTTTGAATTAGCAACATCCAATTTGATTTTTTTATCTTCATAGGTCCATTTTAATTAGCAATCGTACACTTAGTAGGCATGTTTGTACTTAGATGATTGATTTCATGTTAGTTTCATTAAGCATTCCAATAAGCTATGATCATGATGTTACTATTGTAGATTTCTAGCTTAGCTATTAGACTATTTGGTGTTAGTCTAGTTATTTAGCTTTGCAAGAGTTTAGGTAGTTCACATTTGGCATGCCCGGTGGGACTTACTCCATTGTCCTTTGTCTTTGATTTCAAGATTTTTAGATTAGTTTCATTTTTTTGGTTTACTAACCCTCTTTTGCATTTTTAGATAAGTATGAAGTTTCTTAATTAGATTAGTTGAGTTTTCCTTTTTATTGCTCAATATAGAAATGAAGGAGGCAAGGTGCTTTGTCAAATTTGATTCAAATTGAAAAAGTTTGGATCTTTTTGACAATTTTATTTTGTCAAAAATCCCATGTTTTGATGATCTACAGAAAGCTCAGACTCTTGCTTTAACGACTCGCGTAATTTCTTCTCTAGTCATACTAGTGCAAAGATTATCATATTTTTTGCCTCGGAATTTTCATCTGCTATTCTGGGCACACTACTACTATTTTGGGCATCTTAGTGTCAATTTGTATGGATAACCTATCTTCCGGAGGCCATAAATTTTCCTCCCGAACTCGAAATGACTCCGTTTTTGCATTGGAAAGGTATTAAAGTGAACTACGCAATGGAAACATAAATTTAGGATTTTGACTTATAGAAAATTTATGGTTTCCTTTATTAGAAAACTAGTCATTTTCTAACATGTCTAATGCTTTGATGAATGTTGTATTTCCATGCTTTACTTGATTTAGACCAAAGCTTGTGTATGCTCTTCTCTTACACCTTTTGGTGATCTTGAGAATCAAAAACAACTTTGATCTCTATCTTTTTAACATTTTGATCTACTTGGAGATTTCATTATGAATTTTGCTTGAGGGAATGAACCTTTTGCAAAGCATTTTTGTGGTCCTTTGATTTGAAGTTTTCCATTTCTATCTAGTTAGGATAAAGTTTTTATATGCTCTTCTCTTGCACCTTTGGTGATCTTAAGAATCAAAAGAAACTTTAGTCTTCTTTTATAACACTTGGTAAAATTAGAAACTTAATCTTTCATTTTTGCTTAAAGGAATGAATAATTTATCAAGCATTTATATGGTTCATTAATTGTAAGTTTTTCTTTACTTTATAGTTGGGTTATTTTTGCATATTCTCTTCTCTTGCATCCTTGGGAAATCTTGAGGATAAAAAGTAACACTTAATCCTCTTTCAAATGTTGTGATTTGCTTGGAAAATTACTCATGTTTGAGTGCATGACCTAATGCTTGTTAAATAAAGGAGAATCTAAAAAAACTCTAACTACATGTGTGTTGCAAGGTTGCTAAAGGTGTGAAAAAACAAAATTTCTTAATCCAAAAGATAAAAAACACACCACCTTTATTCAACACACTATATTTGTAGGTTTTGGTTAAGAGCTACAACTCATCCACTTTAAACTAGAGGAAGTATCTTTGCATAAGCCATAAAAATCATTGTGAGGATTACCCTAGGAACCCTAAATTAGTTCACACCTTGAGAGAACTGGTGAATGAAACAGGAAGTGCTCCACTACCTAATTGACTAGTAAAACTTTGTGAGATTAGCGTCAAAATTATCTTCATGTGACCCCAATGAGGTATAACTGAATGTAATTTATTTCTCATTGTATCGAAGGGGATAAAGTAAATTCATGATACTCCTTGATTTAGTCAGTGCGTCTTTCTTGGAAAATCACACTTATAAAGATAGTTTGTGACACCTAGAGAGTGAACCAATAGGAGGCTTGTGGCTTGGAGCCAACTTGACTTTATCCATTATGTTCTAAAGAGATATTACAACACGAAAACTTTCTTGGAGTCAAAACCTTGTTATTTGAACAAGGGTAGATTCCATTAAATTTGAAATTGCGTGTTATTTCATCACGAAATTTATGAAGTGTTACTTTGTCCTAGTTTTTCACTTGTCCTAAGACAAGCTGAAACTTTGCCAAAGTTACGCCAAGTATTTTCATCACCACTTGGGATACTCCTTTGTTTTCTTATTGCACATTTAGGACAAAAGAAAACATATATACGTAGTGCTATCAAAGATTGTGTCCACCACTTTTACACCCACTTACATCCTTCCTTATTACAACTGTGATAGTAAGCATTGAAAGTGTGTTAGTACATCTTTGTATCTTGGTATCCATCATCTCGATACCCATAATCAAGACTTCATATTGTAGCTAGATTGTCTCATTATTGAATTCCTTTGAGTTGTTACACTACCCGCATTATAGCCATACAATTGTGATACTTACGTCTTGTTTCCATTGTGAAACTTGATCTAAGTCTTTAAATTGTATTGTTATGTTGCTCGCATAAATAACAACTTCTTGATATAATTAGACTTAGTTTTGATCCCAAAAATTTCCTTGAGTTTTGAAGAGTGTTTTCATCATGTTGCTCACATTGTGGTAACATCATTTTGATACTAGTATCTTTATTTTCTTACAAAGATTGATTTATGTGTCTAGATAGTGTTTATGTTGCTCGCATTTGTAACTTCCATTTTTAAATACTTAGAAATTTTTGTATCTGAAATTGGTTTTAATATACCTTGTTTGGAGATCACATCAACACCTTTTTATTACTTAGGTCTTGTTTATTCTAAAATTGACCTAAGTGTTGATATTGTGTTGTCATTATTAGCACCAAACCTATCTTGGAAAACGTAGGGAGTAAACTATTCTTTTGATTGGATCATAGTCTTGTACTTGATTGTTTTATCCTATATACTTCTTGCTATACAATATTGTGTTAGTGTGTCATCATTTATTCTTTGGATTATTTTTCATTCATTGTTTGACATTTTTGTGGATGTTCCTTAGATCCCCTTTGGAAAATCACACAAGCATCCCTATTTATTTGAAAAATGTCTATTCGATTGTCATTATGCACCCAATTGACATGGAAATTATTTCCATTTGAATAATTTCAATCACACTATCTAGGTATAGGAATTTTTACCCAACAAAGCCCACCATGACTAATTATTGTATGGTTCCTCATACTTATGAAAATAGGGAACCTAGGTTTTGACATTCCCATCAAAGGATGCCCATCACGACTAAACCTCATTTAGTTCTCTCTTGCTATAGAAATTTTTAGTTACCCCTTTCCCCACCTTCATATCATATTCGGTGGCATGATTATGATTCTTCTAATTCCCCTTAGTCTTCTGATGCTTCTAATCCAAAATATTATTTATATTCCTCCAATTTGACTCTCGAGTCATGGTCCTACATTTCTCTATAGGACCTCCTTTATTAGTCACCCCAACAAATTATTCCTCCTTTGAAGATTCATATGACTCAAAGTCCCTCTAATTAATCATCCAATTAGACACCTATGTCACAATCTATAGACTTTAAAATCAATCCTATTTTTGTACTAACATTATATCACCTTATGGGTAGACTAAAACCATCCTTTGCCACTTGTGATACGTCGCAGTCCAATTCTACTTCGCTATTAAATCATCTTCTTCTATCAATTGAAATTCAATTCTTCCATACTGTTAGACTCCTCTTTGGCCCCAGTGGTCATTTTGATCATACCTTATTCTATATTCATCAATCTTCTAAAGATCGATGTTTGCATCCATGTCGAACCATTCACAAGAAATAATGTGCTAAGATATCTTTTCAACGCACTATCCAATTCCTTTGTGGACACAATAAGGTAAAATCTTCCCCTCATCTACATCATCAAACATCTTCTAGATCTTCCACACATGTTGGACCTATTTCTTCCAATCAACCTCCTATGGTTGACCAACAACCCATACCAATCAATTTATTTCAAAATGAAGGAGCAATTGGAGCATTTATAGGGGTGTACGGATATATTCCTTTAAAGGATTACGAGAAAGGATTATCTTTAGACCTTGATGTGTTCATGTATTATGGTAAAGAGGTTGGTTCCTTTTGTAAAAAGAAGAAGATCCTAGGATTATTGAAATTGATCCTCCTATTACTCTTTCATCTTCACATTCTTCATTGCATGATGAAATGCTTGATTCTTGCATTGATCCATGGCCTATATTTTCATTACCTAATCATTATTTATCTATCACGATTCCTCAATCAAAATATCACCTTAGGTCATTTCCTGATAGCTCATCATCATCTTCTATATGTGGGCCACTTCCAAGTAGTCCTTTATCATCTCTTTGTGGGTCAATTCTGAGTAGCCCATTATCTTCTATTCTGGGGCCATGTCCTAGTAGCCCACCATCTTCTATTGGTGGGTATTCTCTAGATATCCCTTTATCTTCTATTATTGGGCCACGTCCTAGTAGCCCATCATCTTCTATATATGGGACACCTCTAGGTAGTCCTTCATATTTTATACTTGGGCAACATCCTAGTATCCCTTTATCTTCATTCTATGGGACACCTCCTAGTAGCCCATCCTCTTTGATTCTTAGACCGTATCCTTTTCATCCATCACATTATCCTTCTATCAATGATTGTGGTAAGCACACCATCATTTATCACATCAATCCTCTTTGTCCACCTTCTTCTCCCACTTCTTGGGATCATAAAGTCACGTACTAGCTTATAGGAAACCCAAACGGTTTCTTCATCAAGCTAAGATCAAAAATTCCAAGAGCTCTAAAGATCCTAACAATTTAAACGATCATAAAGTTCATAATCAAAGAAAGATTAAGAATGCACATCAACACAACCATCAAGTATGCCAAAAATGCATAAACCTCTGGATAGGGAACTCAAGTTCCCCATACAAAATACATGCTCCAAGATAAATCACAGTCATTTTTTGAGTATGAGCTCACTACGATAATTGAGATAAGAGATAATATGACTATTGATAAGCAAAAAGGCTAATCTCCCTTATCAAGGAAATCATGAAAAATGTTGTTGGATATTATCACACATATTGATATTTATTGGTCCCAATTTCCCAAAATCTAAACAACTTCAAAAAATTTCAAAAATAAAAAAATGAGAAAACATTAAAACATTACAAAAAAATCAAAGGTACAAAGATCAAACGTTGCAATCAGGTATTGTATACGCATGGATGTTCTTTCTTCCCTTTATTTCCATTCCACCGCAAATCACCCAACATGTTAATCCCATTGATGATCTTTTGATTTGTCTACTCACACTCATTATACGACATTTATATCTATGATATCCATTTGACCTTGGTCTTTTATCACCTTGGTAAATTAAATAACAATTGGCCTCTAGAGATCTTATCACAATCAACATCTAATAAACTTGTTGTGAAGAACTTTTGGATGTATTTGTTCACATTGGCCAATGTCGTCATTCTGCAATCGCTTCCAAATCCTTCCATTAATCCACAAGTGATTCTTAACCCCTTATCAAAACAATCAAGGGAGTTGAAATAAATTTTTAGAAAGCAAAAGAATAATTCAAAATCAAAAGTAAAAATCAAATCCATATATAAATCTCTCTTGGGGTATTTCTAATATATCTATCCAGGCTATGGATGCTTGGATGGTAGTAAGAAATGTTGCGATTATAATAAAATACATATCCATGGGGGATATGGACGCCTAGCTGGAAATAGAGCAATGTACGAATCTCCTTCCACCATCCATTCACAAATCAAATTTAAAAATAAATCATTCCTACACATTGGCTAGGGTGTCTTCACTTGTTGTCTATCAAATATTCCCTCCAAGAGGTAATTAATTTCCACATGCACACACTGGATCTCAATGAGAAAATAGGATTAGTATGTTACCAAGTGTCTTTTTTTGGACCTTGTTTAGACTCTTACTTTAGTCCATATCTTGTCTCATGATTTGTGCCTTTAGCTAATCAATTTTTCGTCACTAATCTTCTAGCAACATTTTCCATATCCTTTCATAACATTTGTTGTTCTTCTACTTTTTTAAAACATCCATGTGTATAAGATTTCCTTTTTTCCATGTTTGAGGGAAACTTTGTCCCTTCTTTCACTAAAATAATCTTCTACTTATTTCTATCATGTGTTTCTTGGCTAGCTTACACTGGGGGCATGCTTGCTCCTTCTTAGCACGTCATTAGTTTAAGTTCATCATCATGTTGAACCTATCCATATTGGCCTTGATCTAACTTTTGTGTGTGAAGAGTTTGCCTTTGTATATTCCCATCTAACGTTGGGGGAAACTTTACATCTTCACCTTCTTACACATACGCATGGCATTCTACCCTTGTACATCCCATATATGTCAGGGGTACCCACATTTATTTGTTTTCCTGTACATAGCTTTAGAAAACTTTCAAAACCCTAAAAATAAAAAATCTAAAAAAATTAAAATTAAAAAAAAAATCGAAAAATTTGGTAAAAATCCAAAAAAATTGTAAAATTAATTTTTAAAATTTTTTTTGGTAAAAATAATTAAAAATCCAAAAACTTGTAAAATTCAAAATTTGTCAAAAATTGGTAAATGACGCCCATGCAATTGAAGCTGTATCAAATGCATTGTCTTCAAACATAAAAATTTGTCCTAAAAATATCTTCTTTCTGTCCTTACTTATTCTTTCTTGTCATGACTCATGGATCATTTTTGATCTACCTCCATTAACAAGGATGGTTTTCTTACTAGGCTAGTACTCCCATGGAACAACGAGCTGCTAGGTACTATGTCATAGCACATGAATGATTTTTCATGGAACTATATATGTCCTCCTTTATTCCCCTCACATGTATCCTTTTTTGGGGAACCATTTTTAACCCTTGTCGTTAAACACAACCATTTGGGAACCGAAGATTGATAAGAAAAATATTGGTAGAACTATTTTGAACGTTGTTTGTTTGAGTATGTGTGTTTGTATTTGTTTCCTTGTTACGTAACCTTGTTTACTTTCTCATATTGCATTGCATTATGTATGTTGCATGGAGTTAAGCATTTTTAGCAATGAAAAAATGTTAGTGTTATAGTTTTTCATGTTATTTTACACTTTTTTGTATGCATATATTTTAATAAGGGACGATGATGTAGATCATGGGTAACATGATGAAACAAAGTTGTTTATTAAACAAGGTGGATGAAAAATCTATTTCCATATTCTTCACTATCATGTCTTATCATTATTAATTTTTCTTCCAAAATACTTGGGGCAGTAAAAATAATTTGTATCCCTACCCTCTTTCTTCTATCTATTTTCTTCAATTTTTTGATCATTAATTGACTTCTTCTATCACCCCATCGAATCTCAAGGGGGAATCCTTCATTCTACTAAATTTTATTCTAAATGTACTTTTTATACTTGTCTGCTATGTTTTGAAGCGCGTCACTTATGCCACCTCAAACAGGGAAAATGTAAACACCTAAAATCTGCTTATGCGGTTTTATTAGTAAAAGTGCACTAATTACCCTCATTATTACCATTTCAATTATGATTAGTGATTTTTCACTAATTAACTATAATTTCCCTTTATTTTGATTAATTAATGGCACTTTGTTGATTAACTAAGCTCTATCACATTCCGGATGCCAATTGACAACACATTGTTAGTTATAATCCTCTTATGAGCAAACAATTAGCTATTATTAGCTAATTAAGCCTATTTACCCTTGTATTTAATCAATAAATTCTCTTATTGGTTAAAACCCATCTTCCAACCATTTTCCCTCCAAATCATCTCTAAAGGCTTCAAAAGCTTATCCTAACCTTTTAATTAACCCCAATCTTAATTAAAGAACCCCTACATGCTAATCACTTATTAATTCCACTAATCAAGGTTAACAAGTCTTAATCTACTTTATTCTTTAGTCCCACATGCACCAAGATACAAGCTTCTCTAACAATAGAAAGCTATATAAAGGATCCCTCATACATGTTCACACTTTACACCATACTTTGAATAGTATTATCATATAAGACATATGATCAAGAGTCTTACTTCCATTGATGGAATAACTTGCTCATCTTTGCATCCAATCTTCATGCTTGGTTAGTAGAGGAATATCTAATATGGCCTTGTAGCCATTTTAGAGAGATCATTTCACCATTTTGAAGTAGCAACACCCAATTTGATTTTCTTGTGATCTTCATAGGTCCATTTTAATTAGAAATCACACACTTAGTAGGCATGTTTGTACTTAGATGATTGATTTCATGTTAGTTTCACTAAGCATTTTAATAAGCTATGATCATGATGTTACTATTTCATATTTCTATCTTAGCTATTAGAATATTTTGTGTTAGTCTTGTTATTTAGCTTTGCAAGAGTTTAGGTAGTTCACGGATAAATAACATGTTTACAGATGATCTAATGTAACTTGGGCCCTAAAGTTTTCATTTGGCATTGTTTGAAGTGTTAGCATGGATAAATGGGTTTTGGAAGTATTTTACAAGAGTTAGGTTATAAGTGTTACAAGAACTAGAAACTACTATGAGGTCTCAAGAGCGATAAGATGTGTTGTGAGATGAAATAAACACTACAAATTTCCATGAAGACTATGTAAGTGTTGTGATCATTGCAAAATGTTATAAGGGTGTTGCAAGTATTGTAAGATGATATAGTGATGTTTGAGTCATATGAGATGTTGTGACTACTTAAAGAATGATGAAATGTACAGAGAGGCTCTCAAAATTTTTGCAAAAGGTATTGTCCCATGAAAGAGGCAATCGACCCTCAACCCAACTCCAATAAAACCTTTCAAAAATACATTTGGTATGTAAAAAAACAATGACCAAATAAAATATCCTCTTTTTCTCTATATAAAGGATTCCTCTAATCTAGTATAGAGGAGGACATGCTAAAAATGCACACCTTAGATTGTAGTTTGATGTTGATGTGGAATTAGGAAGGTGATACTCCACATGTAGGGTTAACAACAACTTATGAGAGAGTTGATGTGGGGACCAAAAATGAATAAAATAATACCTAGAACACCTCTACACAAAGAGTAAAATGAATCCAAATGATTGGCAGATCATGGAAAGTGAAAATTAAATTCTTTTAGATCATAATTACCCAATTCTCAAAATGTAAACTCCATATGAAAAATAAGAAAAATCCAAAATATTATAATATTTAATGGTAGATTAGTGAATGTTAGTTGACCGAATGAGTGAAGAATGTATAATGGAATGAGCACTCATATATTGGGCATAAATAATTCAGCGATAACATTTACAATTTTTATTAGCCGATGACATCGGTCATGGTTGATGTTGTCAATTATGAAAAGCTATAAACCCGATGACACCAATCATGGTCAATGCTATCAACTATTGAAAATTTCTCACTAAACAATATTGACTAGGTCGATGCCACCATGGATAGAAATGTGATCATGGGGAGATCAAATCGGATGGAGGGAACTCATATGTGTTATGAGTGGAAAATACGAAGGTGAAAGTGTGCTAATTATGGGTGTGAGAGTGATTGTAAGAGGATAACAATGTGATATTCCAAGGGGTTTATAAGATATGAATATACCGGCGTGAAAAAATTATTGCAATGGATGTCAAAATATGTAAAATATGTGATATAATATGACTATAAATTATATCTCCTCATAAGTACCATCACGATAAGCCTAATGTAACCTAAAGGTTGCATGTAACCATTTTTGGTTACTAACCATTCCTAGTAGTATCCCCAAGGACATCATTCCATGAAAATAAATTCTCCAATGATTCTTGTAAAGAATAAAAGTTAGTAAAGTGAAAATTCAGTGTGTATACATATGCTCCAACTCAAGATCATCGAGTGCCACAAAAAATTACATGAGGTGGTATTTGGGAAAAAACATGCAACATGGAAATAAAAACCTCACAAATATTCGTATAATAGTGTAAAATAAAACATGAACCCAAATAAATCATACCTAGCTGTATACTCACCTTCCCATAAGTGTATCTGCATAGTGAATCACAAGAATGTAGAAAGAGGTACTATGAGAACCCAAGTACGATTGGACATACACCTAGAATATAAATGAGATAAATAAGTAATAAACCAAAAGATAAGGGGGTTCATGGGAGGATGAGAAAGTGAATAAATCATTATGGTGGGATAAGGTGCAAGAATATGTGTAATTGGCTCTAAAATAACATGTAATGATGTAGATTTTTTTTTTTTTTTAATTTAATTTTTGTGAATGTAAATAAAATTAATTAATATATTTGCAGAAAATTAAAAGTAATTTTAGATCTACAACAATTCTAACTATGCATGAAATGGATAAACACAAATATATACTTTCCTTTATGTTAATGTGAAAGTACTACTTTATTTTTCCTACTTGAGTGCAATGAAAATTAAACTTTATGTTTCTTTTGTATTACATTTTCAAACGAGTGGTGAGAAGTGAAAAATTAAAAATTAAAACCTTAAGTATGATTAAAATAATAAGAAAATCACTAATCTAAAGCTAACATGTGATGTGAGGTTAGATTAGAGCGTGAAGATGAAACTAAACTAGAAATAATTTAAATTATAGATCTAAAATTTATGATAATTTGCTTCTTTTTCACTAATTTTTTAGAATACGTATGATTAACCTAAAACAATAATTTAATATAATCTCCCACAAGGAAAAAAAGAAAATAAATCCCAAAATATTCTCCCACATAGGAGGAAATAACTGGATCTCGACTTATTTTTGGTTCACCCTTAGTATGTTATCTTTTTTTTCAATTATAACATAGGATTTGTAGTGGTGGAGGAAGGAAAATGTTTAGATGTGTGGTGAAGAATGAATAGAAATATGATGGTGGTTAGATTATAGGAATCAAAATAATTAGTTTGGTATCCTTTACGATCTCCTCTAATGGTAGTAAATAAAAAAAAATTAATTGTAAAATGAATATAGAAATAATTAGCACCAAAGATGATGATGACTTAATAATATCTAATAAAATATCTTGTGTAAGATGATAGCATAAAGGAAATAACTTTGAAATTTCTTATAACAGAAATTATCTCTAAAAATTTGGATCTTTACAATGAAATCTATTTAAATCCAATTTTTACAACCTCTATAATGAATGCACTCTTTTCTTTTATAAAACTAAGAGTAATGCTTTAAGTTTTGTTGATGAAATGTAAGAAAATATAAAATTTTAGTCAATGGTTAGGAATGAAAGTATGGGATGAAGTGGAAGTTTCTAACAATATTTTGGAGGTTAATTAGGTTGTTTGGAATGTAATAAAATGAAAAACACATGCAAAATAACTGAAAAACAACATTTAACGAAAAAAACAATGAGAATGCATTGACATAGAATGTCATGATATGTGTGGGTGGTTTTGTAACCACCACAATGGATTTCAATACCACCACAAGGGTTACAATACTTTAGGAAATGTTTTTGCAAGTACTACAATAGTTTTCTAGATATCTATGACATATGAGATAACCTTCATTGTGGTTATAAAACCACCGTGGTGGATCATGTGTGCAAAATGAAAATGCTATAGTTGGGAGAAAAGAAGTTAAATATTATAACCTAATAGTTAAGACATGTAATGAAGAGTAAGAATGAGTAGAATAGGTAAAGATGATCTTAGATAAGAAATTAAAAGTTTTAGAAGAGGATCTCATAATTTATGTATTATTTTAGTAATATTATAGAGGTCCTAACATCATTATTGGGTTTTTCAAAATATTATACCATGAAAAATTTAGGTGTGTACAAGACCATATCATATACTAGAAATTTTAGATAATGGATATGTGCAGCTCAAAACTTTGGTTTCAATGAAAAAATAAACAATAATCAATACTTCAAAGTTGAGACAATACCATGCCAAAATATATATTTGAATTAATGTTATTGTTAAGTAGAGTCACTTACATAAATGAAAAAATAAGGCACATGAAATATGTTCTCAAAAAAAAAAAAAAGTCTTCGACACTAAACAAAATATACCAAACATAAAATTAAGTACAAAATGAGGAAAATTATTTTATGGCACTCATCGGGTGACATAGGTAAAGTAAATCACCAAGAAAACCTAGGATAACACTTATAAACACACTCACCGGTCAAAAAGTGTCGAAATTTGACTAATTACGAACACTAAAATAAGTACACCTATAAATATATGCCACATTCCCAGATGCAAAATGATCGAGGCCAAATTTTTAATATTCAAACAAATAATTAAGCACAATAATAAAGTATATAAATGATGACTACCAATAGAGGATAAAGTTCGATGATTTTTATTAAAAACTAGTAGTGGATATATTCTTGTAAATGTACCAAGTGAGATTAATGCAAAAAAATGGAAAAAATACAACATCCAACATATAATGGGCATGAGTTTTTTACAAATAATGTAAATAAAATGAAATTGAAGGAAAATGTAGCTAATTTATGTGGTTACAATGAAGGAATTTACCAAAATAATTCAGTAATTAAACTAAGTGTTATATAGGGTAATGTAATAACTTGGTTAATTGTGGGATGAACTATTAAACATAGTGTAAGAGGAAGAATGCATTGAGATAAATATCAAGGAGAATGTAAAAATAGAAAATTCACACTTCTTTTGCATTTAAATAAGCCACACCAACAACTTAATATAAAAATCAAGCATTAGGGATATCTAAAACTGAAGCTAGTAAGGGAAATAAAAAGGATAAGAATGAACACTTTGGATGTTGTAAGGTTGTTATATGTTATGATAACACTAAAAACCAGAGCAACCAATGGATTTTTCACACTCGAAGATGTTAGGATGTTGCAATTGCAAATTCAATCCTAGGTATCATAAAGTCCTAGAAAGTGACTATGATTAGAAAAAAATTAATTATTGTACCAAGGCAAGGAGCTAAAATTTACTACACACTTACTAAATATTATATTTGGTAATTGTTAGTGCAGAATCACAGCACCCCCAACTGAGCTCTAAAAGATATGATTTTCTAAGGTAGGTTCATTTGGTGTGCTTGCATAACATTGAACTTTCCCCAAGGTGTGGGACCTTGCAAAAATGGGAAAGCTCTCCAGATTGAAGGCTAGTTCCTTATTCCTTTGTTTAGGTGCATACGTGAGGATTTGTAGAGGATCTATTTCTTATACCTAGTCTAAACTTGCCAAGGGGACATGGATAAAAGAATACAAGAAATAAGAAATAACTAAACTACTAGGTGATGCACCAAAGGAATGATGAACACTTAGTTTACCTTCGACACGAACCAATAAAATGCATACAATAAACAAGCATAGATAGCCAGATCTATAATGAGAGACCAGATAGAAGAAAAAGAAACAAGAAGGATCTAAAATCGATCACAAACATATTTTATTGCTCTATAGATTGATACAGTTCATTACAAAATAGCTAAAAGGAAGAAACGTATTAAAATTTTAATGGAAGGCTTGAACCCCACAAATCCTTTGCTAGAAGGAGAAGGGAGCCTGTAAAACTAAGAATATCCAACCCTTTACAATGAATCTTGCCCCCAAATTTATAGATTCGATCGGAGAGAAGAGAGAGAGAGAGAGAGAGGTGGGAAAATACAGGTCAAAGCTCAACCACCGTTGTTAATGCTTCTCTGCTAAAATCTTCCCCGAATCCATCTTTTTTGCATCGATCCTTGGTTTGGCACCTTGAAGGAAGAGGAAATGGCAGAAATAGATCGAATTCGATTTGGTTGTTGAGACTGATGATCCTACATTGAAAGCTCAAAGATATTTCTCCATTTTCCTCCACCTAACTTCCTAAAAATTAAAGTTTCAGACTCCCATGGCGTAGAAGAGATCGAGATCTTTCCAATGGTGTCAGATTTGCAATATTTCGAGCCCTGGGTTGAAAGATATGCCCCTTTGAAGTTTGAATTGATTCCGTACAAATGGGTGGGAAAAAAATTTGAAAAATGGGTCCCCCTTTTGGATTGGGACATGTGGTGGCCAGATTGGAACAAAATTCGGGCCCACAGGTCTGTAATTCACCTTTTATCCTTTTGCCTAAAAACACAAAACTTAAAAAAATCCCGCAGCCTCGAAGCTCTACATGGACACGTGGCTCCTTTTGGTTGGATGGGAAATGTGCTCCCATTTTTACCTTTATGCCTTTTGGGTGAAAGGAAAATTTTCACCTTTTCCCCGACTCCCCACCTTGGCTTTGACTTAGGTCTAAATGCTGACTTTTTCCTTGGGTAGAGTTGTGGGCCATTTTGTAACTTTTACTCCCTTTTGAGGTAACAAGGGGTGAAAATCAACTTTTTCCCCAACTTCCCGCTTTCCCCTGGGACATGTGTCACTCGGCACTCGCTCGGGAACCTTTTCTCCATTTTACCCTTGAAACAATGCCCTTAAGACACTTGGTAGCCTCCGCTGGTCTACTTATGCATTGACTATTCAACTAACCTTGCCCCCTTTGAGGTACACGTGGAGGCACCGCACTTGTTTGCAAACCCAACCCAAATTTGCCTTTGGAGGAGTGTCAAGTTGACACTTTTCAGCCTCTGCTACTCTGTGGACTTTTCAACGGTTCCTCTCATTTTTAGGCTTTGGGCTATGTGGCGAGCTTGCGCTCGTTTGGGTCTCTGCCTTTGGACCAACTCTTGGAAATGTGCCAGGCTGACACTTAGCACTCTCCACTTACACTTCTATACTTAGCCAATTTTGAAGATTTTCCTCTCCACCCCTTGACTCTCTTAGACCATTTGCTATGTGGAGGGACGACACAAGTTTGAGTTTCTCCCTTTGGATTCACTTTGAGAGAAGCATCGTTAGGACACGTGGTATCTTCCGATGCCTCCTCCATACTTATTTATTTATTGGGCCTTTCCTGAACTATTTCGAGCCCAAGGACATTGAATCTTCGTCATTATTCTTTCTTCCTACCTCTCGGCTCCTTTATAGCATCCCCCTTGCTTGTCCAACCCTATTATTTGATGGTTCTCGCCTTCTTGTAACTTGGGAATGGATTCAAAGCGTGGAGATGGCTTTGACAAAGTCCCTTATTTCCGTACAGGATCCTTTGCTCTTTCTTCATCTCTGCCACTTCATTGCTAAATCTTTTTGTAACCAATTACAATATTTGAATGCATTTTCTCGGGTTCTTTCTATGCGGGGTCATTATTCGATCCAATATTTGGCTCGGGGAGAAATATGGATAGTAATTTGGTGACTCATGGGGACATCTTCCTGCTAGATGAAGAGATCAGTTGCCTTGTCGTATCTGTTGGGTATGGAGTCAAGAATAATAGGATGATACTATTTCTACCTCTGGTTCATGGCCCGGCCTCCTGTGCTCTCAAATTTCATAAGAAAATATCGAAATGAATATTTTTGAGAGTAGAAAATTGTTTTAAAATAGGGCTTCATCTGTTTTTCTGAATGAACTACACAAGAGAAACAAAACAATACCATGACTATGTACAAAAAATAAATCATACATGTTCCAAAATGGAACATGCAGAGCATGTAAAGCACTTAGGAGAAAAGTAATCTACACTACAACAAGACAATGTGTAGAAGCACTTAGAGGAAAGAGAAACTAAACTGATATGTATAGGGTGAGACTTCCCTTTTAGTAGCAGTGCTTAAGATAGATCCCATTCACTGGAATCTATAACTCTTCACCCTCCAATGTAGACAATTCAAAAGCATTACTACTTTTACATCTTGTTATCATATAGGGGCCACTCCAAATGGCATCGAACTTAGAATGTCTCCCTAGTTTTTCTCAATCTGCATCCCATTTCAAAACCAGGTCCCCTTCCTAGAAGGTCCTTGCTCTAGCCTTCTTGTCAAAGCATATTTTAATTGAGGCATGATCCTTTTCCATTGTTTGAAGTGCATGCTCTTTGGTTTCTTCTAATTCCATCAACTCTGCATACCTGGCCTCCATTGGTCCAAATTCAGACATCTCTAGTTGCTTCACAAGCTCCAATGCTAGTAATTCAAGCGATATAGGCAACACTGCTTC
Source organism: Taxus wallichiana var. yunnanensis (assembly GCA_018340775.1). Taxonomy (NCBI): domain Eukaryota; kingdom Viridiplantae; phylum Streptophyta; class Pinopsida; order Cupressales; family Taxaceae; genus Taxus; species Taxus wallichiana. Next base: position 334,113,986 of record CM031242.1, read on the forward strand.
TTTCCCATAGAAAAGATTGAATGGGGAGTTGCCTATAAATATCTTGGGAATTATTCTATCAGCCCATAAGGAATTTTTGAGCTTTGTGTGCCAGGTCCTTTGATTCTCATCGAGATTTCTTTTGATGATCTTCAACGCAGGTTTTTGTTTGTAGACTCAGCCTGGCCATTACCTTGAGGGTAATAGTTTGATGAAGTACTCAAATAAGTCCCATTTTTAATAGCCCATCATGTGATCTTGGAACCTATAAATGCTAATGCATTGTTTGATATGATGGTGGCTGGTACCCCAAATTTGGTCACTATCCCTTCATAGAAATCCAAGATACTAGACTCATTTTCTTCTTTGAGTGCCACTACCTCGGTCCACTTGGTGAAATAATTAGTTGCTGTCAGGATCCATTTGTGACCTTGGCTTGAGTTTGGGTTGATGACTCCAATGAATTCCAATCCCCATTGCATGAAAGGTTGGTCTACTGATATTGGGTGCAATGGAAGTGTTGCTAGCCTCTCTTTGCCTTTGAAGAATGCACAGTTCTTGCATCTTTTGATCCATGTGTAATAGTCGCTAAACACTCTGGGCCAATAGTATCCTGCTTTCATGATTTTGAGTGTTGTCACTCTTGGAGCAAAATGGCCTCTAGCTACTTCAACATGGAATTATTGTAGTACCCTCTCCACCTAATATGTCCTAATGCATCTCAAAAAATACCATTGATGTCTCTTTTGAACAAGACACCATCAATAAGAACATATGGGATGGCCTGTAGCCTAAAATTCCTTCTTTTTTATTTACTCATCCCATGAGGACATAGACCTGTTTGAAGGAAGTGCACCATGTCTTGGGTCCAACAAGGAGCAGGTATATCATCTCTCCCTTCTTCTTGATCATCTTGTAAGATAAGAACAACCTCTTTATCACTGTTTGTTTCATCTTGTAGAGCAGAGGCTAATTTCTCACACAAGCCCCTCCCACGGACCAGCTTGGTGACCCTGATCTCAATGTCATATTCCATGACACGAGTGATCCACCTTGCATGCTTTGCATTTAGGTCCTTGCTGAGGAGGAATTCTTTGACTCTTGCATGGGAGACCAATAGTTGGATTTTTTTGTTTGACACTAAATGCTTAAACATCTTTAGTCCCCTAATCATTGCCATGACTTGCTTCTCAATGAAGGAATACCTTACCTCATACTCTCCTAGACTATGACTAAAGAAAGAAATTGGTTGTTCTGAGATTTCTTTGTTCTCACAACCACAATTGCGAGATAGTCTCACCGCCACCAAAGGTATACAATATGGAGTCTTTGTAAAAATCTGGGTTCACAAGAGTTGGGGCACATGATATGGCTTCTTTGATAGCTTAAAATCTTGCCTTTCCTTCAGCTGTCCATCTGAATGCTAAGCTCTTCTTCAACATAAGTGTTATTGGCTTAACCAGAGCAAAAATATTGGGAAAAACCTTCGAACAAAGTTGATCTTCCCCAAGAAGCTTTGAAGAGACTTCTTGTGACTTGGCAATGGTAGTGCTTTTATTTCTTCAACTCTTTTTGGATCAATTACTAGACCCTCCTTAGACACAATGTGGCCTAAAAGCCTACCCTCATGGGCCAAGAATATGCATTTTTAGGGTTCAAAGATACCTCTGAATCTCCTACATATTTGAAACACTTTCCTCAGGTGAAAAAGGTGGTCTGTTGCGTTCTTAGAGAACATAGTGATGTCATCCAGGTAGATCAACACTATTTTGTTGATTATCCCTTTGAATGCCATATCCATGGCTCTTTGGAAAGTAGCACAGAATTAGACAATCCAAATGGAATTTTTTTGTATGCATAGGTGCCCCATTTGGTGGTGAAGGTAGTTTTGAACTGATCATCTTCTTTCACCATGATCTGATTGTATCCTGAGTAGCCATCTAAGAGAGAGAATATCTCGACCTAGACACTACTTGTAAGATCTGTTCCATTGAAGGGAGTGGGTAGTGATCTTTAAGAGAGGCTCTGTTCAAATCCCTAAAGTCAACACACAACCTGATTTCTCCATTTTTCTTTCTGACTAGGACCAAATTTGTAACCCAACTTGAGTGTTTAATTGGAAATATGATGTTTGCCTCTATTAGCTTGTTCAACTCCCTTTTCATTAGAGGCTCAATATGTGGGTTGACTGGCCTCTGCTTCTACCTGGTAGGCTGAGCAACTAGATCCAATTCAATTGTGTGTTGTGCTAGTTTTGGATTAAAACCCCTTAAGTCCTCATAACTCCAAGAAAACACATCAGGGAATTCTTGGCAGAGTTTGTATGAATTCATACCTTTCCTTCTCGGTGGCCACCTTGCCAATTTGAAGTGTTTTGTCTTCTCCAAATGGGATTGACTCTAAATCTTCTCCTTTGATCTGTATGTTGGCTTTCTCCTTTTTGAATTGATCGTTAGGATTGAAAATAGATTCCGTGTTACTAATCCTTTGGGAATCTTATTTATATGTAGCTATACTATCTGATTTCCATATTGTTGTCCCAATCTGCTTTGATTATTAGCTGAGAATTCAGCTTCTTCTTGTAAAAAATTAATGATCTACTGATCATTTTCAAACACCTACCAGCATGTATTATTATCTGGCATTGCTGGTCTCACAACCACATGGATATGTGGTTGTCCTTTGTCTCTCTTGATGTTGTCCACCACATCAAAGGCTGCTCCAACTGTTGTAAGTCTATCAACGAACTTCATTTTCTTTCCTAGGTATGGACATAATGTTGAAGGCTTCGAAATCCTCCATGAGGTCCCATACTCTATTCTTATAGTTCTTGAGCAGGTCATTCTTGACAACATTAAGTCCTTTGACTTGATTGGCAACCAATTCACTATTGCCAAACACCTGTAAATTCTTGATCCCCATCTTCCTTGCCCAATGAAGACCTTAGACTAAAGCCTCATATTCAACAGTGTTATTTGAGCAAGCAAACTAAAATCTAAAGGTTGAATAATACTTCATACCTTTGGGAGACACAATCATAGCTCCTCCTCTAGCTCCTTGTCTACTCCTTGAACCATCAAAGAATAATTTCCATACCTCATTGTCATCTTTATGTTCTGGCTTGATTAAGGTAGGAAGAGGGTGGTTTTCTTCATGTAGAAGGTAGACACCCAGCTCAGATTCTTCCATTTCTTTATAGGGGTCAAAAGCATGTCTTTTTCTGGCCCACTCATCTAGAGTCAAGTCTGGGATACATTCCAACTTGGTATTTGCTTCATTAGTGCTTAGGAGGTCTTCTTGATCAAAAGCTGAGTAGTTGGCATTAATTGGGCTAGGCACATAAGTTTCAATATGATAGTCTATAATGGGTTTAGATTTGACTATGGCCTTTGCCCCATATCTTGTCCTAAAGAGCATATGTGACCAATCAGCAGACAGGTAGCCTCCAATTTTGGCAGTGAAGTCCCTAGACAGACACAAAGAAAAATGTGGTGGCAAATCTATGATGGAAACGTTTTACAAGATAGTCACATTGGGGCATGCATGTAGGGTGAGGCTCAGATCTTTGATGATTCCCATAGTGGTCACTGCTGTCCCATCTAATTGGACTACTCCTCTAGAGATGACTTCATATTGGAGACCCAACTGATCAACTATTTGTTTGGGCATCACAGAACTACTAGCCCCAGAATCAATCATACAATTGTGCACTAATTTATCTCCAATAATTAATGAGACATAGAATGGAGGGGTCTCAAGTTCTTACCTTGTTGTTCTCCTTGGTTCTTCTCAGGTTGAACTACATTGGCAAGCACTCTCTCTTGTTGATTAGGGGGTTGATTTGAACTTGACCAATTCTACATGGTAGTCTGTAATAGATCCCTCTACCCTAGAATGGCCAATGACTCCCATAGTGAAATGTTCACACTTGTCCTCTTCATTTTCTCAATAATATTGAATGAGCTATATTTTTTCTACCCCTTCCTAGACACATTTCTTTCTTGCACATGGGTTGTTACAACCGGTGCCTGACTAGATTTGGAAGGTGGCTTGGATTGGTTATGCATGTTGGGAGTTGCACTTGGAACACTAGGACCTTGTGGAGTGATGGAAGGTTGAGGGTTACCTGAGTTCAGTGGTTGGCCCTCTCCAATGCTTCTCTTTTTGGACCATGTATTGGCAACCACACTTTGAGGAGGGAACTGATTCATCCCACATAAGTCTTCAGCCTACCAATTTACAAGCATGGTCTCTCCTAGAGGTTCACCTTGTTGAGCTCCTTATTGTTGATCTCCTTCCTAACTAGGCTCTTGTGACACCATACTAGTTTTCACCATTAGAGCTTGATTCAGAGCACCATTAAAACACATGGATTGGTTATGTGGTTGACTTGCATGGAAAACACCAATCATATTCCTGTGCCATATTGTTCTGTGTAGGGACCAATGCCTTTGATGTTGAGGTTGTATTTGGATCATAAGACCTAAAAGGTCTAGCAGCTTGAGGTTGTCCTTGATTTTGATTTTGATTTGCAGTCTGAGGTGGTGGCCTATTCTATTGGTATTGGGGTCTAGTTTGATATTGAGCCTGAGACTGATATGGCCTGGAGCTCTATGTCTGCTATCTCTTGATGGTCACTAGTTCATTTCCCAGGTTTTACAGTTGCTTCATCACTTCCTAAAGCTCTTTAGAGGTGTTAGATGATGAAGTGGAAGCTTCAGCTGAGCTTTGACTCCTAGGGGTGGGTATAGGAGCTAATGTAGGCATTTGGTTAGTATTTGGGATTCCTAACTCAGGGTATAGAGGCATAGATGGCCTAGGATCTATTTTTCCAACTTGAATCAAATGGTTCTCAGCCCCTATGGAAAGGCTATAGGCTACTGGCAGTGTAGTGCCTCCCATTGACTGAATCATCAGAGAAATATCAGAATTTAAAGCCTTAAGAAAGTATAGGAAAACACCTTCATTTATGGGCTTTTGTTGGAATCCTATCCCAGGTTCGCTGTAATATGAGGTTGAATTCAATCAAATGTTTGTTTGGGGCTCTCTTGATTGTTGTTAGTTGCTCCAACAAAGAAAAATTATCACCTTTCTCTCCAAACTGGTTGTGAAGAGTGGTGCATAGCTGATTCCAATTTTGAATAGAGCCTGCCTCAAGACTCCTAAACCATTGTGAAGCCTTCCCTTTGAGTGAAGAGGTGAGAAACTTGACTACTATGTCCATTTCATGAATCTCATGGATTGTGTAGACATTTGCAATATCTTGGACATGATCACCCTGGAGAAGTTTGGTTCTCCCCAGTGAAATATGGGATACTCTTTAATGCTGCAATAGGAACTAGATTTTGTGCATTCAAGGAAAGTGGACTACTGCTAGTGAAGTTAACATAAGGATTTGGCTAAGCCATTCTAATTGGCTTTGAGCACTCCTCTTGATTGAATGAATGGTCTACTAGGAGGAGGTGTTGATAAAGCTCTGCTTGGTGGGGATAGAGACCTCTGGACTCTTCTTCTTCTTCTCCCTTTGTCTGGGGATAAGTCTAAATAGACAAATAGTCCCTCTTCTCTGGTTCTTGACCGTGTTTGTATTCTTCTCATGAACTTACTTGGACTGTTGAAACCAGTAGATTTGTTTCTTTTAGAGTCGCCAGATGTACAGTTTAAAAGCTTCTTAAAATCCAGAATCATAGCAAGTGTACATCAATCTCTATTATAATAAGATGGAGACTTCTTGTCCCACCAGGCATGCCAAAACTATTAGTGCAGAATCACAACACCCCCAACTGAGCTCTAAAAGATCTACTTTTCTAAGGCATGCTCATTTGGTGTGATTGCATAACATTGAATTTTCCCCAAGGTGTAGGACCTTGCAAAAATGGGAAAGCTCTCCATATTGAAGGTTGGTTCCTTATTCCTCTATTTAGGTGCATACGTGAGGATTTGCAGAGGATCTATCTCTTATACCTAGTCTAAACTTACCAAGGGGACATGGATAAAAGAATACAGGAAATAAGAAATAAAAAAACTACTAGGTGATGCACCAAAGGAATGATGAACACTTAATTTACCTTTGACACGAACCAATAAAATGCATACAATAAAAACACATATAGCCAAATTTGTAATGAGAGACCGATAGAAGAAAAAGAAACAAGAAATATCTAAAATTGATCACAGGCGTATTATTTTATTGCTCTATAGATTGATACAGTTCATTAAAGAATAGCCAAAAGGTAGAGACATATTACAATTTTAATGGAAGGCCTGAACCCCACAAATCCTTTGCTAGAAGGAGAAGGGAGCTTGCAAAACTAAGAATATCCAACCCTTTAAAATGATTCTCGACCCCAAATTTATAGATTCGATTGGAGAGAAGAAAGAGAGAGAGAGAGAAGTGGGAAAATGTGGGTCGAATCTCAACAAACATTGTTAATGCTTCTGTTAAAATATGCCCCGAATCCATCTTCTTTGCATCGATCCTTGGTTTGGTGCCTTGAAGGAAGAGGAAACAACAAAAATAGATCGAATCCAATCTGGTTGTTGAGACTGATGATCTTGCATTGAAATATCGAAGACATTTCTCCATTTTTCCTCCACCTAACTTCCCAAAAATTAAATTTTTAGACTCCCATGGCGTAGAAGAGATTGAGATCTTTCCAATGGTGTTAGATTTGTAATATTTCGAGCCTTGGGTCGAAAGATATGCCCCTTTGAAGTTTGAATCGATTCCGTACAAATGGGTGGGAATTTTTTTAAAAATGGGTCCCCCTTTTGGATTGGGACATGTGGCGGCTAGATTGGAACAAAATTCAGGCCCATGGGTCCACAATTCACCTTTTATCCTTTTGCGTAAAAACACAACTTAAAAATTCCCAGCCCCGAAGCTCCACATGGACACGTGGCTCCTTTTGGTTGGATGGGAAATGCACTCCCATTTTTACCTTTATGCCTTTTGGGTGAAAGGAAAATTTTCACCTTTTCCCCAACTCCCCGCCTTGGCTTTGACTCGGTCTAAATGCTTTGACTTTTTTCCTTGGGTGGAGTTACGGGCCATTTTACAACTTTTACTCCCTTTTGAGGTAACAAGGGCGAAAATCAACCTTTTCCCCGACTTCCCACTTTCCCCTGGGACACGTGTCACTCGACGCTCACTCGGGAACCTTTTCTCCATTTTACTCTTGAAACAAAGGTGCCCTTAAGACACTTGGCAGCCTCCACTGGTCTGCTTATGCGTTAACTATTCAACTAACCTTGCCCCTCTTTGAGGTACATGTGGAGGCACCGTGCTTGTTTGCAAACCCGACCCAAAGTTTCCTTTGGAGGAGCACTGAGTTGACATTTGTCGGCCTCCGCTACTCTGTGGACTTTTCAACAGTTCCTCTCATTTTTAGGCTTTGGGCTACGTGGCGAGCTTGTGCTCGTTTGGGTCTCTGCCTTTGGACCAACTCTTGGAAATGTGTCAGGCTGACACTTGGCACTCTCTACTTACACTTCTATACTTAGCCAATTTTGAAGCTTTTCCTCTCTACCCCTTGACTCTCTTTGACCATTTGCTACGTGGAGGGCCAACACAAGTTTGAGTTCCTCCCTTTGGATTCACTTTGAGAGAAGCATCGTTAGGACACGTGGTCTCTTCCGCTGCCTCCTCCATACTTAGTTGTTTTTTGGGCCTTTCTGAACCGTTTCGAGCCTGAGGACGTTGAATCTTCATCGTTCTTCTTTCTTCCTACCTTTGGATCCTTTGTAGTATCTTCCCTGCTTGTCCAACCCTGCTATTTGATGGTTCTTCCTACCTGTAACTTGGAGAATGGATTTAAAGCGTAGAGATGGCCCAACAAAGTCACTTCTTTCTGTACAAGATCCTTTGCTCTTTCTTCATCTCCACCACTTCATTGCTAAATCTTTTTTGCAACCAATTACAGGATTTGAATGCATTTTCTTGGGTTCCTTCTATGCGGGGTTGTGATTCAATCCAATATTTAGCTCGGGGAAAAATATGGATAATAGTAATACCGAAGGAAGGGCTAAATATTGTTAACAACTAACTACCAAAATAACATAATGAGAACTTCTTGAGATATGGTTGTCATGGATACCCAACTTTGATTAAGGACCATAGTGTGGATGTAGATGCAATCACTTGCAAAGTCTTCAGGGAAAATGTGTATTTTTCCTTGGCAATGATATTTTTAAATAAAATAAATTATTATATAAAATTTTGGTGTCTTAAGGTATAATTTGGGCATTACAAGAGGGGCCAAATACAATTTTGTAAATTTTGTGGCTGCTATATTTTATACACCGTAAGACACAAAGAAACCCAACCAACAATTTCCATTACTTTATATATACCCAAATAATATTGGATATATTCTCTAATAATTAGAGAGAGAAAAGTTATTTTATATAGATCAATTTTGGAATTTGTGTCGAGACCAAACAAGTTACATAAAACATATAGGAATTACAAGAATAAAAAGGAAAGTACAATTGAATATTTGAAGCATAACCTTAAATGGGAATCTAAAACTTTATAGGGGAGGAAGTTACTAGTAATAAATAAAATAAAACAGTATAAAAACTAATATAAACAACTAAGAACATACCTCACCCTCTACAAAAGTAGCTTGTGAGGTTGTTATTGTAAGATTAGAAACTATATCATCAAAACCTAAAGGTGGGCTCTTAATATCTTGGATTATGATATGTTAAAATAATATAATCCTATAAAAATTCCTAATCATATAGGTTTCCAAGTTGTTATTACTGATAAACAAAAGGGAACAATGTCAACACACCAACATCAACTAATGTCATGTGTGCAACCTCTATAAAATTAGTTGTGAAGAAGAATAATTATTACTAGATATGGAAATATTTCCATATGTTATAAGAGAACTGCAAAACAAAATTAGTCAATGATTGTTTTGCACACAATGAATCTTAATTCAATATTAAATGGTAAAAATAAAGCAACCAATCTAGAATTGACACATGGAAGGAAAAAAATTTAACTAATGAAATCAAAGTCAATTATACCTCATTTATGAGCTTATAGAGAATAGGTATTTTTCTAAAATTATTTGATAATTCAATAAAATTTCATGTAGGGTAAGGCAATAACCTATGGGATGATATTTGAAAAATGGCATAAGAGGAAGATGGGTTCAAGATAAATATTAGGGAGAACACTAACTATGTTAAAGTAACACACTCTTTCTACATTTGAAAAAAACACACCAAGAACTTTATTAAAAATAGGTGTTGGACATATATAAAATTTAAGGTGATAAGGTAGATAAAAATGAGAAAATTGAATGCTATATCTAGAAATATTACTATATGTTATGAGAACACTACAAAATAGAAATTATCTATGAATGTTTAAAACACTAAAAAATAGGTGGGAATGGTGTTGTTGATTGATATGATAGTGGCACAATTCAATCCTAGGTCATATTAAGACCTAACAAGTGACTGTGATGAGAACAAACTTTCATTATTGTTCCAAAACAAGGAGCTAGAGTTTATTGTACATTTATTTAATATAATCAAGATAAATTGCATAGTTCATATTGGTTAGATTAGTTTTTCAGTGAATTGATGTGTCTGAAAAGATATCATATTAAAATTATAGGATTGCTTATCACATAACACATGAATTTTATCCATATTCACAAATTATATATTCAAATTGAGGGTATTTGATCACATGTGACATGAATTTAATCCATATTCACACATTTTATTTTAAGGTGGGGAGATATTGTACTATAAGATCACACTTTAGGTTTTTCCATCTATAAGTCTTGTTTGTGACCTCATAAGTTATTGGATTTTATTTTTCAAACCCTTATTCATTTATTTTTCCAATTAAGGGATAAGTTTGGATCAAATTCTTTGTTAAAAGTATTTTGTTTACATCAATGGAATTGTATTTGGGGAATCAACATCTCACAACTTCATAGAACATTCATTTAAGTTTCAATTAGGTCTTCTACATCCATGTGTTACATCTCATAGTTCTATGAGGTAAACTTTAGAATTAAATCTAGTCCATATGTTACATCTCATGAGGTAAATCTATGCTATTACATTATTCAAAAAGTGATACCTTGGTTCACATACCATCAAGTGTATTTGTTCCTTATTTTCTAATTTTTTTTTTTTTTTGATAGTTCATATAAATTTTTATTGTCATTATGAGACATTAATTTACACATGTTTATTTATAGATATTCATATAGGATAATGGGGCATTCCAATTACAACTCCCAAAACCCTCGACACTTATCATAGGTATGCATGTTATTTTATCCTCTTAATATATAATTTTCAATACTAAATTGAAAGGGGGCAATAACAGATTCCTAATTATAGTTTTTGACACTTGATAAGATAAATTTTTGCATTCTCTAGTGCTCATAAATCTTCACCCAAATTTCCTCCTTTACGACTACCCATACATTGTCTTAGCCACCTTTATCTTCTAGTCATACTCACTCAAGGTCATCTTAGTCTATATATGATTACCTTAAAAACCTACACATACATTATCTATTTTTAGAATAATTTTTCTTCCATCGATAATATCATCCACCTTAAATATTATTTCTCATTGGTATTTCCCAACACCATTGGTAGTTTCCATGCATGAGAAATGGCTAGTTCTCAAATTTGAGAACTTTCATTAGATCAACCTAGGATTAATTCATGGGTCAAATATGGTGGGAAATTAAAATAGATTCACCTATATATACAAAAATTCCTATATGTCGGTATACATCCACACACTTGAGAGACATGTTAGAGTTCACTTTGAAAAAGGATTATGTACATCTCAAATCTTACAAGAGAAACCATAGAGTAGTCTGTTGAGATAAATATGAAGTATGAAGGGTCAAAGTAACATAGATCTAAGTGTTAAGCATAAAAATAAGGATCACTCTATATTTAATATTGTATCCACAGTTTCACACTCACATGGGTATTGGGAGAACTATGTGTCACTTGATCCATCCTCGAGTATTAGTACATAGTACAATAGCCATCATGTATTTGGGCACTTCTGAGGTAACTCCAACAAAATAGTTATAAAATCATTTTATTATTCATTATTGTTCAAGTGTATTGTTATCATTTGAACACATTCTAGATCACTTAGGATTAATCACATCATATCACAATATTTTAGTTCCCTAAAGCTATAGGACAAAAATGGGTAAACATATCCAAAAAAAAAAAAGATTTGTGAGTATATGTACAAAGATAGGAGGATAATTTAGTGGCAAATTTTTAATTTTTTCACAGAGGGCATGTTCCCTTATGAAAAGTGCATATCCCTTTTAAAAAGTGCATGCACCTATTTTGAATCACTAGAAAAACCTATTTCAAATAGGTTTGGAACATACATGCCAAAACAATGTCTATCCTTTGTAGTTCATAGGGTGTATGCCCTTCTAGCCCATTTTTTTAAAAAAATAATTAAAAAGGGTGTGCACCTTTTTCACTAAAAAGTGCATACACTCTTTATATTATAAAGGATGTACACCCTTTGTAAAAATACAAACTAAAAAAATAAGCATGTTGTTCCAATGAACACGTGAGCTTGAAAAATAGGTTTTAGGAGTGGTACAAATAATGTGCATGCCCATTTTATCCCTAATTCCTCTTCTTAATTTCTCCAACATGCATTGACGACTCTACCATGAGCCCAAGTCAGTTGATTCCTTCATTTTATATTATTAATCTGGTTAAAATAATTTAGGGTTGTGAAAATAGAAAATATGTGTTTTTATTTTGATTTTCAAATGTGTATATTAACGGAGTCATTGTATGGAGAAAACATGGGGAATGTGGAATAAAAGTTTGATAATCCACAAAAAACCTCAATAGTAAAATGTGAAAATCTAAAAGAGGTCCATATAAATGAAGAAGAAAAATTTCAATGATATAATGTAAACCGAAACAATTGTAAATAATCATTAATAGTTTATATGATTCCTCAACAAACATTTCATGAAGTGCTCTATCGGATATTTTGGAGAGTTTTTGCAAGGAAACTATAGACACCGAAAATCTACACTCCCTCATCTTTGTCCAATTCATTAATTAAACACATAACATCCCACAAAAAAAACCCTTTATCTCTATTTAATTAATCAATTAATTTGATTAATTAAATACATACTTAACTCATACATAGCATAGCCCCTTCATTTAATTAATACATTAGTGTTCCACACCTAGGTTATATAATACCCGTTTATCCCTAATTAATTAAGTATATATTAATACTTCATTATCCTATATAATCTTATATTTGCACACCTAATCAATCATTGAATATCCACCTAATGCCTATCCTAAATAAACTTAGCTAAATTAGATAATATCTAACCTATCTTATCATTTCCCTAAACAAATTCAACACAACACTTTCCAAAAAATTCACAAACTCACCCCTTGAAATTCAAAACAAACAATCTCAACTTAGAAAGTTGTTTCAACCATTTACTAAACAAACCCAAGCGAGGCCAAAATCATTGGTGATTTGGTCTTAAGACAAATTTTCGGTCTCTTTTGGGAGCATCCACTTACATTTTGAGTCTGAGTTTTCTATTGGAGTTCATCAATGTTATTCTACATCAATGTGTACACATTACCATCCTACATTCTCATTCATGATTACCAAACATCTTGAAAAATAATTTTGGAGCCTATGCATCACCCAACTCAGTAACTTCATCATAATATTGCATCACTCTCAATCAAGGTCAGATATCATTTTATAATTCTATTTCTACATTCAAGTGTTTTTGTCTAATGTTTTCATCTCATATTAGACTTTGAAAGACAAAAAAATTTGAATGAATTAGTTAAATCCTTCATTTTATCATTCTGTTATCATTTACCATTAATGGCTAAGCGATTACTAGAATCGCTTGCGATTCCTGTTCTTTTGGTTTTCCTACAACTTTTATCAAACTCCATCTAATAATTTATATTCATTCTATTACATATCTTTTTCTACTAACATTTTATCAAGAATGGATTCTATTAGATGGAAATAGTGGCCCAAGTCATGAAATTACCAATATCCACTCTCTACCTATTGTTCATCACCCATTGCATTGAGAGAAATATGAAATTCTACATGACCTTAAGCTATGTGCCATCCAATCTACCACTTTCGATTGTTTACAAACCATCTTTGAATCTACTCAAAAATTCCACGAAGCTACAGAGGAATTCTAGGAATCTTATTTTGAGGTCCTGTGCATCTAAGCTAATTTAGCTTGGTTTGAATATCAATACGAAGCTGAGTTAGAAGAGTCAATCCCCGAGTCTGAATCTAAAGGCCAAAATTATTCTAAGCACTCGATTTTGATTCTAAGTACGAGCATGACACAGAAGAAGAAGATCCAAAATACATTTTAGACTTCTTTAAGGAAGAGTACACTGAAGACGAGAATTTAGATTTCTCTGAAGAAGAAGACCTAGAGTCCACTGAAGAAGAGAGTTCTCCTTCCTTTGAGAATTCGGATACTGATTTAGATTCTAATTTTGAACCATAGTTTATATCTATCATTTCTTATCATTTATCAGCTTTATATTTGTAATAATGAAACATTTGTCAAAAAATTATTATTACCATTTATCGTATATCACTTATTTTTTCTACCCACTTGATTGTAAAATCGTATTGACATCCTTATTAGGAAGTCCTTTGATTTTCAAGGACTCGGCTTCGATAAGGCAATCCACCTCATATTTTATTAATCATATCTTGTTTAGTGTCTGTGATTTGTAGGTATTCTCATAGGAAAGAAGATTGCATCATTTCTTATATGGAGTGTAACCATCAAGTATCATTCATCCACATCTGTGGGTATCTCTAAACCCCATCATTCTGAGGTTAGGTAAGTCTTATTTTCTTGCTTATTTAATTAAGTTGAAGAGGTAAGATTTATTCTATACTGAAGCATGAATATTTTTAGGGTAATTACTATTAGAGTAGGTTGTTTACCTTAGCTCATGTTCAACTAAGTACTTTATTTACCTTCTATTTTATTTATCCTCACCCACTTATGTGTGTATATTTATTTTATCTTATGTATATATTATCTAGTTATTAGGTATAATTATTTATTTTATTTATGGTCTTGACTAGTTCTTTGATGACTAGTTCTTTCCTAGATTTATGGTCTCGAATAGATCTTTGATGTCTAGTCATTTCCTTGATTTATAGATTGATCTATGGACTTGAGTAGTTCTTAGATTGATCTTCAATTCCTATATAATCAAGGACCCTTCTCATTATATTTAATAGAGTTCCACAATAATATATGATATTGATGTTCATTTATTTACAAATTATTTTGTAAAGTTATTCGAGTGAATTATTTTTGTTTTATAAGAATCTAAGGTATTTGTGGATTGTAATGATTTTTATCATTCCTTTTATGGTATCGAGTGGTAGATTTTTGTTGACATCCATTTGTAAGTTTTTTTTTTTTTAACGAGGGTTTTTAATAGTTATATTTTTAGGATTTTTAGTATTTTGTTGTAGAGTGCATTTTCATGCAAAACAAAAACTCCATTGGATTTGGAAGGTGGAAAAACCCCAAGAATGACTGTAAACTTGGATATTCATGAATAAAGTTATTTTTTGATCTTTTTGGTTTTGCGAAGTGAAGGGACATACAAATCCATGCCGGTGAGAAAGGACTATGGTCATATGGTATGGTTATATGAGGGCTTAAGATTGTGATTCCTAATAGTAGGTGCTTAACTCCACCCCCTTAGTTTTATTTTATGTGGCGAAGGTAAAATCATTTTTTTATAGTGCCAACTAAAATAAATATTAGAGTAGAAACTTGATAAGCTTGTATCTTTTGATCGATAATTCGGATTTGAGTTCCATTTTTTCAAAAGTTATTATTTTTTCATGATTTTTCCAATATAACACTTTATTTTTAGAAACATACTAAAATTATAAAGTTTCATATTGTAATGCAATCAATTATAAAGTGGAAAATTTGGGGGGTCTTATTGCATTCTTTGATTCTTACATTTTTTGGTGATTTTGAGAATGACATTTTTATTTACTTTTTCATTAGATAAAATTGATCCATTAACAATAAATAATTACCACACATGAAAATGCTAATTAAACATAAATGATTATGGGCTTTATCTTCTCGTGAGAATAACCAATGTTCACTAGAGAATATGAGAAATTTCAGTACCTTCATTTGGAAAAAATGACTCTCCTTTTAAAAGATAGGATAAATTTGAGGGCTTATTCGGTGAGGTGGATCACATGAGAGACATGAAACTTGAAATTGAGATCATCTCTCTTAGTATTGAATATTTTCCATAAATTATATACTATCTTACTAAGTTCAAGCATTTCTTGACACAATGAAGGGGAGTAGAAGAGATACGAAAGATGAAGAGTGTGTCTACCTAATTCTATCCAAGTAAAAGGTCCATTCCAAATATTTTATTCTAACTTTTTCTCTATCATGGATGCATTAGGTGTCACATTCCAAATTTCTAACTTAGAAATTTGTTATGAAATACTTATTAGGAAGCATCCAAATTGTTTACCCTTGAGTCTTCCACCTCTCAAAAGGAATTAGTAGAATCTAATCCTAAGGGGAAGGTAAAACAAAAATGTAAATAAAAATTCACCCCTTTACCATCTCAAAGTACTCCTAAACCCAAAGAAAACAAATCTAAACCCAAGGATTCTTATAAATCAAAGAATAAGTCTAGCCTTTCATGCTCTCTTTTTTTAGGGGTAGTGGTCATGTAGAAACTAGGTGTTGTAAACAAATGTAAACATTAGAGGATGCAATAAAAAATAGAAGATCTCTATATTAGCTCTACCTCCTTCTAATGAGCATGACAAAGCACCTAATGTTGTCAAGAGATCTCATTCAACAATTGCGAGATAGTTGGGTTATATATTTTGGTGCTTCTTATCACATGATTCCTTCCAAGGAGTCTTATGTATCTCTCGGTTTGAGTTATAATTATGAAATTGAGTTTGGAGATTTTTCCTTTAATTATGTTAAGGGAAAAGGTGACATACACCTTGATGGTGGTAGTATCCAAGATGCATTGTATGTTCCTAACATCACTACAAATTTTATTTTTGTATATCAAATTTTTCATTCTAGTCAAGGAAAAATAGTGAATTTTACACCACAAGGGGCAAAAGTACAAACCTTGTTGGAGCCTCATTCACTTTTTTCTCAAGGTATTGTTGATCATGGTTCTAGACTATATCACTTTGAGGGTTTTGATAACACTTCCTCCATAAGGACATGCTTGGTTTCTCATGCATATTCAAAGAGTAAGCTTTGGCATGAGAGATTTGGACATCTCAATTACAAATATTTGAAAGAGTTGAGTACTCATGGTATGGTTGATGGTATTCCTAGAGTTTCTTATCTCAAGGAAATTTTCCTAGATGTGAATTATGGAAACAACACAAGGATCCATTCCCTAAGAGTTTTTCCAAGAGAGATTTTTCACCACTTGAGCTTGTGCATAATGACTTGATGGTTTTTCCTAGCCCCTCTTTCAATGGAGCTAAGTATGCACTTACCTTTATTGATAATTTACTGAGGCGTACTTGGGTTAATTTTCTTAAGTAAAAAAGTGATGTTTTTTCACACTTCAAATTATTTAAGGATTTGGTCGAGAATTAATCTTCTAGTTGCATAAATAACCTTCACATTGATAATAGGGGGAGTAATTTAGAAAAGAGTTTTCTAATTTTTTGGCAACTCATGGCATTATTCATGATCATTTTGTTACTCATACGCTAAAAAGAATGGATTAGCATAATGTAAGAACTGAAATGACTTCGGTGTTTTGATCTTATTCAAGTGTTTTGATATGACTTCTTAAAAGCCAATTACACCTCCTTTCCTATCTAGAGTTACTCTTACTTCCACATGTACCACTCCACTTTGTGATACTACTTTGTACAATAAATTGGGTGGAAGTATCATATGCTTGACCCATACTCACCTTGATATTTCATTATAGTAGGGCTATTATCTCGGTTTGCACATTCTCCTCATACTAATCACTGAAATGTTGCTAAAAGGATTTTGTGTTATTTTTAGGTCACCTCCCACTTTGGACTACACTACATCAGGAGCTCTTCTCATTTGGTTGGATATATGGATTAAAATTGTGTAGGTTTTATTGATGATAGGCATTCAACTTATAGTTACCTTTTTTGTCTTGGTTATTCTCCCATTGCTTGGTCATGCAAAAAGCACCAAACTATTACAATTTCATGTTTAGAGGTAGAGTACAGGGAAAAATTTACAATGAGTCAACAAATTCTTTGGCTTAAAAATTATTGACAAAGTTTGGGTTCCCACGAGGATTTAATGACTGTATTTGGTATGAAAAAAATATTTATTTACATTTATTGCAACCCTATTGAGCACAAATAGACAAAACATATTGAGATTCATAGAAAATTCATTCATTATCACATTCAAGATGGATTTATTTTCTTGGAGTACATTATGACTCAATAACAGTGGTGACATCTTTATAAAGCTTTTTGCATCAACTCGATACCTTGAGTTACGTGGCATGCTTGTGGTTTTAGAAGTTGTTCTTGAGGGTGTTAGCAAGAAGACATTCCTTTTTCTTTTTCCTTCTAGCATGATTATTTTTACTTTGGTTCTTGATTTCTTCATGGATATATTATACATGAGTACCTAGCTAGGCCTCATTATTTGGGACTCATACGAAGATATGCCACTTTTATTTTGGGCCCCTAACTTCACTTGATGGGGTATTATAGTAGGTTGTTTACCTTAGCTCATGTTTACCTAGGTATTTTATTTAGCCTCACCCACTTATCTGTGGATATTTCTTTTATCTTATTTAGATATTAGAAGATATTATCTAGTTGTTAGGTATACTTATTTACTTGATCTTTGGTCTTGAATAGTTCTTTGATGACTATTTATTTCCTAGATATATGGTCTTGAATAGTTCTTTGTTTTCTAGTTCTTTCCTTGATTTATGGCCTTGACTAGTTCTTAGATTGATCTTCCTTTCCTATATAAGCAAGGCCCCTTCTCATTGTACTTAATATATTTCCACAATAATATGATATTGTTGTTCATTTTTGTAAAGTTATTTTGGTGAATTGATTTTGGCTTATTGAGTGTGATGTTTTATTAGCATATGAGGTCTTTGTGGCTTATAACAATTTGTTTATTGTTCCTTTTAATTACATGAAAATAAAAATTAAGGGGCATCATTGAAACAATTTTATTATGATGGAGTTTCATATGATGTCTTAAAAGGAACAAAGATTAAAAAAGATTTTTTTCTTTGTTTCACAATATTGAAAACAATTATCCATTACTGATGAATAAAAGACACATTATCATTAACCAATGTATTAATGAGGAAATTAAAAAAAAAGACTTTTGAGACATGTGGTAGATAATCTTTGATGATCTTTCATGAAACATTAATGATGCTCCATTGTATTTTTGAGAAATCTATATTGTGGGTATGTTTTTAAGAAGAAACCACTTATTTTTACTAATAGGAATCTCAGGGAAGGGGTGGGTTGTCATTTGATATAGCTATTGCTAAGAGAGACCAATTTTTCCAAAACCAACCCTTGAGAGGTAAGAGGAAAAAAGTACATACTTCTATTCCCATTGACATTCATCATAATGCATACGATGAGACCATTTAGGAACTTGGCCATTTGATCTATACATTACTTTACCATGGTATTTATATAGTGGGTATGTTGGATTCTTTGACTATAAACACTACATGTGGTAGGTTGTATATTAGTTTCCTTAGTAGTTTTGATATTTTGGGTCACGATGCATTTGGTAGTGTACATGGAAGTGTTGGTTGTTTTGGTGGTGGCTCAGGTAGTAGAGACATTACATTTCATATACATTAGTGTATATCATGTAAAATTATGTGTTCAAAAACATATGCACAAAATACATGTATGGATCTTGCACATCATTTTGTGAATATTGATGATACCACTTTATGGGACTCTACATAGCACTATATACCATCTATAGTTACCTCACCCTTTGAGGAAACTATAAAGCCAAATTTGTAGTATTTCTATGTATCACTATAAATAATAGTATAATTGAGGATGACACTGATTTAATTTAGATTACTTATTCACACGGGTAATTAATCATAAATTTGTTGTAAAAGTAAGAAATTTACTTTAATATATGTTTACAAGTAATTGACACATAATTTGACTTTTTCCATTTATTTATTGTATAACGATAACAAATACCATGGCTAGATTGTTGAAATTACATTATATTGTTATGATAACTATTAAACTTATAAATACATACACAAAAGTAAAATTTCTAAATTTATGTTGGTATTTTTGAGGGATTTTAGTGTCTTGGTTAGATATATTGGAATCATTCTTACTATCCTATATAGGAATGTCTATAACTATTCTATTTATGTTTTTTAGATTTCTTTATTGACATTTTGGTGTCTAGGGATTATTGATATTACTTTCTTGATGCCTCTAACTAATCTATTGATTTTTGTCTTTCTCTCTTTTTATGTTATTATCAATGTGTTCTCTTCTTTACTTTATCTATTTTTATAAACACCTATATCTAGTAATAGGTTCTTAGTAGTTACTTATTTGTCTTATATCCCTTAATTACAAATTTCATACACAAACAAAGTGTAAATTAATTATAATTTTATTTCCTAAGGGTTGAAAATAATCAAAATTCTTTCACTTACTTGATCAGACACCTACAATAATGATCTAAAATCTTATAATTGTTTCTTACCTCTTGTTAAGCCTCTCTTAATAATCTCATTAAATTTTGTATCCCATGGAAACTACCATCTCGTAGGACATTAGTGCCATATTCTAGTGTTTGTAGTTTGACACTATTCTCATTGGCTTCTTAATGGTAAAATTTATTATTTTTATCATAATTCCCCTTTATTTTTTATAATTTATCCAAAATCACATCGTATGGAAAGGTATAAAAGAAAATAAAACACTCTTATTTACTCAATTGGAAATACTGGAAATAATTTAGCTCTTACTTGGAAATAGAAACATATACTTGATATTCATCTCCAACTCTCTAGAAAATTTCCAAATTACGTAAATCAAGAGTAAACGTCAATAACAATCCCTAGGCTAGTTTGAAGACTCTAAAATCCTCCAACAAAATCCCAATCCAAGTCATAATTATTCTAAATCATTATCAAGGAAATATACACCAAAAGGCACTTCAAGGGTTTCTATTTATAAGAACTCTAATAGGGAACTTCACTTCAAAACACTATTACATCACTCTATTTATCACTAAGGGTACATGTATATATATATATATATATATATATATATATATATATATATATATATATGCTCATTGTTTTATAATGCTCATTGTTTTTGAGGTGGGAATGAAAACATTGGGGATGGATTTCTATATTACATTTTCACTTGAACGATCACTAGGAAAAATACATAGAATTCAAGCTCCTCATTTTTGGAATATATTGTAGTTCTTGGTTAGAATAAACAAGGGGTTGGCCACCAAGATCAATTTAACTACACCACACACAAATCCTTTTTTGTTATCTAATCATGTGCTTGAATTGGTTGTGTAGAATAATTTTGGTTTTGATCATTACAAGTACATGGAAAAATATATTGATAATGTAATAATTGCATGAAGGATCTATAGTTAGTGATAATGAAAGTCAAAGTGACCAGAATTTTAAGAGTGCAGGTGCTTATGTTTGAGCCTAGTGCTAGTGTCCAAGAAGGTTCTAGGGTCTAAAATATAATAAAAATCAAGTTCAACCCACCTACAATATGTTTTACCTAATTCCAAATCAATAACATAAAAATCCAAAATCTAAGTTAATCTATCTTAAAGTGTATTTTTATATTTTATCATGTTTTGAATTGAATAATATTTCTTTATTGCATTTACATGTTCTATCAGATTTGAATGTCATTGTATTATTCCTAAAACTTGACTAAGGAGTAGAGAGTTTATATTTCATATAGATAATATATATATATATATATATATAGAGAGAGAGAGAGAGAGAGAGAGAGAGAGAGACTTTCTCTACATTTCTAACCTAATTAGGATATTACCCAAATTCTATTAGTCTAATTCATGTTTAAATAAACAGTGAATATGATGTGCATCAAACACATAACCTTTGTGATAGATAGAGTGCTAAAATATATTGTTGAAGTAAAGTGTCTAATTAGAGTACTCGTAAATAGAAACCCTTGAAGTACCATTTTGTATATAGGTGTTTGCTAACACTTGATAATACTTTAGAATGATTTTGAATTATCTTAGGATTCCTTTGAAGTGTGTGGATTTTTTCATACCTTCTTATGACTTATTTATAATGTATGCTCTTGATTTGGGAAATTTTTAGGGTAGCTTTCCTAGATATTTGGAGATGAAGATCAAGTGTGCCTTACTATTTCCTTTTTTGAGATATATGATTACCAATGTTTCCAAGTAAGAAAATGAGAGTGTTTGATTCATTTTAATACTTTTATAGATGATATATTTTCAAATTAAGGATAACATAAAAAAGTAATTATGATAAACTTAAGATATTTGACCATTGACAAGTAAAGGACACTAGCACCCAAATTTAGTGACACTAATATATAGAGCTATAGTCCTATTATATGGTAGTGTATATGCACACAAATATATACATGTTATCCTTTTATGCATACTAAAATCCTCATGGGTTGGAAAACTGAATCCAACACATTGATGATGTGATGATGAGGGATCATAGATGATGATGAATTTGATGGAAAGTGATATGGGAAATGAGTGATATGATCATATAAATATCGAGGTGAGGTGTATAGACAATTCTATTCCAATGAGCTCATGAGAGTGAAAATTTATCTTGAAGGGGGAAAAAGTTATACCTATCTATTTATGTGGACTGCTAGAATCAAGGATAATTGTGGTACATAACTCTTGATCTATGTTAATAAGGTGAAATAGGTTATAAAAATGTTGGACATATCTTGTGAGGTGTTTGTTATTTTTGAGGTACACTTCTCATGAAAAGGTTTAAGGGATATGGAAAAATGGAAGAGACAAGAATATACCCACATATAAAGATAAATTGAATCTCTAGGGGGTACTAAAGTTTCCTAAGAAGGTGGAAAGATGGAAGCATGAGATATAGTGGTGGAATTTGATAATCTAGAACACACAATTATCTAATTATCTAATTATCAAGGTAGGTTAAGGAGTGGAATGAAAGACTTCATGTCTCAATTCAGCAATGATGTCATCATGAAAATTTTCCAACTCTAAGGAAATGTGGGATTTTTCCTTCCCTACTAATAAAAACACGGTTGTCTAAAGTCATCTAATAGACAATCCATAGTATGCCATTAGCTAGAATTAGAGCTTATTACAAATGTATCCTAAAATTTGGTTGCCTAAATGTAACGGATTTGAGTGGGAACCATGAGAAGGAGTTTTGGCTTGTTTTAAAGTCATATGAGGTGTGTTGGTTAAATGTTTTTAATAGTGAATGTTCATTATCATGTGGATTAGCATGCCATTTTAGTGTTAGTGCAGTTTAATCTTGTTTAGAAGAGTGTAGTTTTATTCCCATGGAATTTTTGTGGTGTTTGAATGTATTAGAACTGAAGTAAATAAATCACTAGGAATAAAAATTGATTACTAATTAATTTTATTATAAAGAATGTGTGTGATGAGAAACACAAAAAAATCAATTTATTACAAATCTAAAAATAACCATGTAAATCCAATGCTTTCTATTTTATGTTTTCAAATGGTTTAAAATGTTATATGAAAATAAGTAAGACTAATATAGTGTTGTAGTAACAATGATTTTTAATGTTATAAATGATGCAATAAGCAAAATAAATAAATCTTGTTGTTCCTTAAAAGAAAATACAAAATATTTCCTACGTTAAGTAGACATAAAGACAATATGCAATTATTATTTTCTTTTATATTTATCTATTCGAGCAACGCTTTACTTGAAATGAAATGAGAATGAAATAAATTAAAGATAAAACACACATATCTAAAAATTAAGCCCGATGTGAGAAAATTTTCAAAAATAGAAATGATTCCAAACTATTAACATTTTCAAAGAAAAACAAAAACTATTCTCTCTCTTTTTGAAACAAAAATAAATAAATGTAACTACCAATGATTTAAACCCTAAATGTAATGATGAAAAAAATTTAAAAAAAAATTGTAACTATATCCTAGATTGGGATTATCCCATAAAAAAACAGGATATAAGCTAAAAACAATGAGAAATATAGATGCAAATAATTGATCTAAATTAAGTCTTTGTTTAATTTTTTTCTATGTTTCTTTAAAATGAAATTGTAACAAATAAATTCCAAAGATATAAACTAAATTATCAAAATAGATTAGATATAACCTCTTTCCAATGGAAAAAGTGGTTGGGATGAAGTATGTTGCTTATAACCTCATAAGCGATATCTCAAATGTGCTTAGATAAAAAGGAAACAATAATAATGAAGAAAGGATATGTTGAGATGGATTGGGTGAGAAATGAAGGCCAAATGAAAATAGATTTGTGGTTGTTCCAAGGAAACTCAAAAGGTTTGATCTAAAATTCCTTGTATCCTCCTTGTGGCAACAAAAAAAAGATATTTGTGAGTGCTTTTTATGGGAATCAATATCCTTTGGGATATGATTCTCTTTCTCTCACTCAAAATTTTAAGGAATTAGTAGTCTCTGTAAATCCAAAATTTTAGGGGTATTGGAAATGATCACATAATGTTTCTTAAAATAGAAGATTTCAATCTCACATTTAGGTCAAAATTTGATCTAGGGTTAATATGAGATCATGAGGGAGTGAAGTGGAAGATTGTAGAATAAAATTGAGACTAAAATGAAGTAAAATGTGCACGTGACTTAAGAATCAACTCCAAAATCAAGTCCATGCAAAAATGGGAAGAAGATAAGGAAAACACAATAGAACCGTCAATATCAGTAGGGAGGTTACATGACTATTGTAGTGGTTAACAAAACTTCCACAAGGAGGAAAAAACCACCATGATGGTTTCATAACTACTAAGATGCTTTTTAAATATTTTTAAAAAGGGGATACCAAGGGGGAGAAAAGTAAATTATTTCTTCTTATATGGTAGGGTAGGCTAGAAAGATCCAATTTGGGAACATAAAGCAAGTATAGCAGTGAGCGAGTGGTCGAAGAATTTCAAACATCTTTTCATGTTTGAGAAGGTAGTCATTAATCATTATTGGGTATTATAAGATATTACACCATGAATACATATTTCTCCCTCGGAAGAACCCTATCATAAGTAGGCTAGGATGTAATGCCCAAGATTGTTTCACAAAAAGGAAAAGGATAAGAGAGAAATACCTACCTTGGATTTTGGTGGGTTAAAAGCTAACCGAGATTCTTACCCTTCTAAAAATAGATAAGTGGTACTAAATTGGAACTTAAAATAATATTATAATAATAACTATGTAATCATAAATCAAATGAGAGGACTTACCATTTGCATGGGATCGTGAGAACCTAGTTGTCACCTATGTAGTTTTGTGACTTGTAAAATGAAGAAATATTGTACTATAAAAATAAATTTGACGGGAAATGAAGCATGTGTTGTAAGGTGCGTGACCTCCTGTAGAGATAAAAATTTAGTAAATTCTCCTAAAAGAGGATTGACATACACAAATATGACATTTTTTCTATAAATTGATTTTTTTTTCAAATTTCCACGAGGTTCTATATGTTCAAATTTTATCCCAATTTGAAAATAATTTGTGAATTTTGAGTGAATAATTTGTAACTCTAGGTGAATGATGATTATTTTTATCACAGAGATAGTCTATGGAGAGGTGATAATGACATGATGATAGGGATATTAGTGGTAAGTGGTGGATAATAAGGACAAATGAGTTATTTGCACTTCTTTATTTTTAGGGTGAATAAGATTTTAGATCACATAAAATGTCTAGTAGGTGAAATTGCATAATGTTAGAGTTAATATAGCCGGTAGGATGGGTTGGTGGGATTTTTGGGTAGATTTAATTATTGGGTAGATTTAATAATTTTTGAATTTTGGTGGGATTTTTGGGTAGATTTAATTATTTATATTTTTAGGGGACAGGGGTCATGAAACCACTAGTTTGTGACAAAACAGTTGATCTTCGTGGACTATTTTTATGCTTACATAACCACCATAATGTTGAATAAACTTCCACGCGTGAAAATATAACCATAACCTTTAAATAACAACAATTATGTAATTACTACTAGTGGTTTTGTAACTACCAACCGCACTTGTTTCCTTGCAAAATGTGATTATTTTTCTCAAAATTGTCCTAAATTTCTCCTATTTTTTGTGGTTATAAAGAGGATATGTGAGATGGATTCATGTTAGGATTTGGACTAGTTAAATGGGCATACATCAACTATCCATATAGGAGGTTTTACTTTTAGAGTAAATAGGGATATACAAATTGGCTTAGACACCACCAATGGCACATATGAGAATGATCTCGTATGATTTTTTTCTTAGTAGGATACACAATAGCACAATTTATAGTTTGCATTAGCAAGGGGAGTGGACCATCTCCTAGATAATTTCTATTACATCGCATGTCTTCTAGTGATAGGGGAGAGGTGGTCATGAATTCCACTATAAGGTTTACACAGACTCAATATTGGGCTACATATTTTGAGATGCATAGGCACATAATAGGGGTTATAAGCATGAAGTTTGTTTGTTGAGGTTGAGGGAGTCTCAGATCCCTAAATTTCACAAGGCTATTATTGGTATCTTATCTTCATGCATAGTTAGAGACAAAGGGAAAAATCATCTACTATGTTGTTAGGATCCCATTGTTAGGAAGCTTGAGGATAATAGGCATCCGTTTAGTTGGGAATAGAACAATTTTCACTTACCTACAAGGACCTCTACAAAGTGAATTTGGGAGGTCAGTCACTTAGCAACTTGACACTCATTATGAGATGGGTATATAATAGATTCAAATTGTATGCTCAAACAATTATAGTGGGAGTAACATGTTATATTAGAGAACAACAATGGGGGAACATGTGCCCAATTAGTGATACACCAAGGAGGTTGTGACATTAAATGAGGATGAATTGATTAAATATCCATATGGAGGGATGGGAGGATCATAGGTTATTGAGGGAACATCATTGATGGATTTCTCCCTCATTGGGTACAAAATAAGGAAAAGTTGGCCATTATAAAGGTACATCTAACTAGTTAGGTAGAATAATAGTTTGGGATACCCTTGGAAGAGGGTATTTCAGTACTACTAGTGGTTTTTAGGGGGTGCATATGAGAAATTATATATTTGTATAGGAGGATATTATGGATTATTTTAACAATAGGGGTGCCCATCATCGTAGATGTCGAGAAGTAGCACAACCTCATGGAACTAGTTAAGGGATATGGAGAGAAGTGATTTTTAGTCAACCATCGCCATAGGAATAGCCATATAAACCTATAACAATGGTGGTAGTAGGAAAACTACATGGGTAGGTATGATTTTTGATGGTAGATCCAGTAGGTTTGGACCCTAGAAGAGAGGATGAAAAACATGGAGATGAGGAGAAGGATGAGGTCTCTATGGAGGGATCCGACCCATAGTGGTAGGAAGAGGATTGGGGTAGTTCTATTATAATTTTTTGTTTCAAATTTCTCTAAATATATTATTGTATTATATTAATCATTCTTATAGTCTTAGTGTTATAGTTTCATAGTGGGGTTTTCTAATTTTATCATGTGTGCATTTACGAAACCACTTCTAAGTGGAATAAACTAATCCAAAACAACCTAATGGATATGTTCATGTAAACCTTAGGAAATACATAAGACCATCTAGATGTTGAGCCTAACATTTTATTATGCATCAAGTGATATACTTTGGTGTGTTTTTTCGTAGCTTACCATGGGGCACAACTACTAGTTGCACAAAAAAATAGAGTCAAGGAGTTAGAGGTTAAGTTATGGGGATGCATGAGATGTTTCACCATTATTCATGAGGTCATGTAGTCTTGACACTCCAACATAAAGTGTTAATATTTCCAATGTTTGAGTCAAATTTTGATCCAAAAATGGATCTAGAAGTACCCAGTTCTATGTATTCTCTTTTTGAAACTTGCAATGAATACCCTCTCTAGATAAATAATATTGGTAAATGGTTAAGTCAGGATAACGGTGATCCAAAAACCTTTGAATGAAAAATAAGACATTTCTTGTTTTTTTGTGTGATTCTTGTGTGGATGTTACGAAAACATTGTGATGGTTGCGGAATTTCCATTATTCATAGAGCAATAGTTACACAACCTCCGGCTACAAGAACTAGTAGTTGCATAACCACCACAATAGTTATGCAACCACCCCTCTAGACAATGGTGATTTTGCACACAACAATGCCAAAATGGTGAAAATAAACAGTTGTAAATGTTTGGGATTCCCAATTCAATTCATTTAACCTTTCCTTTCATCCTTGGGTAGAATAAATATAAATTCAATCACATTTACTCATTTGATCAAGTGGTTTTGAGTGAATTCAAGAGTGAGTAAAAGGAGACAGTTTGAATCATTCTTATTTTGTTCATAAATAGCTGAGTTATTTCTTGTTGAGGATTGTAAGCAAGTAATGCAAGTAGAAGGATATTTATTCCTTCTTTAAGGTCATGTATTGACAATGAAATTATATTGTATTGAAATTTACATAGTGAAAGGGGATAAATTACTCACCTAACTGGATTTTTCCCAAATCAAGTTTCTTTGGGATAAAATACTTATCTCCTTATCTTTCATCTCTCAATTTCAATATTGTGTGAATTATTCTTATATAATATATTCATAAGAAGAAATTTGATTGATTTGTTCATTCACTATCATTAAGATAGGATCTGTTTATTATTCAAAAGAGGAAGTTTATGGATTGGATTGGTATCGAAACAGTTAGAATCAATTTTTTTGTCATTTAAATTTTGTTAACATATTTTCAGTTAGATTCCCTTCACTTAGAAGGGTAATGAAATTAGTGAAGGTATACTCATTCATTTTGAATCGAATATTTCCACCAAGAAGTGGAAGTAAGGAATATAAACCATGGCTTATAATGGAGATGCATGTGAGACTAAAGAAGAATGTTTCTACAAGTTATTGGAGGATGTGAAAAGTTTTTCCAAAGATTTGGGTAGTATTTCCTTATCCATGGGAAAGTTAGAGTCAATTATGAGATTTATCATGGACAAGCTTGGTGTTCTAAAAGAGGAACTAGGAGACCATAAACAAGACACTCATGAGTATGAGCAAGATCATTCTTATGCTAACCTTACTCCTCTTCCATTTAAAGTAGAGTCAAAGATAGAGATTTAACCTTATGACGGGGATGTAAATAAAGAAAATATAAACCATTAGATATCTCAACTTGAGGTATATTTTAGTTTTCATCAAATCAATGAGAGTCAACAAATTTAATTTTCAAGATTAAAATTAACTAATCATGATTTAACTTGGTTTGAAATATATGTTCACACTTTGTTTGTTAAGATGCTTCCTCCTATTTCTAAGTAAAGTGAATTTAAGAGGATGATAAAAATTAATTTTATGAGGAAGAGAGGTCCATATATTGACAATATCTCGGGTAGAAACAAGGCCAAAATGTGTAAGAGTACATTAGTGATTTATAGAATAAAGTTTTCCAAATGGGAAAAGATGTAGCGGATTAGGACATTTTGATGAAGTAAATTAGTGGAATCCATAACCACTTGAGGAGACAAGTTCTCTTTTCCAAGCTGGAAATTGTAGATGAGGCTTGTTCTCAATCCCATGATCTATATATGGAAAAGAAGAAGAGTTCATCTACCTCTTAGCATACTTCAAAAAACAAGGTGATACAAAGAAAAAGGATAAAGGAAAAGGTAAAGGTAAGAAGAATGTTACTTCTATTTCTAAGAAGGATACTAAAGTTCATTGTGTTCCTTATGATGTTGACACTCATTATGAGGAAAATGTTGGAATCTCCACCCAAAATTACATCCCTTTAATAATAAGAAGAATAAAAGAAGGAAATGGATACCCTCCAAGGGGAGGAGATATATTTTGAAATGAAGATGCGGATGAGATAATGTGTTGTACCTCCATCCGTAGAGAGATATGTTTTGGTAGTAATAATGATGTTCAAGAAAATGAACTTACTAAGCTATTTCATATAAAAATCCAAGTGAAGAAAACCAAAGTGGATGTTATTTTTTTATACTTGTTCTCAAGATAATTTGATAAGTAAGGAGTTAGTTGATAAGCTAAAATTAGATACTTACAATCATTTGAATCTGTATTCATTGGGTTGGGTGAAGAAAGGTGTAGACATAAAGGTTACCAAGAAATGTAAAATTACGTTTGGTATTGATAAGAAGTTCATTGATGAAACTAATTTGGATATTGTTCCTCTTGATGTGTGTGGTGTAGTGTTTGGCATCCCATACTTGTATATCGGATATTATCTTCATTAAAAGAGCCAACCAATACCACTAGGTGAAGGATGGTAAGAACTACCCCATTTCATCCTTTACAATAGACTCAAAGGTCTCTTTGGTAGGTTCCTTTGATGCTAAGAAGATTATTATTGTTAGTGGGAAATTTTTATTACTTCTTTTGATAAATATAAAAGTAGAGGAAGTTGTTGCATCTAAAACCACCTATAGCATGTTTACTAAAAAAGTTAAGAATTAAATGAAATATTTGGTTTAGCATTTCAGAAGAAGGTTTCCAAAAGCCTACAAGGTTTCCTCAGATCATGCTTTGATTAAGCATGAGATACATTTGCTACCTGATAGTTTGCTTCCAAACTTGGGATTGTATGTGTATTATTTGAAGGATGCTAATGAGGTAAAAAAATAGTTATAGTATTTGATTAAGCAAGGTATAATCCATCCAAAATGTAGTCATTTTTGTACCCTTAGACCAATAGTCTAATCCCATGCGCGTCGACCCTATCACCCATGGTAGTAAAGGGTGCTCACTGAGGAACATGCGGGTCGAGAGCCCTCCTTTGTGTGAGTTATGTGAGAATGCATCATTTATGATAGATACTTAAATGTAGAAGAATGGAAAAGAACCATGCATTTATCTTGAGAGCTTATGACGAGTTTCTAGGATAATGCATCCATTCAGACAAGGAAAGCATTAATAGAACATAGATCTGGACCATAATAGAAAGGAAATGCACAAGGGTTTACATCCATTCAAAAATAATATACATAGAACAAATCCATATAGATATAAGTATAAAACAGGAACCACATATATTCATATTCAACATGTTTGATAATCACATTGCATTCATTGAGGCCATCACAGATCAATATAATAGTGCAGACCAAAGTCATGCATCGAACTGGACTTAGGTCCCTCATATTACATAGAAAACACAGGCCCATCCCCTTGTTATTCCATTACTCCTACAGATCATCTAAACCTAACCCATAGAACACTCTACGATATTTTAGCTGATATTATCCTCTCATCTCCATCCTCTACTCTACTTCTTTTCCGCCAACCTCTTCATTTTTTTCTCTTCTACCAGGTGCTTGAATATATAGCCTCAACAACCACCGCCATGCCTTTTAGAAGTTACAGATCGGTTGCGCCAAGTGTTGAAGTGGTCCTCCATGGGAGCATGCCTTCTTAGATCCGAGCTCTCCACTTCTTGTAATGATGTCTTCTGGAACCTTCTATCACATGCTTGGAATATTCCCTTTTTGATCCATAGTCACCAGTTGGCACCTTATCCACAAGGGTCATGCTTTTCTTGTGTGCTTCCTGGGATGCCGAATGTGGCTAAGTAAAAACCTATTTTTCCGTGTGTGGGCGCACCAAGCGTGTTCTACAAAACCCTGCCATAACCCTTTCCCTGTGTTCCTTCAACCCAAATTCCCTTCTTAAACTATGTCCCATGTGCCCACACACCTTCTTGTACTTAGCTGATATATTGGGGCCCAACATCACCCCACACTACACCTATTCTCTGTCCTCGAAACACTCTTCAATAAAAATTAAATAATGGTGGATCCTTACAAATGGTTGGAATGAAAGAATGAGGGAACGAAGAAATGCATAAAATAAATGAAATAATGGGGAACTTTATTTAATTCTGGAGGAGGGAAGGGGAATCCTTCCTCAAATCAGCTTCTAACTTCCCCCAAGCACTAACCTCATTCTACTCTTGCTAACAGATGTCACCCACCAGGGTGCTCACTTATTCAAAACTAAGCTTGTCTCCCTTAGCGCTCATTGTCTCCACAATATCCTCTAGTTGCTTGCCCAAATCCTTGAGTGCATCCATCCTCTAAGTGATTTGAGGGTACAATTCCTTTAGTCGAGTTCTTGATTGAGCCCCACAAGGTCTCAATGGCCTCTGATTTCTTTTCTACCTCAGCTAGGATTTTGTCTTGCTTCACCCTATTCCCTTTTTTACTTTTCTTGGAACTCCTTGAGTTCCACTTCATGGGTGGAAACTAGGATACTTGCCACTCTATATTTTTCTACACGCTTATCATAGGAAGCCTTAGCGCTTTACACGGTGACCTTTACATCGGCGAGGATCTTGTTGTACTAAGAAAAAATCTCCACAACCTTTATCTTATTTTCTTTCTCTTAACACGTAAACACCTCCTCTTCTCGATTCTAGGGCAAGTGGTCACCTCTCCATAGTGATTATGCGGGTCAAGTCCTCTAGGCATTGCAAGGATGATCCATACTTTTGCATGGGAGGTGTTAAGTCTGGATGTTTTAAGAAAATGACATCCATGATCATCTCTATCTTCTTGTATGCCTCATGTACCCTTGCCTTCTCATCTTTTAATTCATTCCTTAACTAAGCGTTGATTAGTTCCTCTTGTTTTAGGTCCTTTCTTTTCTCCAACTCTGCCTCTAGGAACTTTACCCTGTCATTTCTCTCGAAGAGCCTGGCTTCAACCTCAACTGAGACTTTGTTGAGCACATTACATATTTTCTCATCTGACAACCTCTGAGCATTCACCAAGGGGTTTATCCTTTTGTTTTGGCACTTGCATCAATGCTCCTTGGCTTACCTCAAATTTCAGCTCATCAATGTGGGACTCAAATTCCCATGACAACATTTTCCTTGTTCGAGGGTATGCACCTTCCTCATCAAATGAAGTCATGGCTAAAAGTTGTTCTATTGGCATGGTGCTTTGGAAGTGCACACACAACACTTTTTTGGATCATCAATGTAACCCATTCCTTGAACTTGTGATAATTTTGTGATCTTCCTCCATCTGTGTGCAGCCTTTGGAAAGATTATAACCAAACCGGTATCTCCTCCCATGCTGCCATATTATTTTTCCCATGCTCTCCTCCTCAAATTCCTTCATCACCACATCCGTGTTGTGTTCCACTAGTTCCTTGATGATTTTTTCCACTTCTTTCTTAGTGGCTTCATATACCTGTTCCTTTGTGAGGCTTGGGGTCCTTTGATCTTTTGTAACTTATTCCCCGCCTACCCTCTTTCTTTATGTCTCAGATTCTTCTTCATCCTCCTTCTCCTCATCTCCTTCATTATAATCCTCATCTCCTTCTTCTTTAAACTCATGTATCTCATAGATAGGATGGTCTTCACCTCCTGGTTCATCATCATCATCATCTCTGTCTCTAATGTAGGCATCTAGGTCTTCTGTCTCTTTTGAATCAGCCTCATCCATCACCTTCTACTTCTTCCTTACTGGGATTCCAGTACAGGGATTCTTCTCTTTCTTTTTCTTTGATAGGTGATGTCTTCCTTGGCAATTCCTCTTGGGTGAGGGGCTCTTCATGTTTTGATGCCTCTTCTTCTGGGGTATTTACTTTGACTGGAGACTTCTTCCTCCACGCGTAAGTACTAGGCTTAGCATTTGTCTTTAGCGCGCTTACCGTCTATGTATTTTGAACACTTGGTTCCTTCTGCACCTCTTCTCTTTCTCTCTTTCTAGGCATGGCCTTCTTCCTTCCTGTAGGGTCTTTAGGGATGGAGACATCATTCTCCAAGTAAGCACATTTTTCAATTTTTTTCCTTATGCGTAGATACACCCTTGTTGTGGTCCTTCCTACAATTGGTAGCGTTAAAGGATTCATCATTTGTATCTCATGGGAGACATATCTCTCCACGTACACATGCTTCTTTAGGTAGAATAGCTTCCAACCTAGCTTGCGATGGTCTATATCTACCTCACTAAGGTCAAGCCTTAGTCTCTTGGTCTCCTTGAACCGATTAACTCCGGCTTGGAAGTATAATGTGGTGAAGGAGAAGGGTAGCTTGCACCATGGACTCATGTTCTCATTTCTCATCATAAATATGCCAATGCAGAAGTGTTGGTATACTAAAAATTATTCCTCTCCACTTATGAGCTTGGGAAAATTATTTGGGATCCTCCACTTATCCCCAAATGCATCACCCATTCACTTATACCACTTCTCTAGGTGCACCTTGTGAGTGCTCATCATGGTTTCACAAGTATATTTTACAAACCTCTTTGCATATGAGGGATCTTCTTCGATACTCCCAATCAAATTTTTCTAGCTCGCTTAGACACTCCAATCTCTAAGAACACAATAGTGAGGAGTACATTACCAAATAATATCTTCTTTCCCTCCTACGCACCGCTTATAATTTGATCCGATATGAAAGTGGAAAAGTTGTAGCTGGTTTCTTCGATATCTTTTGGTATACATTCAGCCATGCTTTGTTCACTTGTGTCCATTGTTCTCCTCGGTCATTAAGCTTGGTGACTAAGCACGCGGCCATCCTCATCATTGGGTCTAGTATCTCAGAGATGTCAAAGTATCGCGACCCCTTTTTATAGTCATATGTGGATACAATATCCTTGATAGCCTTCTTGTCTCTTAGATCATCATCAATGCTATCTCCTTCATAATTGAGTCCTGTGAACTTGGATATCAGTTGTAGTGTGATGCAAATCTTTCACCCCACGAAATAAAAATGATCCTCATACATGTGTGGCATTAACCATTGATAAAGGTGCTCAATCTTTCCAAATTAGGGTAACTCATACAATTGCAATAATTTGGCCTTCTCTAATTTGACCTTCACCTCATTGTTGTAAATGGGAATTCCATCTAGCATCCTATTGTTAGTTGGTCAGACCAACTCTAACACCATTTCCTTCTCCATTTTGCTCGTGCGATGATTATAATCACTCATGGACATCTTTTGTAAGTGTGACTCCCATTATTTTCCTAGCAATACCCCATCTAGGTACTGCATTTCCACGTACCATTCTTTATTGGTGCTTACAATGGTAGTGATTTTCTTTCCCTTTCCCTTGCCCTTTGTTTTCTTTGGTGAAATAGTTGGTTTCCTTGGTGCCATTCTTCTAGTCGGGATGAACTTAAACAATCCTTCCTCTTTCTCTGCTTTGCTACTCTCCTCAATCTCAAAGCTCACTCTAAAGATTTAACTCCTGAATCCTTTTTTTTTCTTTGTGCCCTAGCTGCCAAACCCTAACCAGGAAATCCTTCCATAAGATAATGCTTCTTCACACAACCTTTCTCACACCCATGTACTCCCTCCTTCTAGTTCACATATCTACTCTAGATGCACTCTCAAATTTCTTAGATTCTCCTTTCTTCACACAAATTTCTCTCTAGATGCCCTAGTTCACAAGAGCTTATTCTTCTTCATAATTGCAAGGTAACGAATGACTTGCCCAACCTTGTATTTATAGTTTTTTCTTCTTTCCAGCATTAAATACTATACCACTTACCAATGTAATTTAACATTAAATGTGGATTTTTCCACTAAGCCATATTTAATCATCTTTACCCACGTGCCACATCCTACGTGAAAAACCTTTTACAATCTTCTCGTGTAAAAATCCAACTCGACCAAGACTCTTACGTGCGCATCCACAAGTGCCGAAGGCATTTCTTCCGTCCTTTACAAAAAAATTTCCCTTGCCTTCCTCATGTTGTTCTTATGCTCTTCATCCTTTTTATACGTGGTTTACATAAAGCCTTTTTTGACACCAACCATTCTCAACCACCTTCTCTTCTACACACTTTTATCCTTCAACCGGGCCATTCACAACAACTTCTACTACCAGCTCAAACTTGTATTATAGGATAATACTTTGTATCACTCCACCCCACACTAAAATAGATGCTACTGTCTTATACAAATACACAAATTTAGAGAAATAATGTGGTTACCAAAGTGCACAAGGTGCAAAAACAAAACAAAATGACAAGGTGCAAAAACAAAAAAAAATGACACGAACAAACAACAAGAAAGGGAAACACAAGAAAAGAAAAATCATAAAGGGAAATTCTAAGCTAACTAGAAATACTACCTTATTACACAAAAAGAATACTTATTTATAGTAGGGCTTCACCTACTCCCATTGAATTGATCCGTAACCTCATCCCATCCAGTGGCTTGTAGTTGGTAAGTGCCTAAATCAAGAATGTATGAGATGATGTAAGGTCCCAACCAATGGAATTTCAATTTCCCAAGATGGTGTAGATACTTGGAATCATATAATAATACCAACTGCCCAACCTCAAACTTCTTGTTCTTGATATGATGATCATGCCATGCTTTTTGTCTTACTTTTTATGTCTTTTGACTCCATCTAGCAAGTGATCATCTTTCATCTAACGCATCAACTTATCAATTCTTTCTTCCAGTGCTTGTTTGTCAGCTAACCCTCCTATACATGTTATATGCAGTGATGGTAACATGAATTCCACTAGTAAAACAACCTCCGCCAAACACCAATTGAAACGGTGTGGCCTTGTTCAATCTTTTGTAGGTTTTCCTGTATGCCCATAGAACGACTAATACCTTATCATCTTGTTATCTCATTTTTGTGTTTACGCCAAAATTTTTGTGATAACCCTAAGAAATTTTTGATCTGGTTTCCTAGAGTGCCCTTTTAAAGAGATAATCAGGTTTTCAGGTTTTTGAAGCAAGACAACATGAGTTTTGGATGCTTCATGTCGTATGTTCCCTAAAACCCGAAACCCGCATCAAGTGTTTCAAGTTTCTAGGTCTTTAGAGCATCGGAACATGCCTTCATAAAAACATGCTTCATGTCGCATGTCTTCCGATTCTTGAAGCCCGATTTACTCCTTCGCTTTGGGTTTGTGGGTCTTGAGCATCGAACATGCCTTTGTCAAAACATGCTTCATGTCGCATGTCTTTCGATTCCCGAAGCCCGATTTACTCCTTCGTTTTGGGTTTGCGGGTCTTTAGAGCATCGGAACATGTCTTCATCAAAACATGCTTCATGTCGCATGTCTTCCGATTCTCGAATCCCGACACACCTTCGTTTCGTGTTTTCGAACCATCAAGCATCATGCTTCATGTCGCTTGTTTCCCGTAACCCAAAACCTGAATTAATACGAAATCCTTTGTGTCAGGTTTCCGGTGTCCCAAGCATGCTGACATGGCATTAATGCCAAGTTGTTGGGTAGTTGACACACGTGTCAACTGAAGTGTATTAAATATGAAATTTCTTATAAATGCTCGATTTCCACGTCATTTTTACCAGATGTACTTTTTACCTCATGGATTTTCGTGCATGCGCCTTCGACCTCGAAACCGACTCACCTTCATGCTCGATTGCGTTGCTCATTTTTTATCATTTTTCAATCTGATTGAAGGTATTTTCCTTTGTTCTTTTTTTGTGACGTTTGTAGAAGGATTGGGTAATGAGCTTCCTAAAATCCCTCTTTCTTTTGGTAAGGGTTTTTGGTTTTGTTTACTTTTTTATTTTTGGGTTGTTTTCCAATCAGGTTTACGTTTTAGGGTTCCGCCTTGAAAAAGCTTAGTTTTATTCCTTAGAATATGTCATTTATTCATAACAAAGTGGAGAGGAATTTGCATGTATTGACCTAACCACAACCCGATTCCCTCTTTTCAGGTTTTGTAGGTTGTTTTCAGCTTCCAAAACCCGCAGATTTCAGAAATCTAAGGTGTCGACACTTCAAACCTTCCGACACTTCCGGTGTTGCAGGTTTTTCAAACCTTCCGACATCTCCAGTGTTGCGGGTTTTTCAAACCTTCCGACATCTCTAGTGTTGCATGTTTTCTCGAACCTTCCGACATCTCTAGTGTTTCGGGTTTTTCAACCTTCCAAATCCCCAAAGGTTGCGGGTTTTCCAAAGTGGCGTACATATCATACCTTCTGACAACTTCAATTGATTGTCGGGACTTTCCAAGTGTTTGACACCGTCTGATCTCTGATACTCTCTATTGTTTTGAGCCTCTGAGATTGCTTTGAGCAGGTCCTTAAACCCGAGGTGTCTAAAAATCAGAAGTAATCAGTTCATTCCTCCTTTGAAATTCCTCATGTCGGATCCTGGTTCATCACAGGATAAGACTGAAAAATTAGGGAGGATGAAGTAAAAATTTAGGAAGGTGGAGTCTCCTTCCTACATTGATTGTAATTACGACATCCAAGATACAAAACTTGGAAACATAGATATGGAAGATTTTTGGAATAGAGTCAAGAGTTCTTCCCAAACCCCATGGATGAAATCAATAGTTGGCAGTGGTCTACCTCTTACAGTAGGTTTCCCCATGTCCGCTCAATGCCCCGAGTTCATCTTAGCCTGTGCTTCAAATTATGACTCCGCTTCTCGTTATGTGAAAAATCAGGCGGGAGAGGTCGTAATCAAGTTAGATGGAGGTTACTTCGATGACCTTCTCAAGCTGCCTAACTTTGAGGAGTATGGAGATGTAGATCTCAAGTCAGCCCAAAAATATTGGGACAATGATCAGGAGGATTGTATCAAGCACGTGAATAAGAAGTTCCTAATAAAATCCAAGCTAGATATTTCCAGGTTCCCAATACTTTTTCCTAGAAGTGATTTCATTCAGGAAATCAATGATATCATTACTCTGTTGAGTCAGGATTTTGGTTTCCCGAATCAAATGTTTTCCAAGGATGGATGTACCAATTCATGATCATTATTAAGAAGAATCAAAAGGGGATTTATTGGGAACCCTTATCGCACGAGATAGATTATTAGATGACAATAGTCTTGTCTCATCGGGAAGTTTTATATGTCCTCATATGTCACCTATGCAAAGAACAAAGATGAGGAATTATCCTGGACTGGACATAAAGGGGAACAAGATAGTGGAACATGTTTATCGGTATTTTCCTCGCTTAACAAGAAAAGGGTCTCAAGACCAATTGTAAGGGTAAATGATGCCTTCTTTTACGAGAACATCTGCAGTTAAACCCCGAAATGAGGAAAACGAGTCTTTGATGAGGCATGGGCTGAAGTTTCAAATGGGGTTGTATCTTCTTGTAATTCAAGAAGTTTGCATACCTTCGAGTGTTCATGTTTCTGGGTAATCCTTTCCATTTGCCTAAATATCTAGGAGACAAACTAATCTTGATGGAGTTGGTCAAGAAATTGTCATATTGTCACAAATTCCAACAGAGTAAACACAAGGCCACCGTATCTTTCCCCATTTCTATTGGAAGGTATACTTATTCAATGGTGGTGAAAGCCAAGAACGTTGTACATGAGCTTCAAGATAAGTTGAAAAATCACATGAAGGCCGTAGAGATGGGTTCAACTTTCGAGGAGTCCTTAAGTCATATGGAACTCGCACCCACACGTACATCAAGCATATAAGACATCTGGATTGATTTACATGATGAGGTTTCGTCTCAAGAAAAGATCATAAAGCAGGTCGAAACTTGTAGAGAGTCAAATAATCAAGCTTTCTCGACATACCAAAGGGTACCGGAGATAATGAAGGTGTTATGGATTCTTCCTATGATAGATTGAATGAAGATCAATATGTTTTCCCACCTATTGATTGGTCTATCGGTGAAAAAGCCTCTATTACGAGATAGATTGGCCCCGATTGTCACACGCACCAAGGCATGGCTCACCTCTTGTGGGATGAGTTTCAAAGAATATGGTTTTTAAAAGTTTGTTGCTATAGGGGCAGGGCCCTCCAAAAAGGAAAAGGACAAAAGCTCTTCCAAGGGACCTATAAAGGTCAAATTTGTCAAGAATAGAAGAGAAGAAGAAACCCCTTCAACTGCTACTCCAAAGGGTGGAAATGGTGAACGTTCCAAATCACCAACACCACCAAAAATAGGAGAAATTTCTTTGGAAGGAGAGGTGAGTCAGCCCTTAGTTTCACCATTTGCTGACTACCCAACAAAAGTAACTTTATCTCTCGCATCCTAGGCTTTAGCATCAGGATTTATGCTTCCTACTTCACAACCACTTCTACCTCCTCTTTCCCCATCCACTTCATCATTTATGGCTAGAATTTTTCCGGAATCTCACCCCTCTCTACTTGGACCAAAGCAACTACAGATATTCCCCCTCCTATGCCTCTTTTCACTGAATCTACTACCACACTGATAACTATTCCGACTCCACCAGTGAATCCCACTCCACAAGTGAATCCCACTCTTCTTGAAAGTATGATACCAACTTCTACAACAATGACTACTCCTTCTTGTATGCCTCAATGGCTACTTGAGAAAACTCTAAGGAAAAGGAACATGGTTGTACCCATACCAGCCTTTGATTTTAGTGCACTCAAGGCTCCTATCGCTTAAGTCACCAAAAACCCAAAACAATTTTGAGGGTTTTAGTGGAGGCTTCAGACATAAGTTTGCAAAGATAGCCACTCCCATGATGAACAAGACCAAAGAGGACATAGTAGAGTCTCCGATTATCGGATAACTAGGGTTTCTCTAGGAGAGGTGATGGCGAAGAGCACAATAAGATGCATGAGATGCTATGAACGTGGTATGCCGAAATTGAAGGAAACAAAGGACAACAGGATGAGCTTAAAGAAAAGGTGGAGCAGCTTAATCAAGTATTACTTAAGCTCTCAAAACCCCTTGAATCTGCATAATCTTCCTCTGTCCCTGTTGGGTTTTATTTCTCATCGGTGCCCATAATTGAGAAGATTAATGAAAAAGGGAGAGTGGTCGATGAATGGAACCAAACGCTGCTCCTACGGGGAAAGAAGTAATCCAAGACACTGTGGAAGTCTATCGATATTTTGGGAATATACAGAGTGATGGGAAAATATGGATGATGATTTCTCTTAAGAGGTCGACACTGGAGTTGACTTTCTAAGCTCTCCAGTGCTTGAAGAAAATCCCCTCATTCCTCTTGATCAAAGAGGGTGTCATCCCACATGCGATAAGCACTTCCAAATAACCAAGGCCATCATATTCGAATAAAGATTCTCAATGAAGCTTGTGGAAAATTGAGAGAATCGAGAGATCAATTGATTGATGGAAAGAGTGAATTGGAAGAGGAACTGATCAAAATCTATGCAAAAGTGTCAGGTGGAGACTCGGGTATCCTACCAGTTGAGGGTCTTTTCAAACAAATCCAAGAATCAATTCAGCATGAACCAACTCACGGATTTGGCATTGAAATCATTGACAGGTTTGTAAAGATTGAACATTCTTTGAAACCCCGAGAAAAATCAACAAAAGATTGAGAAAGCTTCCCGGAAATTTTAGTGACACTCATGAAACATGTGAAGTCCTGAGTGATCATTCTATTGCACCTGATGAAAATGAGATGCAAGGTATAATCTGAAATTCCAAGAATTTCATAACAAACAGGCTTTGCTGGAAGAAGGGAAAGATGAAGAAGAGAAAGATGACGATTCAGACTAAGTCACAATGCAACATGTCATTTCAATCTTGAAATTGACATGTCTTTTTCATTTCTGTTTCATCACATAGGAAGTAAGTTTTGACTTGGTCTCCTGCGTGAGGGCCAAGTAAAATAGGACTCTTGTTAGAACACTTTTTTATAGGGTTTTTCCTATTTTCTCTCAACTCTTTTTATTATAAATAAGGGATGTGTGTACATTCCAAAGGGTTGAGATTTTTGGAATATTGAGAACTATTGTGAAGAAGAAAAACTGTGTTTTCTCTTTTAATCATTTGAGGAATAGAAGTTGATGCTATTTTGTAAACTTTGTGTTGTGAGATGTATCTTTCTTAAGATATTGTTCTTATGTTCATAATCTTAATCTATTCTTCGTTTAACATCTTGATGATTCTAATCATTTCAAACATTACATTTGTTATCTAAAGCTCGTATGATTATTTCATGCTCTGTTTACTCGAAATAAAATATGTTCCTCTCATTTCCTTTCCATTGTGTTTCTTCCATAATAATAATTTCCTTCCAATTCATTTCATTTCGAAAGAGAAATATCTTCACCTATTATGAATATGGATTTCAGATTCTATCCCAACCCTATTGGTTAGATTAGTGTGAATATTGTACATATTATTTATATTGTGTTTTAGATTAGTAATAAATAGGTAGCCTCACCTACCCTCGAGGAGGGATTCGATCCCATGTACGTGGTTGAACCTCATATTTCTTCTTGAAAAAATATCCAACCAACAGCTTTTTGGTGACTCCATTGGGAATATGGATTAATAGTATAAAGCTTATCCTCTTGGTGTCTGGAAACTCCATATTTTCCTTATTTTCAACAAGATCTCTTTCCCGCCTTCAAGCTAGTTGGAAAGATCTTCAATAGGTCCCGCCAAACTCGGGGTGAAATTGATCCACTCTTTGAGTTGCTACAATAAGCATAATTTCAGTCTCTCCCCAACTACGTTATTTCTAACTCGAACCAAAAGTTCTTCACCTGTTCGGAGAAACAGATCCCCGTAGAATAGGAAGCATCTCAGAATTTGTCGTATGTTATTCTTGTCTGACACTCGGATCCCTATACGCACTCTTTTTAGAAGGATGGTAGCACAACTTGTGCCCTGGGGCATAGCTATTGGTCCTCTTTCTTTAACTCCACCATTGCACGAGTTACCACATGGATCACATAAAAACATTCCCAAGTTCAATGGTGATGGGAAGCAACATCCTGATGAACACATTGCATCTTTCTTTGTAGCATGCGGTGTCCTTGGAGTAGCTCACGAAGATGTCTCTGTTTGACTCTTCATTGAAACATTGCACGGTGTAGTAGCCGAATGGTTTTACCACCTTCCAAATGCATGCATCACAAATTGGGCTACCATGAGGACCAGATTCAAGCACATTTCAAACTAGCCAAATATTCTCATGCTTTGTTAGCACAACTTACCCATATGAAGAAGGAATCGCATGAACCCATGCGGGACTTCGTGGCAAAGTTTAACAAGCTGATCCGAAAGATTCTAGAAATAGTTGTACCTACTCCAGAAAATAAGAAATGCTTCTTCATTAATGCTCAGCCTCCCGATGTGAGCTTCCTATTAAGAAGGTCAGCTATCCCAGATTTGGCTATCACTCAGTCAACAGCTATTGAAATAGAGGATGATCTCATTTTGGCCGAAAGAATTAGGAAAGATGTACCCAAGCCTAAAAATCAAGGTTCTTCCCAAGGTAATACTGACCCTATGATTCAAAAGATGGCTAATGATTTGATTGCTTTAAAAAGCAAATGTCCCAGCAGGTGAGCAATGTTCCGTATCGGGATATCCCTAGATAGAATTTCAATAACACCAATGGTGCACTGTAAGAGACAGGCCACGGTTAACTCCTGCCCATCCAAGACTGGCAATCAAAGCTCCTCCCGTTAATGTGGCAGTAGAGATAGTTGAAGAAGAGGAAGAACCAGAAGAACAAGATTCCCCAGGCTTTTGAAGCTTCAGGATACGCTGATGAGTCTTATGATGATTCAAATTTGGTGACTCCAAAGATTAGGTATTTGGAATACAGAGAAGATGAATGTGCACCAGATGGCCATTCATTTGCTGTCTTCACTCGATCCCAATCTCAGAATCCAAGAAAACCTCTTAAAAGCCCCAAGGAGAAGAACAAGGAACCTTCCATAGCCATAGTTAAGAGAGGTTCTCCTTTTTCATTGCAAACTGAAAGAGAATTCACTAAAAAGGTAACAACTTCTCCTCATTCTCTTTCTCTTAATTTTAGTGCCCCAGCTCAAGCTCACGTGATTAGAACTAAACCTACTATCACTCCTTAT
This sequence comes from Taxus wallichiana var. yunnanensis, assembly GCA_018340775.1. Lineage (NCBI taxonomy): Eukaryota > Viridiplantae > Streptophyta > Pinopsida > Cupressales > Taxaceae > Taxus > Taxus wallichiana. Next base: position 334,157,134 of record CM031242.1, read on the forward strand.
ACTGATTTTAAAATTATTGATCATGCAAAAAGAACCAAGATCCAAATGTCAGAAGCATAATACCTTTAGTCAAATCCTGAACAGTTTGAAAAACTCACCAAAGTAATTATAAGTAAAGATACCATTCCCCCACCTTCAAAAGGTCTTTTGCCAAATCCTAATCAATCCCCACCTCAGAACAATCTGACCTCTACTTATTCTTCAGGAAATATTGAACCATTTTATTTGTCTTTGCTAATAAATGGGTTTAAACTTAAGCAATTGATCATCGACTCGGGGGCCTCCAACAATGTTATGCCCAAAAAGTAGCCCATGCCCTTGGGCTTACTTTGACTAAGTCATATGGATGGTGTTACTCCATGGAAACCAAGAAAGTTCCCTTGATTTTTTAAATCAAAGATCCACGATTTGCATTCGTTGCCTTCCCGAGAAGAGAGTGAAAATGAACATTCTAGTTCTTGACATTCCCGCAGCCTTATGGTATCCTCTTAGGTAGATGTTTTTGTAAGGATGTCGGAGGAGAGATTAATATGGATTGGGATAAGGCCAAAATTCTGGTTAGTGGGGTTTATCGTGTTCTCCATCCCGAGCCTCGTGCAAAGTATTTGGTAGCTAAATCAGATGACCCTAAGGCTCAAATCCTTTTCGAAGACACTAGTTTTGGAAATTACTTCATGACATCAGAGGTACCAACTGTAGATGTCAAGGAAGAAGATTCTAATGCCATTTGGACCCTTGAATTCGATGGTAGTTGTTCAACCACTAGATCAGGCATTGGTGTAGTTCTTATATCTCCTGATTTTGAGATGTTTCCCTCTACCTTCAAGTTGCAGTTTGATAATACTAATAACACTGCTGAATATGAAGCTTTGTTATTAGGATTAGAAATGGCCAGATAAAAGGGAATTTGAAATCTCAAGGTTTAAGGAGACGTAGAGCTGATTGTCAACCAGGTCAAAGGGATCTATCAAGTGAAAAATGATCGCCTGAGACATTACAGGAACAAAGTTTGGGATAATATGGAATGCTTTGATGCATTCTCCATCAAAGCAGTTTTGAGAGATTATAATGACAAGGTTGATTCTTTAGCCGTGTCTACGCATCCCTCCTTCTCCCTCATCCCTAGTTCAAACAAGATACATACACCATTGAGATTGTGTATCGTCCTAGTGTTCCGGATAACGCGGCCCATTGGCAAGTGTTCAATGATGATCAACAGGTGTTGTCTTTTCTAGAAAAAACTGACAATTTTAGTGAGTTATACTTTGAAGGTTCGAATTAGCTTTCTATGAATCTGTTTTAGATCCATATCAAGAGGTTGATGGTGACTTTATTTAGCTTAAAGGCAACAAGATTCCCAAAGGGCTAGTTTCTCTAGAGGGTTTGTTTGACAAGCATGACCATTTCATTCAAAACAAGAGACAAGTTGAAGGAGCTTCCTCATTGGAAGTAGATCAAGTCAATCTAGGTTCATCTGATCAACCTTGGATTGTGAATATTAGGAAATGTTGTTCCCCTAAGGAGAAAGCAAAATTCACTTCACTCCTAAAGAGATACATCAATGTCTTATCCTGGTCCTATGCAAATTTAAAATCCTTCAAGCCCAAAGACATATAAAGCACAAAGATTCCTTTTAAGCCTCGATGTAAAACCTTACAAGAAGAAGCAAAGACATTACAATCCCAAGATCTAGGGACTATCCTTGCAGAAATTCGTAAAAATGTTCGATGCTGAATTATTTTTCCAATCCATCATTCCACCTAGATTGCTAACATCGTCCCCGGGTGAAGAAGAATGGCGAAATCTGATTTGTGTTGGTTTCAAAACTGAATTAGTCTTCTTTAAAAGACAACTATCCCTTTCATATCATGGATCGGTGTTATAGACCATTCTCGGATCGAAATTCTATCCATGCTTGATGGATTTTCAGGATATAATCAAGTTGAGGTAGCTACGGAGGATCAACACAAGATGGCTTTCACAACCCCATGGGGGACCTTTGCTTACAGGAGGATGCCTTTCGGCGTAATCAACGCTAGAGCTACCTTTCAAAGAGCTATGGACTTAGCATTCAGGGACTTGATGGGTAGATCCATAGTGTTATATTTGGATGAATTGACCATTTTCTCTAAAAAATGGAGCGATCATTATGATCATCTAGAACAAGTACTCTTGAGATGCCGGTGTCACGAAATTTCATTAAATCCCAAGAAGTCCATGTTTGGAGTGACCGAAGGAAATTTTCTAGGTCATATTGTGACTAGAGAAGGAACTAAGATCGATCTAGAAAGGGTGAAGGCCATTCAAAGCCTTAACCTACCCACAAGAAAAACTGGAGTTCACTCCTTCGGAAAGGTCAATTTCCTGAGAAGGTTTGTACATGATTTCACTGATAAAACAAAATATATCCTTGGGATGATGAAGGGAAAATTTCCATTTTGATGGAGTACTAAAGGGAAGCTTGCATTTGATGAAGTCAAAAGGCCCATTGCTTGCACTCCTATCCTAGTATGTCCAGATTTCAAAAAAGACTTCATCATGTACAACTATCCTTCCACACACACAGTGTCAGCCATCCTGATGCAGGAGAATGAAGAGGGCATTGAAGCTCCCATCACTTTCATGAGCTGCCCATTAAAGGAACATGAACTAAAAATGTCACAAATTGAAAAGCATGCTTATGCAGTGGTACGAGTGGTGAAACATTTCAGGTACTATGTGTTGAACTCTCATACCCTCGTTCTCGTTCCCGACACCACCGTTAAATCCATTTTGACTCAAAAAGAGCTAGGTAGCTAGTGAGGCAACTAGATAGCTAAAGTTAAAGAGTATGACTTAGACATTAGACCTACCAAGTTGGTATGAGGAAGGGGCATGTGCCAATTGATTTTGGAAAATCATGCTGAAACAAAATGCGAAAGGACCGAAGACACCTCTTCAAAGTTGCGCATGGTGATTTTCGTGAGCACAACTGATGAATGGTACATATATATCACTTTATTTCTGACTTATGGTGAATTCCCCCACATTTAAGCCAAAAGGAGAAGAGGACAGTCAAGTTAAGATCTACAAGATACCTCCTATGGGATAACGGAATATATAAGAAAGGCATTGATGGTGTATTCTTGCACTGTGTTGATAAGTCACAACAGGTAAAGTTACTAGAATCCTTCCATAACCTAGCATGCGGAGGACATTTCTCATCCTCTGTAATAGCTTATAAGATCCTACGGGCTAGGTACTATTGGCCTACTCTCTTTCGGGACTCAACAGAATGGGTGTCCAAGTGTGAAGCTTGTCAACATTTCGTTGGTCTCCCTAAGCTAGCAGACTCTTCGCCTAAAGCCTATAGTGATTGAAGAACTTTTCTACCAGTGGGGAATTGACTTCATTGGAATGTTGAATCCCACCTCTAGTTCTGGACACAATTACATACTTACTGCTATAGACTATTTTACCAAGTGGGTGGAAGCTGCACCAATCAAGCAGGCAACCTCAGAAGTCGTGTGTAAATTCCTTAAAGAAAATATAATTGTCAGATTTGGTGTGCCTCACAAGATTGTGGCTGATAATGCTTCCAATTTCTTGTCGCATGAGTTGATAGAATTTTGTTACGGATTCGGCATCACCCTGGCTCACTCATCTGACTATTATCCCCAAGGAAATGGGCAAGCTGAGTCCAGCAATAAGAACCTAGATACCATAATTAGAAAGCTAGTAGATGAAAACTAGAGGACATGGCACAAAGCATTGTATGATGCATTGTGGGTGGATCGGATTACCAAAAAGTGAGCTATAGGGATGTCCCCTTTCTAATTACTATATGGGATCGATGCTAAGATCCCTATCTCAGTAGATTTGCCAGCCTTACAGTTGGCCAAAGCAGTCGAAAATGTGACTTTTCAAGATTCTATTGAAAAAATGGTTATGTACTTAGCCAAGATAGAAGAGGAATGAAGCAAGGTGGTTGATCACATTGCAGATCATCAGAGAAAAGTAAAGAAATTTTTTGACAAGAAATCAAGGCAATGTGATTTCTAAATTGGAGATCTAGTGTTCCTTTCGGATAAGAGAAGGGAGCAGAAAGGAATGCACGAAAGTTTGATTCTTTGTGGAAAGGACCTTTTAAGATTCATCACCAATGGTGAAAATAGTTTCTGCTCTATCATATCTTGATTGATATTCACTCCCCTTGCCTTTTAGTAGCCAACATCTGAAGTTGTTCCATCATTAATGCATGATGCTCTTCTATATTGTACATACTTCATTTTTTGTCATGTGTTTGCTTTTGGTCTTCTTCCTTTCTTTGTTTTGTTTTCAGTTTTCTTCTTTTCTAACTCCGTAGCCCAATGGATAAACCCATAGATTCTGAGTTCTCTTCCTTTGATATCACAAAGAAAGTCCCCAACTAGAGCTAGTTGTTATCTCATTTTTGTGTTTATGCCAAAATTTTAGTGATAACCCTAAGAAATTTTTGAGCTGGTTTCCTAAGAGTGTCCTTTCAAAGAGATAATCAGGTTTTCAGGTTTTTGAAGCAAGACAACATGAGTTTTGGATGCTTTATATCATATGTTCCCCGAAACCTGAAACCCACATCAAGTAAGTGTTTCGGTCTTGTGGGTCTTCAGAGCATCGGAACATGCCTTCATCAAAACATGCTTCATGTCACATGTCTTCTGATTCCTGAAGCTCGAATTTGCATGTCTTGACCTAACCACAACCTGATTCCCTCTTTTCAGGTTTCGCAGGTTGTTTTGCAGCTTCCAAAACCCACAGTATTTCAGGAAATCTAAGGTGTCAGACACTTCAAACCTTCGACACCTCCAAGTGTTGCAGTTTTTCAAACCTTCCAACATCTCGAGTGTTGTGGGTTTTCTCGAACCTTCCGACATCTCCAAAGTGTTACATGTTTTCCGAACCTTCCGACATCTCCATGTTACAAGTTTTTAAACCTTCCGACATCTCCAGTGTTGTGGGTTTTCCAAAGTGGCGTGCATCTCATACCTTCCGACAACTTCAATTGATTGTTGGGACTTTCCAAGTGTTCGACACCCTCTGATCTCCGATACTCTCTATTGTTTCGGGCCTCTGAGATTGCTGAGCAGGTCCTCAAACCCGAGGTGTCTAAAAATTAGAAGTAATCAGTTCATTCCTCCTTTGAAATTCCTCATGTCGATCCTGGTTCATCGCAGGATAAGACTGAAAAATCAAGGAGGATGAAGTACAAATTTAGGAAGGTGGAGTCTCCTTCCTACATTGATTGTAATTACGACATCCGGGATACAGAACTCGAAACATAGATATGGAAGATTTTTGGAATAGAGTCAAGAGTTCTTCCCAAACCCCATGGATGAAATCAATAGTTGGCAGTGGTCTACCTCTTACAACAGGTTTCCCCATGTCCACTCAGTGCCCTAAGTTCATCTTAGCCTGTGCTTCAAATTACAACTCCGCTTCTCATTCTATGAAAAATTAGGTGGGAGAGGTCGTAATCAAGTTAGACAGAGGTTACTTTGATGACCTTCTCAAGCTGCCTAACTTTGAGGAATATGGAGATGTAGATCTCAAGTCAGCCCAAAAATCTTGGGACAATGATCAAGAGGATTGTATCAAGCACGTGAATAAGAAGTTCCTAATCAAATCCAAGCCAGTTGTTTCCAGGTTCCCAAGACTTGTTCCTAGAAGTGATTTCATTCAGGAAATCAATGATATCATTACTTTGTTGAGTTGGGATTTTGGTTTCCCCGAATCAAATTTTTTCCAAGGATGGATGTACCAATTCATGATCATTATTAAGAAGAATCAACAGGGGATTGATTTGGGAGCCCTTATCGAATAAGATAGATTTTCGATGAAAACAATCTTGTCTACTGGGAAGTTTTATATGTCCTCGTATGTCACCTATGCAGCGGCCAACATGAGGAATTATCCTGGATTGGACACAAAGGGGAACAAGAAAGTGGAACATGTTTATCGGTATTTTCCTCAGTTAACAAGAAAAGGGTCTGAAGACCAATTTAGAAGGGTAAATGATGCCTTCTTTTACGAGAACATCTGCAGGTTAAAACCCAAACTGAGGAAAATAAGAGTCTCTGATGAGGCATGGGCTAAAGTTTCAAAATGGGGTTGTATCTTCTTGCAATTCAATAAGTTCACATACATCTGAGTGGTCATGTACCTAGGTGATCCTTTCCATTTTCCCAGATATCTAGGAGACAAACTAACCTTGATGGAGTTGGTCAGGAAATTGTTGGATTTTCACAAATTCCAACAGAGTAAACACAAGGCCACTGTATATTTCCCAATTTCTATTGGAAGGTATACTTGTTCAATGGTGGTGAAATCCAAGAACATTGTACATGAGCTTCAAGATAAGTTGAAAAAGAACATGAAGCCTAGAGATGGGTTCAAATTTCGAGGATTCCTTAAGTCATATGGAACTCTACACCCGCATGTACCAAACATAGAAGACATCTAGATTGATTTACATGATGAGGTTATTGTCCGAAGAAAAGATCATAGCAGGTTGACACTTGCAGAGATTCAGACACTTGAGCTCGCTGACATACCAGAGGGTACTGGCAATAATGAAAGCATTTTGGATCCTTCCTATGACGGATTGAATGAAGATCAATATGTTTTCCCACCTATTGATTGGTCTATCGGTGAAAAAGCCTCTATTACAGATAGATCAGCCCCGATTCTCACATGCACCAAGGCATGGCTCACCTCTTGGGGGATGAGTTTCAAAGAAGATAGTTTTTCAAATTTGGTTGATATAGGGGTGGGGCCCTCCAAAAAGGAAAAGGAAAAAGCTCTTCCAAGGGACCTATAAAGGTCACATTTGTCAAGAAGAGAAGAGAAGAAGAAACCCCTTCAACTACTACTCCAGTGGAAATGGTGAACGTGCCAGAATCACCAACACCACCAAAATTAGGAGAAATTTATCTGGAAGGAGAGGTGAGTCAGCCCCTAGTTTCACCATTTGTTGACTGCCCAATAGAAGTAACTTTATGTCTTGCATCCCAGGCTTTGGCGTCAAGATCTGCGCTTCCTACTTCACAACCACTTCTACCTCCTCTATCCACATCCACTTCATCAATCATGGCCAACATTTTCTCCAGACTCTCACCCCTCTCTCCCGGGACAAAATCAACTACGAGATATGCCCTCTCCTACGCCTCTTTTCACCGAATCTACTACCACACTAATAATTATTCCCACTCCACCAGTGAATCCCACTCCACCTGAAAGTATGATACCAACTTCTACAGCGGTGACTACTCCTTCTGGTATGCCTCAATGGCTACTTGAGAAAACTCCAAGGAAAAGGAAGGTGGTTGTACCCATACTAGCCTTTGATTTTAGTGCACTCAAGGCTCCTACTGCTAAGTCAGCCAAAAAACCCAAAATAGTTTCGAGGGTTTTAGTGGATGCTTCGGGACATAAGTTTGTGGAGATAGCCACTCCCGTGATGAACAAGACCAAAGAGGACATAGTAGCATTTGATTATCAGATAAATAGGGTTGCTCTAGGAGAGGTGATAGTAGAAGGAGCACAACAAGATGCACGAGATGCTATGAACGTGTTATGCTAGAAATTGAAGGAAACAAAGGACAACAAGGATGAGCTTAAAGAAAAGGTGGAGCAGTTAACTGAAGTACTACTTAAGCTCTAAAAACCCCTTGAATCCATACCATCTTCCTTTGTCCCTGTCGGGTTCAATTTCTCATCGGTACCCATAATTGAGAAGATTAATGAAAAAGGGAGAGTGGTCGATGAATGGACCCAAAGGCTGCTCCTACAGGGGAAAGAAGTAATCCAAGACACTGTGGAAGTCTATCGATCTTTGGGGAATATACAGAGTGATGGGGAAAATATGGATGATGATTTCTCTCAAGAGGTCGACACTGAGTTGACTTTCAAGCTCTCAGTGTCAAGAAAATCCCCTCACGCATCTTGGTCAAAGAGGGCATCATCCCACATGCGGATAAGCATTTCCAGCTGACCAAGGCCATCAGATTTAGAATAAATATTCTCAACGAAGCTTGTGGAAAATTGAGAGAATCAAGAGATCAATTTATTGATGGCAAGAGTGACTTGGAAGAGGAACTCGATCAAAATTTGTGCAAAAGTGTCCTGGTGGAGTTTCATGTATCCTACCAATTGAGGGTCTTTTCAAACAAATCCAAGAATCAATTCAGCATGAACCAACTCATGGATTTGGCATTGAAATCATTGACAAGTTTGTAAAGATTGAACATTCTTTGAAACCCCGAGAAAACTCAACAAAAGATTGAGAAAGCTTCCGAAATGTCAGTGACACTCATGAAACATGTGAAGTCCTGAGTGATCATTCTACTACACCTGATGAAAATGAGATGCAAGGTATAATCTAGAAATTCCAAGAATTTCGGAAAAAACAAGCTTTCTTTGGAAGAAGGGAAAGACGAAGAAGAGAAAGATGACGATTCAGACTAAGTCATAATGCAACATGTCATTTCAATCTTGAAATTTACATGTCTTTTTCATTTCTGTTTCATCACATAGGAAGTAAGTTTTGACTTGGTCTCCTGCATGAGGGCCAAGTAAAATAGGACTCTTGTTAGAACACTATTTTATAGGGTTTGTCCTATTTTCTCTCAACTCTTTTTATTATAAATAAGGGATGTGTGTACATTCCAAAGGGTTGATATTTTTGAATATTGAGAACTATTGTGAAGAAGAAAAACTGTGTTTTCTCTTTTAATCATTTGAGGAATAGAAGATGATGCTATTTTGCAAACTTTGTGTTATGAGATGTATCTTTCTTAAGATATTGTTCTTATGTTCATAATATTAATCTCTTCTTCGTTTAGCATCTTGATGATTCTAATCATTTCAAACATTACATTTGTTATCTAAAGCTTGTATGATTATTTCGTGCTTTGTGTTTACTCGAAAGAAAATACGTTCCTCTCATTTCCTTTCCATTATGTTTCTTCCATAATAATAATTTCCTTTCTGATTCATTTCATTTCGAAAGAGCAATATCTTCACCTATTATGAATATGGATTTCGGGATTCTATCCCAACCCCAATGGTTAGATTAGTGTGAATACTATACATATTATTTCTATTGTGTTTTAGATTAGTAATAAACAGGCAGCCTCACCTACCCTTGAGGAGGGATTTGATCCCATGTACTGTGGTTGAACCTCATATTTTGTCTTGAAAAAATATTCAACCAACACATCCCAATCCTATCTTCCAACGTCATAGATCTTAGTTAACGTGTGAATTAGTATTTTGTTAAATGTCTCAACAATTCCATTTGCTTGAGGGTGATATGGGGTAGTCTTATGATGGGCCACCATATATTCTACTAACATAATCCTAACTATTTCATTGAGAAAGTGTGTACCCCTATCACTAGTTAAACTTAAAAGGAAACCATACCCGCTGATTATGTTTTTTCATAAAAATCTAGCAGATTGTTGTTGTGGTGTAATCCTTTGTAGGAATTGCCTCTACCCACCATGTTAAGTAATCAGTTCAAGTGATGATATATCGTGAACCAATCCTTCACGCGGCTGGAACGATTGGCCCTACAAAGTTGATTACCTATTTTTCAAACGGTTTAGCGCTGGCTATTGGTCATAAAGGCATTTCACCTCTCTTTCCCGGTTTTCTAAGGAATTGGAAATGTTCGAGGCCTTGCAAAACTCAATACAATATTTGTAGATGGTTTCCTACCAAAACCTTGCTAATAAAATCTTCCACGTGATAGTGTTTCCTACATAGTGTCCTCCCGCAACCTCACCATGCACTCCTTCCATAATGGCTATGTGATCCTATTCCAATACGCATCGGTGAAGAACCTCCTCATGACCTAACTTATATAGGTCTCCACTAATCAATATATAAGGTGCAACGCATATTGCTAATTTTTTTCTCTACGGGAATTCATCCCTTCTCGTGGCACACCTATTTTTAAGAATACTTTGTGATATCTTTCAAGTTTAAGGACGCATGCTACAACCTAAATAGTTGCACATCTAGCATGGTATCCTTAATTTTTGCACGTCCTCTCCCGAATTAATCCTTGATAAGTGGTTAAGTCATAAATTACTTTTTCATGGTTTCACGACCACGGTGAACTCAAAATCTTGAAATAACAGGACCCAATGACATATACGCCCGCAAAATGGGTTTGTTAACTAAGTATTTCAATTCTATGTAGTCTATGTAGATTATAAATGGTTTTGCCAACGAGATATCGCCTAAACTTATGCAGTGCGTAGATCATAGAAAATGCTTTGCACTCAATAGTTGTGTAATTCTGCTATGCTGGTGTCAACTTTCTACTTGCAAAGAACAAGGGATGATCAACAATTCCCTCACCAGGTTGTGCTAGTACTCGATCCCGATCCCGAGTTATTCCTAAGGCATCAACATGCACATGAAAAGGCTTATCCCAAGAAGGAAAACGTAATATGGGCACCATGATAAGCCTATCCTTCAAAGTGTCAAATTCCTTCTTATTGCGCCTCTCCCCAATGAAAGGCACTCTTGTGTTTTAACAATTCCTCTAAGGGCGGGGTGATCTTGGCATATCCCTTGATGAAATTCCTATAATCCCTCATATTTCTAAGGAATTCATGCATTACACTTTGACTAGTAGGCTCCCCTAATCCTACAGTAACTGTAACTTTGGAGGGATCCACTAATAAGCCTTATTTGTATATAATGTGTCCTAATAGGGTTCCAAATGGAGTAAAGAAAGACTCATTTTTTTATGTTCAGGATATCCTCAATTGCCGACATCTCTCAAACATCAAACTTAAGTTGTCATAATGGTCTTTCACTAATCCATACACAGTCAAGTCATCCATGTAAACTTGAAGAAACTTATGGATGAAGTCTTAAAATGCTTGTACCACAATGCGCGAGAGCATAATAGACGCATTATTTAATCCAAAAGGCATAACTTTGTAGGAAAAACTTCCCCATTTAATGGAAAAAGTTTTCTTCCTCTCGTATTATTTTGAAATCCCGACTTTGTGGTACCCTAAGAACCCATCCGTGAAAGAGTAGACTTCATGCCCGGCTTGGGAAGGGATTGATGACACACACCGCATTCGCATCCTTGTATTCAACATAAATTTTTATCACACCATCCTTCTTAATAATGATAACCATTGGGCTTATCCATTATAATTCTTCTACTACCTCAATGATACCAGATGCTATCATTTTATCTATTTCTTCCTTAACCCGTACGCGTAAATTTGGATTCATCCGATAAGGCCTCTTCCGGATCGGTGCAAACCCTCCTTCAACTTGATCTTCATCTCCCCCAAGGAATGGTGAACACCTTTAAATTCATGGTACCCACGAGGGAATAAATATTGGAACTCATGCAAAAAATCAATGATATTTGAAACTTCTTTTTCTGACCAATAATCACCCATGAAAGCTTCCTTAGGTTCTGCCTCCATACCAATGTTAACCTTCTTTGTTTTTAAGGGCTCATGGTAAGCATGTGCTCACTTATCAATGTTTTTTATGACTTCGTGTGTACCCTCTGAATGGTTAACATCCAAATTCTCCATCTCTTCTCTGTATATTACATAGACCATTTTTATGTTTTCTTTTCCATGCATGCATGCTTAAGTTGTACTTCCTCTAATTCCTCTTCATTGAGGTACATCTCCAAATAAGGCTCACCTAGAAATTCTAGTATCCTATCCTCTGCCATAGTGCTATCCCCCATCGTAAGGTGCTTGATCACTTGTAATGCCTTATCCACTGATGGTTTGGTACTCCTATACTCGAAAGCTTGAATGAGATCAGCCGCCAACTCTTGCCAATTACCTGTCTAATGACACATCTCTAAATGAATGTACCAAGTGTCTCGCACAACCTTATAAGGTGGAATACAACTTATGCACCCATAACAAAGGTGACAACACTTCTGTGCTTCCCATTCAGCCTTCTCACATGCTTGGATATGAAATGAAGCGGCCTCTTTACCATGGTAGTCTTATAAGACCGTGGGTGCATTGCTCCTAGAAAATATTATAGAAAATGTGATCCTTACCTCGCACCACTATAGGATGCTCTCCCAATGTGTAGCCCACCAGTGTGTCAGTAGCCCTGAGTAGGTTATAACTGAGCATTCCTCTTCTCTCATCCTCATTTTTCCACCGAGCTTCCATGTCCCGTAAGACAATTTGAGGATATTACCCTCTAAAGTAACTTGGAAAATTATTTCCTCCTAGGCACTTGAATAAGTGAACCTTTGTAACCCTTGTTACAGATCCTCTTAACTATCACCCAATTAACTCATAAGTCCCATGCACCAAATTTTTACATGCTACACTAGTGGTATCACTCATAGACTAGAGCATCTTCAAATTGGATAACTCCTCCATGGGGTGAATTATCTCAGGATCTCTAATGGAGCACACATAGATTCTATCAAGGAATTCTTCTCCCAAGGTCTCAAAGATAGGTAATCGACTTCCCATATGTCAAAGGAATGACCACCCTTTTCTCCTTGTTCTCAAAACTGATATATCCTTTGTTAAACTGTAGGTCAACATTCTTCTTGTAATACCCTCAGCGCATGCACCCAAGCAATGCTAGGAAGTTGTCTACCTCGACGAGCGCTAAGAATTCAAAGTCTCCAGTGAACTTGGCCACTTGAATGGTGATAACTGCATCCTTTAGGACTTTAATGGGAATTCCCTTAGTCTTGTTTTCCATATACAACACATTCGAAGATGGATCCAATATAGGCCATCCCATCTGATGCCAAACATCTAAGGTAAGAAAATTCACCTCTGCTCTTGTGTCGATTAGGATATTACTTAGAATCCACCCATCAACAACTACATTCAAAGTAATCTCATTATCATAGTCAAATTTGTGAGGGGGAAGGTTTACATTCATAACTTACCTTTCGTGCTCTACTCCGACATGTGGTACCTTCTCTCTCATCCATTCTCATAGCAAGGGAATAATATTCTCTTTCCTTAACATCCTACACACTTCTTTGACCTTATCTAGGTCATCCTTTGGGACCTCAACATTCTTCCTTTGCTCCAACTGCCTTGATTGTTCCTTCAGACATTATATCTCCCCTTGTAAACTATGAATCACGTCCATAGTCTCTTGATACACTTATTTCGATGAGTAGGGTCCGGATACTTTCCATGTACTACTTCCTCTCTTGAAACTAGTTTCTTTGGTCTTGGCATCTCTCTGGTGTGCACGTACTCTACTCACATCATCACCAAGGTACAAGTTCTAGTCCTGACTCATGCACCACTCATGGCATCCACTGTGACACTCTTCCTTCTAGTGCTACTAGTTCATATGCTCATAAATTTCTAGACACTCTTCATAATTTTGTTTCTTTCCACACCATGAGCATTATAACAGATCAAGACACTCACGTTTGTAATGCTATGTAGATCCATAATTATAACAAGTTACTTATGGGAACTCACTTCTTCCTCCGTTGCAGCTTACTACAACCATGAAATCCTCTGCAAAAACCTCTTCCATGCATTCCTCCCTCTACGTACCATTCATAACGATGATCATTGTCCTTTTACTTGCTTATAAGGCTTATCTGGCACATACCTAGATCAACAACATCATGCATTTGATTAATTAATATACAATCCTTGGTATCATGGGTCGTAGAGGTATAAATATTGCAATAGCAAGAAAAATTCTTGTAGATTGTGTGCTAGAGTAGAGGGAACCTACTTACATCATGATCCCTATGGAAAATCTCACATTCTACCACTATAGCATGCACCGACTTCTAAGGGAAACTATCCTTTGCATGCCCCTCCACTTCATAGTCTGTACACCAAATCCCACTATAAACCTCATATGTTGAGTTTGCAGATAGCTTCTCCAACTACTTGGCCATTATAACAATTTGAGCCTCCAGAAAAGGGCTAACACTAGTATCAATGCTCCCAACAACTTCGACGCGTAGGGCAGCTTCTAATACCTCGCATGAGTCTGTGAAAGTCTTGTGCAATAGAGCCCTTCTAAATGGATTTATCAATCCTCTAAAACACCAAGATGTATTTTGATAAGGATGAATGTCATAGGATAGCTTTGACAAGAGAGTCTTGAAACACACGTCATACTCCCACACACTCTCTATCATTCCCTATTGGATCTCCTTTAGAGAATTGATGCTCTTCTGCTCAAACTATGGGATATGTAAATCTATTAAGAAGGTGTTATTCAATACGGTGTATTCTACCACCATCTGATGAGGGTCGTAATTCTTATACCAACTATGTGCACACCCTTGTAATGTTGTTACAAACTGACTTACATTCCACTCGGGGTAGCGATACCCTTCACACACCATAATAAATCACACTTGTGCACATGATCTACAACATCTTCAATACCCCTATAGTCTAGTAAGTGCTAAGAAATCTCAAAAACTTGGGGAGGTGGTGGGGTCCTTATTCTCCCGATCTAGGGCCTTGGTTCCTCCGGTGTTTCCTCCTCCACCGATTCACCGGATCCACCAGTCTTATTACTCTTGACCCACTAGATCCACCTCCCGTAGTCGGAAAAGGATTAGAAGTGTCATGCCTATTGTTCGCATTGTCCCACTAAAGCACATGCCGATGGATTTTGATATTGTCTCACTATTAGTTTAATGTCTCACATAACTTCTAGACACAATACCTAAAGCTTACGTACTTGCACCTTGTCTAAAGATTCCCCAAATACAATAAGGGCTTGTGTGGCCATGGATTTTCCAAAAAAATTTATATCTTCTAGGTGTAGATCAGTCACTCCCACCGATACCAATGGGTTAACAATACTTCTCCTTGATATGGGAAACCAAACACCGTGGATTGAACACTAGGTGGGTTCGATGCATGTCAATGGCTCTTCTCTCTCCATGTGACGAACTCTCATCGAAGCTAAAGGGGCTCTCTCTTGTGCTTTCCAAGATGAGGTGGCACAGACTACTCAAGCTCCATGTCCTCCGCATGAACATCAACTCCTTCTCACAAAGTATACCTCCATAAATCTATCACACTTGCAACCTCACGTTGTCTAGTCATCTCCTTTTCATGAGTTTCTCTATACTTGAGTCCTCTTTCCTCCCTTTCCTTTTCAACCACAATGTCCTCCATATTCCTCCACCCTATCTTCCTCTCCCAGTGCTCAGAGAAGCTTTATCCAGCCATGGGGAATGCTTATAAACTCAAAGTAATGACCAAGATATTCATAGCCAAAGGAATAACACATAAAAATGATCCTCTATGCTCCCTCATAAAGTAAAACTCAACAAATTTTGGGCAAGAATACATCATAATGGCGTATTCTAAAGTGTAACTGGTCATCACCCTCTTCCACCAAAGTGATCGATAGCAAGACGCGTCCAAGTCGATCTACATCCTCGTAGCCTCTTATAGTCATCTTGGGTCCATATGCATGATCTATAGTACCAGCTTGATCTGGATGTATATGTTGAAATCCATTCATATAGCTCTACTGAGAAGCAGCAAAAGAATGTCTCACACAACTCATGGTATGTATAGGTTCTCTTTTACCCATCTAAGCGCATCGAATTCAGGTCCAGTGTTTAATATTTGAACAAACTTATCCTCCAAGATCTTAAACCATGTTTCAACACTCTCTAAGGTCAGACACTCTTTCATCATGCATCACAGGGACAAAGATGCATGCCATTTCTCACAAAAACTTTGAAAAGAGGTCTTGGCAATGCAACCAAGATGTAGTCATTTTTGTACCCTTAGACCAATAGTCTAATCCCATGCACACCGCCTATCACCCGAGGCAAACACGGGTGTTGACCCCCTCTTTTGTGTGACTTATGGTACAATGCATCATCTATGATATATACTTAAATACATAAGAATGGAACATAACCATGCATTTATCTTGAGAGCTTATGACGAGTTTCTAGGCTAATGCATCCATTTAGACAAGGAAAGCATTAACAACACATATCTGGACCATAATAGACATGAAATTCACAAGGGTTTACATCCATTCATAAAGAATATACACAAAACATATCCATATAGATATAAGTATAAACCAAGAACCACATATATTCATATTCAACATGTTTGATAATCACGTTGCATTCGTTGAGGCCATCACAGATCAATATAATAGTGTAAATAAAATTCATGCATCAGGACTGGACTTAGGTCCCTCATATTACATAGAAAACACAGCCCATCCCCTTATTATTCCATTACTCCTATAGATCATCTAAACCTAACCCATAGAATTCTCTACGATATTTCTGTAGAGCTTCGCCTCTCATCTCCATCCTCTGCTCTACTTCTTTTCTCGCCAACCTCTTCCTTTTTATCTCTTCTACCAAGAACTTGCAAATATAGCCTCAACAACCACCAGCATGCATTTCAGAAGTTACGATCAGCCGCCAAGTGTCGAAGTGGTCCTCCATGGGAGTGTGCCTTCTCGCATCCAAGCTCTCCACTTCTTGTAATAATGTCTGCTGGAACCTTCTATCGCATGCTTAGAATATTCCCTTTTTGATCCACAGTCATAAGGATGGAACCTTATCCACAAGGGTCATGCTTTTCTCAAGTTCTTCCTAGGATGTTGAATGCATCTAAGTACAAAACATGTTTTGCCTTGTGCGTGCATGTCGCATGTTCTACAAAACCGGTCATAACACTTTCCCTACGCTCCTTAAACCCACGCGCCCTTCTTCAACTAGGTATCATGCTCCCATGCACATTCTTGTATGTAGCTAATATTTTTGGGCCCAACACCAACACTTATCCATGTGGTTTCGATGAGGCCATAAATTGGCCATAAATTACCATTATTTTGTCCTTCCAAGTTACCTTTGAAAGTGGATTTAAATATAATCTAGGAACTTATAGTTTACTTAAGATAGAATATAGAATATATATCTTGTTCATTCTTTAGAAATCTTTTGTTATCTATTTTTTGACTAATCCTATTGGTTATTTGGGAAAAGATGAAAAGTCTTGTGTATGCAGGCCATAAAGGAAAGATAATGCTAGTATTGGGAAAATTGGAATTGATCATGAATAGTACATTTAAAATCAGATCTAATTTCATATTCAGATTTCTCTCAAAAAATTATGTAAGTTCAAAACAAGAATCATCTCAATCCAAGGTTGCATGCAAAAGTTATAGTTGTTTTAAGTTAGTTGCGGAACTTGCAGAGTTAGTTTCGGAACTCGTAGAGTTAGTTCCGGAACTCACAGAGTTAGTTCTAAAACTTGCAAGTTTAGTTCTAGAACTCACAAATTTAGTTCCGAACTTGTATCAATTGAATAATAGTTAGTTTTGGAACTTTCAATTCATGGAAAAATCAGATTTAGTTATGAAACTTGCAGATTTAGTTCGGAACTTGCATAAAAGGAATGATAGCTTTAGTTCCGGAACTTGCATCAATGAAATGA
The DNA here is from genome assembly GCA_018340775.1 of Taxus wallichiana var. yunnanensis. Classification (NCBI taxonomy): domain Eukaryota; kingdom Viridiplantae; phylum Streptophyta; class Pinopsida; order Cupressales; family Taxaceae; genus Taxus; species Taxus wallichiana. The sequence continues at coordinate 334,174,611 of CM031242.1, forward strand.
TAGTTTTTGAGGGATTGTGAAAACTTAGAGATTCCAATGGGAAATATGAGAGATTTTTTGTTCATATAAATGTGTTTAACAAAAACCTCATTCAAATTTGCTACAGGTTTTACCAATGAAGAGAGATCTAACTTTTAGTGAGCTATAGTCCGAGGAAAAGTGTATCAAATGAGCACTAAAAGTTCCATAAACAAAAATAGAAAAGTCAAATGAAAAATCTGAGAGAGTTTTTTATTCATAGAAATGTGTTTAACAAAAACCTCATTCAAATTTTTACAGGTTTTACCAATGAAGAGACATCTAACTTTTAGTAAGCTCTAGTATGAGGAAAAGTGTATTAGACGAGCACTAAAAGTTCTATAAAAAGAAATATAAAAGTCAAATGGAAAATATGAGAGAGGTTTTGTTCATAAAAAAGTTTTTAACAAAAAATCATTCAAATTTTCTAAAAGTTTTACCAATCAAGATAAATCTAACTTTAAGTGAACTGTTTTATGAGGAAAAAGCGTATTTAACAAGCGTCAAAAGTTCCACAATCAAAAATAGAAAAGTCGAATGGAAAATATGAGAAATGTATTTGGTCAAAATCATATTTTGAGGAAAACCCTCATTCCAATAATTTAGAGGAATAAAATTATTATGATTCTTGTTACCGAAAGCAAGGAGAAGATTTGGGAGAAAATCTTCTTAAAATAAGTGAGATAAGATGTGACTTCAATAATATATCTCTCTCCATATTTTGCTGAGATGGAGATCTTAGTTGTTAGGATTGGAATAAAGATAAGATAAGATTTTATTTCCTAGAATAAGGAGTTGGTTGGATGCATGAATTATAAATGCAACCTTCCACACTTAGATATGTAATACTTTCTCCCAAGAAATAAAGATCTATTCCTTCCTCTCAAATATTCTGTAATTTTAAGATCTCAGAAGTATGATTTAAATCCTCTTCCAAGGAATGATCTGGCCACTCATTCCAAGGAAGATGGATCTTTGTATTTATGTTTATGTTTATTCACTTGTCTTTAATTCATTCTGTTATATTGTTTTTATCTTCGTATTGTGAAAATTCATCTGTTGTAAACTGCGGGTGTGTTTCATTTTATTTTTCTTATTTCCCATTCAACAATTTCAATTTATGCAAGCGTGCCTTTTAATTCATGCAAGTGTGTTTACATTTATGCAAGTGTGATTTATTTTATGCAAGTTTGGTTTGTGTTTAAAGGAGTTACTTTCCAAAATTTTCTTCTCTTAATGCATACAAACTTTGGACACCAACCCAGATTAACATTATTAATGGCGAGGATTGACGACCCTCATCAGCTTCCCCTATTGTTTTAATACATAATAAATATGGTTCATCGAGGATGTGTGTTGATTACAAATCATTAAATAAAATAAACAAAAAAATTGGTACCCTATTCCTCAAATTTATGATTTATTGGATCAACTACAACATGCTAAATATTTTACAAAGCTTGATTTGAAATATGGGTATCACAAAGTTTAGATTAAGGAAGAGGATATCCAAAAACTAGTGTTCAATACCATGCAAGGATTCTATGAATGGTTGGTATTAATGTTTGGGCTATGCAAAGCACTAACTACCTTCATGAGGCAATGAGGCCATTTATTGATTCCTTTTTCATTATTTACTTAGATGACATTCTAGTTTTTTTAACTTTTGAGGAGAAAAATAACCATTTGCATCATGTTTTGCAAGTTTTAAATGAGATTTCGCTAGTGTTGAATGAGAAGTGTGCATTTTCTCAATAATTTCTTGCATTTTTGGGGCATGTGATTTTATATGGGGAGTTACATATGGATAAAAATTAGATAGAGGCCATTTTGAAATTTCCTACATAGTCTAGTTTAACCTAGACCAGGGAGTTTTATTAGCGCGATTCGGTATTTATGGAATTTCATTAGGAACTTTTCTATAGCAGCACTATTACATTCTACGATAGCATGTGGTAACGTTTTGAATTGGGGTAAGAAACAACAATATGTTTTTGAGTCATTCAAATACAAGATTAGTCATGCTCCAATTTTGGAATTACCTAACTTGCAAATTCCTTTCAAAGTAGAAAGCCGGTGCCGGTGACTATGTTATGGTAATTGTCCTACTTCAAGGGGGTAGGATCGTATGTTATCATTCTAAATTATTTTAGGGAGTAGTTTTGAATTATTGTACATATGGTAAGAAATTTTTATGCTCTTATATAAGTGGTCAAGAAATGGAAACATTACATGATGGGTAAAGAAACTATCATACACACGGATCACCAACCTCTTCAATATTTGTAGGCTCAAAATAAAATTCAACAAGCTAGACACTATAAGTGGACAAGTTTATTGAATTTTTTTCATTTGATCATAAAATACAAGGAAGGTGTGACTAATAAGTTAGCTGATATGTTATATATAGCTCCTTTACTTTCAGCTATGGGCACTTTAACTCTTCTTGAACCTTTTGTATGTGAAGCATATCAAGAAGGTTATGAGTAGGATCTATATTTTGGAGAAATATTTTAGTATAAACCTCCAAGTGAGGGATTTTCACTTAGGAGAGAATACTACTTCCAATATGGGCTGCTCTATAAAAATGAGAAACTTTGTTTGTCTAAGGGGAAAGAGTTTAGTTGATGATGGAAATAAACACTTCTAAAGTGGATGGTAACTTAGGTGAGACAAATATTGTGGTGCAATTACAAAGGTATGTTTACTGGCCAAACATGAAAGAATAAGTTGCCAAATTTATCAGGGATTGTGTTTTATGCACTACAAAAAAACTTAGTACTAGAAATTTGGATTCATATATGCCATTACTAGTTATGTCATGTCTATGGGAGAACATCTCCATGGATTTTTTGGGTGATTTTCCTACTTCCAAGAAATAGTATGATTATATATTTTTGGTAGTGTACGGGTTGAATAAAATATTTATTCTCATTACTTGCAAGAATATAATTAAATTCAGCAATGTAGATGAGTTGTTTTTTGTTAATGTGCAAGTTCATTTTGGTTTACCTAATTCTAGTGTGTTAGAAAAGGACTCACGTTTCATAGGAAAGTTTTGGTCTACCTTGTGGGAAAATATAGATACTAAGATGAAATGGTATACCACCTTTCATCCACAAATATATGGGAAAACAGTATGGTAAACTATACTTTGGTTAAAATATTCGGAGGGTATAATAGGAAACATCCTAGAACTTGGAAGGATAATTTTGTGTATATCCAACATTCTTATAACATGCTTCTATTGGTAATAATCCTTTTGAAATGTGTTTTAGGTATTTTCCTAAGAGTGCATTTGATGTTGTTATGAGACTACCATGTAGATACAATGAGGAAGTTAATCTATAAGTCAAAAAATATGAAAGGTTCATTACAAATATTAGCGAGATACACCTCTAGGTAAAGAGAGGTTGAAATATGCATAGACAAGGTAAAAAATAAGGCATAATCAAAATATAAGTGAGTATTATTTCCTTGTTGGTGACAAGGTATGGCTGTACTTGAGGAAAAATACTATAGGGTAATCTAAGAAACTCAATCCTCTTTGATATGACCAATTTGAAATTATGGAACAAGTGGGTAAGAATTCATTTCATTTGGATTTTCCTCCTTAAATGATAATATATTCAGTTATGAATGTTGAGAATTTACGTCTCTTTGATCCCTCCATGTTGGACCGAGAAAGAAGAGGGATTTTGCTACCATCTATTAAGGCTATTTCTTTGTAAAGCTAGTTAGAATTAGAGGAAGATGTGGTATTGTAGTGGAAAGAGAGGACAACACAACGAGGAGTGCAAGACATGTGGTTGATTGGGTTGAAAGGTCAATTACCTACCAAGGCCAAGTGGTATTCTAGAGAAGATGTGGGGAAGAAATTTCCTCGCCTAATCACTATTTGAAGATTTAAGGGACTTAAAATCCTCAAATTAGGGAGGTATGATCGAAAAAATGATATAGAAGTACCCAATTCTACGTATTCTCTTTTTATACTTGCAATGCATACCCTCATCAGATAAATAGTACTTATAAATGATTAAGTTAGGATGACAATGATCTGGATACCTTCGAATGAAAAAATAAGCCATTTCCTATTTTGTTTTGTGTGATGATTGTGTAGTGGTTACAAAACCACCGCAATGGTTGCATAAACTTTGCCACTCTACACAAAGTAGCATTTTCAAAATGGTCATGGTGGTTATGTAACCACCACATGTAGACATCAATTATTACACAACCACCCCTAGATACATTGACAGAGTTCTATACCCGATGACACCAAAATGGGGAAACTCAATATTTGTAAATGTTTGGGATTCCTGATTTGATTCATTTCGCATTTTCTTACATATTTGGGTAGAGAAACTAGAAATTCAAGCATGTTTGTTCATCTAAGAAAGTGGGTTTGAGTGGATTCAAGTGTGAGAAAAAGGAAATTTTTTGAATTGTTCTTGTTTTTATAGACAGCTTAAGTTATTTCTTTTTTAGGATTGTAAGCAAGTAATGCAAGTAGAAGGAGATTTAATCCTTCTTGAAGATCATCTATTAGAAGTGAACTTGTATTGTATTGGATATTTACATAGTGAAAGGGGAGAAATTGCTCACCCAACTAGAGTTTTTTCAAATTGGGTATCTCCAAGATAAAATCCTTGTCTCCTTGTCTTTCATCTCTTAATTTCAGTATTGTGTGAATGATTCTTGTATAATATATTGATAATAAGAAATTAGTTTAAGTTGTTTATTCATTATCACTAAGATAGGATATGTTTATTGTTTAAAAGAGGAATTCTATGAATCATTTTTTTGTCAAAAATCAACATTTTAAAGGATCTTTGGACATTCTTTTTATGAGAATTCATGTAAAAATATGGGTGTGAATATGATATGAATTAGACATGAATATAAATTTTTAAATACATCAAATTTGCATTAGGTTTGCACCAAATTTGCACCTCATGTTATGTAGTGCAAATATGACACAAACCTAGGTCAAATTTTTAATATATATATATATATATATATAAAAAATTATTTTACTAATTATTATTATTTAGATAATGGGATAAAAAGCTTTTTCCAAGGACCCAACTCTATTACAAAAGGATTTTTCATCCGATATAACAATTAACATCAAAAGGATAAAAAAGTTCACAAACTAACACCGATGCATAAAAACTAGAGTAAAACCAACCCAATTGCAAACATTTACAGCTCCATTGTACCATAAAAGTAGCCAAAATACATAAAAACAACTAGTGCATCATTTGTAATTATGCATTCTAGTAGAAAGCTACAAAAATATTTCATGTATTGCTCTCTTTTTTCTGGTTCTTTCATCCTTTCATCTTCTTTTCCTTTTCTTTTAATATATTTATTATTGAGTTCCTTCAAAATGGATTTGATGATGGCAGATTGAAAGATAAATCTATCCACTAAGAGAGAGCACTTGCTTTTGATTTCTTCTAGTTTACTGTCCAACTCTTTCCACTTTTGGTTTTCCTTATCATTATGAGAGTTTCTGATGTATTTCACATTCCACATTAAAGTGAAAATATCACTTTTAATCCATTTTATAACATCCTTATGAGACACCACTTTAGTTTGAATTTTTTCCTTCTCTTTGGTTTTTCCTAGGATAAGTAAGCAACTAGCAACAATATTACCCTTTTCCATTTCCTACTCGCAGATTTTCCCGTGAAATAACTAGGTCCAACAAATTTTTTTCCCTTGGTATAAATACGAAGAGCCCTAGAGGAATTAATGTTATCTCCTTTCCTCTTGTTTGAGGGAAGGGAAGGAGTAGGGTTCCTCTTTAGGGTTTGATTTATGAAATGCATGTAAATTAACAAAATAACACTTGATGCAAGGGGTGTGTTATTTTACCCCACTAAACTTCTTTAATGTAACTTTCAAGTGACATAAGAAGATGAAAGGGAAGGCTTACCAATTTATTTATTCTAAATTGGTTCAATAAAACCAAGTGGTAGGTGTTTATACATTGCATCCTCCCTTCCAGAATCATATATTTTATGATGATTCTAGAAATCTTAAAAATTTGAGTGGTACACATTTTTATCATATCGAGCTATGAACTAGAGTTGTGAAGGAGAAATTTCTATAAATGGGAAATGAGGGTTAGCTTGGGTCCTTAATTTCCACCAAGTGATCCACATTTAGAGCACTCTGTTATGTTCTTCTTGGTCCATATGGAGAATTTTTACCCCTACCTCAAGGTGTCCACATGGCCACTTATTGAAAGTGTCCAATGGAATCAATGGGAATGGAAATTGGGTTGATGATTACAAAATACTTGTAACTCACCAATAGCCCAATACCTTGAGCCTAAAATATTATAATGCAATGATTTTTATAGGTTTTTATTTGTTTTAATGTGAATATATATATATATATATATATATATATATATATATATATATAATTGTAAATTGGTTTTGAAGGGGACCATACCCCAAAATACAAAAAGGTTCAACAACTAGATATAATAAAGTAACAATAATGGTTTTTTGACAAGTGGGGACTACACCCTAGAGAAAAAACCTAGAAGATAGAATAGGAAGATAGAAACATAGGCGAGAACACTCCACCGAATGAAGAAAAAAAAACAACATCAAAAAAACAACACTACAACCATACAACATTAAGATACCAACAAAAAAGCACTTTGAGTAGAAATATTTACTTGAGCATCTTGTTGAAGCACTTTTTAACCTCCTCCATAACATTGAAAATATTGAGTGTAATGATTTGGGAGGGGTGTTCCTTATTAATGGCAAAGGTAGCTTATTTCTTCTCTTTTCCACCCTTCCACAACCCAAGAGAGATATTTTTAGATTGAATTTTTTTTGAGCTTGAATTTCAATGAAATTCAAGAGGGCCTTGTAGATAAAGAGGTGATAAATTTTTTTTTTTAAATATGTCCAAGAGACTCCTCTAAAGCATCCTTTTTATTAGAAATATCTTCAATTCTAGCCTCAAGCATGGGGTTACTGTCAGGATCTTTTCCCATAGTGTCTTCCTTTATTTGATAAAATTATTTTCTTAGAATCTTAATCCTATCATCATGCTTCTTAACCCGTGCCTTCAAATCGAGTGGGTAGAGTTGTTATGAGAGGATTTTCCGAAGGACAAAAGCTTTCAGCAATGCGTGAGTTCCTTCCCATTTTCAATTTTGTGAAGGACACGCTTGGCTGTAGGAGGAGAAGGGGGTTTGAGATTTTTAGTCTTTACCTTGCGTTGCAAAGGGGGTTCATTATGGGGAACGAGGTGGGCATGGATTTTAGCGAAATGGTGTAGTAGTATCAATGGAGGATGAGAATGACACCCAAGTGAAGATGAATACCACATAGATGGGAATGTACATCTTAGATGGATTTCTCAATGGACATTAGTATATAGTAAGGCGACTCACCTTAGGGATCCTATAAAAATGGTTTAACAAGATAAGATGATGTAGGGGAAGGGTTGGAAAACAACCTTTAAGTATCACATAAAATTTGATCATGTAGGAAACATTGTTAAAAGGAGTAGGGATTGAAGATCGACTAGTCCAACTTTTACAAACTAAAGGGTTTTGGTACCTTTGATGAATTTTGATTCCTTAGCCCCTTTATCAATTTTATTTATATAGAAACTAATACCTTCTATGCCAAGGCCAGTAAAAAAGAAATAGGTTTTTAGTGATGGTATACTCCTTACCTTTATAGGTGACAACCCATTATTTCCATTTTTTTGCAAAGGAAACAAAGATAATTTTGTCATGGCCTTTAATCTGTTTCATGAAATCTATGAATTCATCAACACTCAGTACCTTGTACAGCTCCTCATTGGTTTTCCACATCGGGTCACAAACTAGTTCGTCCCTGCACAGATAACCTCACATGATGGAAAGATATATGCCCGTTAACAACCCACAGATAGTATTTTGATAACTCTGGTAATGCTTCACAACAACTCTGTAATTGAAGGGGTAAAAAAACCTAGATTTCCTTGATTTACAAGAATGAGATTTTCATGGTATAATCATGCAAAACCATCATAGTATAATGTGAATATATTATTTGAAAATTTGAATTAGTTTTATTATTATTTGTGAATAGGTAAAAATACAAAACATAAAAATAAACAAATTAACAAATTAAATGTAAACCTTTCTCGAGAAAAATTCATTGTCATCTCGGATTGCATTAAACCAAGAGTACGTTCAATTGACACTCTTGTTGGATCTTCTATGAAGTTGATTTATTTTATTTTTGGTTGCTCCAATATATTATGGATGGAATAATACTAAGCTACAAGCAATTGACATTCATTGATTGAGTGGTTGAATGATTGGGTGATCAAATGGATAACATAAAAATATGCAAGAGTGATTTCCAATGGTAATTTGGTAGATTAATAATGAAAATTCATCAATATTCCAATGATGATTTAAGAGGAATGGAGTTTCTTATTTATAAATGTACAAAAATCCATTGATTTAGGAAAGTGGAATTGACTGAGTTGTAAGCTATTGATTTTATTTTTCTTATTTAGCATGGTTGATTTATTCTGTGTAGTTGGCCCTCTAAATGAGAAATAAATAGGATTTATTTAAAATTAGTTGGATCTTGAATTATTCTATACTCTACATGCATATTTTCTTCCATATTTTTGGGGTGACTAGTCAACTTGAGTGAGTTGGCTAGTAAAGTGGAGATGAGTGGATAATTGACTTTTATTTATTTAAATAGTTAAATAAAATATTTAAAGGGGTGTATAGTCTATAGTGTGTGTAATATAATAAATTAGATTATATCTGAAAGTGGGATATGGGTGAATAATGAACCAAATATTATTTCGAATGTTGTGTAACAATTATGGGATCATATGAGTTTTTTTTGGAGGTTATAATGCGTAATGATTATTTTAGGGTGTCTACATTTACCCCTCTTTAAATTTTTATTAGAAATCAATAGAATTTTAAATATAGTAGACACGGTATATCAATGAACAAATGAAAAGAAGTGTTATACACTCGACCGATTTTCCCTAGTGAAGCATTTAGATGCCCAAGTAGATCTAGATTGTGTTAAGGAGTGCCCCTCGAGTGGATGGGTGATGCGATAAAGTGGTGGGAAACCACTTGATAGGAGTAATAAGATATTTTCACATGAGGGATGGTCTCAAAAAATGAAAAATAGATGATCAAAGGAAAAATTAGGGTTTTGGGACATGAATTAGGATTGGAAGAAGGGTTAAATTGATGATGATTTTTATTGTCTTGTTTATTTGCACATTGTTATTATGTCATGGATGTATGCCATTTTATTCATGATTTGATACATTGTTGAGTGAATGAGGGTAAATGATGTATGATAAACATATGACGATGAGTGTTATTTTTATTTGATATCGATTGTGATGGAATGATGATGGGATTGACCCTACTCATAGCTTTAGTGTCCATTTAGATTTTGTAATTTAGAGAATCCTTCTTTTCTTTTGCACAATATAGTTTGTACCATAATTATTAAATAACCATGACAAGTAACCCATAATGTGTGTAAAAAACACACATACAACAAACAAAAAAGTAAAAAACAAACTCAATATAAAAAGGAAATGTATGTACCATGGATACAAATGAACCAAGATGTCAAATAATAAACTTATAATTGGTCAACTAAAAATAAATGGAAAAACCCATCACTTCTTCAAGGTGGAGATAGGTCTAATACAAGGGGACCCTCTCTCCCATTTTCTTTATATAATTATGGCAGATTCCCGAGAATATTGTGCTCAAAAGCTAAAAATGAAGGAAGATTAGAAGGAATTAAGATTGTTAATGGTGTGGCTAACCAGTTCTTTCAATAATTTATGGTTGATACAATGATTGTTGGCTAGGTAGTTGTTCGGAGGATCGTTTATTCGAAAACATCACTCGAAAGTATGAAGAAGTTTCAGACCAACATGTGAACTTTTGCAAGAGTTTTTGTTTCTTTATTATTGTTAAGGGTGAAAAACAGAATAGGTTAGCCAACATCATGGAGTGAAACATTAAATATTTCCTAGAAAACTACTTAGGTATACCACTTTGTGGTAGAAAATGGAATAGGATGGTTGGGACAAACTCATTGACAGTTCCATAAAAGAACATCTTCTTGGAAAGGATCCTTGTTTTCTCAAGCGGGAAAGGCTCAAATTATCCAAAGTTATCTACAGGGAGTCGCAGTCTACATCATGTCTATCTTAATTATCCCCATAAAAGTCAAGAAATCCATCAAGAGTATTAAAAGGATATTTTTATGGTATGGTTTGGAGAATAGGACTAGGATTCCATTTATATCTAGGGAGGTATAGGTCTGAAAAATATGTAGATTATAAATCAAGTATTAATTGCAAAAATTGGATGGAGAATGAACAAAGAAGAAGGTACTTGGATTGAAATTTTAAAAGTGAAATATTTGTGGAAAGTTTTTGGCACTTTGGGTTTTGTCTCTAATTTATAGCTCTTAAAGGTCTCAAATTTTTCGAACAACCTCATCTAAGAAAGGAAATTGTTGGCCAAGGGAAAAAAATGGAATCTAGGGAATGGAACAAAAATCAAATTTTGGGATGATCCTTGGATTAGAAATATACCCCTCAAGATGGAAGAGCCATGGATGAAATTAAGTCAATTTTATAACCAAGAATTAGGTGAGATGGTGTGTAATTATTAGAATGAGGAGAGAATTTGGTTTCAGATAATCCCCCCTTTGAATTATATAGGTCCACTACATCCTTTTGAAGTTCTTAATCAGGAAGTAAAGGAATGCCACATACCACATAGGATGTGTCATGATGTGGAATGGATTCTAGTAATTATGAGGTTAAATCAAGTTACCTTCTGAATTTTGAGCATATGGAATCTAATGGCTATTGGAAAAAATATGGAACAAAAACCTTATTCCTAAAATCAACTTCTTCTTCTGGGAAGTGGTTCAATTTTTTTAACTATGGAAAAGATTAGGAAGAAAGGTATGATACTTATAAATAGATGTAACTTGTGTAAACAACATGATGAAACTACCAATCATCTTTTCCTGGAATTTGGTTTTTCCTTTTTAAGGTATTCTTTGGTGTTATGGAATTTTCTAGGGTCCAACCGGTTCATCCCGGAGATTTCTCCTTCTTGCGTGATAATGGTTTTTAATTTTCCATCATTACCTAACAAAATACTTTTGTATATGGGCTCTCCCCATATTATTTAGGGAATTTTGGTGGAGAGAAAAACTGAATTTTGCGTAATCAAACTTCCTGTTTTAAAAAAGTTACTAAGAAAATTGGTCGACTCTTAGAGAAAACTTGTAAATATTCAAAATCAATTCCTCTAAGATATGTCCTACTTTTTGAATGGCCTGAATCTTAGTCCCACTAAAGGGGATACTAACAAAGATAAGGGAGAAATAAAAAAATCATCTAGTGGGGATGTTTGCACAAAGGGTAGTTTTAAGCTTAATTTTGATAGATCTACTAAACCTTGTAGGGGATATCTAGGGGAGGTGGTTTGATTTGTGATTAGTCAAGGGTGTGTATTCAAGCTTATGTGGGTCCTTTGGGAAATCATTATATTAATTATTCTGAAGCAATGACTATGTTATGGGGCATCCAACAATGTATTACAATGAACGTCAAGTCCCTATTCATAGAGGGTGATTTGTTATAAATGTTAATGATATTAAGAACCAAAGGGTTATCAATTGGAAGCATAAAAAATCATCATGGAGGCTAGGAAGTTGTTAATATATTTTTGAGGAAGTGGATATTAATCACATTTATAGGGATGGTAATAAACCTATGGATGGACTTGCTAATCATGGGAATGATATGGTGGAAAAGATGACATGACAAGGTGATCTCATACAATGGAGTAATATATTCAAATTGGTTAATGATGACAAGACAACATAGGTTTTGTTATGATGCCATTCAGGATTCATGTGATTGGCCCCATGGGAAAGTCCATTATCTATTGGGGGATGGAATTAATCATTCCATTTTGTGCTTGGTTTTTTATTCTGGATCTAGAGGAATAATCTACCTTGTCTCAATAGTTTATAGAGTGTTTGGTTTAGAATGGGAGGACACAAAGTATGAATGGATTTAACTACTTATCTCCATGTTAAGAGGGATGCTACTCTATGGAGGCTTCTGTGAAGAGGGGGTTTCTTAAACTATATCAAGCGCCTTCAAGGTAACAACCCTCAACTTTCTATTGAATTCGGTAATGCTTGGGAGGGGGTGTATTAATTTGAGGGGTATGGAAATTACAGTCATAGAGGATTCCATTTCGAGGCCAAATGATTATCCATGGAAGGTCTCAAAATTTTCAAGGATAAGACTAGACACAGGCATGAAATTTCCACTTTTTTCATGTCGGATGAAAGAATATTAATGTACGACAATGGTATTACAATAAGTTAACTCTTCAAATGATGGTCAAATGTTTTCATGGTGGTAATGAAGTACCTTACCCTTGAAGGAAAATATTTTCTTATCACCTCTATATCCTCAATTACCTACATAGAAATCAAGCCATGAGATTACCCTATTTTCTCCTGAGTTCCCTTACCTCCTCTGTCACTGATTTCCAAAATGAGAAAGTTGACATTCCATTGCATCAAGGTTTGATCATGTTAATGGACCAAAAGGGTAAACCCTTTGATCCCTTTCTAGCCCCTGAATCATAAGGAGGTGGAATCCAACAATGAAACCCTAGGTGAGAGGATAAAACATTTAGAAAAATAGGGTTCTTAGGATAATCGAGATGACATTGTTGTGAATGTCTTGTGAAATATGAAGCACGGTGATAAAGATATTGTGGGGAAAATGTTATTAAGGAGAGGAACATAAATTGGATTAATTGGGAGACCATGGTATTGAGGGTTGAATCTACTATTGACACCATCCTCTTGGTCAATAAAAATTTGGTTCAAGAGGTAAAGGAGTTTTATAAGGAAATTGAGGTACAAAATAAAAGGATTGGAGGGTTGAGTGTGGAAATTTTCATGCATGAATAAAGAATTTCCATCTTGCAGACAAAATTTCCAAGAATTATGTTGATGGGGGTAAGGATAAAATGCATCAAGTGATGAGAAGCTCAGACGATGAAGAACCTATGGAAAATGATGACAAAGCTCCCACTAAGAATACCAAAAATAATAATTATTTATTAGAAGAAAAAACATTGCTAGAATTGTGGACAGAGGTCCAAGTGCAAGAATAAGAAGAAGAGCTTTGTAGTCATTTTTACACCCACCAAGAACAAGGGAATCCCATGTGTGTTGTCCTATCACCCAATGGGTGCTAGGTGCTCACCCGAGGAAAGCACGGGTGCCACATCTCTCTTTATGTGAGTTAAGTGGGAAAGTATCATCTATGATAGGAACTTAAAAAGAGTGAGTGGATATAATACTTACATTAATTATAGAGCTTAGAATGGCTTCTAGATCAATGCAGTCATTTTAGACAAAAGGATAATTAACAATTTTATAGAACTGAACTTCAAAGGAAATGTATAGGGGTTTATATTCGTTCATATAACACATATGAAATGTAACTATGCGAATATATATATATAAACCAAAGTCTATTATATTTATATTCCATCATACTTGAAAACCTCATCACATGCATTAGATCCATTAAAAAATATCACACTATGGCAGATTGAAGTGATACATCATAACTGGATTAGAGTCCTCCTTAAAATGAAAGGAGAATTTCATACCCAAACCCCTTGATACAACCTTCCCCTATATGTCATCTACCCAACCCAATAGAGTTCCTCGCAACATTTCTACAAAGATCCACTCTCTATTGATCTATATCCTAATTCCTCTATGGGTGTTTGTATTTATAGGCCTCTTGAAATGCCAACCCACCTTTTTGAGGCTGCAGATCCATTGAAAAGTGTCCAAATGTGGTCCTCCATGGGAGCATGCTCCTCCGGGCTTGAGCTCCCGACTCCTTACCATGATGGTATTCTAAAAGCTTCCATCGTAGGGAATATTCCTTCCTAGGCCAACCTCGTCACTGTGTTGGCACCTTACCCACTCTGCATGTGTAGTTAGGTCATGCTTTTCACGTGTCCTGCTTGATATGCCAAATATGGCTAAGTCCCGAAATCCTACTTTGCCTTGCACATGTGCGCTACTTGTTCTATTAAACCCTCCTAGAACCTTGTCCTGCACACTTTCTCCTTGTGCACCCTTCTTTAACAAGGCCTTGTACACCCATGTGCCTTCTTGTACTTAGCCAATAAATTAGGGTCCCAACAAGCTTACTCTAACAAATAAAAATGATGTCGACCCTTTGGCTGACCTTTTGTCAAGGAAATGTGCTAGTTTTTTATTTTCATGGCCATGGCTTTTATTTTGGTTCTACTATAAAAAAAATCATATAAATATGTAGACCTGGTTGGGGTCGTTCCTGTTGTGTGGTGTCAATCTGTAAATTATGTTTGACTGGCACCCTATTTTGTTTTATGGTGTGTTCTCTTTCACTTGGCTTATTTTTTGTACATGGTTTTTTGTCCCTTCAAAATGAAATCATTTTTACCTTATCTTAAAAAACAGATATAAAAGTAACAATGTAACCCAAATTTACATAAAGACATGTAACTTTCTCCCCAATGTGTTCCAAAATGATGATTTATTTATTTTTCCCTAAACAATGATGCATGTAAGGAGTAAGATGATTCAAGATTGATTTGGTCACTACCCCCAAGAAAGGATACATATGAGGGATACAATGAGAGCCATGATTTACCCAAGTGAGGATATACATAATGGATTTGGATTAAGATGTTTTGATTTTCGTAGGATATTTATAATGAACACCGTGATAAGAGTCAATGTGATGATTTTTTAAAAATTAGTTTTTACAAATGTTTAGGTTTTTGGATGGGTTTTCTTTATATATATATATATATATATATATATATGTCTATGGTAGATTTGGAATATTTAATTTTTGGTATTATTGACTAGGTATTAATGTGATGGACGTAGTTGTGATAGTGATCATGAGAAGTGTTAGTGATTAGGACCCATTCGAACTCATGTAAGAGCTAAGAGATGAATAACATGAAGATGGATTATATAATAGATGGTAAATCTCCTAACTATTTAACACGTAACAATGGAAGACATGACAAGTGATATTATTTGATATAAAAATGAGATATGGAAACATACATGTGTAATTGTTGCTCTTTATGAACTCATTTTCAAACAACATTAAACATTTCATCCCATTAACATAATGTATTGTAGATGACATAATAATAGGATTTAGTACTCCACCCATGACTCGCATGTAGCTATTAAGATGTGAGGGACAAACATTAAGATCCGAGAAGGAAGTGAGACACATGATATAGTGAATGGATGTGTAGACATGAGGTTTAATAATGTTCCATTTGAGAAATTATGACTTATCTCTAATTAAGATGACTCAACCGACTCTAACATGATTTTCACTTTATAGGTCATGAATTAGACCCATAGGTGGCCTACTGATTAGAAATACATGGTTTAATGAATGGTTGTCTCTCTTAACGTGGGAAGGTAATTTTTTTCTTTGGAATTTGGTACAATTAAACACCTTTGATTAATATTTTCTTAAGGATTTCTTTCTCTTTTATTTGAAATTACCCATTAAATTTCCCGAGCATGTCCCTAGTAAGAGATGAGGGATTATCACTAAAGAAAAAAATTAGGTAAGGGTACCTTCCTTCTATCCTAGCCTAACGCTACTAATAAGAAGTGTGGGCTCATCACCAAAGACTGTGAAGGAAGAAATGTGTAGTTATTTACAATGTTATTATTATTTATGATTGATTTATTTTGTATTGTTTTTACATTGTGCTTGTTGGAAATGAACATTTTCCCCAAAATATTATCCACATGTGAATATTAGGACACGAGGGGTCATTAAATAAAACTGAGATGGACATTGAAAAGATCTAGGTAAATAATATTAGAACTTTCTAGTTAAGGAGAGAACTTATTTGGAAGGAAATTTTCCATCAAGAAATTTTTAGATAATACCCTAAGTAAAAATATTTGAAATGGGAGAAATCACGGGGGTGAGATGCACAATACCTAATAGGAGAAATATTAACTCTTATCTCATGATGATATGAAATAAATAGATAAAGAGTGTGAATAATTATGGAGATGTTATGATTTGGATATCTGCCAATGGAATAAAAAGTTTAGAATTTTTTATATGATCTAGATGGGAAGAATGTACAAGTAGATTCCCCTAGTGTAGTTGGTTCCTAATATAACACCCTAAAAAAGGAAATAATGAGAAATGGGGCAAGGAGAAAATATATACCTGTTAATGTGTCATTTTGTAGCCAGGGATGGATCTATTTATCTATCTTGATCATGCCTTTTGGGAATGACAAAGAGGCACTTAACAAAGGGTTTGGTTTTTCACCTACTACTTTATGGCTCTGCTAGGAGATTGTTCTACAAGGATACATACAAAACCTCATGTAAATCAAAGAGGTTTCATTCCAATGGTGATGTGAAAGCTCCAAGTAATCAAAGCAAGAAATTGAACAACAAGGAAAATCATGCATAGAATAAATAGGTCCACTCATTCTCATAGATCAAAATAATAGGGTACATATGGGAGTTTTACGTAAATCCCATTCCTAGACAATCATTCCCTCCATGAGGTAAATAGGAGCTATGATTCCATAATGGAAGTTAAATCCTACGATGCCACTAACACATACAATAATGACATATTCTATGATGTAATCTTCCATGTGTCATATAACTCCTAAGACCTATGATATCACTAAGCGAGATGACTCACCATGTGATGTGGAAAATACCCCAAGTGATGACAAGGCAAGTCACACATACCAACACCCCCTTCATTAAATATTAGGTAGAGATCATGGAAAGTTAGAGAAGAAAGAGAACACCCATAGACAATTAATAAATATGTGTGAATGGGGCTGAAAACTAAATTCTTGATAAGGTACCCATTTATAAACACCATATTTTCATAAAATAATAAAAGGAGAAGAGGAATAGAAATCTTGAAGAAGATGGGTGGCTGCAGAGACCTCACCCCAAGAAGAGACCGCAAGTGAAGAAACTTCTCCTCAATGAAGGGATTGGTGAAAATATATACAACTTGATTAGAAGTCTGACAATACTACAAGTCGATGATGTCTTCATGTATCAACTCCCGTATGAAGTGCATGTGGATCTCAATGTGCTTTTTCCATTGATGTTGAACCAGATTTTAGAAAATTGAGATGGTACTCATGTTTTCATAGTAGATGATGGTAGACCACCGAAAGTGAATACCAAACTCTATCAAGATACCTTGCAACAAAATAACTTCCATGGCAATGTTAACTACTCCTCTGTACTCTACCTTTGTAGATGATATGGAAATCACATTTTGCTTCTTACTAGACTAATTGACCAAAACCAAACCAAGAGAAAAACTATAACTTGATGTAGATTTATGATGATCTAGATCACCAACCCAATCAGACTTTTTATATCCAACCAAGTCAATCTATGTACCTCCTAGTTAATGAATGCCATGAGTGTGAGTTCCACAAACATAGTGAAGGATTTACTTCATTGATTTCTAATGCAAATCATGAGGCTCTTGCATAAATTTGGACATGATCCCAACATCATACAAAATATCCGGTCGAGTGTGAGGTAAGTAAATCAAGATCCCAACTAATCGTCGATAAAGGGTAACATCAACTAGAAGAGGAGAGCAATCATAAACCAACTTAACTCCGCAAAGGAAATAAGTAGGAGAAGCATTAATTTTGATCATGTGAAACTGAGATAGAAAATCAAGGGAGTAATTATGTTGTGAAATTATAATTCTTGAGTCGATTGTGAGATTTGGATCCTAAGAAAGTAATGAAGTAAGCCCAATTCAGAAATAGAGAACTTTTTGTCCAAGGAAATATTCACATAATTGATGATAGAGGAAGAGCTTACCATGATAAAAAAATTCATCAATATACATAATGAGGATAGATATGGAGTCATCCCGCCACATAATGTAAACATTTAAGTTAGAGTGAAACCCGAGTGAACTTTGATGTAAGTAGAAAGGAGTCATGCTTGGAATAACAATCCCGAGGGGCTTGTTTAAGGCCATAGAAAGACTTATATAACTTAAAAATAAGGGAGGGATCATGGACATAACTCGGAGGTTGTTCCATGTAGATCTCTTCCTCTTGGTCCCTATGAAAGAATGCACTCTTAATATCCATCTAGTGGCTTTCCCATCTATTCATGGTAATGATGGCGAGGGTCAGTCTAATGGAAGTCATCTTCACAACCAAATAATATGTTACTAAATAATCAACCCCATCTATCTAGTAGAAACCCTTAGATACAAGTCACACTTTAAACTTATTAACTCATTCATTAACACCATAATTTTTTTGGTACACCCACTTACACTGAACAATTATTATTCCTTTTAGAAGAGGGGTGAGATCCCAAGTATTGTTCGTCATGAGTGAGGAATACTCCTCATTCATGGAAGAATCCTAGTCAGGAATCCCAAAAGCCTCTTGGAAAGACCGAGGGTCAAAAGAGGAGGAAACGAAGGAGTGGGGTATAGTGAAATCTGATTGAGTTTGTCTCTCATTTGAAGGATTCCCAATCTAATATTTAGCACTCTATAAATTTTTCTTATCCCAACGAGAACCATGAGGTGAGTCAAACTCATAATATGTAGATTCTTCACTTAAGTGAGATAGGGAAACGTACTCATCATCATTACTATCGAGGATCAAGATTCTAAAGCATGAGGGTTGAGAGGAGAAAGAGTATCATTAATATTAGTAGGAGGAACATTCTCAACATCATCATCATCCAAAGATTCAAAATCAAAATCAAATATTGGAAGGACCTTAGAGGGTGAAGAATTAGAAGTCAAATATGACTCATTGAAATTCACACTTATCTTAATATAAATTTGATGAGTTGTAGGGTTTAACAATTTATAAACCTTCATGTCATAGGGATACCCTAAAAATACAAGGTCCTGACTGTGGTTCCAAGGTCTTGTATATATTTTGGGAATTCGTGCCATAACATTGTGTTCAAAGATGTAAAATTTATTGACATTAAGTTTGCGTTCAAACTAGGATTCAAAGGGTGTCATTCCTCTTACAACCATTTGTGGAAAATGGTTCTAAATGTAGAAAACACATTCCACTTGCTTCAAATTCATACTATAGAGGAAGGGATTTCGAGTGAACCATACAAGTCACCATCTTCTTAAGTGTTCGGTTCCTTCTTTCTAAAAATCCATTTTATGAAGGGTTGTAAACAACTATATGCTTTGCAAAGCAATCCATTTAGAGGTACAATTTTTTTGAACCTACTATTCATGTACTTGCCTCAATTTTTGGCTCAAAGAACCTTGATAGACCTTTCATTTTTTCTCAACAAGATCCTTAAAGTCTTGAAAGTGATCGAAAACTTCAGACTTTTGCTTAATAAAATACACCAAAGTGTAACGCAAAAAATCATCAATGAAGGTAAGTATATATAGAGCTCTAGTAAACGAAGGAGATGGGAAAGGTCCAGAAAATGCCACTATAAAAAATATCTAAAAGATGAGTAAATATCCATGATTTTTCTAGAACTTTCTTTGGGGTGATTTTCAAGGGAACAACATTCAAAAATACCCTTATAACATTTGGCATGGGGTAACCCATTCATCATTTCATTTTGGATCAATTATTCCATGTAACAATAGTTAAGATGGAAAAACTGATCATGCCATAGCTTTCTAACCTCATCTATGTGAGTGAGAAAGGTAGTGGACTTCAAATCGAAGTAAAGTGGGAGGTGTACTATTGTAAATGATGGTATGCCTTTCCCTCACCACTATGGAGTAAGAGTGAAGCTCGTGTATAATCACCAATTTAGGACCAAATTCCACTCCCATTCCTTCACAAAGGTGAGTGATTTGGTAAACCGATATGAGATTGGTAGAGAGATTGGGAACACTTAACACTTGGTTAAACATTCCACCATCCATCTCTATTGATCCAAAACTGAAAACTAACATTGTAGTGTCATCACCCAACATGATTTGAGACATGACACATGGCTCAATGCTAAAGATCTCAACATGTGAAGAGGCCATGTGGTGTGAGGGACTGGAATCACTAATCCATGTCAATGAAGGAGTTACTCTAGCTATAAGGGCCTTTCCTTTCTTATTCTTAGATTTAGACTCCTTTTCTTTGGAAGAATCACCCTTCATAGCATTTTGTTTGATAGAATAAGGGAAAATTATTTTATTCTTCTTAAGTAAATGAATTAAGTAATCAATTTATTTTCTCATACACTGATGCTCCTCATGGAAAGTTTTATTGCAATAGGAACACTTAAAATTTTCCTTCTTCTCTTTGGGCTCAAAAGTAGAAGTGTTCGTGTTAGGTTTGGTTTGGTCTTGGTTGATCTTGGTTTCCTTCTTGGGTTGGTCATTTTTTTTTGTTACTTCTTTTCAGTTTTCTTTCCTTTACCATTACTTGATATAAGGGCATGTGAATTGGATTTAAGAGTCCCCATTTAAATTATTTTATCATGTTTTTGAATGAGTTGGGACAAAAATAGTCAAATGAGGGAATTTTCTAAATACTACCAAAAGCGGATATTGTGGCGTAGAAATTTGAAATGAAGATGGATTATTCGAGACCTAAGAAAGAATTGACAAGATAACTAGGAATATTTCTTCTCCACTTTACATTCCTTTAAAAGTAATCTAGTGTGGATGAACTTTGAGAAGAATGATTGTAGGCTTTCAAATTCACCAGGATTTAATCCTAGTAGTTTGTTTTCCAACTCATGTGATCTCATGTCATATTATTATGTAAACATAGCACTTAAACTTTTCCATGCTTCATTAGGTGCTTCAGATGACTCAATATGGAAGAGAAATTTAGGATAAATGGACATACGAGAGATGACCTAAGGATTTTTCACATCAGTTTAGACACTTAGATTTTTCAGCATCATCATTAATTTCAGTCTTAAATACCATGTTTATGTGAAATAAATGCTATCTAATTTCACTACCCTTGTGAAATTAGACAACAAGTAGACTTACAATTTGTTAAAAGAGGCATTTGGCAAGGAAAATAAAGGTCCAACAATTTATCCTGGGACATCTCTAATCATGGTACTAGCTTCTCTAGGCATGGATTTTAATAGTGGAATGAAGAAGGTTAGAAGAATGAAAATTACATGCCTAGGGCCCAACCGAGCTACTTCCTAGCTCACCGAGCTCATGTAAAAGGTACACCAAGATAATTATGGGTGATCAAGCTCATGTCATTATGGTCAAGTTACTTTGACTCTAAAATCCTATCGAGTTATTCATTATAAAGGCCAAGTTGTGTCATTATAAAAGCATTGGGTCCATCAAGAAGGAATACATCGATCTATTTCTATGGAAAAACCAAATTTGCGAAGCAACAAGCTAAAAAAATGCATCGATCTCTCCCATATTTAAGTGCGAGGAACTAGGCTTGACCAATTCGTTCAAGGGAGGGCCGAGTTAGCATAAACACTATTGAGTTACATAGCTAAGCTCTGTACAATAAGGCGTGACCAACTCACTCGTGACAAAGTGATAAAAGAAAATAAACTCAAGAAACGTTACGTAAAATGGAGACATTGAGTTCCACACTTTGAGCTAGGTATTTAATGGTTGAGTTCTCGTATCCAGGTGAGCTATTATGCCCATATACTAAGCCACTTTCTACAAGGATTGAGATTTTCCTTGAGCTATTCAGATTGGGATAAGGTATTTGAATCATCAAGTTTAAACACGGTAGGATGAAAAATGCTCACGTAGGTTGAACTTTGATTCAAAGTGGAGGTTGAAACGCAAAATCTAGTCCAAATAATCTCTGCATAATAACTCGATGAGCTTTGAAAATGGTGATTAGGACTTAGGGAAAAATGGTGAAGGATTCTGTAATCGAGCATGGGATACCTTTGTGGCTAGAGTGGAAAGAGATGGTTTAGAGAGCCCGACCGAGTTGGACCGTGAGTGTGCAAAAACCTGATGTATCCGTGAGATGTTACGTGTAGAAAAAGTTGGTAGATAAGGCCAAGATGTCCCGAGACATGCGTATATCGAAATATTGAACTCACCAAAGTGGTTGGGTTTGTGGAGATAGCGCAGAAAAATATGTCCCAAATAGCTCGAGATCAAATTGAGACATGCGGGATGGGAAAATCTGAAATGGCCATGAAAGTGATGGTTGTAAAGGAGGATGTCAATGGCCCGCATAACCCATGGGATATGTGGTGCATGAGGACCCAAAATCATTGATCAATAATGAGCATGGATTTATGCGAGATAAGGTGGTTCTAATCTGCCCCAATGTCCCGAGATATGTTGGAGTGAGTTCATCGCAAGTAGGTTTAGCCCGTAAACCATTGGCATAGGCCACATGGGATGGGATGGTGAGCCGGTGAGAAGGTTGGCACCGAGATGGCACAAGGTGAATGGGGCCTAGAAATCGGTGTTGGAAATTTTTTTGAGTATAATGGAGTAAGAAAACATGGCAAGAAAATGTTGAGAGGTGGTTGTCCGTAAGTAAGAAGAAGTGTGGAGTTCGAGGAGAACGGATCATGCGATGGGGTCAATACAATGTGAAAATAGGTAGAGCGGTGTCGATTTGTCGGGGTGGATTGATGGGTTCAATTCGACTCAAGTGCTAAGGTGTTTTGATCAAAGGAAGTTCATCATTCAAGGGTGAGTTTTCAAATGCAATAAGAAACCCGTGAATCAATGCAAGGTAAAAGGGAGCTAACTTTCGATTGAGATGGCCAAGTTTGTGCAATGTCAACTACCCAACATTAAATAATTAACCTTTCCATGATAAATGATGGAAAATAAAGAGGGGCCCCATAAAGTTTTAAAATTCCAAATCATTTTAAATGATGATAAACATTTGAGAAGGAGAAATAATTTAAATGATGATTTTCCAACCAATGTATTATTTACTAGTCTCTTAACAGTGAAGTGAGCCTATGAAACTCAAAATAATTAAAATCACTCAGAGATCCATAACTGGAGAAATCCTCAATGGAATCATGCAAAATTGGTCTTGTTGGAATTGTGGTTCTGATTCTGACACACAAAAATAAATAAATCCAAAATTGATGAAGATTTAATATTGTTTTTAAGGAAAACGAGACCAGTTTTGTTTGGTTGTTGGATAGTGGTTGGAGGGGCATTTAATGAGCATGGAAAATCATTCCTTCACTACTGTAGGTTATGTGACACCTTGAGATTGATTTTGCAGGTCCAAAATCACCAACCAAACTCATTTATCATGACTTGAAATTGGTTGAAAAAGGAGTATTGGGAATTGCATCCCCTCTCTCTCTCCTCTCAAAATCTATAAATTGAAGTGTTGGGCTCATTGTAAAAGGGAGGATGATGTGGGTAGCAAAACACCACAATTTTTTTGAAGCCAATGTGTTGTAGGCCTTAATAGTGGACTTATTGCATGGCGATCTAGCCCTTTCATTTACAAAGATTTGAATTGTGCATACCTTTAAATCTATAGATGCAAGTTTGTGGATGTATCTTCTCTCGTTGTGTTTGTTTGAATTCTTCTTGCCTCTTTGATATTATTACATTTTTATCGTCTCTATTCTATGCTATTGTAAGGATCCATTATTATTGTGTTTGTTGGAAATGTTGTTGTGAGTATTGTTATTAGAATGTGGAGAAATACTATCACCCTCTCTAATTTGCATTTTACTTCCATTTTCACACATTGGGAGTTGTTCTCATACCCTTATTTTGGTGCATCACCTCTGTAGTGTATTTTTATTTCATTTTCATGTTATTTCTCTCTCATGGGTCCTTCAAGTGATAAATTAGGATTGGTTAATAGTTTTCTTTCAATAGAGTTAGTTTACACTAGGAGTAGGAAGAAGAACATACTTTCTTTGGAGGTCTATCTCAAGTAACAAGTCCCATAACTTGGAGATAGTACCCATGTTACCCAGATCACACACCGTGAGCTCAAATACACACACTTTTGCAAATTGGAGGGTGTTGTGATTCGATGATATCAATAGCCCTTTACCCCTTAGTTTCATTACCGTTTTATCTCCATTTGAAAAAGTTGAATGATGTGAGAAAAGGAATTGAAAAAGAATCCATCATGAAGAGAGATAAATAAGGAATGTAGAAGAAAAAAAGAATCACAACCACCCCGAGAACAATATTATAACCCCCTGATTTCGTAACTTTATAGTTTAGTACGTTGATTAAATTTAGGTGTGAAAGTGTGTCGTGAAACAAGTGGTCACTCACCTTGCAATTAACATAATAACACGTAAGTATGGATTCCACAATCAAATTCTAGTGATCACAATAGTTTGCAACTATAAGCAAGCTCGAAACAAACTAAAAATAAGAGAAGGGGATAAAATACAATGTTGTGTGAGATATAGCATCTCACGTCACATCGAAGACCCCTTACCACAAGATTGTGGTGGATGTGCTCATTAGTCCGCACACAATATCAAAGGTGATACAATGCAAAAAGGGCTCAAAATGAGTCCGAAGGACCTCCAGAGATGCGGAAAAGCTCCCGAAGGTGAAAAAATCTAGGAAGGGAACTAGACACTCCAAAAAAATTAGTAGAAAAAAATGTCTAATAATGATATATATTGCTCTTTTAATTTTCCCAATTAATTTAATTTTAAAGATGAAAAATGTTAACAAAGAAAAAAATGTTAATTAAATGATAAATTAACTATTAATTAATTAAAAAGAGCCTCCTAAAATTAATTAACCCATAAATTAAATTATCTCCTAATTAAATTTACCACCTTTTAATTAATTTACTAGACCCTAAATAAATAATCCTATTACTATTAATTATCAACCCTTATTTAAAAATTACCTTATTATTCATTAAAGAGTCCTTACTTTACAAAAATTTAGGCTAAATAAATTAAACTATGTTTAAAAATCAAATGGTAGGCTAGATTGGGAATGCGGGTCGAGTTGGGAAGGGCGTGGTTAAGGCTCGATGAAATGGAGGAAGGTGGCTCCATGTGGAGTAGGGTGGCCAAGGTGATGGGCTCGAGGATAATGGTGTAATGCTTGAGGTTGGCTAGGGCACCTGGGTAGGTCGAAAGTTATGAGCTCGGTGAGGAGGATGCTATAAATAAGGGGGAATTGAAATGCTTGAGTGAAGCACATAGAGGAAGGGGAAGACTAGGAAAAAATGAAATGTCAACATAGGGCCGAGTAGAGGTTTTAGGTCTACAAACTCACAAAAAGGTGAGTGACATGCATACATAGGCTTGCAGGGATGGGTCAAGCCACATAGGTTGAGTAGGTAGAAAGAGCATGGTGAGTCACATGATGATCCACATGGAATTCGAGATCGAAGAAAATCGACAAAGGAAATGGAATGAGTAGGGTTAAGACAAGCCCAATGAAGGTATGAAAAGTAGGGAAGATGGGCCAAATAGGGATCCAAGGAGCTAGCCACGGGGATCAAGCAAGCTGAGCGAGCATGGCGGGGTTGAGAAATCCAGTGGTAGATGTAACCAATAACTAAACTACCAACAAACAATGTAGGGAAGAGAACCAAATCAACTCATGTCCAAAGAAAGGTCTAACATGAATCATGTAAGATAAGATCAACTCGCCAAGGACATGGAAAAAAACTTGAATCGCCACCAAGAACTCAACTCGTTGAGTTGAGTTTGGCGATCAACATGAGCCGTAAGGAAAAAATTTAAGGAGCTCACCAAGCTCTGTAGGATCTCACTGAGCCGAGTTGAAGGAGACAAAAAAAGGGTACAAAAAACAAGGAGTAGGAAGAGCATATTCTAATATATATTTTTCAAATAAATTCACTTTTAATGAAAAATACATTGATAAGACCAATTAAGGAACCTACCTCCAAATTTACTTTCCTCCACATTTAACCGCAAATAGCTAAAGTTGGTGGACAAACCCTTAAAACCGCACATGCCCAAACCAAAACCATCACAAACTCCAAAACAAGACTATTAAAAACAATTAGTAAGATTATAAAAATGACCTAAAAAAACTTGCATGAAAGCATGAATAACAAAATCGAAGTAGTTAGAAACCAAAACAAATGAGTGTAGTTTTACCAAATAACCACTCTGATACCATGTGAGATTATTTTTCAAGGATCAATATGGAACCCCATGCACATCAAAGATTTTGCACTCCAACAGTGATATGAACGCTCCAAGTAATCAACAAGAAATCAAACAACAAGGAAAATCATGCATAAAATAAATAGGTCTACTCATTCTCATAGATCGAAATAAGAGGGTACATATGGGAGTGTTGTGTAACTCATGTTCCTAGATAATCATTCCCTCCATGAGGGAAAGAGGAATCATGACAGATATGAAAATGACAGATTCTATGAAAGAATCTACCATGTTTCATATAACTCCTAAGACTTGTGATCTTGCTAAGCGAGATGACTCACCACATGATGTGGATAAGACCCCAAGTGATGATGAGGAAGTCACATATATCAACATATACCTGAAATAGGATGAGAGGACCCAAAGGGTAGCTTGAAAAGGGGAGGGAGATATTATGTTTCAAGCTATCGACTTATCAGTGAATCCATCTAAGACCAAATACAACCACAAGATGTAGTACTCACTCAAAGGAGTGGTCACAAAATAAATACAAACACTTGAAATCTCATATACAAGCTACTAAAAAAAAATGAAATATGATCAAAAACCACATCTCTACGAAGTGTTAATAACTTGGGGTATGATGATGTTGAGATGCCAAAATTTACAAATCATGGAAAATATACTTTCATCTTCAACGCATATAATTGTGTCCCACTTTTTTGTAGTTTTTGTACTTTCGAAAACTATGTCTGACAACCAAAACATGACCAAACACATATAAAATGACCAAACATGAATTTTTAAGAGGCTATAAATACCAAGGTATAGGGCATCTAGAAATTCCTGATTTTTAAAATTTTTATAGTATTTTTAATTATTTATTTACTAGTCAAATTTTAAAATATTTATGGCCACAAAGTGGGACACACTTGTATGCTTTGACCATTGAAATACGTGGCATATGTGTGCTTTGTAGGAAAAAACATGTAAAATAAGCAAGGTTAATGTGATTTGTAGGGGTAGGATAGGATGGTACCTATTTAAATGAGGGGAGGTGGATCTAATGGGGAGAAGTATCAATGCTCTCAATTTCATCCTATTTCTTCCAAAATGTGGAAGATAAAAATATCAAAAGAACATAACCTTCGAAGGGGAATTTGCATTCATTTATACCAAATTCATGAAAATTCTACCACATAATTTGAAACCTTAACAAAAATACTTACACCTAAAGCTTCAAAATATCTACTACATCAAATCCATAACACCAAAAATAAACTCAAGTGCTATAAGAAGTCACCTCCAAAGTAATATTGTAGAAAGGATTTTTATAAACAAACAAACATTACAAAGTAACACTACAACACAATATTCATTCAATAACCAATCTTATACAATAACTAGAGAGAAATTCTTCGTGTGTCATTGATTGAAGAGATATAATATTACATTAAAGGTTATATTCCTTAACTATGTTTCTAGTTACAATCTAGAATGCCTGACTAAATCATTGAAATCAGTTCTATATTCTTTGATTTGACAATGAATAAATGAAAATTCTCTTAATTTCTTCTAATGACTATAAAACTCGCAATCACCTTAGCATGAACCCAAAATTAGAACCCCCAGAAGTAAAGATAATCATTCACTTTTATACCAAAATTTCCTAAAGGGAATATGACTAGATACCCTATGAAGTGATAAAATCATGGGACACGTGAAGTATTGATCATATATTTACAATCATGAAGTGAAAAGGTTCCCAAAATGAAAAAATGTGGTTCCTTGATTTGCTTAGTTGGAGAAATTATATTTCATGATCGAAACTATGGAGTGGAGAATATTACTTTTATAGCTAACATATTTTCTAACCCTTTAGTGTCACTTCTATCATTTTATTTGAATATGCTTGGAATAAAGTAGTTATGTGCTTTCATCATTTTGTTTTCCTTAGGAAAGAAAAGAAAGGGATGTTTAAAGAATAAAGAATAAAGAATGGGAAATAAGGAATATGGAATTATTTATGGAGAATGGTCGAGGTTTATTTATTTTCCCCTCAATTTTGCTTCCAATTTATTTATGTATGCATCAAACCCCATGAATATTCCCATAATTTATTCCTCATTGGGACCTACATGACATATATTTTGTTTCTTGTGTAAAAAGGATAGTGTGAAACTTTATAGAAATAGTCTTCTCCCCTCTTAATTTGTCTATCAGGTTGATTGATGAACTTCTCCAAATGAATGGATTTATAAATATATGAATAGTAAAAATTTGTGGAAGGGTTCAATTCCCTTGTAGTATGTTTTTGAAGGATTCCTATCAGATTATTAACATCTATAGATTTAGGGTTGAGTATGCCATTCAAAGGGATAATTCTCTCAATTCTTTAATCATTTTCATCCATGTGCTTCCTTGAATTTTCTTACATAACATGGTGTTTTCTTATGCACCCATCCACTACTTCCATTCTTTTTCTAGAAGCCCTTAAATATTTATGTTGTCTTCCCCTATAATCTAGGAGATAATCCCTTTATTCTCTACTAATTGATCATCCATACTTGTAATTTTCAAGTTTTGGCAGTAGGCCTTCCCTATACTCAATCTCATTTTTGCACTTATCAATTAAGGCATGACATGCTTGAATTATTTCAAATAAATGAATGTAATAATTGCATGTGTCCTTGAGTATGCTACTTCCTGTTTCCAATAAATCACTGTCTCATTTTATTACTACACCCCATTTACATTTCAAATCTTTTACATTTTTCATCACTTATGGAGTGATAATTGTGGTAACCTCTTTGATTTCTAGGGGAGCCTGTATCCATTTTTGCACAAAATTTGACAAGATGTCAATTTTTCTCTAAGTTATTTATTTGTCTCTTAATCCTCTTAATTTTTGGAAGAGACATCCTACTACTTGTGTTACCTCATGCTTAATATGTGGTCGGTTTCCCTAATGGGACCTTACTAACTTGGTAATCGAAGAGGTAGTTTCATCCCTTAAGACATAAATTTTTGGGGTGGAAACTTCCACAAACCTTTCTCCTTGAGGTATCACCATTATTCTTGATAAACTTTTGTATTTATTTGGTGTTTTGGATGATGTCATGGAAATGATGTTTTCAATGCCATATTTCTCTACTGCACTCTTAATTATTTCTTTGTTGGGAGGGTTGCTCCCAAAATCCTTCACTTTTAGTGTTGCCTTTCTTTTTGCTTTACATTGGGAGGAACTTAGCGATAGTATTATTTCTTGTGATATAGGGAGTGCGAGGCTGGAATCATCAACATGTATTTGTGGTGTATCCACATGTTCAACTTCTTCAACTGTTTTTCATCCTTTTATGCCTCTTTGCCTTTTGCTTCTCCTTATATCATAGTTGAAATAGGTTGAGAACTTGTATTTATAGGTTTTGTAGCTTCAATATCAACCCATTATTTTATTGATGGAAAAGGCTCCTCGACTAACTCATTTTATACCCCTGTTTGGTTCTCGAGATTCTAATTCTACAACTTCATGAGATGTAATCATTCTTTCCACCATGTCTACAACTAATTGAATAGGATCTATGGCTTATGGAAATTTAACCTCTGCCAATGGAACCTCTCCAAAATTCGGTTGCTCTATATATGTCACTATAAAATATTCTGTGGTGGATTATTCATGAGATGTTGAGCATCCTTCCCTCTCTTCAATTGGTGTAACTTGAACAAATGCAACTTGGACATTTTCTAGGAGAAGTTAAACTCTAACATCTTGACCCAAGCCATGAAACAAATCAGTGAATATTTGTTCATGTGGTGGGTCTTGCATCTCTTATCTCATAACTTCAAGGACATCCTAACTTGTATGCCTTGAATTGGGGTAGTGCTAGGAACTTCTTATGACACCAAGAGGTGGGGTAGTATTAACTACATCTAGAATCAATTAAAAGTCAACAAGAACTTAAAGGCCTAGAGGAGTTCCCTCTATTAGTGCATTAGTAATTTATTCCACTGCAGGTGTTGCCACCTTTTCCCTTTTATTCCTTACAAAATTCTCGGTGACTATTTGTTCCTCCATTTCCTTAAGAATGGGCTGTAATGTTGGACTCACTCTGGGTTTCCTTAGTGAAACAATTATCCTATTCCTCTTTCCTTTGCTAGGTGATCCTTTTAGAGCAGAGGATAAAGGATTTTTTTGGATTTTTCCTTTAGAAACAGTTACCTTGGTCCTAGAAGTGGGATGGGGAACAAATTGGATTGGAGTGGCCTCAATAATATGTATATCCTTCATCGTTTTTTCAACATCTCCTTAGTCATGTGTATCAATTTAAAAAAAAGGTCCATATCTTGCCGGTGTCTATACTTATCTCTTACACTACCTTTTTTAGTTGGTCACTTAATGAAAATATGTGGATATTTTCCCTTCATTTGATGTAAAATTGTAGAAACCTTCTTTAAAGGTTGAAATTATCTTTGATTGCATTAATGGCCATGTACTCCCTCAAAACTATAGTATTTTGTAGGGATAAATAAAATCCTTTTCTTGTTAACCAAAATAGAGTCTTCTTGATGATATGAGTGGTCCTTTCATGTAAGGATGTAGTCTCATGTATAGTCCAATCAAGAGGTGGCATTGGTTTTGCTGCAATGTTATTAATTATGTATTTGTTTCTCACCAGATCTACCTCATCCACTAAGCCCTCAAGAACAACTACAATTTTGTAGTCAATGACTTGGGTGAGGGTCATCCTAGAGTAATATATAAGTATTACCTCCTCTTCATCCCTATATTCCATCTAATAGTCCTCATAATGAGGCTCATGCTCATATGCATTTCCAAGGACTCCTGCACTATCCACCTAATTTGATAATTTCTCCACGACATTAAATTTATACAAGATAACCCTATTCATTTCATCCTCTAAGAGTCTAGCCTTAACCAATATAGGGTATGTATATTTCCCAATAGTGATTGGGAACTTGACATTAGTCTTATGTTTTCCTGCAATGAGCTTGTGGACCTCCACTAGCTACCTTGACAACTTTAGAAGTGCCCATTTGTCATCCAGTACCTAGGAAACATGTAGGGTGTGTCATGGAAGCCACTTACTCTAATGTAAGTGAAAAATTTGAATTGGATGAAATAACATCTGTATTCATTGATATATCTTATTTCCCTAGATGACATTCTATATGACTCCCATTTAGGTCTAAATAAACAAAGAATAGGGGAAAATAATGCATCATGGACCAACCTAAAATTATACCACTGGTTCTCCAAATTGAGTTGTGGGTATACATCATATACCTTGAATTGAGAAAATTCCTTGAATTTCACCAACCTTGGGAATGATCTGTGGTAGGAAATGTTGTATACTAGATAGGAGGTCATGTAGAATTCACATTTGTTATTAGACTCTCCCTTAATCTGTACTGCCATCTTGAGGAGTTGTTGATGGATGGAATTACTTATTATCTCCCCTAGTGGATAGATATCTTTCCACTCAGAATTATTTGGATGAATCTAAACATCCAATTAATCTATCAATAAGAAAACTCATACCCTACAATCCTATTTAGCAGGGGTCATTATACGTACCCGAAATTATAGGGTATTGCACCACCGAATGATGTTACACATGCCCCAATGATGATATAGGTCTCCTTGTAAGGTGTTCGAGAATCTAGAAAGGCTTTCCAAGTATACGCTTGTATCCCGCATGCCCCGCTTAGCCTC
Source organism: Taxus wallichiana var. yunnanensis (assembly GCA_018340775.1). Lineage (NCBI taxonomy): Eukaryota > Viridiplantae > Streptophyta > Pinopsida > Cupressales > Taxaceae > Taxus > Taxus wallichiana. Next base: position 334,206,615 of record CM031242.1, read on the forward strand.
CACATGCTTTGTTTTCCCCTTTTTCCCTTTTTCTTGCGTTTTTGTCTTGAAAGGCCTTGCTAACGGTCCCGACTGCGTGGGGCGGAAGTCCCGTGACCGCCACCTAGGACAGGGTGGCGGTCCGATATGCATTTTCTAGATCCTTACGATGATCGCGTCAAACATAAATCTTGGATTTTACACACTTTCTTCAACCACTTTGGCTTGCATTAATGTTTTTGGTCCCCTGGTAATAGTGTTTTTCCTTTGTTTATAGTAAAAGAGATCAAATGGGAGTTACCCTCTAGTAAATGCATTGGTTATAAATAGCCAACTTGTTTTCAAGCAAATGGCCCCTCATCCTCTCAATTCTCTTGTTTAATTTTTCAATTTCTTGCTTAGAATTCTGTTAGTTTCATGTTTTTCTTCCATTGTTGGTATTTTAGAGGTCATATGATCTTCTTGTTTCAGTCTTGTTTCATTGCTGCTACATACAATCAGTTTAACATAGAATAGCTTCATTTCTAGACTAGAATCCATTAAAGTTACAGGTTTTGTTTTATCACAAGGATAGTTTTTGAAACTCTTGGTACACTTGTGTTGTATTCCCATAATAAATCCCGCTAGGAATTGCATAGTCAAGCTTTGTTCACTTGCGCTATCTCTCTCCTACTCGCATTGTATTCGGTCTATATCCAAAGATGCCATTATTTGAATATCATCCTCTATTGATATGATCATATACATACTTTTTGGATTCATGAGGACATGAAGGAACAGGAGATCACACTTTGAGGGGAAAAATCACACACAACTAGATTTACCACTGTTCTATAAACACCAGGTTTGAGCTATCAAAGTTCTAGTTACAACATATCAAATAGAGTAGTGAATTATTTCATTTCAGTTAAAAGTTTTGCTCTCGATATCACCAGGAAGTTGTGGGGATTGATAGTTTCTAAGAAACTATGATTCATTCCTCACTTCTGAGGTAGGATCGAGAGCCTTTCAAATTCAAAATATATAGTTGCTTAGATATTTAGGATAAAATCACAACTGCACAAGAAAATAGCCATACCAGGCTACGTTGCTTGTTTTTATTTTGTTACTAGATTAGTTGTTCATTTTATAAATATACTAGAGTAGCTTTCTCTTTAATTTCATTGAAATACGTCATTGAAAAATACAAAAATAGAAGAATGCTTACATAGTGTAAATACTTCTTTTGTAATCAGTTTATTAAATGTTAGTTAAAAGTTGAATCATTTTGTATGACAATCACAGGACCTAGAGAGCCTAGAGAGTATATATTTGAACCCATAGTGCCTCAGCCAAATCTACCCACAACATTAGCTGATATAGATCAGGACCTCAGGATACAGGTCTTTCAAGCAACAACAAATTTACAAGCAATTAGTGAGCAACTAAGAGGATTAAACATCGAAGATGACAAAGCTTACACATTCTAGTCAAACCATCCAAACTATAGACTGCCTTGATAAAACATCTGAATGACTATGCAAGGATTCAAAAGAGAGCAAACATTTGGTTGTGATCCTTTGGTTCCACAACCTAATGTAGGAGACCTCCTCATCGACATAGATACTAGCTTACGTATTCAAGTTGCCAGAACACCTATTAGGTACTCCGAGAAAATCATACAACTTCTAGTTCTAAACATAGAGGCTGAAAAGGCATACGATTATTGGATAGTTGGGAGAAGGGATTGATTCTTCACATGACCATAATAGGTCCACAACAACCACGAACTCACGGTTGTGATCCCCAAGTCCCACAACCCAACGGGCCTACAAATCAGTTAAGTATTGACACCAGCTTATGAATGTTGTATTTAGATCTTCACCACTCCCGCCAGATATTATAGTACAATTCTCTATATTAAACATAGAAGCCAATCAATCTAATATTTTTTGGGCTAGACCAGAAAACCACCCATAGTTAACTATAAACCCACTAAATCACCCATCACCATTTTATGACCTTGTCTGGAGATATATACGAAGCTCCCATAGGTCACTTCCCACGTATCCAACAACCAAGAAATAGGATCTCGGCAGAGCTCGACATTGATTGGAGCCTCCGAGTAGCCATTATATCTGAATGGACCATTACACCAATTTAGGTTAGAAGGGCCTTCTTCACCTTAGATTCGTAGATTCCATTGTTGTGTATTGAGGATATAAGATTACCGATTAAATTTTCTGTATCTATTCACATCCAAAAATTCACCGACTATCTCAACACATGACCTCGGGAGGTTGGGTACAAGGAAGAGGTACTTGTAGATTCCCATGCTCGCATGTCACTTTTCCATCGTACAAAATTGGTGAACCTAATGTGAAAAAACATTTCTTCCTTTTATTATTCTTCATTTCTCTCATCCACCTTATCTCTTTCCCATTATTCTACGGGTATTCATATACCCCCCGAATATGTCGGGATATGATGCATATGGTAGACCTCTCTCAGGTCTTGAAACAAACTATATTCAAATAAATAGGCAACCATCACCCTCACTTTTTGCATGGGCTTATAACTATTCAAGTAACTACTTGTCATCTCAAACTCCCCCTCAAAGAACTAGCTCAAGTTCTTCATTCCGAATTGAGGAGTTTGATCAGTTTGCACAAACACAATAGCCAGAGCCATCAGGCTCTAATAATATGACATTTACTAGGAGAATCCACTTCATCTCCTCGGTCTTGTTCAGATCATAGATTAGTAGACAATTTGATCCACTCCCATTTTTGGATGAGGAATACTTATCATGCTTATGCTAAAAGTGAACAACATTTCCAAAACATGTATCCACCAATAGGAATTTACAAATACAATCTGACACCCTATTCCAAGAGAACACCCCCATTCCTCCACCTATGGGAAATACCCTCGGTGAAGCTTGGCAGGGTAACGATCAATTCATAGCAGGGTATCATACCCCTTTACAACCTCAAGCTATACAACAAACACCCTTAAGGCAAAGCGCTACGTCTTCGCCAATGGAGGTCATTTCAGCCTTAGCTGAAAAGGTTAGAGGGCTGGAACTTGCTCAAGCAAACCAAAATTCATATTTTGGGCAAGCAAGAATCCCCAACCCTCCACATCATCCTAGTTAGGTCAACCTCCTTACAGGAATAGGCACGTTAGGCATGCCTCCTCAAAATCCTTATAGTTACCCACAACAAACACTAACTAGGACCACATTTTAAAATGTCGTTCTAGTTGAAAACATGACACCTCCCGACTTGGCACCAAACAACCCATACCAGAACAATGCCCCTCCTTACTTAAATATTTATTTAAAGTCACCACAAGGAGACATGTTCTCTTCTCCCGGGATGTTCGTTCAACCACATGGATTCCCTTATGTCCCTACAAACAAAATATGCTATGCCATATCAATAACCCATCCCACCTCAACCCCTCAAAGAAGCCCCATCGATGGTCAGGCCTTACATAGTAGGGACTTATTCGAGAATATTTAAAAGAGCCCTAGACTTCACCATATGAAGTGTTATGCTTCCAAACCTCTCCCGACTTACCCAAATACAAAGGGAAGGGGACCCAAACGCACACATTAAGGCCTATGCCACAGCCATACGGGAGTTACTCCTTGGGACAGGATTGTCACTAAAATATTCCCTAAAACCTTAGAGGGTATTACCCTTGATTGGTATTACAGAATACCTGAAGCCTCGATACACTCATTTAAACAACTCGTGTCAGAATTCATCAAATCTTTCGACATGAACAAATTGTTAAGAATGAGAATCAGGGAATTCTTACATATTAAATAAGAACATAATGAATCCACTGCTCATTTTATCCAAAGATGGCATACGGTTCTCTACTCATCAGCGAGTGCTCCAAACATGGATCAAATGGAACTATGTGATTTATTCCTTAATTCTCTCAATAGAGAGATAAAGGAATAAGTCCAGAAGTTCCCACTAAGAACTTACGATGAAGTACTCGAGAGTGCTCTCCGAATCGACCAAGCAATGATAGATAGTGGTCAGTAAGACATATGGGACAAATGGGAAATTAACCACTCCCAATCAAAACACCATGGCCTATTCTAATGTAGGGAATGCTAATCAAGGACCTAAAATCCTTAACAAGAACCGTGGAGTTACAAAAGATGGAGTAACTGACCAAGCTAAAAGGGAAAACATTGTAAACATTTTGCCACCTATTAATAATCAGTGAAATAACAATTTTACTCCAACAATCAATGCATTGGATTTTAATCATCCACCACGGAAACTAAAAAAACAACAAAAATGACGACAAATTCAAACACAAAGTCCAAATCGAAACCCAACTAGATATCAGAGTCAAAACCAAAGGCAACAACCTCAAAATTTTAACTCTAACAACTAACAACCTTATCAGAATTTTGGGCCACAACAAATTATAAATCAACAACCTCAAAATTTTAATCCCAATTTATATTGTGGCTTCCATAAAATCCAAGGCCATGATACTAGGACTTATCGTGAATACAATAAATTCATGCAGTGTTTTCCAGAAGATCAAAAACAACTCTTTATAGATATGTTTTTAGCAAATTTTGTAGTACCCATGCCAAACGCTTATGCAGGGGCAATTTCCCCTCAAAATGCACCCCTCAAGATCTTTAATGATCCACTCCCAAACCACCCCAACAATAACAGGATAGATCCTAATGGAACAAACAAAGGTGTCATGATAGGAAACAATGATCATGAAGCTTCAACTTCATTAAATCCACCAGTCGCACCCCAATTAGGAACTCGACCTCAAACTAAGATAGTTGGTTTAGTGGAGTTAGACACCGAGCTACCCATAGAAACCATAACAAGAACACGGATTATTCATCCCAACCTACTCCAATCTATCCATTAGAACCAGAAAATAGTCAACAAATGTTGGTAAAACCCATAGGCACCTATGATTTAATTAATGATTTAACTAAAACCTTCTCTGTACATCTCCTTATTGGATTTATTAAAAAAATATCCCAACCATAGGGCTACTCTCTTAGAAGCATTAGGCCTTGGTCATTTAATCAACATCACTCCTCCCTCGAAAACACAAGTAAACCATGTGGACTTTGACGTTTATCCTCCGGGGCAGCCAAATAGGGATATAGAATTTATATTCAATATAAGCAAAATGCCAACAGACGCTAAAATTACATGAAGAGGTGACCCAACTTTACATTTACAAGTTTGGGTCTACAATAATTATGTTAAACATGTAATGGTTGATGATGGGGCAGCAGTTAATATAGTCCCCTTCGCTTTTCTTCAAAAGTTAGGATATGGAGAGACAAATTGTTCCACAACATGAAATACGTTAAGAGGTTATGATAGCCTCAAATCCACTTCGATTGGAACCATAGTTTTACCAGTCACTTTAGGGCCTAAGATGGTCCTCACCGAGTTTTATATTATAGATTGGGAAACCAATTATAATATGATCCTTGGTCAGCCATGGATACACCGCATGAAGGCAATCCCTTCCACGCTATTCCAAGAAATAAGATTTCTACACTTAGGGAAAATATTCGTGGCACAAGGTGACCCAAAACCCTTCGATATACACCTAGCTGATTTGAAGAAAAGACCGGGCATTCACTCCGAGTTTGAACTCCCAACAAATCAACTCATCAAACCAATTAATTCCAAACCAAAAGAAGAATTGATACCCACCACGGAGTTGGAGATTACAAATCCAGCCAAGGACATTTTGGCACTCAAAAATGAGACCAATGTTATAAAAATGGTGTCACTAGGGACTACCACCAAAATTGTTAAATTTTTAGAGAAAGACTTACCTATTCTCCTACCATTTGATTCCATGGGTATGGGACACACCTTGGGAATTGCTTCTCTTCCATCAGATGAAGTTTTTATGGTAGAAGTAACTGAAAAAAAAGAAATAGATACAACAGATATCCCAACATCCATTTTCCCAAACAAATATTGGACTCTCCACTTTGATGGAGCTAGATGTCACTTTGGAGCTGGAGCGGGAGTGATCTTTACTTCACCTGACGGAAAGATCCTACCTTTCACCTTTAAATTAAACTTTGAATGTACAAACAATGGGGCTGAGTACAAAGCTCTCCTCCTTGGCCTCATTCTAGCTAAAAGAATGGGTGTCGACAACATTAGAGTACTAGGAGACTCATAATTGGTTGCAAACCAAGTCTCTGAGGTATATGAAACTAGAGTTGAGCATTTACAACTCTATAAAATGGTAGTATTAGATCTAAGTAAGGGATTTAGCTTCATATCAATTGAAGCAATCCCATGAGTAGAACCTTCTCGCAGTAGACTCGATAGCAACCTCAGCTTCCCATTTCACCCCAAATAGTGAGTTGGAGGATACAAATTTCATGGTATCACTTCATACCAAGCCATTAGTGCACAAAATACCAACAAACTCACTCCTAACTCATGGAGAGGCTGAGGATGATTTTTCCATCGTAGATCACTTTGATGATGATAGAGTCACTCTCGAATATCTAAACGCCTATGTGGAGCTACACCTTGCTCACCATATAGTTGATCTTTCCTTAATACCACATTCCTCTTCCTATTTTGGAAATCCCATGATAGAGTCTCCTCCATAGAAGGATCTTGATATCTACGAGATAGAAGACAAGAAATTTTGGAACTACCTCCAGCCCCACCTGAATTTGAAGAAGGTAATGCTTCTTTAATAGAAGAAACCATTGACATAAACATTGGAACGGAGGAAGAACCAAAAATTTTAAAGTTGGGATCCTCGTTAACTCCAGAGGAGATATAAATACACACCCAAATCCTCAAATAACATCAAAAGGCTTTTACATTTAATTATAAAGAAATGATGGGCATTGCACCACAAGTCACGGTACATAATCTTGTCACTAAACCAGATGCAAAGCCAATTAAACAGAAGTCAAGACCAATGAAGCCAAAAGTGGCTCTCATGGTAAAAGAGGAAGTAATAAAACTTCTCCAAGTAGGATTCATCAAGCTCATTAACTATTCACAATGGGTGTCTAATATTGTCCCTGTCCTAAAAAAATGGGAAGATACACATTTTCATAGATTTTCGGGATATTAACAAAGCTTTTCCCAAGGATGACTTCCCATTACCATCCATTGATGTCATCATTGATGCAACAACTAGATTTGAACTATTGTCCCTCATGGATGGGTTCTCAGGGTATAATCAGATTAAAATATCTGAACAAGATCAAGCCAAAACTACATTCATAACTCCCTAGGGAACTTATTGCTACGTTGTCATGCCATTTGGTCTTAAGAACGCCGACACTACGTATCAGTGGGAAATGACATATATATTCCATGATCTTATCCATAAAATTGTGGAATCATATGTGGATGACTTGTTGGCCAAGGCCAAGAAACATTGTGATCATCCAGAAGTGCTCTGTATCATCCTCTCATGATTAATTGAATATGGCGTCACATTAAATCTAGAGAAGTGCATGTTTGGTGTGATAGGAGGCAAACTTCTAGGCTACATTATATCTTCACAAGGGATTGATGTTGATCCAGCCAAAATACAGGTTGTTCTCGAAATGATCCCACCATCGGATGAGTCTGGAATCAGGTCATTTCTTGGGAAACTCGGTGCAATCCGCAGGTTCATCCTAGATCTAAGTTTTTCCATTCATCCAATCAACAATCTATTAAAGAAAGATTATAGCATTGATTGGACTGAAGAATGCAACGAGGCTTTTGAAGTAGTTAAATGCTTCTTGTTGTCCCCACCCATGCTAATGCCTCCCAAACCAGACCATCCTTTGATCCTATACTCACGAGCCACTCATGTCTCACTAGCCTTTGCATGCTGGCTCAAGAAGACAAAGATAAATGGGATCGTGCGGTCTATTTCATTAGCCGAATGTTGCTTGATTATGAGACACGCTACACATAGGTAGAGAGAGAATGCCTTGTCATAGTCTTTGCAACAAAGTGTTTAAGACATTATATGTTAAACCAGAAACAAGGGTCATTGTAAAGACAGATCATTTACGAACATTTCTCACACAAGGGTCTTTATCTAAAAAGGCTAGATGTTTCATAACCTTAATGGGTGAATTTGAGTTGACATTCGTAAACCAAAAATCCATTAAGGGACAAATCATTGCAGATTAGCTGGCTGACAATCCACTAGATGGAGGTGATCTGGTGAATCTGGACTTTCCTGATGAGTGTATATACTTCATCGAAACCAGGCCTCCCATCTCCACATGTCCCTGGTATACTGATATCATCAATTTCATCATAGACCATACATACCCTGAAGGTGCCATGTCATCACAAAAAGAAGGTGGTTACACATTATTACCATTAAATATGTTGTCTTAGAATAGGTACTCTATCGTAAAGCCTTCGACGGCATGCTTCTAAGATGCGTTGATATGGAAGAATCCAAGAAGATTCTTCATGAATCCCACAATGGGATATGTGGAGGCCACTTTGGTGGTCATGCCACCACTCACAAAATACATCAAATGGGATATTTTTGGCCCACTCTCAAGCATGATGCAGTGGAATTTGTACGTAAGTGCCATAAATGCCAAGAATTCTCTCACGAGATTCACATGCCATCACAATCCCTACAACCAATAGCGACTCTGTGGCCCTTCTCCACGTGGGGCTTGGACTTGATAGGGAAGTTCTCTCCCTCATCAACTAATGGCCATAATTTTATAATTACAGCCATGGAATATTTTACCAAATGGGTGGAGGCCATGCCTCTCACCACCGTACTAGGTTTGGTAATTGCCAAATTCATTCTAACCAAATTATTTATAGGTATGGTGTCCCACAAGTCATTATCTCAGATAATGGCACATCCTTCAAAAATGACAAAGTCTATGAGGTATGTAGCAAGTTCAAGATAAACCATCATATGACCTCTTTTACTACCCTCAAGCTAATGGGCAGGACGAAGCGACAAATAAAATGTTGAAAGCTATTCTCCTCAAAATAGTCAAGGAGAATAAGTGTGATTGGAATCTAAAACTATATCCAGCCTTGTGGGCCCATCAAACCTCAGTAAGAACACCAACAAGAGAAACTCCTTTTTCACTGGTATTCGGGGCAGAAGTAGTTCTCCTGCTTGAGGTTGAAATACCCAGTCTCTACATCTCATTACAAGGGATTCTGGACAAATAAGCTTATAGGGAGGCACGCCTCTCTCAACTAGAAAGCCTTGACAGGTTAGGCTAAATGTTGAACAAAGGCATAGAGCCTATGCCGACCGGATGTGCCAACAATACAACAAAAAATTCTATGAGCAAGAAATATATGAAGGAGATCTAGTTCTAAGACTAGACAACCGGATCAATAAGAAAACCAACAAAGGAAGAAAGTTCCAGCCCAAATGGTTGGGCCCATACTGAGTCATGAAAGACTACAGAAATGGTGTGTATCTCTTGTGCACACTAAAAGGTGAGGAATTTAGTGAAACTGTCAATTCCTTGCATCTTAAACGGTTTTACACATAAAACATCAAAATCACCACTTGTACATTATAGTTACCTACATTGCATTAGTCTTTTAGCTGCTTCATTTTGTCCATTTCGTAAAAGTGGTAGTCCAGAACTTTCTCTTAAAAATCATTACAAATTTCTAAACGTATTGGTAAAAGCATTCAAAACACATCTCTTCAAGCATCATCAAGTATTTTCAAATCTTCTCATCAAGTTTAACAGACAAACATTGACAAAAACCATACCAAGACCTGTATACTTGGCTTTTCTCTTTCTTCCTACTAGGTGAAGTTTTCCTTGCCTACGGTCTGTTCTAGAAGCTTCTTGGTGTCACATCTATCCCTCTTAAATCTCTTTAAACGAAAGGATATCCCAAAGTCATAGATCAGAAATGTCAAAATCAAATGAAATCAAAAGCACCAAGTAAACAAAATATTTTATTTTACACACTTCTTTGCCCCATCAACCTTTGGTGATAAGCCCACATCTCTTACTGGTGGTGTGAGGTTGGGAAAGGAAAGAAGTGCCCTTACTTGCCTATATCTTGCCTTTGGTGACAAACCCATGCTTCTTACTAGTGGCATGAGGTAGGGTGTGGGGGGTCCAGTCACACAAATTAACAAATCTTGGTATGCTAAAAACACAAATCAAATTCTATTAAGAGAAAGCAAATATCCAAATATCCAAATTCCAAAGAGATCAAATCCTCAAAACTAGATTTTGTCAACCAAGTTGCCATTTATGAATCTAAGTCTAGATAAACTAGAAAGTAAGTGGCCTTCTAAGCATGGTAGTAGTTTTGAGTAGGGTAGGTGTGTAGGTCCAAATTTGGTTGTTGTTACTATTTTTCTATCTCTCATCATCATTCCATTCAATCAAACTCATACAACTTGTGCCCTTCCTAACTCTTGGTGTTGAGCCCTCGCATCTTACTAGTTGCATGGATTTGGGATTGGGGCAAGTTCATCTCTTTATCACTATGCATTCATCATGTTTTGCCAACATAAGAAGAAATTACAAACATTTCCCAAAGAGTTCAAAATTTCAGTACTACCATATGTTAGTATCATCTCATATCAGCATTACAAAAACATACAAAGTAAAACATCTTGTTTACTATCATTTGTTATCCATTGCATACATTCTGAAAACATGAAAACAAATATTCTAAAAATATCTAAGTATGCATGTGGAAACAAGTCACGAAATTCTAGATGCCAAGAGTCTAGATCCAAAAAGATATATATATATATATATATCAAGTTTCATATAAAATGCCATCATGCACTAGGCATGGTCAAAATGCTCAATGAGCCCAAAAGTACAAAAACACTCGTATAGATATCTGAAAAAATGCTACAAAAATAGTCTCTCAATCCCTATGGGATCCCTCAAAGGGTGCACACCATGCCTAGGACTCCAGCTACGCGGTGTTCCGAATGTACTGAGGGCTCGTGGTCATGACTAGTAGCTGCCGTCTCACTACGAGAATGAATCCTCCTCATCAAGCACTCGGCTATCCTATATCTAGCTACCTCCATGTGGAGAGAAGTCATGATCTTTGCCATGTGCTAGATAGAGGAAAAAACATCATGTGCCTACTAAACTAGCTCTGAGGGGCCCCCATGTCCACGGAAAGCTCAACGCGAGTCTTCTCCGAGGGGAGAAGCAAGGTATCAGTGCATACTCGGCGAATCAAGTCTCACCACTCATCAACAGTCACTGCAAAAAAAGGAGAAAACAAGTTAGAAAATGATCAACAATAGAACCAAGAGTAAGAAAAACAAAAAGAAACAAAAAACTAGGACAACTCTAACTAAAACAAATGTCAAGAGAAGAGTGACAACTCACTCGGATCTCCAGGCCTCCAAGAAGGATCTCTAGGATCTGCACCCGCCACTGATGCCACCACTGACTGGTGCCCCTCACCCATGTCTGGGGCAACATGATAGCCTACAACAAACTTGCCATCTCCACCTAAATCCTGAGAGAGTAACTCCTCTGAAACCAGAGTCACCCTCTCTACGCACTCCACTCTACCCTCTCGGCCTGTAGGATCTCCTGGTATCATGCCACTCGAGATCACTATCATCCCCCCACCCATCTCACTGATCTCCATCTCCTTTGTCTCCTCCTCGGTCTCTCCCCTAGTGAACTCCTCAGACTCGGAGTCCATGTCAATGGGCTCATCACTGCTATGGGTGGGACTAGCGGCAATCCAAAGTAAGGGTGCCTGAGGAGCACCGGCTCTCCCTCATGCATGTACCACCCTCTTGGCTGCAATAGGAACACCGATCGTAACAATAGTCCAACCCCGGCCTCTAGGACCTCCCCAAGCCTCATGGATGGATCTATACACTGGCATCACCAGAGGAAGCATGTCACTATAGGGGAGGCCAAACTGTTGTGGAACTCTATTAAAGGAGTGCATCTCCAACTTACCCACCCTGTCTATTAATTGACTAGTATTCTAACAGTGTCAATGTAATGGTCTCCTCTCCCCATACCCATGCCATGGCCTTATAAGGGGTGGCCTCCATGTCTGCAGTGGTCAGAGAGGCCACTGGATGGTGGGGTGCTCTAAGAACTATCATCCCCATCCACCTCACTACTCTAACAGCCCCGGGATCCTCCACCTCTACACCTCTCCCATATGGGGTGATATGCTCATACACCCAACTCATGACAAGATTTGGGTGGCTCAGTGACTATCCCTATAATTAGACTACCTCAGTATAAATCATGATAGGTAGTCCCAAGGATATCTACTCCCCAAGCGTAGACATGTCCATGGCCCTCAATATGTGTAATAATGGGGGCCCAACAATATAAGAGGGTGTCCCCTCCCTTGTCCCCAATCAATCTGGATGCAAGGATGCCCATGATGGCCTTGCGGAGCAAGGGAATGTATGACTCAATGATAGAGCAGATCCTCACACCCTTCTTCGATCCCATTGATACAACCACATCTCCCATGTAGGTGGCCCACTAAACCACCTGTGATCTAGATATTGTTGTCTTAAGAGATAGCCACCGCCCAAGGATTGAAACCCCAGATATACGGTAAACATCCTCTAGGGTGATGGACCACTCACCCCTAACTCCTGGAAATCGGAAGGTGTTTCGATCCACATCCCAATATGAAAATAAGTCACACAGTATGTGGCTGGGTGCAACGTGAGGGACCTAGGCAATCCTCCAAATACCAGCCCTCGGAGAGTATCCCGCTCTTCACCGGAGAGTGCCTCTAACATTGCTTTGGGAGCCAATCACACTCCCTCTCCCGGCTCCATCTAATGTACTCCTCCTTCTTCTGCATACACCCAAAAACACAAAAAGAAGTGAGTTAGTATCAAATCCCAATTAAAAAGACTACTAAAAACATGTGAAAGTGCAAAAATGTAAAAACAAATAAGGTAAACCCTTTCTTTTTGTCACTCTGTCATGGACCGTCGCCCTGTGTAGAGTGGTGGTTCCATAACCGCCACCCTGCATAGGGAGGCGGTCCTGTCCCACAAACTTAAATTGGTCATATACCCTAAAAACACTTAAAAAAGCAAATACACCATTTTTGCTAAAATGAAAACCTACCCTATGGGTGTCCCCCCTAAAGACACATTTAAAACTAACATTTTCAAAAATGACCCCCCTAAGAGGAAGATTTCATCATTTTCACATTTTAGGTCTAAAAATAATAAATCGAGAAGAACTAACCTGAGACTTCGCGGGTCGATGTTCCACTCTCGAGGCATGATCACTATCTCACCACGAATGTTTTGACTATACTCTCATCAGAAACCATCACCGTGGGTCCCAGAGCTCAAAAATCTATCAAATCAATCCACGTAAATGAATAGTAAAATGACTTTGTTTTATATAAATAGCCCCCTTAATTTGATTTTGAATGTCTTTCGCAGGGTCGGAGCACCGACAGAGGTAAGTTCTAAACCTCGCATAGATGGTAAGTCATCTTTTCTTATCAATTTAGCATTATCTCTCCAATTATTTTATCTAGTTGCACTTGAGTCCCTTGTTTTATTTTACAGATAGCGGGACTTTGGATGGCAACTTTCCAACACACAGGAATGTCAGGTATAACTCCTAACTCCCCATTTTGGGACCGCCATACTCGTATCCACCATTTTACGCCTCTTTATGGCTAAGATGCTTCTCCGAGGGGGTAATATGTACGTACCCAAAATTGTAGGGTACTGCACCACCAAAACGATGTTACACATGCCCTAATGATGATACAAGTCTCCTTATAAGGTGTTCAAAATCCATAAAGGCTTTCCAAGTATACGTTTGTATCCCACAAGCCCTTCTCACCTCCGCATGCTTTGTTTTCCCCTTTTCCCCTTTTTTCTTGTGTTTTTATCTTCAGTGACAAAACCACCCTGCCTGCTGGGTGGCGGTCCCGTGACCACCGCCTAGGACAAGGCGGTGGTCCCATAACCACCGCCCTGCATAGGGCGGCGGTCCTGTACGCATTTTCTAGATCCTTTCGATGATCACGTCAAACATAAATCTTGGATTTTACATGCTTTCTTCAACCACTTTGGCTTGCATTAATGTTTTTGGTCCCCTGGTAATAGTTTTTCCTTTGTTTATAGTAAAAGATATCAAATGGGAGTTACCCTTTGGTAAATGCATTGGTTATAAATAGTCAGCTTGTTTTCAAGAAAATGGCCCCTCATCCTCTCAATTCTCTTGTTGAAATTTTCTATTTCTTGCTTAGAATTTTGTTAGTTTCATGTTTTGCTTCCATTGTTGGTATTTTAGAGGTCATATGATCTTCTTGTTTCAGTCTTGTTTCATTGTTGTTGTATACAATCAGTTTAACATAGAATAGCTTCATTTCTAGACTAGAATCCATTAAAGTTATAGGTTTTGTTTTATCACAAGGATATTTTGAAACTCTCGGTACACTTGTGTTGTATTCCTGTAATAAATCCCTCTAGGAATTGCATGGTCAAGTTTTGTTCACTTGCGCTATCTCTCTCCTACTCGCATTGTATTCGGTCTATATCCAAAGTTGCCATTGTTCGAATACCATCTCTATTGATACGATCATATACATACTTTCTAGATTCATGAGGACATGAAGGAATGAGGAGATCACACTGAGGGGAAAAATCACACACAACTAGATTTACCACTGTTCTATAAACACCAGGTTTGAGCTATCAAAGTTCTAGTTACGACATATCAAATAGAGTAGTGAATTATTTCATTTCAGTTAAAAGTTCACTCTCGATATCACCAGGGAAGCTGTGGGGATTGATAGTTTATGAGAAACTTGTGATTCATTCCTCACTTCTAAGGTAGGATCGAGAGCCTTTCAAATTCAAAATATATAGCTTGCTTAGATATTTAGGATAAAATCACAACTGCACAGGAAAATAGCCATACCAGGCTACGTTGCTTGTTTTTATTCTGTTACTAGATTAGTTGTTCATTTTATAAATATACTAGAGTAGCTTCTCTTTAATTTCATTGAAATACGTCATTGAAAAAATAAAAATAGAAGAATTCTTGCATAGTGTAAATACTTCTTTTGTAAATCAGTTTATTAAATGTTAGTTAAAATTTGAATCATTTTGTATGAAAATCATAGGACCTAGAGAGCCTAGAGAGTATATATTTGAACCCGTAGTGCCTCAGCCAAATCTACCCACAACATTAGCTGATATAGATCAGGACCTCAGGATACAGGTCTTTCAAGGAACAACAAATTTACAAGCAATTAGTGAGAAACTAAGAGGATTAAACATCGAAGACGACAAAGCTTACACATTCTGGTCAAACCATCCAAACTATAGATTGCCTTGATAAAACATTTGAATGACTGTGCAAGGATTTGAACGAGAGAAAACATTTGGTTGTGATCCTTTGGTTCCATAACTCGATGTAGGAGACCTCCTCATTGACATAGATACTAGCTTATGTATTCAAGTTGCCAGAACACCTGTTAGGTACTCTGAGAAAATCATACAACTTCTAGTTCTAAACATAGAGGCTGAAAAGGCATATAATTATTGGATAGTTGGGAGAAGGGATTGATTCTTCACATGACCATAAAGGTCCACAATAACCATGAACTCATGGTTTTGATCCCCAAGTACCACAACCCAACGGGCCTACAAGTCAGTTAATTATTGACACCGCTTACACAATGTTGGCATTTAGATATTCACCACTCCCGCTAGGTATTATAGTACAATTCTCCGTATTAAACATAGAAGCCAATCAATCTAATATTTTCTGGGATAGACCAAAAACCACCCATAGTTAACTATAAACCCACTAAATCACCCATCACCATTTTATGACCTTGTCTGGAGATATATACGAAGCTCCCACGGTCACTTCCCATGTATCCAACAACCAAGAAATAGGATCTCGGTAGAGCTCGACATTGATTGGAGCCTCCGAACAGCCATTATATCCGAATGAACCATTACACCAATTCAAGTTAGGAGGGCCTTCTTCACCTTAGATTTGTAGATTCCATTGTTGCGTATTGAGGATATAAGATTACCCGATTAGCTTGTCTGTATCTATTCACATCCAAACATTCACCGGTGTATCTCGACACGACCTCGGGAGGTCGGGTATGAGGAAGAGGTACTTGTAGATTCCCATGCTCGCATGTCACTTTTCCATCGTATAGTCATAATGTCCCCAATTTCTTCAACAAAGTCAACCCTTCTCAACTTCTTGGGGATTCTAGTAGTATAAATCCTTGGCTTCTCAAGCCACTAGATATTTAATACTTTTGAATATTTTGCAATGTTGGCATTCCAAAAGTATTCTACTTTCTCAACTAAAATGTCATATACTAGATTAAAATATGGGAATCCTAACATATCATCAAGGTGTTTGAGTTGAAAGAAAAAGAAAGAGAACCACTCCCATTAATAAATTATCTCTTCTTTGGGTCATAGTTTTGTGCACATACCCATACCAATATTGTATATTGAGCTGATGGGGGAAACATGATAGATAGGGTAATAAAACTCCAATTTTCTATATGAATTCATTTCTATCAGCTACATGTTGCATCTATAAGAAGTCATCCAATTTTTCATTGCCTAAATTTGTATATGTAATCTTTTTTAGGTCAAAAGTAATATGGGACAAAGATGGGGCATTACAATTGGATCTTCATTATTTCGGAAAAAGGTAGACAATTATTTTGGGAAATGGATTGATAACAACTTGGATGTATGAAACCCTCTTTCAACACTCAGTAAAACTTCAAAACATAATAAAACATATAAAATATGTAAATAAACTTACCCGCACAAAAAACCAATCTGTAGTTCTCCTCTAAATCAGTAATAAAACTCAAAACATCATTAGAGATTTGAAAATGATCCTTGCACAATTTAAGCGTAGAAATTAGGGATTTTTCTCACTCTAGGGATCCAAAACATTTGGAAATATTTAATTTTTAATACAAAGTATATGAATTTTTGTTAAATTCAACTATATAGTGCTCTTCGCACACTCCCATTAGTGGCGGCCATAACTCCATATATTTTTTAAATATATGTGAACATTGATCTTCCAATCTGTGTTTGAATATAGGTCTCACATGTGGATAAATTGGTGACATCATATTTACTTAAATTATGTGTTATTCACTCATTGTCTTGGTCCTTAGGACCTTCATACATGGCTTGAAAAATTGCTTTTCTTTTTAAGATTTGTGAGACACTTTGAAATGTGTCCATTCATTCAAGTTGGTTGGGGTAGGAGAAAAATTAGCAATACTAAAATTTTTATGAAAGCGCATTGTTGTGAGGCTGAAAATTTGCCTTCATTATATGATGCCACCATATGACATCATGTGTTCTTCTTGTGAGGCCTTTGGAGATAGAAGCACAATTAGTAATATTGTAAAAATGTGAAACTACCAACTGCAAGATTGTGAACTTCCCTTCTTATCAACTACTATCATATCATACCACACATTCTTTCCATTTGCTTCAGAGATGAAAGTGCAACTTGCATACTTACCACAACTATGAAGTTGTAAACTATAAACCTACGAAGTTTTTTTTTTCCTTGTAGCATTGAGATTCTATAAATATTCTCTTTTTGGGCCTCGAAAAGAACTTACAAGTTAAAAATCCACATCAACTTTAACTTTACAACAAGGTCATCAAAGAAAGGAATATTCCCAAAATATTCCTTTTTCGAGGCTCATACTTGCAATTGTAGTTCATAACTTTACAAAAAAATTGAAAAATTAAATACCCACATATCCCCAAATGCCTCAAATATTCCTTTTATTGCACCTTAGGGGCGGAGCTATAATTTACAAACTTATAGAAATGAAAACTTGTAAAACTGCAATAAGCTAAGTTCCAAAGGTAAGGGGCCTTTTTTGAAAGTTAGAATATACAATTAGAATTATAACAATGTCCCCGATGAAATTAAACCTACAAATTATTACAAAAAAGAAACAAAGAAAATGTTAAGGTGTTAGTAAAAACACAAACAACTTGATAGAATCTTGACATGATTTTAATATTTGGAGCTTGGGAGAACACAAAATGACTTGAGAAACTAGAAATACAACAAAACAGGACATGCTACATTGACATTTATAGGGAGAAACATAAAACATGCCATGATTTTTGATAAGATTAAATCAAGCACTAGTAGAGATTACTTGTGAAAAGGTGGTTCTTATTTTTCTGTTTTTGCTTCTCAAATAGAGCCTTAATGAGGTTTTCACTATGGGAGATCATTTTCTCCCTTTTTTCCTTTTTTTTGATTTTGGTGAATTGGGATGCTCAAACTCTTTGTCAAAGTAGGTTGTAGCATCCATATTACTATCAAATTTCTTCTTGGGATCTAAAAGGGGTATGTAGTCCCGAGTTTCGAGAAATTACTTGATGGCCTTGTCATTTTGTAAAAGGTCCAATGAGACATTATTTAATTGGTCTTGCTTGATAAGGGTAGGGTCAAAAATATCCAAGGTGATGGTTGGAATGGAAAGTTGGTTAAAAAGGATTGTATTAGTGATGTCCTCAAAGAGGTTATGTGTGTAACTTATCTCAACATCATATTTACTATCATCTTAATTAATTGTTGTATTAGCAAACACTTCTTAGGTTGAAGCATCGAGGTTGTAACCTAAACCATAGGAGTTAATATTTTATAATGGGATAAAGGGATCTAGACAACCTTTTCGTTATTTTTTCAAGTCCTCTACCCTTTAATTTCATATTTTTCATGATTTTGTTTCATATAACATGTTTGGGTGATTAATAACATGTAGTGAACTAATCATCATACAACCAAGAGCTCTCAAAACCTAGAATTTTCTCATCTTCTAAGTATTTGAATCATCGAAAAACATATTTTCCAATTTTATATGTGGGAGATATTTTATATGCAAAGAATTTTATCTTCCATATCTATGTGGTAATAAAGGTAGGTTTATAATATGAAAATAATTTACAACAATATGAAATTGGTACTAACCACATCCCTTATCAATGATTTTAAATGTGGATTTTTATCGAGATAGAGTAAGCGGGTGTATTAGACAACGTATAAGGTGGATTATGGGATGTATTGGGTGGAATATTAGATGTAGAAGATACGAGTCACTATCAAGAATGTATTTACTAATTTGTGGAAGAATATTTGAAAGTGTATCAAGATGAATACGTGTGGTTTTAGAAAATGGGATGATACAAGGTGGAGTGGATTTATTTGTGGATGGGTAGTATTTTTCTTATATATACCTTCCCTCAAGATTTATACAATAATAAAAATGTTTTGTGTCGGTTCTGCAACATGACTTATTTACCTTGATAGGTAAATTTAATACACTGACGGTATGTAGATGGGATGGCTTACATGGCATGGATCCATGGGTGACCAAGGAAGATGTTATAAGGAACTTCCAAGTCCACAAAGTGATACAAGATGTACAAGGTGTTAAGAGATAGTGTGATTGTTCCTACAAATTGTCCCTCATGATTATCATATCCATGAATAGTTATGACATCATTACCAACACTCTCTTTAGTATATCCAAGGCATCACAATAGTTTCAAGGAGAAAATATTTAGCTTAGATCTATTTTATATAAGAACACTTTTGAATTTATGATGAGTAATGAATGATTCAATATATAATGAACTATTATTTGTGATATTTTGGTTCAAAAGGTCATGAGGAGGGTGAAACATTTTCAATCAAGGCTTTGGATTTTTTAGTTTTGATATTTTTAGGAACACATGCTTCATGTTAGGCATGAGTAACAACATTTTATAATATGAGAGAATATTTGAACAACTCTATGAGGGAGATTAACACAGTTGTATTCTCTAATTATTTAGTTATATTGAAATAATTAGAGGAAGGCATAGATTTTGTAATAGATGTGGACTTTATATTGGATGTTTGAGCTTTAATAGGTGTAAAAGATTGTTTGGTGGCAGAACCCAAACCTTCTTTTTGTCTAGTTTTAACCACACAGTCATGAGCTTTAAATATGATGGTATCAACTAAGATGGGTTCATGAGCTTTAATTTAGAGATCTTTTTTCATTTTGTTTCAAAAAAGGGTCTTGGAAAAACTTAAACTTCTCATTAGAATTTTAATTATTTAAGATGTCTCTGTAGTCAATTAGATCTTAAATATAGTGTCGATTTTCATACAATGATATGTATGGTGTTCATTGATACAATGGTTCTCATAATATTTATTTTCTTTATACCATGTTGGTTTTAGTTTCCCATGTTTGAAGGGTCTTGAGATTGGATAATTGATCATATCAAAACTTACTAAGTGACATAATATGCTAGAAAGGATTTCTCCAAGTGGTGTGAATTGTCTTCATTATAATTCAAATGGAGTGGTTTCTTTACTAGGAATAATAATTGGTCAATTGGTGGAATTGTGTGATTTTGATTTTTTTTGTTGGACATTTTGAATGCGGCAAGAATAAGTGATACCACCACTCACAACATTATGGTTTGAATGATGAATTTTTTCTTGTCTTAATTTTTATTGTTATCCTTGTTAGGTTGATCCCTAGAAGGAGTATTGATTAAGACCTTAGAAATGAGGTCTCTCTTGATTTGTGTTCCCTTATTGATTACTTCCTCAAAGTTGGTTAAGAAATTCACTTGCATTTGGAATGATAATTTTGGATAGAGATTAGGTATGAAAATTCTCACTAATTGTTTCTTAGGAATTGAACAAGGGAATCAACTTATGATTCCTCATCATATTTGGAGAAATGATGTGAAAGTTTTGTACTTATTTTATTTGTGTTGCAAAGGTCCATCATAGTGACTTCATAATATAAGTTGAAGGAAAATCATTTGACAAATTTTTTTGATAAGTTGGTGAAAGCAGTAAGGGATCCTTTAGGAAGGTGTAAAAACCAATCTAAATCTTTTCCTCCTAAAATATTACGTAAAAGACATAAGATTTGCATGTAATTGTAATTTACTTCTTGGCATACCATGATTACTTGTTATCTTGGGTCGTTCTTTCCTTAATTTTTTCAAATGATGGAGGAAATGGTATATGCAACATGTATTTATCTAATAGATAATGACAAATATTATTAAAAGTTAAACTATTTGGTTTATTTTTTCAATCCCATGATTGTTTATTTTGTGCTCCTCTATTCTTGTGCAAATGGAGAGATTTGTTGAGGGGTGTCTATGAATTCATTGGATTTTTTGGTAACTTTAGAAGCCATATGGGAGAGTTATGTCATCTCATAGATTTTATCTAACAAGGATTCATTAGATGTTGTTCATTGAATCATCGACTTCGATTACATTTTCTTGATTCGAGTTTCTAAAAGATGTTGCAAGTTATCTTCACCAAAATTTAATGGTATCTTTGATCCCATTTCTAGGATAAAAAGAAGTTATTGGTTTTTATTTTGTCTCAAGACTTCATATATTTTTATTTTTCTTGTAATTTCTAGTTGTATAGCTTCATTATTTTCATAAAAACTATATTTTCCAAGAGGTTTGACTCTACCAAATTTATCATAGATATTGTGGATTTTATTATGATTAATCACTATTTTGATAAAGGTAAGAACCTAAAGTTAAGGATGAATTTGTGGTTTTGAAAATCTTGAAATTTTGATAAATGTTAGATAATTTTTAATCTCAAAAAGGATAACAATGGATTTTTTTATCATTTTTAACTTGTAAATGTGTTTAGGGAAACAAGTTTAACTTGATCAAAGGTTGTGTATCCGATAGAAAATACCTTTTTATGTATTGAGGATATTATATTTTGATTAGATTGGATTAGTTTCGAATTTAATTGTGTTGTGGAACAAAAGTTTTTTTCAATATATAAAGAGAAATTTTTCAAACAACAAATAAGAAATGATTTTTTTATTTGTTTTGGATTTAAAGGAAAAATACTATCGGAAATGTAAAGTTTTATGATAATGAAATCAAATAAAATGCTATGAAATGAATGAATGAAAATTTTGTTACAACTCTAATAGATGTTTCTTTTGATATATCCCAGACGTGATATACAAAATTTATATGGTGATAGAAGTGGTACGAGGAACCCGTACACACCCAAAATTACACAGGAGATACATCGACGTATGATAAAGTATCCAATGATGAAATGTTCATTTTGTAGTGGTCGTGAATTTATGTCACACAACTACCATGATGGTTATGAAAATGTTGGTCTTTCTACAATGGTTGTTAAAGTAATTGTCTAGGAAATTTGCGTAATTGCTAGTATGTGAAGAATGGTGGTTCCATACGCATTTAATCGAGAATCAAAACTACGTGTTTTGAATGTGTGTCTCAAGTTTGTGAGTGTTTTTATCACTCATTTATTGATTGTTTCACATGATATTAAGCTTGTTAGATATGTATTGAAATCCTCTTCTCAATTTAATATTATTAGAATTTTGACTCCCCCTTTCTTGGATGATTTGGAATGTCTTGATTTCCATATGTGCTATAATTATTCTCTTCCATTTCTCTAGAAAAGCCAAGATTTTACCCGTATCATGGGCTAGATATTTTTATTTGAATTGCACCATTACTCTGCCAAAATCCTACTAAGAAGTACACATAAAACACAATACATTTCTTTGTTTCTTCTCACTTGCATTTGTGATCAATTTTCTTGCAACCAATCTACTCCAGTGTCTTCTTGATTTCTTCTTACAACTAACTAGTACCACACTCTGGATCATTTGGACTCTCATCTCTAGAAAGGAATTTGAGGAGAAAAAATAATCATCACCATATTTGGGAAGTTGTCACAATTATACAGTAACTAGGTTGGGGTGTATTTACAATTTCTTCAAATCTTTCATTTTAGAATATTTTCGTTAAAACTAAAAGAAGCAATACACTTGTTTTAAGAGGTAGAATTTATAGTTTATTTATTAACAATCTTCTTCCCAACTTATCCCTGTGGATATGTATGGGAAATAATTTGGAGGAAGGTTATGTGCACAAATTTCTTCATTTATTTATTTTAGAACATCTGTATATTTCAATTTCTTCATTCCTATATTTGTATGCATATGAGAAAACTTCTGTTGATATCTTCTTCCCTTCTTATCCCTCTGAATCTACAAGGAAATAAGCTTTAGGAATCTTCTATGTCTATGATTTTCATTTTATTTCTTCACCATTAGTTTATTTGTGCAACTTATTTGTTTTACTAGGGAAGTCTTAGGGGAAAGAGGAAATTGCTTATGAGAAGATTTATTTCTTCTTGTGATTATGAAGTGAAGCAATTAGAGGAAGTTAGATTTTTACAACTACAAATTAGTCTCTTTACAACTACAAATTAGACTAATTTTTATTTAAATTAGATTTAATTTCATATCCTATAACAAATGAATAGATACATCCGACTATTCCTATATGTTTTTTATTTTAGTGTAGTAATAGTTTATTTATTTTAGAATAAATTAATTTTCTATAGCTTTTGTTTTATTTAATTTCCAGTAACCAGAAAATCACATAAAGATAGTTTAGAAGTAAAGTAGATTCATTTATTTATTTCTTTTACAAGATTTATTGAAAATACAAAAAAAAATTACATTAGTTTGTTTTATATGTTTTGATGAATACTTACAAATAAAACTTAGTTAAATTAAAAGGAGAAAATCAATCATATTTTATTTAATTCAAGTTTATTTGTTTTGTTTATTTAAAGGTATGAACTAAAGGTAATTTAGATCTGGAAAGAACACAACTCCTATTTCCCTAGTGGCCTAGGCTACCTAAACTTAGCTCTCATTACCTTTAGATTTTAAGTTGCTTGTTTGTTTCCATTTCTCTAGGCTTGGTGCCCACATAACCATTCTAAGTCCACCACAATAACATATCAGAATATTCAATCTACTTATAAGACAACCAAACATTGAAATAAACCAAATTTACATTAATCAAGCCTTATGCCAGCTAGTCTTCGAGAGACAAACCCATACCTCTTGAAATTATTAGCCAATTCATTTCCATTAACGAAGAATCGAGACATTGTCAAATAGTATTGGGCTAACTAGGTAGACATTCTTAGACCTCGCAACCCGTAATTTTTCCTTTTGACATGTATTCTATCATACCTTCATGAACCTCTTCAAAGAGGAATATAGAGAAGATGAAGGAAAATTCCTTTGCGTTCCCCAATTGAGTTGAGTTTTATTTGGTTCCATGACATGAAATGAGATCTATCCTCACCGTGATCATTCTTGATTGTAGTATTCTTGATGAGTAAATTCCAATTTTTCTAGTTGAGAACCTTAAATTTCCTTGAACTTATATCATATTTACCACCTATCCCATATACACTGTATTTATCCATCACATTACCATCCCATATATCACATTTTGGTTGTCCTGATAGGACATTGGGAGGTCACGTGCATTTGAAATCACCTATTGATTTTCAGGTGTACAAAATTGGTGAACCCAATCTGAAAGACTAGTTCCTTTTCATATCCTCTTTATTTTATTTTCTTTCATCTACTTTCCCCTCTCCCATTATTCAGTGGGTGTTTATACACCCCTTAAATATGTTGGGTCAGGAGTATGGAGGACATATTTTAGATCTTGAATCCTATTACAACCAAGTGAGTATCCAATAGTCACCCTCATTATTTGGGTGGGTTGACAACTACTCACAAACTTTAGTATCTCCTCATACAAACCCTCATCAGGGCTTGAAAACCAATCCAAAAGTAAGGATTGAGGAGATTGACCAACCTAACTATAGTGCACATGGTTTTTATCAAAGGGTTTTCTCTAGACCTCATATTAGTATGTAGTATAAATCCCATCCCTTCCATTTTACACTAAACAATGAGCTCCTAACGTATCTCACCCAAAGTGGTGATTATCTTAATGCTCTAGAGGGATCCTTAGACATGATAAAAGGATACACAAATATCCTTATGTAGAAAAATTCTACCTCACCCCCACCTAAAATGGAAAACACATCTCAAAAGGGGGTCCTACAAATGACCAATTTATAACAGGGTATCACATACCCTTGTAGCCAAACAATGTTCAACATATGCCTAAAACAAATTCACAACCTTTTCCGATGATGTAATTTCAACATTGGTGGGTAGAATCAAAGAGTTATAAATTTCCCAAGCTTCACAACCTACACAATTCACGGGGCAAGGAAAATCTTCCCATCATGTTCAAAATAAGAACTATACCCCTTCCAAAAATGTCCATCAACAACCACCATCATAGGTCTACTTGGGTGTTCCTAGCCCTGGTGACATCCTTACATGATCAGGCACACTAGGAATGGCCCCTCATCCTTCCTATGTGTATCTTACACAAGGGCCGACCAGTGTGCTCTCAATTTTTGTTCCTTTAGGAAATGCAACAGAGTCCCTAATCAAGCTATAATTACACTCTCCTCCTCCCCATCAAGGATCTTCAATTAT
The DNA here is from genome assembly GCA_018340775.1 of Taxus wallichiana var. yunnanensis. Classification (NCBI taxonomy): domain Eukaryota; kingdom Viridiplantae; phylum Streptophyta; class Pinopsida; order Cupressales; family Taxaceae; genus Taxus; species Taxus wallichiana. The sequence goes on from CM031242.1 coordinate 334,232,078, forward strand.
ATAATCTTATGCAATAGGTAATTACTATGAATATATAAAAGAACCTCTAGACTTTACAATATGAGGTGTCATGCTCCCATGAAATTTTCCATATCTTCCAAAGTTTAAGGGAATGAGATATCAATTCCCATATCAAGGCATACACTACTACCATTAGAGAGTTACTCCCTTGGGATGTGGTTGTTGTAAAGATATTTCCAAAGACTCTCAAAGGGATTTCCCTCGATTGGTATTATAGAATACTAGAATCATCTATACATTCTTTCAAGCAACTCGTATATGATTTTATCAAGGCTTTTGATATGAATAAGCTATTGAGGACATGGATCAGAGAATTCTTGCACATCAAGAAAGAGTAGAATGAGTCTTTTGCCCACTTCATTTAGAGGTGGTGGAAAGTCCTTTATTCTTTTGTAAGCGCTCTAAACATGGATTAGACAAAACTTTGTGACTTATTCCTCCACTCACTTAATCAAGATACTAAGGAAGAAGTCCAAAAATTTCCTCTTTAGAGTTATGAGGAAATTTTAGAGGGTGTGCTTTATATTGACCAAGTGACAATCGATAGCAGACACATGATATATGGCCCCAATGGGAAGCTATTCACCTCCACCCAAACTAAATCAAAACTTCATAATAGTTTAAGAAACAACCAAGGGCATAAGGTCCTCAATCAAAACCATGATGTCAAAACAGATGGCGTTACTAACCAACCTAAGAAGCCAAATGTTGTGAACACTAACAATGTGAATAATAATAATGGAAATGTAAATAATCAAAGGAACAAAAATCCTACTCCCTCCATTAACATAGTTGATCTTGGTTACTCTCCTCTCTTAGCGAGGTTTAGGCCTAAACCCTAAATCAATAATAAAATCAAAGCCAAAGACATCTAAATTATAATTACAATAATTTTTATCAAAATAAAAATCAAAATAAAGGACCACAAAAAAACAAAAACTAGAGACTGAGGGATTATGAACCTAATTTATATTGTGGATTCCATAGAGTAATTAGCCATGATTCTCGGTCTTTTCAAGACTACAACAAGTTTATAAAATTACTCCCGAGAAGATTAAAGGAAACTCTTTATTTAAATGTTCTTAGCCAACCCTGCAGAACTTCACAAGGTACCCATATGTGACCTATCACTCCACAAAATTTTAGCCTCGAGATTTATAGAGATCCTTTCCCAAAACTCCCGAAAACAAGAAATTTAATCCTCGGGCACCAACAAAGGTATTATTATAGGAACCCATGCTCAATAAATATCCATGTCTACTGATCCCGAGTTTCTCCTAACTTGGATAAAAGGAATCAAGACTAAAATCATAGGCTTACTTGAGTTGGAGAAAAAACCAAAAGTACATGTAAATAACTATACTCATGGGTAGACATTGTAGCCACTCCATTTTTATCCATTAGTGCGGATGATTCACATGTAATTCCCAAGCTAGTAGGGGCTTACGATTTGATCACAGATCTCACCAAGACCTTTTATCACATTTCCTTCTTAGATTTGTTGAAGAAATCCCCAGCTCACCGATCCACTTTTCTAGAAGCTTTAGGTCTTGGTCATTTAGTACATGTCACACCTCCTCTAGAGGCCCAAATTAACCACATATACTTTGATGTCTATCCTTTGGGCCAACATAAGAGAGATACTATATTTTTGTTCAACATTAATAAGATGCCTACAAATGTTGAATTAGCATGGAGAGGTGATCCTGCGTTATATTTGCAAGTATGGATCTATAATAACTATGTCAAGAGAGTGATGATTGATGATGGAGTTGTGGTTAAAATTTTTCCATTTTCCTTCTTACAAAATCTAGGGTATGGAGAAACAAATTGTTCTTCCAATAGAAACATGCTAAGAGGTTATGATAGCCTTAAGGCCACATCCATTGGGACTATAGTTCTCTCGAATCACTCTTGGGCCTAAAACCATTCTAACTGAGTTTTATATTATAGACAAGGAAACCAACTATAATATGATCCTTGGTAGACCATGGATTCATAGAATGAAGGCTATTCCATCTACATTGTTTCAAGAAGTGAGATTCCTTCATTTAGGAAAATATTTATAGCTCAAGGTGATAAAAAAACCTTTTGATATTCACCTAGTGAATCTTAAGAAGAAACTTGGGGTCCACTCTGAGTTTAAACTCCCAACTAACCAATTGAACAAGCCTCTTCCTTCCAGGGACTAGTTCCCACATTGAAGCTAGTTTTGACAATCTGAATTAGAGTCACCCAAAGTGATTGAAGGGGTGGATAACAATGAGAATAAGGATGTTGTAGTAGATATTATGTCAACCAAAATAACAATAGAGATAGTGAAAATCTTGGAAAATGATTTACTGATCATTCTTCCATTTGATTCTTTAAGCATTGGGAACGCTCTTGGAGTAGCCTCTCTTCTAGCAGATGGCTTCAAAGAGGTATGCATGATTGAGGTTTATGAGGTCCAAGAAGAGGATTCAAAATAAAGTGCAACATTTATTTTTACTCACAAATGTTATACCATCAATTATGATGGAGAAAAAAATTTTCTATGGTGTAGGGGCAGGGGTGATTCTCACTTCTCCAGAAGGGAGAGTCATGCCCTTTTCCTTAAAATTAAATTTTGAGTGTACTAATAACAAAAAATAATACAAATATAAACTTATTGGTCTTATTATAGCTAAGATGGTGGGAGTGCATAACGTTAGAGTCCTAGGTGACTCACAACTCATCACAAACCAGGTCTCAAAGGTTTATGAGACTAGATTAGAACACCTCTAGCTTTACAAGTCCATTATATGTGAGCTATGTAAATATTTTGATTTCATTTCTATTAAGGCTATTCCTAGGGAACATAATCAACTTTCGATTCTATGGCTACCTATTCTTCTTATTTTTTCCTAGTGAGGATTTGAAGGAAACGAAGTTCACAGGTCTTAATCTTATCTTATCGAACCATTATTTCACAAGATGCTTGAAAATACTATTCTAGCATATGTAGAGACTAAAAAATGAGCCTATCACGTTATATTTTTACTTGAAATATGGGGCAATATTATGATTCCTCCATGCGTATACTTGACCTCCATCTTGCACATCATAAGAAAGGATTTTCCCTTACCCCTCACCCTTCTTCATACTTCGAGATAGAAAAATGAATCCTTCCTCATCAAAAGAATTTGAAATTTATGAAGTTGAGGAAGATCCTCTAGAGTTTCCTCTAGATCCTCCTGAGTTTGAAGAAGGAAATGCTTCCTTAATAGAAGGAACTATTGACATTAACATTGAGAGGCGAGAAGAGGAGGTCGAATTGCAATATTGGTTCTTCCTTGTCACCTGAAGAACTAGAGGAACATACTAAGCTACTAAAATAACATTCTAAATCCTTTGAATTTATTTATAAGGATATGATGGGTGTCTCTCCCGATGTAGTGGTTCGTAACTTGGTCACCAAAACTAAAGAAAAACTTGTAAAACAATAGTTAAGACCTATAAAGCCTAAATTCACTTTAATGGTCAAAGAGGAATTGATGAAGCTCCTTCAGGTAGGGTTCATAAATCCAATGGAATACTCTATGTGGCTATCTAACATTGTCTTAGTTCTAAAAAGAATGGAAAAATTAGGATATGCATTGACTTTAGGGACATAAACAAAGCTTGTCCTAAGGAAGACTTCTCATTACCATCCATTGATATCATTTTTGATGCAATAACTGGTTATGAGTTGTTATCCCTTATGGATGGGTTCTCTGGATACAAATAAATAAGGATATCTAAGGAAAATCAAACAAAGACTACCTTTACCACCCCTTGGGGAACCTTTTGTTATGTCGTTATGTTGTTTGGCTTGAAGAACATTGGCACTACTTATCAACATGTCATGACTTATATATTCCATGATCTTATTCAAAATATTATGGAAACATACGTTGATGATCTCTTAAAGAAAGCTAAGAAGAGAGGTGACCACCATAAATTTATTCAAATCATTCTTTCATGTTTGATCGAATATGGTGTAACCTTAAATATGGAGAAATGTGTGTTTGGAGTCACTAGAGGTAAGTCATTAGGATAAATCATTTCCTCTCAAGGAATTTATGTGGATCTAATTAAAATATGGATGATTCTTGAAACGAATCCACCATCGATGAGTTTATTATCGTGGTATTTCTTGGGAAAACTTGGGGAAATCAGTAGTTTTCTCCCGATTTGACCTAAACTATTCATCCTATCAACAATTTCCTAAAGAAGGATTGTTCCAAGACATGGAGTGATGAATGTCACAACATATTTGAGACAATAAAATGCTTCCTCATGTCTCCACCAACACCCATGCCACCTAAATTCAATCATCCTCTAATAATGTATTCTCAAGTGACAGATGTCTTGATAGCATACATGTTGGCACATGAGGATGGTGATGGTCATGAATGCACCATATATTTCATTAGCCGGACACTCCTTGATTATGAAACATGGCACACTCAAGTGAAGAAAGAGTGCTTGGAAATTATATTTATAACTAAGAGGGTAAGACATTATATGCTTAACCAAGAAACAAGGGTGATCATCAAATCAAAATAGTTCTAGAAATTCTCGACCTAAGTAGCCTTATCTAAGAAGGTCAAAAGATTTATCACGTTAATGGGTGAATTTGTGTAGACACTAAAATTAGGTCACACTCCCCTTTGGTCCCTCGATAAATAAATACCTTCATCACATTCACTAGGCATGGCCCCCTTCACCCCACTAATATTAATTTAATTAATTTAATTAAATTGATTTGTTAGCCTCACAATATTTATTATTTAAATATCCTAAATTACATAATGCCCACACTTACACCTCACCTGGACACCTCACCAAGCCAACTCACCCCGATACCGGTTACTGATAACCGATATCGGTATGGTCTAAGATCTGAAGGTTAGTTGTTTTGTGGGGTGGTTGTGTTGTTTGTAAGGCTGTATATAGGTGATATTAGGAAATAAGGTGATGAGAGGTAGATGAATGATAGTTAGATGCAATAGCACACTGGGTAGTGGATCTAGGAATGGATTTGTGAGGATTGTGCTTCAAAAAGTCTAAGAAATGTTATTAAAGAGGACATGCAAGATGTAACTTACTGGTTATTGTGAAGATGCAAGTCCAAGAACTCTGATGACAAAGGCAGAACTCTAGGTAGGATGGCTGGACAAATAGAAGATGAAATATCTCCCTCCCGATGATCAGCTGAGTATCTGAGAACTCTGGCTATTCTGTTGCAGTTTTGGGCTTGATCTCCTTTTGCTGCAACTCTTCTGGCTTCTTCACTCATCTCTGCTTGGTCAAGTGAAGATCTGGACTCTCTTTATCGCTCCCAAATGATCTCTCTTGATTCCTAAAATCCTTCCACCCTGATCCAAAATGAAATTCCGATCCTTTGTTTTTGGTTTGGGGAGACCATTTACAGGGAACCGATGGCGGTTACGTAACCGACGGCGGTCGAGTAGGAACCGGCATCGGTAAGGAAAAAGTAGGCTATTTTTAGTAAAATAGCCCACCTTCCCTACTTTTCTCCCGAGAGATTAGTTGCGGGCTTGGTCAAGTGACTAGAAGGTCGGTTTTGGGTGCGAGAAAGGGGTCATTAGTCATGGGTGTAGGTGTAGACCAAGTTATAGGTCTTAATTAGGTTAGTTTAGGGTTAGGGCTAGGTCATGATGAAGTGGCAGAATGAGGTGGCAGGTGAGATGATGTGGATTTATCAATTACAAGGTAATTAATAAATAATTGTGTAAGGTTTAGGTGATGAGTTTAGGTTGCGAGATGAGATGCGGGTCACAAGGGGTCGTAAGACACAAATTTGGTGTCTACACACCCTAAGACCTATTCCTAGTAAGTTTCCATAACTAACTAAGACTTACCCAAACCCTAAAAATCAATGCCTACATTCCCTCTAACCACATTCCCACATGTTGACAAGAAGATTCTAGTTTGATCCGTGGGTGAACAACATGAGATCCCAAAAAATCAAGGGGATCTGCCTAGTTTAGTAAACCTAGAAATCCCACCTTGACCAAGCGGTTAACCCTAACCGTCGCCGCTTAAGCCGAACCACTTTGTCGATCACCTTTTAATCCCCAAAACAACCTTATTTTTGAGGTTTACAAACACTGGGAATTTTCCTGAGAGATAAGACATCTTTTTAGAGAAAGTTTCCATGAGAACACGCATGCAAGGAAGGAGATCAAGCATTTTCTCTTGCACAGGCATCCAGCACTCACCCCAGCATAGATTTGATCCAACCAAGAAAAAGGAGTGCACATGCATCCCATGCCGAGCTTTCCAATGTTTGGTGATCCTCAAAAGCATTCAACCTCTTCCGACACCTTCATCCATCACCTTGCAATCATCCAACACTCACCCCAACCATATTTCAAGTAAGTAGAATAGTTTATTCCTCCGATTCATTCATTTTATCATTGTATTGTCATCCTTTATTCTCTTAGCCACCCATTAACCTCCTTTAATAATCAACCCTCCACATACCCGTTAAAAACCCACCAAACCCCATCCAAATAGCTTAATACCTCATTCCGGACAACCAAGTCCTTTGTACAATCACAAGGGAGACACAAGGCTCATTCTCAGGGCATCCTCATTTTTCTATAGTAATCGGCACCATTATCCCCAAGTAGTGTCAATCACCCTTAATCGACATCGGTATTTATACTTACCAATAGAGTCCAGAATAGTGACCCACCCACCTATTCTCACATCACCCTTAATCACTTGTGACCTGCCTGAGACCTCTGTCAGACCTGCAGAGACCCAGAACCAGTTACTTGACCTTTGGATCTTATTTTAACCTAGCCTGTTAGATTAGATATTTCTTATTATGTTTTAAATGAGATACCTAAATCATTTTAATTGCAATAGGATTTACTTCATTACCAGCATTAAATTGTTTTAAATAGTGGACTGACACCATCTAGGAAGTATCACACTTCCCGAGATCTAGCACACGCTAGGCAGTTCATTGCACATATTGTTTAACTTTTATTTGGTGGTCTTGTGTTCCATTTCGGTAGTTCCTCCTAGCCAAAAGGAATCTCTCATGATCAGCCACCGATTTAGAAGTCATACGCACGTAAAAACTCAACAACCAGCATTCCAAAAGGTATTCCTCCTATGCCCATTACCCTATCTGTTTCGTCAATATTCAAAGAAACATCTAAGAATCAGGTGAAACATTTTGGCATGCATGGTGGGACCCATTTGGGGTTCCTTACATTTTATTCATTCCTAGGAAAAGTTGTGTGTTTGTTTCCCTTCTGAAAAGCATACACATTAATTTTCTTCCTTGGTAACCCTCTTTTTATTTCTATTTTCTCTAAAAGAAACCTTTCTTTTGGTGTACTTAAAAAGAATCATTTATTCTTATTTTCTACATTTTAGTGAAAGAGCATCCATCTTCTTATTCATCCATTTATGTCATTGAACTTCATATTTTGATTTGGGCTAAAAATAAGTGCATTGCATTCTGATTTATCATATTAGCTCACATTAATTGAGGGCAACCTATACACCGGAAGTCGTTCCTGCTTTGATGGTTGAGAAAAAATCATAGAAAGCACATCTCTCTCTCTCTCGAGTCTTACCACATTGCATAAATTCAAAACAAATACATATTCTTAAACAACATCTTTCCCCGGGAATGTCTCACAATGATCGCACTGATCCGAGTATTGGCAGTACTCCCACTCGCTCCATCAAGTCATACTTCAGAGTGAAGCCCACCCCCGCCATAACATACCTAAAACCTCACCTTTTAGATATCCTTCTTTATAGGAAGCCATCCTCACCAAAAAAATCTATTCTACATTTCATGAGTCAGTCCTTAAATAGCATAAGCTAAACAAACATAATAAAAAGGCACTCTTAGGATCACATTTTTCTTAGTGTTTCTGCTTGGCTTGCGTTTTGAGGTGAGAGGTCACATTCTTCATTCTTCTTGTTTATCCTTACATGCTCCTCATCATAGTTGGTGTATTTCGGCTTCATCTGAGGGTGCCTAGACCATATTATCATCATTCTCAGAATTCTGGGTCTAATTCCACATCAAATTTTAATTCACAACCATTTTCCTTTCATCATTGTTTCAATTTCACAGTGATCGGTGTTGTCCAAAGGCCATCATCGCTTACCCCCTTATCATCTTCGATTATACCAAATCGACATCGGTTCACTATCATTTTGGTTAACCTACCCAAAAGGACATTTATTCACCTTCTTCAATTTTTCGAATCCTGTCACTATTATCATTCCCATTGACCTTGTAAAACTCATCAGGTTTGGCATACCTATTAGATTTGACCTTACACCTTGTTTTTGACTCACTGTCCATTTCCCACAGTGACCGGCATCGGTTACCCCTAACCGCGTCGGTTTACCCCAACCGACATCGGTTATCTGTGCCACTTTCCAACCAACATTTCGTACCTAGTCCACTTTTTACCACCAATTTCACCTATTCATGTTTTTTTTTGTTTCATTTACACGGCCTAACTCGATCGACTAGTTCACATGGTGCTGACCCAAAGATAAGCTAGCTCCTTGCATTCCATGCCAATTGTCAACCACTCCCACCTAGCCCTTTGCCACCTTCCATTTTATCACCCGCCATGGATCCTATCCAACCTATCACTATCACTACCAGAGATGAGGAGTTCACATGACTCCTTGACCAAAACCCTGCCACCTTGCAATTTTACCTTTCCCACTCATCCACTTGAGATGCCTTGGGTTAGTTGATATATAGTATGCCCATATCTATCCCCTTGACTCTCTCTCTCCCACTCTTACATTAGCCCCATCTAGCTCCATGCTTCCCACATGTACCTTACCCCCAGTCGTTTCATAGCTATGGCCTATACCTGCTATGACTGTCACATCTGCTATATCCATGACACCCGCCACATCCACCATACCTTTGACAACCACCCAAAACGCAACCTCATATACCCCTAATGTCTCGCATATACTCGTAGCTACACTACCACCTCTAGTGTTGGTGATCTCTACCCATTTTCATAATATGGTCCTTTCCATTACACAATCATTAGCCCCCATTACCACTAGGGTTACTACGACCCTTCCATCTCCATATATGTACTATCAGTAGCCTCCCATTTCATCTATTATTCACTCTGGGTACATACCCCCTATTTCACTGCCTTCTTCTCAATCTACCTACACGGAAACACCATATACTAGAATGTCACCCCGTTATATGCCAAAAACCAACCCTCTTATGCTATAGGAGGCACCCAATCATTACAACCTACCAATGACCTAATCAAATTGATGATGGACAAGATGCAAACATTATAGGCATCAGTTTCCGGCTCCCACAATACTCTCACCTATGATGAAATTTACAATGAGCCCATCCACCCATCCATTCTTATTCATCCATATCCCATGCATTGGGAGATGCTTAAATTCAACTACTTCAATAGCAAGGAAGACCCGCAACAACTTTTGCGGTCGTCAAAAACGGGTGCTATCTAATCGCTACGATGATGCTTTACCCTTGAGGACCGTTCCCATGTCTTTGACTGGACCTGCATTAGATTGGTATAGTGGGTTACCTAGACACTATATTTTCATTTAATCAGGTAGCCCAAGCCTTCTTGGATCACTTTTCCATCAATATCATCAAGAAGGTTACCATGACTGACCTATACTCCACGTGTTAGTATGACGACGAATCTATCACAGATTTTTTCACTTGTTGGCGTAGCCTGATCAATCAACTCACCTTCCAACTGCCACAAACAGAACTCATCGAGCTCTTCACATGAGCTTGTGCTAGACATATCTCACTAACCCTATAGGTTCATACTTTCCAAACATTTGATGAAGCATTCACCATGGCACGAAAGTTAGAGATTCAGGCCATCAAAGAGAAGAAAATCCAATTACATAGTAAAAATTTGGCATTCAAGTCGAATGATTCCTCTTCTTCTTCCAAACATTAGAATAATTATTCAAATGCCAAGGGCACCGCTAACATAGTGGTACTTAGAGCTAGTCTCTCTCATCTCACAAATCAGGATACCCCCTCATCTAATCTCTCACCCATCCAGGACTTTTCAATTGAGGCAAGAACAATGGAAATACACCCCAATTGGGAGACCTAATCTTCTGTCTTAGAAACGCTCATCAAAGCTGGGGCCATCACCCTTCCACCTATAAAACCACACATTGGTTTTGACCCTGCTTGCCCCATGCCTGCATGGTATAAAGAACACGACTTCTATAACTATCATCGAGTAAAGGGTCACAGTGATGGCAATTACATCACTTTCAAAAATATTGTCCAAGAAATTCTTGAGAAAGGTGAGTTAACTATGGATAATCCTAACACACCTGCCAACCAAAACCTACACATTTTCAAGAAACCATTTCCCAATCATGCCCCTTCGTCTGATCAAACCGTTGAGACCACAACTCATGATATCCATACCTGCAAGGTCCATGCTATTTTTAGTGATGCACCTGTTGCTTCCCAATTACCCCATATTCCTTCCATAGAGGAGATTATAGCTTAAAACCCTCCTTCTACATTAGAACCTACCTCACCTATTCCTCCACCCATAGAGGAACACCTTTCACCTCCTTCCTCACCCGTGGAGGAGCCCTTCGCTAATATCGAGACCATTTCACCTCTAGCTTCTCCACCTAGGGAACCATCACCCACAATAATTATTCACTCCATGGAGGATACTTGTTTACCTCCTCCACCCATAGAGGAGCACCCATCATCTCCTCCCCCTATCATAGACCCAATAGAGATACCTTTGCCTCTAGGCGAGCATTCTCCTTTAGCTACCCAAGATCCTACAGACCTACTTTTGGCTCTCTTACCCATGGAAGCTGAAGCTAACGAATTTCCCATCTCTAAGACACATTTTACGGGAATAGCCATTGGGTCCTCATCAACATCACCTACAGATGTGTTGTTCTCACGTTTGGCCGATCACCTAGATTATGTGGATAGAGCCTTATTATGGGGGTGTCTTCTACTTCCTGTTTCAACACAAATACAGATGTCACTTGTTGATACTTCCACCATCTATCCAAAAATATTTCGAATAATCCAACCAATCACAACTTCTTCCATGACATCCATCATAACTCAACACATACCATTACCCTTAACCCAACCTACATCTAAATCCAAACCCACACATACATCATCTTCCTTGACTAAACCTCGCTCACTACCTTAAGGGTCACCCCAATGACCATCCTTACTCATCCACCTATCAAACTAGATTTAGCTACATCCTTTAAAGTCAACACCACACCTACTCAAACCCAAACGAGAAGAACCAAATCCATAGAACGCATACTCAAAGCTGGGCCAATTACACTCGCATCGGTCCCATCTGCCTTAGGACCTCACTTCCCAAAGATAGTTAAGAAACTTCCTCCCATCAATAAACCAAAAACAATAGCCTGCTCCTTCCTCACAAACCTCTAACCTACCCAAGTGCCCAACATGACTTACACCTACACTTGTAGTATCTTTACCACCTATACCTCCAATAATCTCCGCAACTTTTTCATTATCGACTACACTTCATTCTCCGTCTCTCACACCCCTTGCTCAACCCACATCATCTACCTTCACAACACCTCTGTTATCCCCGTGGGTAACTTACCCTCTTCCCCCATCTATTTTTCCCTCTAGATCTCATACACCCATATCACCTTTACCCAAGAAGGTGCAACACAAAAAAAAATCCGCAACCCTCCAATAAGGTAGTCAAAGCAACCATACACCCTCTTGCTTGTTCATCTACCATACCCCTACCCAAACAAACACAACCAACACCCAAGACTACTCTAGCACCCAAAACCATGGCTCAACCCACTCCCCCTCTTGCAAGGACTGTTCCTCAATAATCAGCCATACCTATACCCAAACCCACTTTCACTTCCCATTGTGATCCACTAGCGGGGTCCTATGCCAAAATATTAACCAACCTCCTTGAGACTTTTTTTTCACATTATTGCTACTTAGACCTTACGACCCCCTCAAACCCAAACCAAAAGGGTTTGACAACACTAAAATTTGTGCCAACCATTGTGTGCCGAGGGAGCGATGTGGAGAACTGCAAGGCCTTTAAAATTGTCCTTATCCAGGTTGTGTCCTCCGAAGCCAACTTTGATGATGATGACCTTCTCGATGAGGACATTACTTCACCGACACCCATTCCCATAGTCCTTCCTTCATTGCCCACTCGAAAACCATGACCTCCACCACCATAGCTCCTAGAACCACCTCCAAGATTTGAAATTAACATGGTTCGCATTAGAGAAATTTCCACACCATCACCCAAATGTCGTTGTACCCAGCTCACCTCACAGGGTTTTTCTCCTCTGGTAGGTTTTTTCCCGTCATGTCATTATACCACTCACCCTACACCTTCTCCATTTTCCAACTCCCCTCAGATCAACATGATCCACATTACTACCCGTGCTTAGAAGGATAAAGGTAAGGAAAAGGAAACTAACCCACCAACCAATCCTATACCCAACATACCATCTGCACCCATACCTAAAATCACTATACGCAGCCCCACATACCCCATTTCGAATGGAGTCACACATCAGACCATGCTAAAATAATTACACCAATCTCCCCTCAAAATGTCGTTATATGACCTCATCCAAACCTCCAAATCTCGTCGTCAAGATCTCATGGAGGTTCTTCAATCTATTGAGGTTTTACCCAATGACCCTACACCCGTAGCCTCCATTATCACACCCCATCATGTAGCTTCTCTCACCAAATTACCACCTTTATCCACACACACCCTACTCACCAAGTAGCCTCCCTTAGCTTCTCAGAGGAAGAGATCACACCACACCAAATGGATGACCCAAACCCAACCCTCTTCATCTATGTCCACATCGATGATATACATGTATGACATGTAATGATTGATGGGGGTGCTAGTATTAATATCATTTCATCCCACACATTCGCTCAAATGCGCATACCTGATAATTACATGCATAAACATCTTGTCATGTTGCATTCATTCAATGACGCTATCACCTCCACATTAGGCACTGTCATCCTCCACATTTGCGTGGACCCCACACTATCCTAGAATTATTTTATGTCTTGGAGGGGGAATTCTAATATAACTTGTTGCTTGGCAAACCCTGGATTCATGTCATGGGTTGCGTTCCTTCCACTTTGCATCGTTGTGTAAAGTTTGAACATGAAGGACATGAAACTTGCAACATGCTTTACCAACCTAATGACATGCTTATACCCATTAAGGCATCTACCTCCACAATCTACTATCTTCTTCACCTACACTTCTACTTACCAAGATAGTCGCCACCTCCACCGCACATACCTCTTCCACTCCTGCCACCGCCACAACCTCCACAGCCCCAACCCATCGGTCTCATAATCCATTAACTCTACCTCTGCATCGACCTCCAACATATAATCTATTTCTGCTACCCACATACTAACCACTGATCCCTTGAAGGTGTTTTTCAATGCCTCACTGGGGGAATACCACATATATAGTGTCAACACATTCTTTACTCCACAAGAGTATGGAATTTTTCACCAACACCTTCGCTATGATCACCACATACGAGAACACCTCTTTTATGGTCCTCCTCATCTTCATATCCGTCTCACCTATGGGGGACTTGATAATACCACGTACACACCCGAACCACCATCACAAACCTGCCCATTTTCCAATAACTTCTAGTCTCTCACTAATCACCATTTTCCCACACCTTCCTGCACCGATGTGCGTGAAAGGGTTTTGGTTTTGGATTTTATGATCAAGGCCTCCATACCGTTATTCCATGTACCACCCACAAACATAACGACTGTAGTGGTATCATCTTTCCTAAACCACCTACCAAATAGGCTGCATTGAACTCATAAAAGACATAAGTCCTTCTCCACCTTCTTCACCTACTTCGTCTTCATCACCACCTTCACCGATGGAGTCGATGGATCTTGAATCTATCCCTCCTAACTTTTTTTTCATAAACACCATTTCATTGGGGCCTTTGACTTATCAACACAAGGGCAAGGCTCCTTCCTCTCTTCCCTTCCTGTATCTTGAAATGATCGATGATGATACACCTTCAATTAACGTTGTCCAATGTCAGGATGATGAATCTATACTCACCTACCTTGGTGCAAAAGACTCATATATTCATCGGTCATTACCTTCTAAGATGCAAACCATGTTGAATGAATCGACTATTGAGATCAACATTCATACTCAGGATGACCCACACATCCTAAAGATCGGCTAATCTTTGGGCGATGCTGCTGAATAGGAAGCCATCACTTCTTTTCTCAAAGATCATATCCATGCTTTTATTTTGTCTTATGCGGACATGCACGTATTAACCCCACCATAGTGGTCCGCAATATCGTAACCATTCCCAATGCCAAACCCATCAAACAAAATCTAAGGAAAATGCACCCTCGCATTGCCCATCTTGTCAAAGAAAAAATTCAGCGCCTTCTTTCCATTTCCTTCATATTACCCATTGATTATCCTCGTTGGATTTCTAACATTGTCCCTATCACTAAGGTGATAGGGGGAATCTACATTTTTATGGATTTCCGTGACCTCAACCTAGCCTATCCAAAAGATGAGCTACCCTTACAGGTATTGACCAATTAGTTGACCTTACCGCTGGTCATGAGATGTTATCACTCATGGATGGCTTCTCGGGTTATAACCAAATCTGTTTGCCCAGGAGGATCAACATCAAACCGCATTCATCACCCCTTTGGGGACCTTCTACTACTAAGTCATGCCTTTTGGCCTTTAAAATGTTAGTGCCACATATTAGTGGGCTATGACTTACATCTTCCATGATATCATGCATTGTATATTGGAAGATTACGTGGATGATCTCCTAGCCAAATCTAAATGCCGCTCCGAACACCTTGCCATCCTAAAACCATTTTTGACCGTCTCATTAAATATTGCATTCGCCTTCAGTCTAAGAAGTGTGTCTTTCGGTCCTCTCAGGAAAACTCCTGGGCTTTATTATTTCCCTACGTGGTATAGAAGTTGATCCTTATAAAGTCAAGGCCATTCTCGAAATGCCTTTTCCCACTAACCTTAGACTACTTTGTAGCATGCAAGGTAAGTTGCATAGATCTATTTGCAGCTTTCATTTCACAATTATCTAATCGATGTCAACCATTTCATCATCTGCTCAAGAAGGATGTCTCCTTTAAATGGGATGATGACTGCCACAAAGCTTTTGAGGCCCTAAAACAATACCTTCTCCAACCACCCGTACTCATTCCACCTAAAGATGATCAACCTTTCTACCTATACATATTAGCTACCAATCACTCCTTGGGAGCTATGCTCGCACATCCCGATGAAAAACACAGGGAGTAGGTGGTTTATTATATAAGCCATACTCTTTTGGACTACAAAACCCGATATACCCATCCCAAAAAACTTTTCTTAGCCTTAGTTTTTGTTGCCACCAAACTCCGCCATTACCTACTCAACCACAAAACCTATGTTGTGACCAACACCGACCCCTTACACTTCATGTATGCCAAGCCTTATCAAAATCAGCATGCCACATGCTAGCTTATGCTTTTAGCTGACCTCAACCTTGAATTAATTCATCAAAAGTCCATCAAGGGCCAAGCTATCACCGACCAATTGGCCAACGCACCTATTACCGGGGATCAACCCTCTAATTTTGACTTTCCAGATGAGTCAATTGTTACCCTTTCCCTAGATGAACCCGCTTACCAAATGACACTCTTCTTCGATGGTTCCAAGTGTCAATGTGGGGGTGGGGCTGGTATTATCCTCATTCCACTTGATGGTGAACCCATGCCTTTGTATTTCAAACTAGATTTTTATTGTACAAACAAAATTTCTGAATACAAAGTGCTCGTACTAGGTCTTTGAGCCGCTTATGCCCTAGATGTCAAATCAATCAACATATTTGGTGATTCTTAATTGGTTGTGAACCAAGTTAATGGTATATACCAATGTTGTAACAAGATACTTCAAAAGTATAAACATCAGGTAGACATAATTTTGACCACCTTTGACCATTACGCCCTTCAAACCATCCAACCTTCAACCAACAAATTTATAGATACCATGGCCTACTTGGCTTCCCAAATACCCGCTTCACCCACCGATTCTAAAATCTTTGTCACCATGTAACGACTCCCATCACCTTCTTATCTACCTCATGATGTTTAATCCATTAGAACCATCACCTCTGACCCAAGTGACCTTTGGTATAAAAAATACTCTATCTTTCTCTCTCCATTTTACCCCCTGATCTCACTCGTAATGGAAAACGTGCCTTCCTTAAAAAGGTCTCTCGTTATGTCATCATGGGGGCCCTCCTCTATAAGTGCATTTTTTATGGTATTCTCTTACGATGCCTCATGAGTTTTGAAATTCCTTATACCATTAAGGAAGTTCATGATGGCATATGTGGAGGTCACTTCAGTGGCCTTGTTGTTGCTAAGTGTATCCTTCGCATAGGCTATTAATAGCTGACCCTTAACCTTGATTGTTGCAACTACATCAAATGTTGTATAAAATTCCAACAACGTGCCAACCTTCATCATACACCCACTCATGCCTTACAAGTTTCCTGTGACCTTTCGCCCTTCTCTCAATGGGGTTTAGATCTTGTTAGAGAGATTAACCCCCATTCTTCCCAACGAAATCAATGGATCATCACCTCTACCAAATACTACACAAAATGGTTGGAAGCCATACCAATCATCCCCACAAAAGCTGAGAAAATATGTGAGTTCATCAATCATCACATCATTTTTTGCTTTGGTGTTCCTCATTACCTTATCACCGATAATGGAAAACAATTTAAAAACAAAAATTGTGAAAATTTTTTGATGCCTTTGGCATTTGGCTAAGTTTCTCCTCACCTTATTACCCAAAACCAACATCCAAGCCGAATCCACTAACAAAACCTTAAACAAAATTCTTATGAAAGTGGTTAACGATACTTTGGGAAGGATTGGCATACTCACAATCCTTTTTCCCTGTGGGCATACCACACGCAGTATTTGCACTTCCATTGCCACCACACAATTTTCTCTAGTCTATAGTACGAGGCTATTCTATCTCTCAAAGTCTAGATTCCCTCACTCCGAATTTATCTCCACGACATGCTCAATGATGATGACTTTCATCAAGACCATTTAGCATAGCTTGAGTTATTAGACAAACGTCATCTTAACACTCTTGATCACCTTCAAGTTTACCAAAAATGTATCAAATGTGCCTATGAAAAATGTGTCCATGAACGAACCTTCCAAGTCGGTGACCTTGTCCTGAAATAAAATCAACATGTAACAAAAGAAGAAAAAAGTAAATGGGGCAAATTTTCTCCTAATTGGCTTGGACCATACATCGTGACTCATACTTATGGATCAAGTTCTTATCGTTTATCTTCACTTGATGGTAAACTGAACCTAAGCCCCTAATTCCTTGCATCTTCAACTATTCTACTATTGACCTATAGTCCTACCTCACCTTTTTCCTCTTTCCATGCTCGTCCCTTGAGCGCTACCCACTTCCTACATCCTCACCAATGATTAAACAAGAATCATGTGAGTACCCATCACTTGTCATCTTCTCTTGAATATGTGTACCATGGAACTGCACATAGCATGATACTCGTGGATACTTTTCATCCACCTTTAGATGAGATCCCATGATCATTTCACCCTACTTTTTGAACAAGAGTCATATTCTTCACCTTGGTCTTGTCCATGACTTCAAATCCCTCACATGGGACCCAACTCCTTGAGTCAAAATTCTCACAAAAAGATGACTCCCTCAAAAGGAAATATTCCTCTTAGCAATCACTCATAAAATAGACTAATCCCTTGAAGGAAAACTATGTAAAGCTAAAAACAAAACAAAAAAGAGAAGAAAAAAGTGGAAGCGTCCGCATCAATCACTTCACGAAGACCTCAAGGAGTTAAATTCCTCATCCCATATAGACTTCCCACATTGATAAATCTATCTCAAATACAAGTCAAAACAAAATTTTGTCATGGACTTTCCCATTGTGACCACAGATCTCCACATATCATATAAAATTTAACCACCTTTCACTTTTCTCACCATTCCCACTCCCCTTTCCTACCGCCTCGGGACCTCTTGAAACCAAGATATTTGGTGATCATGTGACTACTTTTCACCTTAGAATAATCAATCATGAAATTTCTTTAGGGTCTTACATTCATCACCTCCTCAAAGGTATGATCTACTCGATATGATCCTAACAAATCATGTGGCTTTATTGCCTCCTCTTATCTTTTAAATGGCGTTATTTACGTTTTGATTACCTTATATAGGCTTTGGTCCTTGACACATACCTTTGGGGTAATATTATTCTTTTTCCACAATCAACATCACCTATACAAATTTTCCTATAACCCACAACATGCCTAAAACCTACTAACTCATTTTCATACCCCCTCGTTTTCTTCCCTAACTTATGGGAGAACTACATTGGCCTGAGGTCCCTTTTCATTGGGACTATGTAGGCAGCACTCGAGGGCATGGGGCCCTTGGAGGTTAGCTTGGCCACTCTCTACCCTAACCAATCCATCTTTTCATCTTCCTAAAATCACATTTTTCCCCTACGTAGTTTCCTTTTTATATCACATAATTGGAAATTAAGCTGCACAAACAAAAAGTTACAACACATTTTTATCATCAACACAACATACATTTATTATGACTACCATTTCTCTACCATCATCATGTGTATATTATAACACATCTCAAACATGAAACATTTTATCATTCATTGCACAAAATAATAAATCATAACTTCAACTACTTTAAACGCAACCATGCCTAAACCAACCTGACTCAATCCATGCCTATTACCTAATTCAACCATGCCTAGACCACTAACCTAACTCAACCATGCCTAGACCACCAACCTGACTCGATCCATGCCTAAGACCTGACTCAATCCATGCCTAAACCAACCTGACTCCATCATGCCTCACTCACCTAAGTTTCTGTCCATATCACGACAAAAAAAATTAAAATTCTCATACAACACCAACAAATCATCAGGAATCTCATGTATCTCATCATATAAATAAATGTGTATCTCAATATAATATACGTGGATATCCCATCATGTCTATCTCAAAATAAATCATTGGCACGCAGTTGATACTCAATACAAAATATCATCGGCATGCAGGCCGGTCTCATATATAATAAAATAATAAACCAATACAAAATCTCTTCGGCACGTAGGCCGGTATATGCTCAAAATATACAAAAATCTCATACATCCTCACTATCTTTGGCATGTAGGCCAGTATATATCAAAAAATGACTACCATACATCAAAAATTAGGAGCCATATATCAGGCATCTCAGGGATATCCTCCATATCTGTATCTCCTGTACCCTATGCCTCCTTGACCACTTTGTCATGCAATCAAGCAACATCTCTCCACCCATCAAAGGTGGTGGCTGGGTCTCTACTGGTGCCTCACCTGGAGCTAGTCTCCATGTGTCGATAGCCTCTCCTTGATCTGGCCTCAAAGCTTGATGGCCCCTTGTGCTCTCCACACTATGAGTGTGGGATCTAGTCCTCTCACTCGATGCCTATTGTGTCTTGGTACTCTCCATAGGATAGAAATTCTATCCCAGCTACCATCAATTGGTCTGGTAGTATCTAGCCTCACCTAGGGCATCCCATAACCTAGATATAGGCACGGTCTATGGTGGCCCCATAGGCCTTGGCCCTGTACCTGTCCTGTGGGACCATGTCCCACTCCTACCTACTGAACTGGGACCCTATCCCGATACTTGTGGTGGTGCCCTTTGTCCTTGTGCCTATATTTGGGCCTATAAGGCCCTAATCTATGCTGAGCTATGGCCAACTAACCCTATAACCTTGTCACACTGTGCCTGTAAGGCCGCCACCCGACCATCCTCCTCCTTTCTATCTCCATCCCCACCACCAGCCATCTAGGCATACAGACTGGACTCTTATACATATAGCTCCACTACCTCTACCTCTGAGCTCGCAAGTTGTGTCTATACCATACCCAACTGGGTAATCAGAGTAGCCACCTGCCCCTATAGGGCATCTCTCTGCACCGTGATGGTGGCTAGATCCGGCTACCCCGGTCTGGGTGGTATGGCTCGTAAATGGGCCACCCACCACTGTCTATACCTGTCTGTGACCCCGGCATCATCAATCTACCAGTCACTACATGCTCCTCCTACCCTGTTGGCACTGTAGGCTATGGTAGAGGTAAGGGCCTCTCCACATCGTCTCTCCTATACTACGAGAAGGGTGGAGGTATGTCCTATAATAGCCTAAACTACCACCTAACTCTGTCAATCAAGATCATCTCGTGCTCCCCGGACACGGTGACCTTGTATCCATCTCACTAGCTGGAGCTCAACTAGCTCCTCATGCATATGCCTATATGAGGGGAATCCCACATACGGCCTCCATATAATGTCCACTCTAGACAACCCCTCCAATAAATACCAGAAATAGGCCACATCATGTGTGGTCCTATCTGATCTCCTCTCTCCTATAGTAGGTACCCATCACTTGTACCCCACCCTCACCAATCTCAGTGGGAATGCATCTGCTTAGGGAATCCCTACCGTCTGCACACAAACTATGTGCTTATAAGCCTAACAATGTAGTAAAAGGTACAACATAGGCTGAACCTATGCAGATGCACATATGCCCACAACTCCCTGTATAGTTGCACCAGGAATGCTGGTCACCTAGGAAAAGTTAGTTTGATCTATCATCATGTCATGGAGTACCCCCATCAATGATTGGGGAAAACATCCACCCTCTACATCTAGCGAGTAAAGCAACACATTACCTCCATCAATAGAACTACTAGCCTCATCTCCTCTAGACGGGCTAGGTACATCTCTCCATAGTAAATTCGACACTATATAATGTCATCTCAAAAATCCCATCACCAAACACCATCAGCATCAGCTCCTCTGAGGCCTCGGAGGAGATAGAGTAGACCTGTGTACCCAATATGGGTAGCCGTAAAATCCTGAACATGTCCTCTAGGGTGACAATGATCTCACCCATCAGTAGGTGGAACGTGTTGGTCACGAAATCCCATCTATTAATGAGCACGACCATCAAAATAGGTTGGCATACCGCATGCCAATAGCGTCAAACCCCACTCAAGCCCACCGCCTCCACATGTTACATCTCCTCGGGGTCATTGTGCCACACATCTCATTGTACGAGTAGGGGTGGAACCTTGTCCCACATAATCACCCAACCTGTGGCACTTTTGGCTCCTTGTCCCCTAAAACCCGACCGGTGTCGGTTCTCTCTAACTAACCTCGGTCACCCCTTAACCAACATCGTTCACTTGTTTAGTGACCGATACCAATTACACACTCCGACATCGGCCAAACTCGACCGACGCGGTCCACCACACGATGAAAACCCGCAACCCCAAACCCCCTTTCTCAAAACTTCCCCCTTAACCCTTTTACTCACCTATAAACACCTACACCTCCCTTACACCTCATTCCCTCCCTCCTCTCCCACTTATTTCTCTCCCTTTTCCTATTTAACCCACTTTACCCTCTCATTTTCACATTTTATTTTTTCCCCACCTAAAATAAAAACCACAAAAATAATTTGCAACTCATCTAATCTACCTAACCAAATACAACTAGAGTTGGATGTTTACCTCATCGTGCTGCCATCATCTCAGTGGCATGTCTAGCCGCTACACCACTGGCCCACCCGATCCCTCTCTGGCCTCTGCCATCACCAAATCTCCACCTACGTCTCCAACCAATCAAATCACATGCACCGATCTTATGGACCCACCTCTCACCTACCAGTCACCAGTTGTTCACATTGCCAACTCAACACTCCATTCCATCTCGAACACTTTTCCCTCTTTTCTCTCTCTTTTGTCATTTTCTCAATTCCTGAATGACAAATGAATAACAAAAACATATATTTTTTTGTTTTTATAACAAACCCAACCTAACCGATGCTAGTTTCCCCCTCACCAGCATCGGTCACATGCCCTACCTTACCATGGTCGGTTTCACTATACTGGCATCGGTTACCCTTGACCGGCATCGGTCACCCTATCTAGGCACAAAACCCAACATTTTACCCTATTACCCTACCTATCCCTCCTTTTTTTCCACACCTCCCCTTTACCCTAACCATTTACCTCACCCAACCTTTACCATGACTATTTACCTCACCCTCCTGACCTCATCCTTTACTACCTACCCTCTTCCTCCTTTGGGGACTCATTATTTTACCCATACCTTGGCCTTACCCGTATCGTGACCTAGATATTTGGACCTGGACCATCACTAGTGACCTTTGACCCCATGTGTTCGTTATAACTTGCGACACTGTTTACTGTGTTGCTTGACCTAATTACCTTACCTTGTCTCTTCTCTGTGACCGTTTATCCTGACCCTACCTTGGGTGTACTGGAACATACCTAAACGTTCCTACACCTCACCTATGTTGTGCTTCCTGACCATATCCTATACCTTGGATACTAGAATCACTTCAACCTTGTTTGGATGAACCTATCAACCTTAGACAATGTAGAGTTTTCCTACTCTTCAACCCGGTAATGTGCTGCATTTTATATGTGTGCGTGTGTTTTTGTTCCTACCTTTGACCTTGACCCATTACCTAGATTACCCGAGTCGACCTTTTTCCTTTTTCCACCCGCTCCCCACCTTTTCCCTTTCTCATATTTACCTTTTATCAAACCACTCACCAATTATGCCTTCTACCTCGTCAGTTCCTAGTTTGAGGGGGATCACCTTCACCCACACATGGGGCACCCACATCTTATTTTTGTTAGCATCGCTTACCAATACAAGCTATGCAACAAAAAGGGGTAAAATGTAGACATTAAAATTAGGTCACACTCCCCTTTGGTCCCTCAACAAATAAATACCTTCATCACATTCACCTAACCATGGCCCCCTTCACCCCACTAATATTAATTTAATTAATTTAATTAAATTAATTCATTAGCCTCACAATATTTATTATTTAAATATCCTAATTTAAATAATGCCCACACTTACACCTCACCTAGACACCTCACCAAGCCAACTCACCCTAAGACCTATTCTTAGTAAGTTGCCATAACTAACTAAGACTTACCCAAAACCTAAAAATCAATGCCTACATTCCCTCTAACCACATTCCCACATGTTGAAAAGAAGCTTCGAGTCTAATCCAACTGGGTGAACGACATGAGATCCCGAGAAAATCAAGGGATCTGCCTAGTTTATTAAACCTAGGAAATCCCGCCTTAACCGACGCCGGTAACCCTAATCGTCGCCGGTTAGGCTGGAACCATCGTTGGTCACATTTTAATCCCCAAAAAAACCTTATTTTCGAGGTTGGAAAACATTGGGAATTTTCCTGAGAGATAAGACATCTTTTTAGAGAAATTTTCTGCAAGAACACTCATGCAAGGAAGGAGATCAAGCACTTTCTCTTACACAGGGCATCCAACACTCACCCTAACACGATTTGATCCAACCAAGTAAAAGGGAGTGCACATGCAGCCCATGCAGGAGCTTTCCAATGTTTGGTGATCCTCAATAGCATTCAACCTCTTACTAACACCTTCATCCATCACCCAACAATCATCCAACACTCACCCTAGAACCATATTTCAAGTAAGTAGAATAGTTTACTCCTCTGGTTCATTCATTTTATCAGTGTATTGTCATCCTTTTTTCTCTTAGGCACCTATTAACCTCCTTTAATACTCACCCCTCCACATACCCATTAAAACCCCACCAAACCCCATCCAAATAGCCTAATGCCTCATTCCGTCCAACCAAGTCCTTTGTGTAATCACAAGGGAGACCCAAGGCTCATTTTGTGGCATTCTCGATTTTCCACGATGAATCGGCACCGGTTATCCCCAACCGGCATTGGTCACCCTTAACAACCTTATTTTCGAGGTTGGAAAACATTGGGAATTTTCCCGAGAGATAAGACATCTTTTTAGAGCAAGTTTCTGCAGAACACTCATGCAAGGAAGGAGATCAAGCACTTTATCTTGCACGGGCATCCAACACTCACCCTAACACGATTTGATCCAACCAAGTAAAAGGGAGTGCACATGTAGCCCATGCAGGGAGCTTTCCAATGTTTGGTGATCCTCAACAACATTCAACCTCTTCTTGACACCTTCATCCATCACCCAACAATCATCCAACACTCACCCCGAACCATATTTCAAGTAAGTAGAATAGTTTACTCCTTTGGTTCATTCATTTTATTAGTGTATTGTCATCCTTTTTCTCTTAGACACCCATTAACCTCCTTTAATACTCACCCCTCCACATACCCGTTAAAACCCCACCAAACCCCATCCAAATAGCCTCGATGCCTCATTCCGTCCAACCAAGTCCTTTATGCGATCACAAGGGAGACCCAAGGCTCATTTTGTGGCATTCTCGATTTTCCACAAGAATGGCACACCAAGGTTATCCCCAACCGGAATTGGTCACGCTTAACAACCTTATTTTTGAGGTTGGAAAAAATTGGGAATTTTCTTGAGAGATAAGACATATTTTTAGAGCAAGTTTCTGCAAGAACACTCATGCAAGGAAGGAGATCAAGCACTTTCTCTTATATAGGCATCCAACACTCACCCTAACACAGTTTGATCCAACCAAGTAAAAGGGAGTGCACATGCAGCCCATGCAGGATATTTCCAATGTTTGGTGATCCTCAACAGCATTCAACCTCTTACTCGACACCTTCATCCATCACCCAACAATCATCCAAAGACTCACCCCAAAACCATATTTCAAGTAAGTAGAATAGCTTACTCCTCCGGTTCATTCATTTTATCAGTGTATTGTCATCCTTTTTCTCTTAGCCACCCATTAACCTCCTTTAATAATCACCCCTCCACATACCCATTAAAACCCCACCAAACCCCATCAAAATAGCCTAATGCCTCATTCTCGTCTAACCAAGTCCTTTGTACAATCACAAATTCCACAAGAATCGCTACTAGTTATCCCCAACCGGCATTGGTCACCCTTAATCGGAATCATTCTTTATATTTACTAATAGATTCCAGACATGTGACCCACCCACATATTCTCACATTACCCTTAATCACCTGTGTCCTACCCGAGATCCCCTGTCTGGACTGCGCAGAGACCCAAAACTAGTTACTTGACCTTTGGATCTTATTTTAACCTAGCTTGTTAGATTAGATCTTTCTTATTGTGTTTTAAATGAGATACCTGTTGATGTCAAATCACAAGCACCCACAGGACTCGCAACACGATGGGTTGAGACTCTTAGTATGATTGCATAACATGGAGCTTTTCCCAAGTGTGGGACCTTGCGAAATGGAAAAGTTCTCCGGATGAAGGCCGGTTCCTATTCCTCTGTTCAAATGCACACGTAGAAAATGCAGAGGGTTTACTAAAAACCTAATCTAACTTGCTAAGGAGATAGGGTAAGAAGATGCATAAAATAAAACCTAAACTAACAGAGGTGATGCACCGAGGAATGAAGAACATCTGTCTTGCCAATAAACACAGACCATTAAAATGCAATGCAAGATTATGCACAGATAGCCAGATTCACAGTGAAAGATCAGGGGGATGCAAATGAATACAGAGAGGGTTGAGAATCATCCACAGACATGCATTAATTTTCTCCAAAGATTGATACAACACACTGCAAAATGCCAAGAGGCAAGGTTGCATTACAGTTTCAAATGGGAGGTTTTAACTCCACAAGTTCACCTGCCAAAGAGAAGAAGGGAGGGGAAAACAAGAATGTCCAACCTTTAGAAAGAATCCCCTCCTTACAATTTATAGGAAGAATGAGAGAGGAAAGAGAGAGGAATTCGAAATCTGCCCCAACCACCTCCAGAATGCACTTAACTATCTCATTATGGTGGTAGGTGAGAACCCCAGCGAACCCAAAAGTGGCGAACTGTATTTTGCATTTTTAAGAATTTTTTCTCACCCAATTAAAGATATCTAGTCGTAGTTGGATAGAGGACCTCGTAAGCTTTCCAAAAAGTCCAACCTTGCATGAATCCGAGCTCCCAGTCAAAAGTTATGGCCATCTGAATATCTGCGCCAGGGTCTGCTTCCTGTCAGCGCTCAAAATGTTGCGCCTCCTGAAGGTGCGCCAAGGGTGCATCCGTGTGTGTGTCGACATTCTCTTTCATGCGCCAAGGGTGCACCATTTTCCTATCGACATTCTGTGTTGTGCGCCACTTCTGTGCACCTTGGCGCACTATTTTCCCTGTCGACATTCCGTGCTGTGCGCCACTTCTGTGCGCCTTGGCGCACTATTTTCCCTGTCGACATTCCGTGCTATGCGCCACTTCTGTGTGCCTTGGCACACTATTTTCCCTGTCGACATTCCGTGTTGTGTGCCACTTCTATGCACCTTGGCGATAAATGTCAGGGATTTGAGCTTCTTTGGTTTCTAGAATCTTCTGCTTGTCTATATCTACGTAGGGGAAGATATATACAACAATACCTAAATCATTTTAATTACAATAGGATTTATTTCATTACCAGCATTAAAAAAATTTAAACAAAGGGGATGATAGCCATCTAGGAACTATCACCCTTCCTAGATCTAGCACATGCCAGGAAATTCACTGCACATATTGTTTAACTTCTATTTGGTGGTCTTGTGTTCCATTTTAGGTAGTTCCTCCTAGCCAAAATAAAGCTCTCACAATTAGTTGTGGATTCAAAATTTATACACACGTAACAACCCAACAACCAACATTCCAACATGTATTCCTCCTATGCCCATTACCCTATCTATTTCATCAATATTCAAAGAAATGTCTAAGAATCAGGTGAAACAATTTGATCTTGCCTTCACCAAAATTTCATCAATGGACAAATAATTGTTGATTGGTTGATAGATAATCCTATAGATTGTGGATAGATAGTTGAATTTAACTTCCCTGATGAATGTGTTTTCTATATAGAAGTAAAACCCGATATTTCTTCAAGCTCATGGTATATAGATATAATAAACCACATCATAGATCATACGCATCCCAAAGGATCCTATTTGCAAAAAGGCGATGACTACGTGTCATAACCACTAAGTATGTAATTGTAGAAGAAGTTCTCTATCGTAGATCTTTCGATGGCATGTTACTAAGATGCATCGATGAATAAGAAGAAAAAAATATTCTCTTTGAATCCCACAATGGAGTTTATTGTGGCCACTTTTTAGGGAATTTGAATACTCATAAAATCCATCGATACTATACTTTTGTCCCACATTAGAACATGATGTTGTAGAGTATGTGTGAAAGTTCCAAAATGTCAATGGTTTTGCACGCCATACACATCTTGGCCCGAGATCTACATCCAATAGTGAAACCCTAGCCCTTATCTACTTGGGGTCTTGATTTAATAGGTAAATTCTCTCCTCTTCATCTAGATGGCCACAAATTTATAATCATGGCCACAAAATACTTCACAAAGTGGGTTGAGGCCATACCTCTAACTACGATACCTAGATCACTCAAAAGTTCATTCTAAACCGTATCATCTATAGGTACAATGTCCCAAAGGTCATTATTTTAAATAATGGATCTCATTTTAAGAATGAAGTGGTGTATGAGTTATGTTTTCAATTTAAAATATCTCACCACAACCTCTTTATACTACCTTAGAGCCAATGGACAGGGATGAGGCTATAAATAAGAATATGAATCATATTCTTCTTAATACTGTTAAGGAGAATAAGAGAGACTAGAACTTAAAGCTATTTCCTACCTTATGTGCTTAGAGGACTTCAATGTGAACATCCATGGGGAAACCCATTTTTCGTGTCAAAGTGGTCTTAACTCTATAGGTAGAATTTCCTAGTCTTCATGTTTCTTTACAAGGATTTCTTGAAGAAGATGCATATTGAGATATGTGATTAGCTGAGTTAGAATTTCTATATGAAAGGAGGCTTAGATATTAAAAACATCACTGAGTATATGTATACATAATGTGTTATCAATACAATAAAAATGTATATGAATGATAAATCAAGGTAGGAGAACTTGTGTTAAGACTTGACAGATGAATTAAAAAAAAGTTGGAGAAGGTAGAAATTATAAAATTTAGGCTAAAATGGTTAGGGCCTTATCAAGTAATGGAAGACTACAAAAATGGTGTGTATCATCTTTTTACTCTTAAGGGTGAGGAATTTAGCGAATCTATTAACTCACTTCACCTCAAGTGTTTCTACATATAGTCATTTGTATTCCCACACTGTTTTTTTCATTACATTCATATTGTATTGTCACTTGCATTATCACTTTGTTAAAATTGTAAAATGGAAACTTACTTGTTCAAGTAATTCTTTGGCTTTCAAACATTGGAAAATATCTTAATCGTACTCATTCTACATTCAAATTATCTAATCTTTATCATCACTTTCATTCGAGAGACAAATTTTGACATTGCTTTATGAGGACTTACATGCTCAATATTCTTCATGGTTGCTTCCGATTTAGATGTTTCTTACCCATATTTTTCTCTAGAAGCTTCTTGATGATGAATATTTCCCTAAAATCTCTTTCCATGACAAAAACATTCTAAACATTTCACCTAGAGTTTTTTTCACCTATCTCAACCTTCGGTGTTGAGCCCTCGCATCCTACTAGTTATGTGGATGTTTCTTCCCAATAAGCACAATTAAAGTTCAAATTTTATTATATATATATATATATATATATAAAAACAATAAACAAAAATGCTTTTATTTATACATAACTACACTTTTCATCCCTACCAAACTTTAGTGATGAGCCCATGTTTCTTACTAGTAGTATGAGGTTGGGAAAGGAGGGAAGTGCCCTTACTCTCCTATGTCTTGTCCTCAGTGATGACCTCATTCTTCTTACTAGTAGCATGGGATGGGATAAGATGTAGGGGGTCACATAAATAAATCATAAGTTTCAAATAAGGAAATAAAAGTGCTTGAAAATATAAAAATTCCCAAGAAAATGACTTATATGCATATGTTAGGAGAGATACAATCATTCTTTGAACTAGATATTATCAATCAATAGGACATACATGGATCTAAGCCTAGTCAAAACTTACAAGAATTTTTTTTTTGAATTGGTTAAGTTAATCTTGGTTTGGGTTGGGTTACAGGTTTCTTAGTAAATCCTTGTCTATTGGTCATCATCCTCTTCCACATTATTTGAAACCTATATCTCACATTTTCTTGACTTTTGGTGGTGATCCATCACATCTTACTAGTTGCGTGGAGTTAAGAATGAAGTGAGGTTATCTTATCATCATACTACATTCAACACATTTTTCCAATGGAATAAAAGTGCTAAACATTACTTGAAAAATAAATTTTACTAATCATAGCTTGTTCCCATATGCATATGTGTGGGTGTGTGGGTGTGTGTATTTTTTTGTGTGTGTATGCATATATCATTTTGTTTATCACATTACATTATCATCCATAGCATGTATTTAAAAAAATAAACAAACATAAAAATTCTAAACTATCTAAGAGTACACAAATGAGATAAACCACGATGTAAAGGAATGTTGAACCAAAAAGATGTCAATATGTATATATAATATGTCAAGTGTCTTGTGTACAATGCCCTCACACCATAGGAAAAGTGTGGTCAAAATGCTCACTATGAGCTCAAAATAAAAAAAATTGACGTACGTATCAAAAATGTCTCAAGCAATAAATGTCCTAGGCCTATCCATCCCTCTTAGATCCCTATGAAGGGGAAGGGATCTGTGATGAGATCATCTCGGTGTAACATAGGATCCTGTGTGTGTTTATTAGTGAGTGTTTCCATGGGATTGAATAGTAGTTGTAGCTTTGCTATGGGAACGCCCTTATTGCCTCTCTCGATCCTTGTGTACAAAAATGAAAATATCAATTCTCAATTGAGTCATCACTTTCACATTGTGCCATGTTGGAAAAAATACATATGTATGATGACCAAATCATGCCGGGAGTCCGGGGTTTGAAAACAACAACTCTTGATTCCTCTCATATGGAATCACAAATAAATCTAGGAGTGTGTCTGAATAAAATCCTACCATCTATCAGTTGTGGATGCAAAGGGAAAAAACAATGACGATTTAGAAAGAAAAATATAAATAAATAAATAAGAATGATCCTATTAAAATCTAATATGGGAAGTAAAGATAGGAGAAGTGTGTTTATACTCACTCGGGTCTCTAAGGACCCATCTCAAGTCAAAAAATAGTGTTGTTATAAGAGTTGGTATTTCCTCCTCCTCCATACCCTACGGATGCACAGATGCCTCCTCTTTCTCCTTAGGGTATACTGACTCCTCCTCCACCTCTACCTTAGCTTTGGTAGTCATTGATTCCTCTCCGGTACCCTATCACTCATGGTCTAACTCCTCACCCGAGCTTGAGTTAATCTCATAATCCTCCTCCTCCTCTTTTCCTTGTGTTGGGCTTGCACCAATTTTTAAAACATTCCTTGGTCTACCTACGGTCATCTAGATCTGGTGTAGCCCTCGGTGTGCTAATGGGAACCCTAGGCACTATAACTATTCATTTTAGTTATCCCCTTTGGGAAGATCTCTCCTCTTGTACCCCTGTAAACCTGTGGCCATTGTTATAAAATCATATTAATATGGTAGCCCAAAATTATAGGGAACCTAAAGAACTAGATGAATCTCAACTCTGCTACTCTAGTCAACGATGAATAGTAATGTTATGTGTAGCTAATGTACTTCCCTCCACTCCCCATCTACTAGCCATGTCCCGATATGGTTGTGCAATCATATCTATTGTGGTTAAAGTGGAAATTAAGTGTGATATACCTCTGAGTGGAGCCATTTCTACCCTCGTTAGTACTCTAATCTCTGCGGGATATGTTATTCCAACACCCCTCTATTAGGGGATCATCTACTCATACATCCATGACATGACTAGTATAGGATGGCTAAGAGATCTAGCCCCACATCTAACAACCCAACGTAAGTCATGGTAGGTAGTGCTTTGAGGATTTCAACCCCCCATACATACACCCTTCTATAGAGCTCAATTCTCTCAATGATCAGATCCCAAAAAAATAGGAACCCTTCTCTACCCTTATCACCAATCAAATGTAAGGACAATATACCAATGATGGCCTTACATAGAGTGGGGATATGAGTGGCCTTAACTGTAACTAGTCTAACCCCTTCTCGACACACCGTGTCGGTGCATGTAGATCTCCAAGGTAAGTGGAACACTTATGAGACTCAACTGTTAAAATAAATCTCTTTAACGCTAACTTCCTTCTAGTGACAGGAACTCTAAGGATCCAATAAACATCCTCTAGTGTAATGGTCCACTTGCCCCTAACTCTAGGAAACTAGAATGTATTATGGTTTGCATTCCAATAATTTATCGAGTCACAAAGAAGGTGACTCACAAGGGGAACATTTTATATTTGTGCATCCTCAATATACCGGTCCTCTCCAATACCCCTGTCTCTCGATCAGTGTGTCAATAACTACAAAATCCGAGGCAACCACTCCTACTCATGGGCTCTACTCCACATGTTGTATCGCCCTATATTAAAAAAATGAAAAAATATAAATTTAAAACCTTACAATTGTATTACAAGCTAACAAAAATAATATAAATGCAAGTAAAAACAAAAATAAACTTCATACTTAGCCTTTTAAACACAAATATTTGTGATGGCTACATAACCACCACTCTAAGTAGGGTGGTGGTTATGCAACTGTCACTCTGTTAGAGTGGTGGTTACAAAACCATTGTCATGTTTTTGTAATTGTCATGGCACTTATGCAACCACAACTCTACATAGACTGGCATATGCATAACCGTCATGGTGGTCATATCCGTAAAAACAAGGGCCATACCCTTAAATGGAAAAAAATCCATAAACATAAAAAAATGACCAAAAACACTCAAATAAATTGCATAATCTAAAATGTGTCCCCTATGATCATTTTGACTAAAAATCACTAAGAACTTCCCATCCTATAACTAGTTCCAAGCAATTGCTACATTATAGGGAAAAAACAAAAAAATGCATATAAATTAGTTGTTCATGACCCTCTTCCGCCATTGTTGGTTGTGCTGCAATCATCATCTGAGTTCTCTTCTATTTGACTTTATTTGCAAACGAAATGGTCATAGGTAATCCAGATCTCAAAAATTAGCTAAGTGGGTGAGTAAAAATGATTTTTAAAAATAGTAAAAATTTATATATATATAGCTCAATTTTGGTTTTCTAATGACATTTTGAGTGTGTGTACGTAGGGTCGACACACTAGAGCAGGTATATTTCTCATCCCCATAGACATGGTAAGTATTTTTGTCATTTTATTTCAGTGTATTTACTAATTTTGTTTTATATATGCACTTGATTCTCGTCCCTCTTTTGTAGGTGGTAGGAAGGTTATATTGGTGTGGTTTTGACACACTGATGATTAACATATAATTTCTAACTCTCCCATTTAGGAGCACCATACTTTTAAGTCATGTTTTACACCCATTCATGGCTAAAACAATTCTCTCGAGGGGGAAATATGTATGTACCAAAAATTACACATGTGCTATATCGACGGTAAAGTAAAGTCTCCAATAATGATGAGATCCAGATCCTCTCCTTTTACCTTAACATGCATATTTTTCCTCATTTTCCCTTGTCTTTAAGTTTTATAGCTTTTAAAGCCTTTGCGATCCATATTTTTCTCATTTTGTGGTTGTTGTGACTTTAAGTCACGCAACCACTACAACACTTACACAACCACGTCGTATTCCTAGACTAGTAATTTTGTAACCGTTGTGATAGTTATGTAACCGTCAGTCTGCATAGACCGACCGGAAGTATCATGTACATTTAATTAAGAATCTAGACTATGTGTTTTGAACACGTGTCTCAAGTTTGTGAGGGTTTTTATAACCTATTTCTTGATTGTTTTACATGATATTTACATTGTTTGATATGTATTAAAATCCTCTTCTCAATTTACTATTATTATAAGTTTGACTCCCCCTTTCTTGGATGATTTGGAACTTCTTGATTGTTGTATTTGTTAGACTTATTCTCTTCCATTTTTCTATAAAATCCAAGATTTTACCTATATCATGGGTTGGAGATTTTTTATTTTAATTGCATCGTTACTCTACCAAAATACTCATGTTGAGAAGTACATAAACAACACAGTACATTTCTCTATTTCTTCTTACTTGCATTTGTGATCAATTTGTCTATAACTAGTCTACTCTAGTGTCTTCCTAATTTCTTATTACAACTAGTCAACAACACTCTAGATCATTTGGAATCTCATCTCTAGAAAGGAAGATGAGGAGACAAAATAATCATCACCATATTTAGAAATCTATCATAATTATAAATTAACCATCTTAGGGGTGTATTTACAATTTCTTCAAAGCTTTCATTTTAGAATATTGTTGTTAAAACTAATAGAAGAAATACACTTGTTTTAAGAGGTAGAATTTACAATTTCTTTATTATTAGTAAGAATGTTCCATTGATATTTTCTTCTTGACTTATCCTTGTGGATCTACATGGGAAAGAATTTGGAGGAAGGTTCTGTGCATGAATTTCTTCATTTCTTTATTTTAGAACATCTGTATATTTCAATTTATTCATTCTTATATTTGTTTTCATACGAGAAAACTTATGTTAATATCTTTTTCCTTTTTATCCCTATTGATCTGTAAGGAAAACAATCTTGAGTAAGCCTTTGTGTCTATTCTTGTAATTTTATTTCTTCATCATTAGTTCACCTATGAAACTTTTGTTTTTACCGGAGAAGTCTCAAGGTAAAGAGGAAATTTATTCTAAGAATATTTCTTTGTTTTGGTGATTATGAGGTGAAGAAATTAGATTTCCACAACTATAAATTAGAATACATTTTTCTTTAAATTAGATTTAATTTCATATCCTACAACAGAGGAATAGCTACATCCATATTTTTTTGTTTTATTTTAGTGTAGAAGAAGGTTATTTCTTTTAGATTATATTCATTGTCTGTAGATTTTTTTTAGTTAATTTACAATAATAAAAAAACACAAAAAGATAGTTTAGAAGTTAAGTAGATTCATTTATTTATTTCATTTAAAATACGCATGGAAAATACAAAAACAAATATATTATTTTGTTTATTTTCTTTGAGTGAATACTTGTGAATCAAATTAGTTAAATTAAAAGGATAAAATCAATCATATTTTATTTAATTCAAGTTTATATGTTTTGCTTATTTCAAGGTAGAAAATAAAGGTAATTTAGATCTGGAAATAACGCAACTCCTATTTTCCCGAGTCCTAGGCTACCTAAAGTTATCTCTCGTTCCTTTGGATTTTATCTTTCTTTTTTTTTTCCATTTCTCTAGACTTTGTGCCCTACATGACCATTATGGGTCCACCACAACAACTTATCAGAATATTCAATCCACTTATAAGACAACCAAACATTGAAAGAAACCAAATTAACATTGATTAAGGCTTGCACTAGTTAGTATTTAGAGCCACACCAACACCTCCTAAAATTATTGGCTAACTCATTTCCCTTAATGAAGAATAAGACATTTTTGAAGAGTATTGGGCTAACTAGGTAGACAGGCTTAGACCTCACAACCCTTAATTTTTCCTTTCCACAGAAATTCTCTCATACATTCATGACACTCTTTGGAGAGGAATATACAAAAGAATAAGGATAATTCCATTGCATTCCTCAATCAATTCAGTTTTTATTTGGTTCCATGAACATTGACCAAGATCTACACACCGATCATCCTTGATCATAGTATCACCCCCACACAAGTTAGGTAATAATTCATCACTCTTAGCAATAAAATTCCCATTTTTCCAGTTGATAACCTTTGATTACCTTGACCTCATATCATATTTTCCACCTATCCCATCTACAGTCTATTTATCATCACATTTTGGTTGTTCTAATACGACCTCGGGAGGTCGCATACATCTGAAATCATGTGTTGTTTTTCAGGCATACAAAACCCTTGGAATACAAAAATAAAATCACCTAATCTACATTATCCCTATTATAGGAGTGAATCACCACTCCAATGATGAGTTTTATGATTAGGTGGTAGGGTAATGAGGGAATGAAATGTGAATGGTGTCCTTATTTATCCCCAAATAATTTACAGGGATGATGCCATAGAATTTGTTGTTACAAATATTTTAGGATTATTATTTTAGTAACCCGTCACAATAGTTTTACCTGTAAGTAGGGGAAATAGGTGAGGAAAACATCAAACATTGTTTGATACTAGGTCTCAAGTGTAATGCAATGCAATATGAGTGGTGTGTGGTAGTGAAGTCCATGTCATTGGTGTAGCTAAGTGGTGATGAAATCCATGTTGCTACATGCTAATACAAGTATGAGTGATTAATATGCAAGTTCTTTCCAACTTTGACAAAAGAATGAGTGTAAAATTGACAAGCATAAACCCAATTTTTAGCTGATTTTTTTAGCAAATTGTTTTAGCAAGGTTTTGAAGTAAGAAGGCATTACATGTAAACTAATTAGTAGATTTGTTTTTGAATTATTTTTATTAGTTTGGAAATATTTGACTTAGAAATCCTGCAAAATAATATTAACCAAATACAAGATTGATATAAGACAACTTCAACTATTTTTGATTCTCAAGTTCACCCAAGGGTGCGAGAGAAGAAAATACGTGGTTTATGTTATATAAATGAAATGTTAGAAAATAAAACAAGTTAGAAAATCAAACTTAGGAATAAAACAAACAAGAAATGAAAGGATTTGAATTTATAAAAAAACACATTAGATTATAAATAAAACAAACATAATTAAAGAAATACGGTAGTCTTATTACTTTTGATTCTCGAGTTTGTCCAAAAAGGGTGTGAGAGAAGAGCATTAAAAATATGGGTTTAATGAAAAAAATTAGAAATGAAAGAAAAAAAGAGATACGGTGCAAAGCTGGTTAGAAAAAATATCACAAGATGTATTAGATTATGTTTTCTATGAAGTACTCAGAGAA
The DNA here is from genome assembly GCA_018340775.1 of Taxus wallichiana var. yunnanensis. Lineage (NCBI taxonomy): Eukaryota > Viridiplantae > Streptophyta > Pinopsida > Cupressales > Taxaceae > Taxus > Taxus wallichiana. The sequence goes on from CM031242.1 coordinate 334,268,274, forward strand.
ATTGTCAGAAAATAAAAGAAAACAACAAATGAGAAAAATAAAAACATTTTGGAAAAAATATTTAAAAACTTTTACACAGAATGCTAACTCAAGGAAAATAATATAAACACGCTTTTAACCTATGGAAATGCACCTTCAAAAATGATAGTGGAGACAGTTAAACAAAAATGAAAAGGGTTTTGAAAGAAGCACAAATGACACAAACACTAAGACAAAAACATAAGTGAAAGATGTAGAAGGGAAATGCAGGGGGTTTAATGGAAGTATAGGCCTATAAAAATATAAAATAGAAGCATTTTAGTGCATATCATCAGCTACACTAGCAAAAAGAAGTATATGAAAACAAAAATCACTTGTACCTTTAAAACAAGTTAGAAAACGGCCATAAACGTCTAAATTTTGAAAACTACTCTTGAACTAACTTATGGAATGATATGAAAATTTTCTAGTGACCTTGAATATAAAAAAGAACATGAAAAAATATTATATTTATAAAATATGATCAAAATTTTGTGGGGGTCCCACAGGTATGCTGAATATGAACAAGTAAAAATACATAACAAACAAACAAACAAACAAACAAATGAAATTTAAAGCTTTCCCAAGTAAATTCCTTGTCACCTCAGATGGATCAGACTTAAGAGTGGGGTCAAGTAACACTCTTTTTATCCTCTGTGAATTTGGTTTCTTTCATTTTTGACTTCTCAAAGATATTATGAATGGAATAAAACCAAGCTACGAGCAACAAATATTGATTAATTGAGTGGTTGAATTATTGGATGATTTAATGGAAAACATAACGGTATGCAAGAGTAATTTTCAATGGTAATTTGATAACGTAAATGAAAAATTCCTCAAGCTTCCAATGATTACTTGAGAGGAATGCATCTGTTTATTTATATATGCAAAAGAAACCATGGATTAAGGAAGGTGAAATTGGTGAGTTGCAGGGCTATTGATTTCAAATTCCTTATTTCACATGGTTGATATATTTTTAACATTTGGCCCTTTGAATGAGAAATAAAGAGGCTTTATTTCAAATTATTTAGCTCTTGAATTATTCCTAAGTGTATGTGCTTATTTTATTCCATTTTTTAGGATTCTAGAACTTGAGTGTGATGACTAGTCAACTTGAGTGAGTTGGCTAGTGAAGTGGAGATGAGTCGAAGGAGTAGATAATTGATTTTTATTTATTTAAATAGTTAATTAAATTAGCCAAAGGGGTGTATAGTGTATAGTGAGTGTAATAGAATTAATTAAATTAATTCTAGAAGTGGGATATGGGTGAATAATGAACCAAATATTATTTGTGAATGTTGTGCAACAATTATGGGAGGATATGGGCATTTTTGGAGGTTATAATGTGTAATGGGTAATATTAGGGTGTCTACATTGACTATATTTTCTTGATAAATATAAATATAATTATATATTATATTATGTTATTGTATATTTTATTGAATATTCGTAATATAAAATGAAAAGGGTTTAATAAAAATTACTAAAAATATCATAATATGATTTTGATATGAAAATTACAATAAACACATCACTAATATTGTGATTTTAATACAATAATGTATAATATATTGGGAATCACAAAAATAGACCAATTCCATTTCTAAATATAAAGAAAATTAATATGTGCGTAGGTGCTAGTCCTCTTCTTCCTCCTCCTCCTTGGTGTGATCCTCTTCCAACTAATTTTTCTCCCTTTCTTCCTCTTCTAATTCATTTTTCTATCAACATGTAAATATATAATGAAAAAAAATTATAGCTATTTGAATTTGAAATTTATGTAACTCGCAACTAATTAAACAACACATCTTACTTGGCACAACTTCATTGTCATTAGCCCACTTGATCAATTCAATTGATTCCCAACCCATTGGTCTTGATGTCAATTGCACCTATTTTGTTGCAAGTCTATTAAATGGGTTTCCTGTAAAAATAGTGAAATGAAAAATATGAGTATTAATAATTTATGTAAGAGAATTTCTATAATGAAATAAAATTGTAGAATAACTTATATTGAACTTACAAATTTACTAACTCTGCTAAATTGTGTTGTCCCATTCGATGGGTCACTTGCATCCTTTTCTTACTCATGTTTTGTAACCTAATAGTTGATTTTTTTCCTCCCTGCATTAATTATAATATTTTTTAAATATTTAATTAAAAAAATTAAAATTTCAGATATCATAAATTGAGTTAACTAACCTACAACCTTATTATTATCCCCTCGAGGACATTTTTACATAGGACAATCCAAGCTTCTTAAAATAAATTGGGAGGTTGAATAATTCTCCTCTCTATATCAGTGTTTCCTTCATTTTAGTTGCACATTATGTGTGTGTGTGTGTCTTGTGCAGCGTGCTTGCGTGTGTGTGTGTTAAAAATATGAATTATTTTTAAAAAAATAGTTTTATATATAATATGTATGTATGTATGTATTTTTATACATACATACATGCATACATACATATCATATCATATCATATATGTATGTATGTATGTATGTATAAAAAATATGAATTATTTTTTAAAAATAGTTATTTACACAATAAAATACCTTGATATGTCTCTTAATTCTCCTAAACCCTTGTGCTGCAATTTTTATTAATCTTGTTTTATAGTGTGAAGTCCCAAAATTGCATCGAGTTAAATCAATTAGCCTCTTGCAATTTTCTTCTGGGATTTCATTCCACTCTCTATGACAATATGATTTGAATATGTTGTGCACTTGATCAACAATTCTTTTCTTAAAATACCTAAAACCCAAAATTAAAAAGGTTTCAAAATATATTTTTCAATATTAATAAAATAAAAAATGAATAAGTTGACATTAACATAAACTAGTAAAAATATAAGTTGACAAAAACTAATTAAGAAACTAAGTAAAAATATATTAAAAGCATACTTTCCCCAAACATACTCTAGTGTGTTGTTAGCATTATTTACATAGAGATTTTTTCCCAAGGCCTATCTCGGTCTATGTCGATACCTATCATGGATAAGGTTAGAGAGTCTCTCCTCATCTAAATTTGGTGGGGTTGGTATGTCATCATCCTCATCATACCCTCTTAGGGAATTATGGAGTATGCCATTGAGGCTAGATTGGGAGGTATTTTTGTCTTTGTTTTTGTTTTATTTTGAGTAGGCTAAGAGGATCTTGCACCTGAAGTGGATCTGTAATAAAATTATAATTTGTCATTATTGAATTAAATAAAATCAATTTGATAACAAAACAAAATAATTATATATCCTAACCACTCCCTCAATACATCTAAACAAGTGTGTACTTCTATCATTCTCATCTTCTTCTAAGTCTATACACGAAGTAAACCTATCATAATGAAGTGTTATTAGTTTTGAATGACGATAAATAGTCAAAAAAATAATTTAAATTTAATCAATCAACTTAAATAAAGTTGTATTTAAATAATTTTGTCATGAAAAATTTGTAACATGAAAAATTAAACTTTTCAACATGACAACTAAGCCCATAATTGAAAATTATGTTTCTCGATCACTGTGCATCCTTCCTCTAGCTAATATACCCTTAGTGCTACCCTCCCGGAGTTTAGAGGAAAGTAATAACAAGGTTATTTAGTGTGTTTCATTGTGTAGGTAAGATTTCTTAATGTGGTTGATGAACTTGGTGATTTTTGATGAAAGGTAGTTTCCTCTAGAGACCTAAAAAGGCCATTTTGGCCATTCTACAGCCAAGTAAATAGCCTTCGAGTGCATTTTGGGAAAATATAAATCATCTAAGATTAATTTAAAAGAAAATTTAAGGTTTCCATAGAAATTTAGGAAATTTTAGGAAATAAAATTTGATTCAAGAACAATTTGTTCAACATTGGGTAATTCAGGGTGTAGGGAATGAAAGTTGCTCCTTAGTGAAACATGGCTTCTCTAAATGATTTTGAGAGTTCTAGAAGGAGTTAAGAAGAAAAAAATAGGCATTAAAATATATTGGAATCCTATAAAATATGGAAACATAAAATTTTCTCCAAGGCTCAAATATTTTGTGAGGTATTTCAAAAATCTACAGTTACCCCTCTTAGTTCAAAATGGAATATGTCTTAAAGTTGGAAATGCATCTATAATTTTATTTTTATAAATTTTTCAATGATATTAAAGTTTTTGGAGTAAAATTATATTATATTTTACCTCAAAACATTTGCCTAAGATCTAGAGGTGAAAACACTAGTTCGGTGTCCCAATATGGACATATAAGGAAACATTTTCTTTCCTAATTTGGATAAGTCACACTTTTGAAAATATTATGTCCCCTATGTAACCTAAGGGACAAGGAAGACAATTTAGAAAACAAATTGTGACCTAAATCACTCCCCAAGTCACACTTTTTACTCCCAGGTGTCTCCTTTATCCTTTATGTCCCCATGGTGCAAGGGAGACACATGGGACACCAAAGTGTGACCTCCCTTCTTCTACTAGGTTGAAATTTTTGTAAATAGTTTAACCTTTGTTCCCTATATCCTCCAAGGGACAAGGGGGACATAAAAGTGTGACCCAAATCATTTTTGCAGCTAATGGTCACCATGTGACCTAGTTTGATCCCCCAAACCTCATTTTCAACCCCTCACACTCCTAAGTTGTAATTTGGACAAATAGGTGTCCCCTCTATCCCCTAAGGGAAAAGGGGAACAAAAAAGTACAACCTCACCCCTCATGGGAAAATATTTCTAACTCCTTCAAGTTGTTAGGGTCTCAGATGGGTTTAGAAAACACATGGAAATCTCATCAACTCTCCATCTCTCCGAAACTTTCCATTTTTCAAGAAAATTGGTGTGGATTTCCCTTCCTACCTCCGTTAATGGCCAAACATGATACAATAAAAAAATATGGAAATTTTATCTTTTGATTCTATAAAGATATGGTAGGTGAAAAACCTTAAAATTTGGAGTAAATAATCTTAGAGAAAAACCCACGATTTTAAGACCATTTTTGTTGTAACGCGACACCTATAAGTGTCATTTCTAAAAATAGTAGGTGTTCATGACTGGGCATGTATAAAAATAGTAAATTTCAAAAAAGGTGAACTCTCATCATCCACAACATCCCAAACAAGTAAGGAATATCGAAAGTGAAAATTATGAAAACTTATAAGAAAAAGTCCTTTATAATACTGCTAAAAATAGTAAGTCTTGTATTTTAGCTCAACAAGCTATGGAATCTACCATTTTTCCTATCTCACTACCTTTTCCATGATTTTAAGGCTAGGAAGTTGTCTCATGGTCCAAAAGGGAAGGAAAAACCTCCGTAGATTCCTAAAGCATCAATTCGAGGTGATTTTTGTGAGAAACAACTTGATGTATGAAGCCGGATGATCCAAATCATCCCAATTGTGGTAGAGGGGATCCATCATGTATGAATCACATTGTGACAAGGAACATACTAGAGTGAATTAGTAGGTGTGAAAGATAGTCACTTGGACAATGGGTGAAATCAAGAACATCGTGAAGTTTGTGAAGGATTTGTAACATCAAGAACTTCATTTCAAGTCATCAGGAATGTTCATCGGGGTAATGATAAAATAAAATCATCATTAGTGATGATGGAAGTCATCTCAGGCCCAAAAATAATACATATCTCATGAGAGTGTTTCTAAACACTTAATCAGTGTTTGGTGATGTGCTCACATCTTGCAAGTCAGAAAGGTGGCATTTACAATGCTTTAATGCAGTTTGGAGATCATGAACATGTAACTCATCCTCAAGTCTCATTCGGGTCAATATTCTTATTTGGAGGAGGAACCTGTTTCATAAGAAGAAATTGAGAAAATGTTGTCTAAGTACCTTAAGCATGTTTCCACTCAAGTAATATCCTAGTTAGGAAGGCAAACCGTAAGGTTAAAAGGGGTCATCATGTCTAAAAGTGAAATGGGAATCTCATGGAGTAAGTTGAGGATCATCATATCCTAAATCTTCCATCATGTCTAAATCTCTCCAAGAAATAAGTCAAAATGAGATAATCAAGCTATCAAGGTACTCAAGACCATCATGTGTGAAGGATAAAAAATCCATCCACTCCCATGAGAAACATGTGAATACGAGGTACATGAGCATCTTAAAGTTGATTTCATTCAAGGAGGATTTGGGAACTATGAAGGGTTAGTGGATGGTCTTCATATAGATCACCATGTATTTAAGAACAAGGAACAATATCAGTTTCACTTGATTTCATTCACTTGGTAGTGTTCTTAAACACTCATCCAGTACCTTGTAGTGAGCTCACACCTTGAAGGAGGAAGCACCTTGCATTCAACTTATTTATTCTCAAGGTATGGCCATAGGACAAGAATTTCATTCAAGTAACAATCATTCCATCCACATGATGCAAACCTATTCAGGTAGGTGACAAATAATCATGAAAATATTTGAGCATCATATAATTGATTATTGGACACATAGGTGAATTGTGAAGGCATAAAGGAGTAAAGGAAGTGATCCTCACATCCTAACTCCTTCCTTGTAACAAAATAAATCATAATTTTCCCATCACAATGAAGATATCATATTAGTGCATATTCGATGCTCAAAAACGTTTTCATGTGTCACAAAAGAAGGAAATTGTAATCAAAGTGCTTCCAGGTCAGCAAGCTCTTCATCAATAAAGGCTTCATCTTCATCAGATTATCCAACCCTACTCTCTCTTTAGATCTCTTCCTTATTCTCTCTCCATATTCTAATTCTCCATTAAGAATATATGTTTTCCATATTTTGTCTTATTCACTTAAGTGACCTTCAACTTATCATTGTAAGAGTCCTTTTTCATCAATAATAAAAAGACTCGTTTTCATTTCCTAGGAATATGGAAGGTCACAAGTGATGAGGAAAGGTGAAAATTCATATGGGGTGAGATGAAAGGACCATTTGTAATGCTCTAAATTAGAATGGATTAGCCATTCCAAAGCGTTGTGGATTGTTTTATTTATTGCGCTTTGTATCACTACTACATCAAGAAATAATAGTTATATTTCCTCTATTTCCTTTTCTATGTTCCTCTATCCTCTCTACACTCCAACTTTACAAGCACGGTGATCTTGTATAACCAATATTGGCTTCTCCATTCCAAGAGGTTGATAGTTATCTCTCTCGCACTACAAGAAGATATTTCTTTTATTTTTCTCTTATGTGTTCATCTACTTCCAATTTTCAACTTTGCAAGCATTGTAATCTTGTACAACCAAGAAGTAAATTTGTGTCTTTGATTAATGAATCCATATAACCTTATGTCTCTAATTTTTTTATTACTCGACATGGTTGATTTCTTCATATTGAATATGGACCTACTCTGGTTAATTTTGGTGAGAATATGAAAGTACCTACTCACAATATTAACCCCCTCTCTATTTTCCTACTTCCCTTTACCTCTTTTGAAAAAAACTTCATCCCTTGTACACTTTGTACAAGCACTTTTCCATAGGTTTAGTGGATAATTCTTGTGTGATCCCCAACCTAACAACCACCCCCAGTTTTATTTATTCCTTACATTCAATAAATGGGATCCACCCCATACCCAAGAAATAAGGTCCTAGCCCCATGACCATTGATGAAAACCACTAATTTTTCATGCAAGAATTTATTTTACCAACAATATCTAATGGCATACTACATTGAGATCTTCTCTAAAATAGTCTTTAGGTACCTGATATATGATAAGGATTTGTATGCCATAATGTGATCCTATAATTAGTGGAAGAACTATACTCTAGGAAAAGAAACTATTATACATATAAATCACAAGCTTTTACAATTCATGCATAACCAAAAAAATTTGTAGAATTATCATCATCGAGTTGGTCCACCTATCTGTAACAATTCCATATCAACATCCTACAAAAAAGGATTTCTAAATTATTTATTAATTATTTTATTATGTCCCTTATCACTTCTCTAAAAACAATCCTTGACTCATTTGGGTATGATACATTAGAGTGGCCTCAAATGTAAGAGTGTGACCCTAAGTTTTCTAACATATATATCATGGTTCAAGTGCTGAAAAAAATGTTTTAAACTATTATGTATATTAAGGGTTTATATGCCACATAGGAAACCTTTATATTCCTATAAGGGAGTGTTATAAGTTGATCTGGGAGGCACAATGCAATCAGGTTGTAGGTCACTTTGGATTATAAAAATATTTTTAGTCTTGTAAAAGTATTTCTACTATCCAAATCTCTCGGGATCTTACTAAATCATCAGGTCCTACACAACCTATGTGAATGCCAAGCCATATAATTGAAAGTATGGCCTTTACACCCCTCTACCAATTTCATTAACGCATGGATTTCTTCTCAATGTACTTTATGTCAATTCTCTCTTCCATCGGCATAGACATGATTGTTTTTTATAATTATTGAAAGGTACTCAAAATGAAAATCATAGCACCTTATAAGAAGGAAATATCAACAAAGAGACTTAAAATTTGTTCTTTGATAAATTTTGGGTTCATTATTTCCTTCCAAAAACATTGTGTCAAATAAGGATTCAAGATTTGTGAGGATCTTCTCGTCGCACTATGTTCCATGATGAGCATAAAAAAACAAGTCCACTACATTCCACCCTCACACTAATGGTAAAATAGAGGTTTTCAACCGTATGATTTTACATATTCTTTGTATATATTACTCTAAACATCCACACACATGGGATAAAATCTTGTGTATTTCAAACGTAACTACAACTAATATCTTCATAGCTCCACAAGATATAGCCCATTTCAAATATGTTTTGTATTCTATCCATTTTGTCCCATTGATATAAAATTGAACTTTATGTTGGAATAATAATTTGTTCATACATAAAAACATGTGGATAATGCAACCAAATTTGTAGGAAAAATTGACACATCTAATAACAAGTTCGTGAGATTCTAGAACAAACCATCTAGAAGTACAAGAAAAATATTGATGCCAATTAGGTTCCTCATCAACTCCAAGTAGGGGATAAGGATTGCATACATTTATACAAAAATAAATTTGAGGGTCCATACAAGAAACTCAAACCTATGTGATATGTGTCATACATAATAACTAATTTTTTTGGTGAGAATGCATTTGAGATCATTCTTTCACCCTACCTTAGGTCACATCCAATTAAAAATATTGATCTAATTTTCCCATAATTCCCTCCACTCATAGGTACAATATTCATTAGTGAATTATTACAAACTACATATCTAAACTGAGATTGTGCAACACCAATGATCTTTGATCAAATCATAATCTAATGAGTAGTGAAGGAATGACAGATGTCATACCAATGGAATTTGTTCGCCAAGGGTTATATTTAGAATTCATTTCCACTCCTAGTAAAAATTCTAGGAGTCATGGGGCCCATTGTTACTTAATGAGGAACAAATGATCCAGAAGAGGATTTCTAAAAAATCTATTTTTGGAAAGCATTGAAAATCTATTAATAGTAGATTTTAGTAATTTATATTTATAGGGGTATTTAGATAATTTATACTATATGATAACATACAGAGTTCTATCCTTACAATATTTTTCCTTGTTCATTCCATCATCTTTCCAAAAATCATGTGGTTAGCAAATTTGGTCAACGGTGGGAGATATAACCCCAACAAGGATCACTAAATAAAGTAATAGTAATAATATGGTAGATATTGTTTTCTTTTCCTTCTATATTTTTAAATCCATTCCTAAAGTGGATAGGAATGGTCTCCATGTACGATGACCTTTTGGTTCCCCTTCAAAACCCTTCATATTCTATTTTTATAATTTTTTCATATTTTCCATTTATAACTATAAATTAACTTATTCAGTAAAGAGAGAGATATTCATGAATAGATGTAACTTGTGGATTTTTTTCAATTTGTATACATTTAGAATTTCAATATAAAAAATTATATCTCTTTCATTGTGAATTTATTCTTATCTATTAAGAACCATCATTAGTGTGTCGTCTATTGGGTTGCACTTCATAATGGCTCAATGATATCAAAGAAAGTTCATTCTAATCTTGCATTACATAATGCAAAATGTTAGAATACAAGAAGAAAAATACCAATACCCATCATCCTTTGGAATATCTACCTTGTCACTTCAAACAAATTCAAGAAACACAAGATAAAATGAGAGGTCCTTTCAAAGAATTACTTGATGAATCCCTTGAGAGGAAGAGGAGGGAGATGATGGAGCAATTCATTGATGTCCTATCTTAGGTCATTCCTATAACCAATCCCACCTTCAAAACTACACCCAAATCAATCAAACCCTTCAGGGTCCCTATACCATTGAAGGTACATGTAAATTTGTAAATTTCGTAGTTTGAAGAAAAATTGATGTTGATGAATTGGATAAATGGATCGATCAAGTAGAATCATATTTCTCTATCAATAATTTTTCTAATGATGAAAATATAAAATTTATACTTATGAAAAAATATTTTCATCTCAAAAATGGTGGGAATCATAATCCCTACAAGAGGATGATAATTATTATGCAACATCAATCTAAAACCCGTAGAAACATGGGGTGGTTTTGTAGAGGCCATCAGAGAGGATTACTATCCAGTGAATAAATATTATGACCATTTCCAGAAATTGCACTATTTACATCAAGGTTGTGATCAAATAGTCCAAGACTACACAAATTATTTTCATACCCTATGGGAGGAAGTGGGCACACATGACACCGTGAAGCATTAGATTCTCAAATACTATAGTAGGTTGTGATATTACTGTAGACACCTAAAATATGCTTACACCTAGCATTTCATCCAATTCAACCAATTAACGACACTTTGTTAAATCCCCATACTTTTCTCTATTCTTGAATGCCCATTCATGACACTCTTTCAGTCATATTCCTCCTATAATCATCTTATTTGGCTAATATCTCTCTTATTAGCTAAACATTCCTCCTTTCGACCATTTAGAACCTCCCTAGTTCTCTCTAGACCACTTCTATTGGCTTCGTAGGCTATCTATCACTCACAATTGGTTATCCGCACCCCTCCCAACTCTTAATGAGTCTGTAATCACTTGATAATCAAGTTTAACTAGCCTAATACTAGCTTAACTAAGCCTAAAGCATGTTTATGCTAATATAATCTAAAAGTGCTTTTTGAGCTTTAGTCCCACATGCACCCAAATTCCAAATTAAATACAAGGCTAAGCCTACCCATTCAAACTACAAATTTACACACAAACACACCTTGTTTACATAACAAAATCTCTCTCACATTTGGAGATATTGGCATTAGACCTCATTTGCATTAGCCAAGCTAATAGGCATTTGATCCTGCTATCCTCCATTGTTGAACCTCATCCTTCTTCCATCCATTCCAAATATAGTTAGTAAGGGAAGATCTAAAGCTTGGCCATGTAGCCAACTTGGAGAGATCTCTTCACTATGTTTGGGAGTAAACAACACACAATTTGATTGCTTAGAATCTAACTAGGTTCACTTTCATTAAGATTTCATAGAGTAGAGAGTAGTATACATGTTATTTTTTTATGCTTTTGTCAAAGTTATAATTCTTGCATGTTAGTTTTATCTTGTTTAGCTCTAATCTCATGGTGCATGGATGAGTTAGCTAAGCTTTGATGTTCATTAGCATCATTCCATAGATTTTGCAACTTTCCATTACACACAATTACATCTAGGAAGAGATGGATTTTGTAGACATCGATACTCTCGGGAATACTACAAATATGCATTCAATATTGAAGAAAATTCCAAACATAGGGGAAATAGATATCCTTCATATTCCAAGAAAGGGAAAGTTAATAACATGGAGTAAAGAAATGATGCACCACCTTAAAAATAGGATTATAAGTAAAATGAAACAAATCCATGAAAATATATGGGGATGTGATGTGAGAAGTAGAAGAACATGTACCATGACATGAAAGAGTGTCAATTTGTCAAAAAAACTCTTCTAGATGATTTTTGGGAGCTATATGCAAGAGTAACCTTTATAGAGAGCAAAAGTGCATATGAATAAGGGGATACAATTATGTATGTATATCTTTATAACACTATTTCCACCATATGAATAGTAACCCCACCGAAAGAGGATGCATAAGATCTATTTTACTTGTAAATGTGTATAAAAGGTACGGATCTTAAATTTATTCTAGATAATCCTATTCGAAATAATTTGATATCTACATAAAAATTAAAGAGGATAAATTTAGTAACAAATCCTCACCTACAAACATAATCATTGGTTGGTTTAGTTAAGGAAGAGATCTATATGTGAATCGATAGTATCACCTTCCTTATTCAATTAAATAATTCAAAGATGTGGTGGCATGTGATGTTACAACATTTGATGTTTGTAATGTAATTATAGGACAACCATACATATGGGATCACCATGTTGTTTACTAGGCTAGTCCTATGAGTGTCATCATCACTCTAGGTCATAAGCACTACCACATCCCAAATGGAGATTGTACTAAATCAATGGCCTTTATTAGTATAAAGCAATGTCAAAAGCTAATTTCTCAAACTAGGGCCTTTTTCCTACTCATGATTATGTTTGACGATAAGAAAAAGGTTGAAATTACCAAATGAGTGGTCCCAATAGGCTACATTGTGTAGTAGAAGAATATGAATCAAATGATATTTGAAAACACAAATGTATCCATACTACTAATAGGTTTTTCTTTGCATTATTGGGTGAAGCATCCAATTGAATTGGTCCCTCAAAACCTCTCTTGGATGGGCACTGTAAAAGCACTTGGTGCTTGAGAATGAATAAATTAAGCATGATATTCATGAGCTAATTTAGAAGGTGCACATTCAAACAAGAGCATCACCTCATGGGAGCCTAATGTTTTTTCCCAAAATAAATATGGTACGTGGAAACTTTACATTGACTATTTATCCTTTAAAAAATTATAGTAAACAATAGATACCCACTTCCATATATTGGTTTCATCTGAGAACAAATAAGAGGATATTATTTATTCATAAAGATTGATCTAAAGACATGATACCACTAAGTTCCCATCGATTCCATAGATGTTTGGAAAATTGCACTCAAATCCAAGGAGGGATTTTTTGAATGGTTAGTCATGCCTTTTGGTCTAAAAAAACATCTATAACATTCACAATGATGATGAATGATATCTCATGACCATTCATTGATTCATGTTTGTTCATGTACTTTAATGACATTTTTTCCTCGGTAAAACATGGGAGGAGCTAGTTCACCATGTTCAATAGGTTATTCATACCTTGCGTTAGCACAAGCTATATGCCAACATAGATAAATATTACTTTGGAATGGAGAGTATCCAATACTTGGTATACATCATCAAAAATATGACATGCATATGGACCTAGAAAAGATCCATGCCATCTAATACTATCTAGCACCAAAAATCGTCACTTTGAACATTGAAGTTTATTAGGACTGCCAACTTCTATTGCATGTTTGTACTTAGATTTTCTCATATTCTCGTTCCTTTGAATCTGTTGAAACATAGAGAAGTAAAATAAACTTTCATATGGAAAAAGGAACAAAAAAATTCATTTTCACAAATGTAAGAGACTCTGCTCAACACCGTTATGTTATTTCCAGGATATCGAATCGTCATTTGAGAAATAAATAGATGCTTCAGAATATACACTTGGCCTAGTACTCACCCAACATGGGAATCCAATGGAATACCACAAGGATACCTCTGACATAGTGTATAGGTACCCAACATATCAAAAATAGTTATACGTCATTTTGTGAGCATGTAAACAATGCAAGAACTAAAATATAGGAAAAGAAACTATCGTACATGTAGATCATAAGCCTTTACAATTTATACAGACCCAAGGTAATTTTTGAAAGGATCATCATAAAATTTGGTCCACATATCTATAGCAGTTTTATCTCAACATCCTATGTAGAAAGGGGAGTGCTAACAAAATTTGTTTATTTTTTGAGTTATCCCCCAATCACTTCTATAACAACAATCCTTGACTTACGTGGGCATGATACATCATAGTGGCCCTAAATGTATGAAAATGACCTTGAGTTTTCTTACATATATTAGGGCTAAAGGCTAGAGAAAATGTTCTAAAATATCATTTATAGGAATTTGTTTTATGCCACATGGGAAACCTTGGTGTTCCTATAGGGAGTGGCAAAATTGCTCTACGAGTTTCACTACACAGTTGGTTACATGTCACTTTAGAGTAGGAAAAATGGTGTAATTATTACAAAAGTATTTATACTTGGCCAACTATTTTTCAAGATGTTACTAGGTACATCATGTCATACACAACCTATGTGATTTCTAAGAAAACCAATTGAAAGTAGGACCATTACACCCCTCTACTAATTCATATTTATGGGTATATTTTGGTCTACACTATTGTCCATGAAGAACAAAAACTAAACATATCCAGTGTATTCTACCCTCGGCCAATGGGAAAATAGAGGTAATCAATTGTATGATTATACATCTTCTTTGGATGTATCACTCTAAATATCCACACACATGGGATGAAATTCCTGCATACATCCAACATAGCTACAAACAATATATTCATGGATCCATGAGACATATCACATTTTAAGTATGTATTGGATTAAATCCATTGGCTTGAAATGAAAATTGGATCTTTCTACGCATTATGTTTGGCATCTTAAAACAAACAAGTTGTATGATGCTCAGTTATACATCCGAAAACTAAGCATTTTACCTTCTTTCCCTATAAGTCCAAATAGGGACTTTAAATCCCTTATTAAACCTTCTTGAAAGGGTACTTCAAATCCCCTACAAAAGAGCCGAGTGATAAAGTAGGGACTTTAAATCCCTTATTAAATCTGTTTTCTGTTTTAAAGGGGACTTTAAATCCCTTACCTTAATAAGGGACTTTAAATCCCTTATTAAAATTAAACTTGTTGGAAAGGGGATTGCAAATACCTTATTAAACCTATTTAAAAGGGTACTTCAACCCATTTGTGTAGATTTTACCTTTATGCTGGAAGAATAATCTACCCAAATGAAAAAATAAGTAGATAAGGAAACTAAATTTATGAAACAAATTTGAAACATCAACAACAAGTTCATAATATTATAAAACAAACCATCTAAAATTAAAAGTAGCACCTTGATGCACATCAGGTTACTCATCAATTCCAAATGGGGGATAAGGTTTGGATATATTTGCACAAAGAAAAACTCAAGGGTTCATACAAGAAACTTATACCTTTGTGATATGGGCCATACATAATAACCAAACAAATTGGTGAGAATTAGTTTGATCTCAATCTTCCACCAGACCTCTCGGGTTGCATGTAGTTTTCAATGTTGAGCTATCATTGTTGACAATTTTTGCACTTGTGCAAAAATGGGAAACTTGAAACTTTGTTATGATGGATAGCATTGGTGAAGTATACCTAAGCTAGGGGAGATCACATCAGATTATGTCGTTACTACTGATTTATTTTTAAAAGATTACATGAAATCTGCAACTATGTGTGCTATTACAAAACGTAACAGATCACATAGTTTGTAATTTCATGACCATCCTTAGCAAAATAACACAAGCCCCGAAGGACAGTTGTGTTGTCTTGATGAGGACATCCAATTGCAGAGTAGGTGAAGTGTAAATTTTTGGAACAACAAACATAAGTGCAGATCACAGAAAATCAGAGTTCATTATTGAATGTTACAAGTTCTATTCAATGTTCTTTCCTTCATGATTAATACATTCAATTATGTTACTGATTTATTTATTTAATTATACAATCCATACAGAAAGTAGAAATGAAAAAGAGATATACAACTCATTTATAGAATTCAATGCTTTATTCATAAGGAGAGTCAAATGTTTCCCACACAAGTTGTGGGATGTAACTAAAAAGTAAAGTACAACTACTGAAAAGAAAGATACACATGCATGAAAGAGAAATAAAAGGAGTATGAGGGTTAACCCATCATTTCCTTGTATATTCTTCATCATGTAGAGCATCTCCTTACCAGCTCCTTTCATCCTCAAGGCATGGTACCTGAAAAGAAAAATAAGGAAATCATCAATAAAGAGCTCAGGGTTAATCCATATTCCTACACTATCCTACTTCATGCATATGAATCTTCCCCTAAGAAGGAGATGTATTCTACTTGAAGGACAAACTGCATGTATGTTTTTTTCACTCAAAAAGAAGAAAGTAAAAGAAAGAAGAAAACATGGACATAAGAGAGGCCAAAAGCCTAAATATTTCCAAACTATTTTCCTAAGTGTGTACGTACATGTTCCAAAATGAAAGAGAGAAATAAATAAGTCATAAGTACATGCAAATGGAAGAGGTTAGAGCTCAAAAGAGAGAATGGAAGATAGAAGTACATTTTTCAGTTTGCAAAGAAGAGGGAGAATCAGATTTCAAGAAGTTAAAGCTAAAAGTAAAAGGGATTACAACTAAAACAGGATGAGAGAGAAGATTCTGGGAAAATTTTGACAAGGCTTTGCCATGTAAAATGGACATTTACAACTTTTCATCATGTTGTTTCAATTACTACATGCTTTAAAAGAACTATGCAAATCAAATAAGTGATACGAAGCAGAAAAGCATTACATGATCAAGAGAAACAACTATCATGTTTTCAGTTCTCAATTGCTATATCAGTTCAGCATGAAAAGTGTTACTTTCGTATCCTGGATCAGAATATATAACTACTATTTCTGAAAATGCATTAAAGAAAAGATTAAAAAAAAAATTGCTAGGGCTTCGCCTTATAAAATCAACATTTCAGATTTTTCAGCATACATATCAGAGTTGTAATGAAAGGAAATACAATATACAATGCAGAAAATAAAATGGACTGCACTCTCAGTCATCATTTTGAAGTACTTGGAGCATTCACTATAACTTAATAGCTGAATAACATGAAATTTGAAGTAATTTTATAGAGTACATCCTTTCTATGAATTCCAGTTTTCAAATAAAGGAAGTATGAATTACAGATATGCTGCCATATCAAAGAAGTACAACTATTTATGCAAGGAAAATAATCACAGAAAAGAAATGGAACTACAACTTCAAAAGTATGAAAGAGATCAATTTCAGAGATGCTCTAAATCTCATAATGAAATGAGATTGTTCTGAATTTCTAAATACAGTGGATTTCATTCACAAAAGAAAGAGTACATCACTATAAACATACAACTTTTCAACAGGTTATCATTGGTGTTAAAATGGGGCTATTAGCCAGTACAAAATTTCATTTCTGCTCTCAAAATGATTAATGGGTTACAACTATTATTTTAAGATGAAATATTCCAATAATAATGAGAAACCAATTTCATTCGAACACTCATCTCAGAAGGAATTTCAGTTTTCAAGTGATCTTAGATTGGAGAAGGATTAAAGTAAGTATGCTCAAAGGAGTGCTACATAATTCTCAAAGGATCAAGTTGATCCTGAATAATGAATTACAATAGAATTGATTTTCCAGAATACAAAAATCAAGCCAAGAATTTCAGAACAGACCTGAAATAATATACAAAACCTATTTTTGCAGAGAAGCAAACTAATACACACAGTGGCTGAGTTTCAGATTTCAACAATGGCATTCATAGTGAAACAAAACTATCAGAGGAAGGATGAAACTAAAATCTACATCTACCCAGAGATCTTTCAGAAGTAAAGTCAAACACAGAATATTTAACTCTAAGCTATCATGAAATTGATGGAATCAGAGATTTACCTTAAAAGTAGGGTTACAAGAAAGTTCTCAAAATCCATACAAAGTAGAGGCCTCGGGACGAACCATCAAAGTCGAAAATAATCAAGTAAAAAATCTTGTGATATAGGTAATGGGTCTGAGATATTCTTCAAGATCCAAATTTTTCGAAAGCTTCAAAAGTGGCGATTAGAGGCACAAATTAGAAAACAGAATACAATCTGAGACCTTTCTATCAAAGATTTAAATTTCTAGTTTGTCTTTCGAAAGCTCTTAATCAGGGTATGAGTAGATTTTGTAACCAACATATACCTATAGTCACCATTTTAAGGCCAGAGAAGTCAAAGTACAGAGAAAACACAGGCCCACAAAGATATACAGATAAAACTCTCAATGAAAAATCTAGATCTAGGGATAGCAAAGCAAAATATGGAATACCTAGAATGTAAACTATCTAGCAAACCCTCCATAGTCGGTTCGAAGAAAGCTAACAGTAATAACCAAGAAATTTATGGTGACACAAGCTTATCAATATCAAGCAAAATAGAGTATTCATACTACTGAGCCATTCATAAAAGGGTGAATCTAGAGTTACCTCTAACCGTGGTTGAAAGAAGTTCAAACAGTAATGGCTGAATCCTCAAAATTAAAGAAGCTTACCATCCTCGTCAAATAGTGATGCCAGTTACAGAGGAACCGAGCTCAGTAGAGGTCGACATGGCAGCCATTCTTTCATAAAGCCAAATTAACAGAGCTCAAAAGGGATAGAAATGGTGTCCAAAACCCTCACTAAGTTCCAAAACTTAGAAAACACATTCACAGTCAGAACCGAGCTCAAGGGTTACCCTAAAAAATGATGAGCATCATCCAAATTCACTCAGAAAGTTCTAATAGAAAAAATACTGAATATATAAGATGCGTAAAGATACAAAAACTGGAAAAACCTCAGAAAATCCAAGCTCAAAGACAATGATAACTATTAAAAATATCAACTAGATCTTGCTTAGAAAACTCTTACAGAACAAAATATGAAGATACATGCATAAGGCTTCGCAAAACCAAATTTACAGAGTTTGAATGGAACATCCATGGTGGCCACTTCAAAGAAAAGCTTGCAGAGACAAAATATACTAGTGCTCGGGCCCCTTTCAGAGCTCAGGAAGCTTCAACAATGGTTTCAATAAAAATTCCAGGGCTTCGCCCGCTGTAAAACAAAAAAATGAATGAGATGATCATTAGGGTTGATTTCCCTTTACTGCATAAGCTCGAGAGGTGAGTTAAATGAAACTCAACCATAGTCAGAGAATCAAAGGTAGAGAAGAAAAGGTACATGGATCAATGGTCTAGAAACGAGCTCAGAGATCAAAGAATAACCATGGTTAGCCTCCCACCGACCAACATTCAATGTAGACCATAACCCTAACCGAGGGTCAGGATCAACGGTGCAAGTCCATCAGGGACAAAGATTGATGGTCTTCATCAAGGACCAAACCCAACCAGGGTTAAACAATTCATATACGTGGCAAGCTTTCATAAAACCCTAATTAGGGTGGGGTTAAATTGCCACCGACCAACATGCCAAGGGTGAGTCATCATGGAGGAAGGGGCCAACCCACATCATCGAATCAAACAAAATCATTGCATTCAAAATTCAAAAGACCGACTATAGTCTAGACTTTAAATAATGCCAAAAGACAACCAAATTATGCCACAATGATCACCGAAAAGGTGAAATATTTTAACCATATACTATTCAAACATGCAAGCCGACAAGTATTACATGGTCGTGTATGTCCAAAAGGTGGCAGACTATATAGTGTAGCCTATGTCAAATAATCAAAGGTGACTGAGTATGGTGTGGTAACTATTACAAGTGCCCCATGTGTATCTAAAACTATGGTAATGAGCTAAGTCCACAAAGGTGGCCAAACCAAGCAAGTTGGAGGTGGTCCCCACAAGGAGGTTGGAGTGGAGTTACAGAGTGTCATTCATGTGACCACTTAGAAAGAGATGTCAATGTCAGAGTATGTACACATGAACAATGGTCCCCACATGGGATATTTTATTTTGCAAATATCACAATTTTTTGAATTATTCACTCACAGGTAGGGAATTAATTTTGTTGCATGCTTCACAAGAAGATAGAACAGAGAAGAGACAAAGTTGCATGTCATGAAGAGAGACTTTCCTAGCAAGCAATTTTATTTTTGGAAAAATTATTCACCCAGCTTTATTAAAAATAGAACAGTCAACTTCAGTTGACTAGATGTAATCAAAGGCTATTAATGCCTCTTGTACTAGTTTGTATTATTTTATCCTTTTATTTATTATTAAATAAAGGATAAAATTAGGATGCATGGGCGAGTACAAGCCTTAGGCTATTTTTAGGAAGGGGGTGAAATTTATTTTGCTATATATTGTGTGCCTTTACAAAGCACAAGGGATTCTTCTTGGAGGAATTTTGGATATATGAGTACTGAAGCAAATTTTTCCAGTTTTGCCCTCTGAGTGTGAAGTGTTTTCTGCCTTTCCAAGTTATTTTGTAGTCTTGTGTATGTTATATTAATCTTGTGAATGCAAATTCCTGATCAACCACCTTACCCTGCTACAAATTTCAGTCCTTTCTGCTTAATTTTTAATGTGCATGTTAACTTATTAGTATTGTTGTGATCCTCCCTCAGTACAATCAAGTGTTTTGCCCTTAGATATTCTGTAGAAAAAACTATTGGTTCGTGCATCAAGAATCCTTCACAGATCAGTTGTGCATATACTCAGTCAAATCCCTCACACAAATTTGGTGTATCACCTTAGTTTTAATCATTTTACACTCATATTTTACTCTCTAACTCCCAAAAAGTAGTTTAGGATACACCAAGTAGGAGACGCGGCCTTGATCTCGAAACTCACTTGAAATAGGTATACCCACAGACCTAAGGTGTTTCCATTGTATCTACGAAAGAGAGATCATTTGTGCAAGCTTAGAAAACCTATAGCCATCTCTCTCTGGGTGCACTTTCGATGAGATAACACTACTTCACCCATACTTTCCTCCACTCTTAGATACATTTGACATTGTTGAATAGTTATATAGTATATATATGAATCTAGACCATGCGATACTATTTAACTCTAATTAGATCATTGACAAGGTATTCAAGGACATGAAGCATCAAATAAATCACACACTACTTGAGTAATGATGGCAGGTCAGATGACACACTAAGGGAATTAGTTCACCAAGAGTTAGATCGAGAAGTATTTTCCAAAATTATAAAAAACTATAGGAAAATTTGGGCCCCTTACTTATTAAGGAGAAACAAACAATCCATAATAGTATTTTAAAATATATATTACAATTTTTATAATTTCATTATGTCATCTTTCCAATGGATCTTGCAATTGGAAAATTAGGTCAGTGGGCTAAGAGATATGACCCCAATAAGGAAAATTATATAAAAAAATATTAATAATAGAAAATATTTTAGATTTTTTAAATTTTATTTTTAAATCCATCCCTAAGGTGGATATAAATGGTCTCCATGTAGGATGACATTTTGGTTCACCTCCATAACTCTTCATATTCTCCACTTTATAGCTATAAAACATCTTGTTTTGAATAAAGAGAGATATCTTTGGGCATACGTATCTCTTATGGAGTTTACCAATTCATATACATTTAGAATTATAATAAAATTACTTTTTACATCTCATTCATTATTAATTGATTATTATAACACATTAAGCACCATCATTGGTGTATTTTCCACCAGTTTGCACCTCAATATAGATCACAAGTGTTCATATTTGGTTTGGAAATCACTAAACACCCGATTAGTGATAAGATGTGAATCATCAAAAAATGGTCCAAGGTTTCAAATTCCTAATATTTGACATAGCATGAATCATGTTAACAATGTCTTATAATTATCAATGTTATTACTTCATTCAAAGTTAAGGATGAAACTGAATAGTTTGATCCTTTTATTGGGGATATCAAGATCACACCCACCTCGATATTGAGGGAAGTATTTTCCCCATCATAGTTGAGGTTCCACAAGCCATCTCTATGAGGGGGTCATAAATAAGGCCAAATGATGATTCCTAGTTGACAAAAATCTTAAGCATAGAAATATTGATGACCATGGTTACGAAATTTTGTCTTTGATCATCCTCGAGGAGGTAAAATGGTACATAACTATCCATTTTGGGTCAAGGGGGAAGAAAAGAGGTTTATTCTCTTAAATAATTTTAATGATTTACACTATGGTTTTCAGGAACATGGCCTAAATATTGTGGTGGGAATTTTTGGTAATCCGAATGGGCTCCTTTTCAATTTTGATACTCTTCTCCATAATTTTTTCCTATAAACTAGTCTTAATGAGATGAGAGGATGACACCTACAAAGATATATATTCATGAAAATCATATTTCCTTTTCGAGGTCAATCAGATTTTACATTTTATTTTTAGGAAACTCATGGCATACATGATTTCATTGTTGCTTTATGATATTATCTTGAATGATGTTGAATATGGCTGGATCCCTATTGGGTATAAAGACTCTCCCTAGTGCAATAACTATATATCTTTAAAGATTGTGGAGGGATGGATTTCATTTGGTGGATCTAAGGTTTCCATAAGATAATATAATAAATCTCATGAGGATTGTCTTAGGACCTCCAGAATTGGAAGGATTATCATACCTATCGATGTGGCTTGGAGGCTATCATAGCCTTGCAAAATATTATGGTTTAATGAGAATTTGGTCTCGCCATACCTAACATTCTATAGAAAAGAGAATTAGATAATGTTGGCATCAACACCATCGTCAACCATTACATGTTTAAGGAGTTTATTTGTAAATAAAAATTGTAGATAAAGGGTGAGATCACCCTTCTTTTACATCCAAGAAAAATTTTGTGGTTTGAATAACTATCTAACATCCCTTATGGTCGCACCTCATCGAATATGTCCATGTCAATATGATTGAAATACACCTCATTAAGGGGCATGATTTATTTAGAGGATATTCATGGTTTAATTTTTCCCTAAATGTCCTGAAAATAGTTAAATATGGAAGATATTTTCAAGAGATTTATGACTCTTTTTAAAAGGAGGAAAATGGATATTGTATGTAAAAGATGCGGTTCATTGAATTTTCTCTCAAATAGTAAAAATTAAGTGCATGTTGGACAATTCTAATGTGACATGTTGAGAAAATGACAAATGGATAACTTTGAGAAAAAAATGAAAAATTATTCGTAAGTAAAATATGGTTTGTCCTCCGGTATTTGACAGGTTGAGGTGTGTGTCACATGGTATGTTAGCTAGGGATCCAACAATTAGTGGGGTGCACTATTTTTTAGGAGGGGGATCTTTCTGTATATTTCACTTTGTATTTCAACCAAAGTTTCTTATTAAGATTATCAAAGTCAATATTTTAGTGCATGTGGGACAATTTCTATCATTACTATCAAATTTTACCAACCATCTCACGATCTAGAGGGGGATTTGAGAGTGTTGAGTTCATTATAACCAGATTGATGACCAAACCACATGACCAACTCACCCACAATAAATACACATAACATGATTCTCAAGGATAGATAATATTCCATGTAACCAACTCACAAGTTAAAGGGGCCAAGATTGCAAGAAGTATAGCCAACCAAGTTTCATTGTTGAGCTAAACATTGAGATAACTTTCTAACCAACTTTACAACAAAGCCACCTCACCACTTATCGACCAAATCTTGAGCCATGTGTTGAGCCTTACATGATACCAACTAAAAAACAAACCATGCACTGAGCTAAGTGAAAATTTGGCTCACTAACTAAAAAAATAGACTTACAACATGGCATGCAACCAAATATAACGTCCTAACCATCAAGCTAACTCAAGGCTCTAAAATTCTGACCCAAGCCATGTGGGATAAATATATCCCAAATAGAAAAAAAAATTAAATGCTATGATGGAGGGTTGAACTCCGGTCTCTTGGGTGAAAAAGATAATCCCGACCACTAGGACATCAAGCTAAGAAATGTTATATGAAGAACTTTATTATATTTGAAGGGGAATTTTGTAATATCATGTGAATGTTTTAGTCCTTATAAAGGAGAGAGCCCTTGTAAAGGATATTTTGGCTTGTTATGTCAATTTTATGTAGGAATGCTAATGTAGAGACATAACATAAATATTATAGCCCATTTTGGGAGAATTTTATCCTTGTATAAGAGAGATTAAATTCCTTTTAGGAGAAAAAATACAAGTGCGAACTATGTTATGCGAAAAAGCTATTATAAAGCCAAGATCTAGCTGTGGATACTTTCTAGAAGTGGTCAAAGATACTTACAAGTCACATTTTCCCATTTTGGATAATTTATGTAAGGATTTGTATTTATTTTTATTTTTCGTTAATAATAGGTTCGGTTTATCATACGCATGAACCCAAAGATGTAGTCCCTCATAGATGAAATTTGTTATCATGTGTTAATTTGTGTCTTTTATTTCCTTCATTATTATATTACTTTTAATCAATTCTTATTTGACTTAAAATTTTATAAGACAATTTATATAATTTACAATTTTTATGGGAAAATTTAGAAATGAATGGAATGAATGTGAAATCAGTGGGGTAAGATTTATTTACATTTTAATCATCCATTTTAGAGTTTTTACATGCTAAATTGAATGTAGTATGTGAATTTGAGATAAATTGACTATCCATAAAAAGGAAGCTAAGTCGGTTGAATTTTACTATTTTTGGATCAAGTTTGGTATCAAAGATGGATTTATAAAGTATTACTACCAGTTTTATAATTTAGATTATTTCATTGGTTTAGTTTGCAATTGGATACAGGTTGTAGTAGGATAACCATGGGCAAGGCTCTAGAAAAGAGATAATTAAGGAACTAGAAGCCATTAACCACAAAAGTTGAGAAGAAAAATCTGAACTGAGAAGAATATGGAATTCCATGGGGAGGAAAATTAGGAGCTCCAAGATATTGACAAGTCAAGGAAAAATATTCTTAGGTGTCATATAAATATTGCAATTGGAATTACAACACAAGGATAAGATCTTAGAAAAAATATTAAACTAGTGAGAAAGTACTAGAGATGAAAAAAATACATCAAGGGACAACCCTTTACCACATATGTATAGACCTCGGAATCTACAAGTATTCCTTTCTCCTATCAAGAATTAGATGCTAATTTTGGTCAATTTTAGAATCATACTAAAGGTAATGGATTGAAACTATTGAATAGGATGGGTGTTGATAGAAAGGGCCTTAAAATAAATGGAGAAGGTATTACTAATCCCATAAATTTAGAGGAAAAACCTTGTAATGATTTTTTGGGATATTGAAGTGATAAGATAGAAATTGGAGAATTCTCCAAAATGACTAAAGTAGGACATGCTTCAAGAGAAAATCCTCCACCACTAGATCTCTGAAAACAACTATTCAAGGTGAAGATAATATTTTTGTTGTCAATCCTAAAAACAAGAATTTTGTTTGTCTAA
The DNA here is from genome assembly GCA_018340775.1 of Taxus wallichiana var. yunnanensis. Lineage (NCBI taxonomy): Eukaryota > Viridiplantae > Streptophyta > Pinopsida > Cupressales > Taxaceae > Taxus > Taxus wallichiana. The sequence goes on from CM031242.1 coordinate 334,293,487, forward strand.
ATAATGGGTATGGATCTCAACATTATTGTGGGAGTGACTACAATTTAGGGATAGAATAGTCTTCTAAACATGGAAATAGGATCTAGAAAGGTGAAATTTCCAAAAGAGGAGAGAGAAAAGTTTCCCCTTAGAAATCTTGCACAAGTGAAAGTCCTAAAATAAATAAACATAAATACTTCGACTATGTCAAGGATGGTCCTGTAACAAAAAAAATTGGTATTCATTTCCATGTATTGTTTTTGGATTAACTAGTCACTGAGTGACCATGTGCAAGAAGAGGAAATCCTTGGAAAGAAGGATTAACAAAGACTAATATCCTAAAAAAGATACAGTGAATAAAAATAATTACTATACTCATTATAATATTAGTGGACATTGGATTAAAAATGTTGGAAACCTCAGCCTCATCTTTATTCGAAGAAATTAGACAAAACTCCAACAAGCAAATCCTATGTAGAAAACTGAACTCTCCAATGGAAAACCCAATAAAAAGGAGCAACCCACAAAGGAGAATACATTAGAATGGATCACAGTGATAGTTCTCACCTCTATAGATAAGATATTTACATAAATAAAATTTATTTAACATGTCTATTTTATTTTACCTCCAATTCATATTTTTGGATTTCTTAAGTATGAAGAAAATTAACTCATTGTTTGTGTAAAATGTGGATGTAGAAATTGAAACCGATATCTAGTTGAGAAGAGACAATATAAGTAACTAATTATAATTTTTATCACTTTATTATCCTTCTTATATACATGTTAAAATTTACATGTATTCTTACTAATTATTGTAGCAAAGGTGACAACACGAGTAAAGATGATTTATGTATTAAGAGAGATAGCCATCGGTGATAGTAAATCAAGGTGAGAAGTTAGCTTTTGTTATGATGATGTTTTTTTCTTGAGTACTTAACAATTTTTAGGAAGATATGATGTTTCACCGAAGATATGGGAAAGCCAAAAATAAAGAAATTATTCATTCAAGTGGTTTTCTATGAATGAAAACTATTGGTGGCACAAAAAAATTTAGTGGGGAGGTATGATCCAGGAGGATATTCACATTTCATTTATTCCCTAAACTTCCTGAAATCAATTTCATACGGAAGATCTTGTTGAGACATTTTTGACACCTTTTGAATCGAGTAAAATGCATACCATATGCGAGAAGATATAGTTCACTAAATTTTCTCTCCAAATAGAAAAAAATAAGCTCATGTTATACAAAATTGATGTAGCATGTTGAGAACATGACAAGTGGAAAAATATGAGCACAAATAGTGACATAGTATACCCAAGAAAAAATATGGTTTGTAGCCTCTGGTTTTCGATGGTCTAGGTGGGTCCAACATGGAATGTCAAATGGGGACCCAAAAACTGATGGGGTGCACTCTTATTCAGGAGGATGACCTTTCCATCTATTTCACATTGCATTGCAACCGCATTTACTTATTAATCTCATTTAAGTCGTATTTCGGTGCATGTGGGACAATTTCTATCAATATTGTCAAAGATTTCCAACCGACTTGGGGAGATAAAGGGTGAGATAATTTTTCTAAGTTCATTATAGCCAAATTAGTGGCCAAGCCACATCACCACTTCACTAGAGATCAATGAACAATGCCCAAGTATCAAGGCCAAATCATCTTCCATACAACCAACTCCTGAGTTGAAGGGGCTAAGATTACAGGAAGGAAAACACACCAAGTTTCATTTTTAAGCTAAGTATTGAGATAACTTTCCAGCCAAATCACCAAAAAATCCACCTCATTGTTAATCAATCAAGGACTGAACTATGTGTCAAGCCTTGTGGGCTACCAACTATGTATTGAGCTAAGTGATGATTTATCTCACCGACCAAAAAAATAGAGTTACAACACCATCACATCCATATAGAACCTCACAATTTTCGAGACTTATTAAGACTCTAAACCACTTGACCCCAAGCCATGTGGGATAAATATACCCCAAATAGAAAAAAAAAAAAATTGTATAATGAACGCTCAAACTCGGGTTGCTTGGGAAAAATAATATAATCTCAACCACTAGCCCATTGGGCTAAGAAATGTTACATGTGGAGATTGTTTTTATTTTAAGGGAACATTTTATAAGATTATGTGAAGTTTTCAGGATTTATTATAAAGGAAAAATCCTTTAAGAAGGGTATTTTGGTCTATTATGTCAATTTGATTTAGGAATTTTGTTATAGAGACATAACTATTGGGGTTAGCACAAGGTAGTATAGATAACATATGATATCTAAGCATACATGCAATAAAAGTGGATATTCTACCAGAATAAAGATACAAAACAAGAGATAAATCAACACCATATTTAACATGGTTCACCCAATGTGGGCTACATCCACCAAGAAACAATCCAATCTATTATCCAAATATTTCAAAAGATATAAAATTGAAGATCTACAATCTTCCACACCTCTCAGATGTACAATAATTTCTTTCTCTCAAGCTTCTTCTTCTTCTCTAGGAATTCTCTCTCTCACAATTTTTTTCACAATAATCACTAACTCTCTCTATCCACCTTTTAAACCCTAAATTTTATGCTTATATAGGCATATAAAAACTTAGGGCACTTAGCCATGCAATTAAAATCAATAGATATGATTTAATATTAAAATTAGATCTAATTCCCATGAGTTAAATAAAACACTCATACACAGGTAACCGACATCGGTTATCCCTAACCGATGTTAGTTCCTCATTACATGACTGATGTCGTTCATAGGTGACCGATGTTGGTCCCTTCATAACTGATGTCGATTATTGTGTTTTCCTAAAATTTTAATATAACATGTTAAACTAAAGTAATTGAGCTCCACAACTCAACAATCTCTCACTTAGAGATAAATTACTACACTATACCTATACAACGTCATTCTTGGATCTTTTCCTTAGCTTTGTTTCTTCCTCTTTAAGTCTCAAACTTGAAGACCAATAGAAGTGGATTGTAACTCCAAATTCTCTTTTGCTAATGGCTTCATTAACATATCCGTAGATTTTTCACTCATATGAATCTTCTCTAGTTTCATTTTTCCATCCTCCAATACCTGCCGTATGAAGTGATACCTCAATTTAATGTGTTTCATTCTAGAATGAAATGTTGAGTTCTTTGCCAAATGAATTACACTCTGATTGTCACTAAATAATTTGCAATCATCTTGCTCCTTTCCCAACTCTTCCATGAACCTATTCATCCATATCATCTCTTTGTTAGCCTCTGTAGCTGCAACATACTCTTCCTTTGTAGTAGATAAAGCCACAACCTTCTGCAATCTTGAAATCTAGCTAACTATCATCCCGATTCTTGTGAAAGTATATCCAAAGTAGTGCTCCTTCTACCATCCAGATATCCAACCATATCCAAATCAACATATCCACATAAATAAATATCTAAACCTCCATAGCATAACTACATGCTATATGTCCCTCTCAAATACTTGAGTATCCATTGGAATTCTTTCCAATGCTCTTTACCTGGATTGGCCATAAATATACTCACAACTCCCACTTCCTGTGTAATGTATGGTCTAGTAAAAACCATAGCATACATGAGACTCCCAACTGCTAAAGCATATGGTACTTGTGTCATGTATTTGACCTCCTCATGTGATGAAGGACACTGATCTTTGCTCAATTTGAAGTGTCTAGCCATAGGTGTACTTACAGGTTTTGAATCTTGCATGTTAAACCTTTCTAACACCTTGTAGATATAATTCTCCCGAGACAAATACAATTTATTGTTCTTCTTATCTATGTGAATTATCATGCCAAGGATTCTTTTTGTGGCTCCTAAATTCTTCATAGAAAATGTGTGAGCTAGCTTTCCTTAAGCTCACCAATGTCCCGCATACTAGATCCCGCAATAAACATATCATCCACATATAGTAACAAAATAATATAGGTCCCATTTTTAAGCTTCTTGAAATAAACACAATGATTAGATTCACATCTCAAGTAACGATGCTCATGCATGAAACTATCAAACCTCATTTGCCTTGGAGCGTGCTTGAGCCCATATAGACTCGTTTTCAACCTACACACTAATTTCTCCTTACCCTTGACTTCATCCAAATCACCATGAAGGAAATTCATATTCACATCTAGTTTCTCTAAATGCAAATCATCTACTGCAAGTATACTCAATACATTACCAATAGAATTCATTTTAACAACGGAGAAAATATTTCACCAAACTCAATACTTGTTTTATGTGTAAATCCCTTTACTACAAGCCTTTCCTTGTACCTTCTATCCACTTGTCTTCTTCCTTATCCTATAAATGCAATTGTTCTATAATTTCCTATTACTTGCTGGAAACTTAACCAAATCCCAAGTCTGGTTATGTTCCAAGGATTCCATCTCCTCATCCATGTCATGTTCCCACTAAACATGGGTCTCATCCTTCATTACTTCTCCAAAACTTTCTGGTTCACCACTATTAGTCAATAATAAATAAGATATAGAAGGTGTAAATATTTCTAGAGGTTTACTTACCCTTTGTGACCTTTTCACGGAGTTTGGGTACTAGAGGCTCATTCTGGACCTCCTAGACATTTTTTTCCAATTCTGACAATGACCGACGTCGGTCACCTATAGCCGATGTCAGTTATGCTAACCAATGTCTATTTGACTCTTCGTAACCGATATCGGTTCGGTTGAATGATGTTGATCATGAGTCAACCAACACCAGATTAATGTGTAACCATGTAGGTATGAATTTTAAATATGAGATTTCATTTTCATTCAAAAAATTCTCAACTAGTTCATCCTTGGGTATCAAAATTTGATCCCTATACATTCTCTTTTCATTCCATTCAAATTCATGACTCCTAATAATTTTAGAATTCTGTAAATCCCAAAAGCGAATTCAAAATCACCAAACCCATAACCAATGAAAGTGCATCTCTTGGATTTTTCATCCAAATTTTTTCTATTTTCCTTATCAATATACACAAAATCTTTTAAACCAAAAACTTTAAGAAAATATCTACCTCTTTTCGGTCCAATATTCCTCTCGTATTCCTCCATCTAGTGAAATTAAAGGCTCCTAGTTAATTGAATAAACCATTGTATCAACTTCTTCCACCCAAAACTACGAGGACAATCTAGCATGTATCTTCATACTTCTAGCATGTTCCATGATTTTCCTATTCATTCTTTCTACAACATTATTCTCTTGTGGTGTTCTTAGAACCTTCCTTTCTCTACGTATTCCATTCACTAAACAATAATCATTGAAATCCTTTCTACAATATTCACCACCATTTTCATATCTAAGGCACTTTAACTTTGAATTTGATTCATTCTCAATAAGGGATTTCCATATTAAAAGTCTCAAAACATCATATTTATGTTTTGCTACAATATTCACCACCATTTTCATATCTAAGGCACTTTAACTTTGAATTTGATTCATTTTCAATAAGGGCTTTCCATATTTTAAAAGTCTCAAAAACATCATATTTATGTTTAATAAAATAAACCCATACCTTTCTTGTAGCATCATCAATGAAAGTAACATAATACTGGGATCCTCCATGAGAATCTACAGGCTAGTCCCCGCACATCCGAGTGTACAAGCTCCAATTTCTACTCTTTCTTAGTTTCTCCAACTTTGAGAAATCTTACTCACTTTTGCTTTCCAAAGACACAATGCTCACAAAAATCAAGATCTAAATATTTTAAATCTGATAACTTATCCTTATACTTTAAGATCTACATTCCTTTTTGACTCATATGGCCTAACCAATTATGCCACATGTATGCATCTGAATCTGAAGTAGATAACATAGAAAAGGAATTAGTAACATAGGTGGATAGATATAACGTTCCTACATTCTTTCCTCTTGCCACAAAAAAAGGCACCATTGGTGACTTTCCCAGTCTACTATGAATGTAACCATGCAACCAACTTCACCTATTTTCCTTACAGAAATAAGATTCCTCTTGAGGCTTTACACATGCCTCACATATTTTAATACCCATGTATTTCCAATATGCAATTTTAGATGAACTTCCCTTTACCAAAGTAATACTACAAGGTTCATCATCACCTAAATAAACATACCCAAAATTACCCATACATAATTTATGAAATAACTCTTATTAGGGGTTACATGAAAATAAGCTCCTGAATCTAAAACTCATGATTCTATTCTATTATCCAAATAATTAATAAGAGAATATTGCATTACCTCTGCTGCAATATTTGCCTATTTACCTTTGTCTAGGTGTTGGTTCTCTTTATCCTTTGACAAAAATATTTCTTTGCATGTCCTTTCTTTCCACAATTCCAACAGTGATTCCCTTACCTATGGATTTAGATCTACCATTCCTTGACTTTGATTTCCCATTATTCTTACTATTGAATCTCTCCTTTTTCTTGCCTTTGCTTTCTACATTCAAAACATTCCAAGATGATGATTCCTCTATACTTTTCCTATGAATTTATTCATTCAAGATTATACCAACCACATCATCAAACTTCAAAATATTATTAGCATATGTTGTATTACTAATATCCATTACCAAGTTATCCCAACTATCCATAAAAGAACATAAGAATAAGGGTGCTTTCACTTTATCATCAAACATAATATCAACTGATTTACAATAGATCGGAAATCATTCAAATGAATATGTAACATTCCCATTTTAAGACTTTAGAAACAAGGAAAAAAATTTACATAATGTTCTATGTTCTAAATAAAACATCATTTAGAACACACATTCCATCCTAATCAATTTCATAATAGATAACCATATGCAAATGTAAATGACTTGGTGATCCACTAATCTATTCATTTTATAACTCGGTGAACTACCGATCTATTTATGTTAACTTTAAATATTGAATATTTATAGTATACTTCGTATACTTGGTTTTCCTACCAAACCGGGTACTGAGTGATCTGTTTAAAGAACCTATATGAATATTTGTTACCAATATTCATTTGACATCACGTTGTTTTAAACTAGGTGACATAGGACAAGTAACCAAGAGATTATGATACTTTGGCCAAATATTTTCAACATACTATTTATGTCACTATTCCTAGACGACATACTCGTCATTTTGGAATACGTCCTTCACCTCACTCATCTGATTATCTAGAATGGTCTTTACTAACTACCATCAGTCCACTTGTCTAAGGTTTAACCCTAGCTCAGTTAGAAACATAATTTATTATAGGAAGACACTCACAATGTCTTAGGGTATGTGGGAATACTCGGTTGACCTAATTCAACCGGATGTGCCAAGGTACCCTGATCCATTGAAAGCTACCACCTATCCTAAACATGCCACTAACTTGACCTAGAGAGAAACTAAGTTCAAGTCCTTAATTGTGTGTAGATCTAGATGATCAATGCAGAAGGGTGTTGCCACATGTCAACTATAATGTGGTATCCTCAAGAAGACCCTTGTCTTCTCAAAGGTATAGTCCTACAGTTGGTGTGTGCCAACATCCTATAGAAACTACCTCATCAAGATGTACATACCCCAAGGAGGTTATTAATGTTACATCATCCATGTTAAACCCTAATCCAAAACTCCTTAAGTTCTTGTTCCATACTTGAATCAATTAAGCATTAAAGAACTTCCTTTAACTCATGATTTATTTTAATGTTTGTTTACTTAGTTTAACAAGCAGTTAACCAAAATAGGACAGCAATATCATAAGTTTCAATATAATGTAATTTAACCATTCAAGGAGGTATAACAACCTCATAGGTCCAATTAAGTATACTTCATATAAAATTAAGATAGATTACATCATCCATGCTAAACCCTAATCCAAAACTCCTTAAGTTCTTGTTCCATACTTGAATCAATTAAGCATTGAAGAACTTCCTTTAACTCATGATTTCTTTTAATGTTTGTTTACTTAGTTTAACAAGCAGTTAACCAAAATAGGACAACAATATCATAAGTTTCAATATAATGTAATTTAACCATTCAAGGAGGTATAGCAACCACATAGGTCCAACTAAGTAGACTTCATACAAAATGAAGTCTAATGATTAATAATCATATCTCCAATCCTTTTTGGTTTACATTCATTTAAGAGAGGAAGATTCTTCCTCTAAATGATTAAGTGTTAGGGTTTATCATTCACAATATCCATAGTTCTTACTTTGCATGTTCATTACACATCACATTACTATGTTAAATTGTTTAGATAATAAACATCATCTTATGCAACTTAACAAGCTGCATCATTATAAGGGAAATTGAACTAATTCCCTTTATCCATCTTATCAAAGGATAACCAAATAAACATAAATAATATGAAGAATATCAACAAGATAGAACTTCCATCTCCTTTATAAAAGTACGAGATAATTTACACAACCAATGCAAGTAAATCTCAACTCACAATTCATCATTATAAACTTATATATTTACAAGACTATGCACTTTAGGCATACTGCATAACAATAGCCTTCATTCTAAAAAGTATACAACTTTTATTTTTCAATACAACTAAAGAATGAATTAAAATTATTTACAAAAATTAGACTTATATCATTGCCAATGTGTCATATAAGTTTTTTCCTTCTTTTATAACTTATGATGTCCATCTCGCAAAAAATGCCAAAGCCAGGTCAGTTTAATGAATTGAGCATGATAAGCACTAAGCATTAAAACAAAGTGCATTCCACTAATTGTTTCATTAAAAAAACTCTGCTTTAATGAGACAATTAATATATCATACAATAAGCATAAGTGATACCAACCAGAAAAGAAGTACAATAATAAATCTAGATCCACTTTTAAGAGAAGAGTAGAATATAATCCACAACATCTGTCTTAAAACTTAAAGTTTAATTGATCCTATCAATTACCTTTAAACAAACAATAGATCTTACCATCCCATTATATCATAATTCTATCCTAATAGAATACAACATTTATCTTTTCTATAAGACAAAAGAAGTGTTTACAGCATGGTTCATTTTAGGATGATTCATCTAAATCTTAAGAAAAGAATAAGAAGAACCATTATGTACCATACCCAAACTCAAAACATCTAAAAAATAGATCAGGTTCATAACATGAATTAACTGTTTCCTTTCAGGGATAACAATCTTATAAATTCAACATTTAAGATATACATCTAAACAGAATTCCATATCAATCCAAGAAGGTATAGAGAATCAAAACAGTCTAACTACAAATCTAATTCTACTTCGCATGTTATAAGTTATCATTCAAAGATCTGAAACCAATGTTCACAAATCAAAGTAGTCCCATACAAAAGTTAATCTCTACTCGAGTTCACCCAAAAAGATAGAGTACAAGAGACAAAACCTACTCCTATCCATCCAAATAAAGCAAGGCTTAGTCAACAATAGTTGATCAAACAAGTATGCATTCACTTATCAGTAGAACTAACTTAGCTACTATCTTTCTACATCATTACAACAAATGATTCGAACAAAGTAGACCAACAAACCATAAAGAAATCACCATCTCATAAGAGAATCGAGTGTAGAGGAGTTCAATAAATGAACTTATCCAAACAATAGAGAAAAGGGATCTCTATTAGGAAAGGTCCATATAATTATTCATTACATTACTTAACAAATGAATTCCTGTTCAATTCAATTCAGAACGAAAAACACATTACAGTCCCAAAAACAACATACTGATCCCAAGAGAATATATATTTCCTCTCTCTTTAAAAGACCCAAGAACTCATTCACTGTATCCAACAAGAATAGAATCCCGAAATAGTAAGCTAACAAGTTCAGAAGTATCCACAAACTCAAGGACTGAAGTCTCTTTAAAATTCTTCAACAACTTAGTATAAAGAGTAAGTAGTTCATGATTCAAAAAGAACTATACACAAAACAACTGAATGGAGAAAGTAATCCTTCCCTTATAAATTCAGTGTATAAGGGTAATAACTCAACCTTCCAATGAGACCCAAAACTTATTTTAAAGGATCTAAAGAGAGAGAAAGAAACCCAAAGACGTTTAAGTCAAAAGATGTCCCATTCTTACCTCCAATGCAACTGAAACAAAATCCGAAACAAGACTTTCACAACCTCAAAATTGTGACAGAGGAGACTTAGTTTCAAACAAAATAGTCAACCCGAATGCAAGTTTCCTCGGTAATTTTATGCCATTACCATCTCAGAGAAGACGATACAGTCTTAAAAATAGAAATATCACATTCATTTAAACAAGACGTTCCCAGTTCAAGATCTCGAAGGGATTACCAAACAACTCATTCAAACTATCACCCAGTTTTCTTGTGAGTAAGTTGCTCAATAAAAGAATTATAAGCTTTAAAATTTTAATACAAGTATAACCCAACATAGAAATACTAGAACATAATTGAATTCATCAATCCAATTAAAATCTCATAACACTCAAGTGCCAAATATGAGTACAGTGTTTAACACAAGCTTCTCACAAAAGTTCAGAACTACATAAGCAATAAAATACGAGTACAATGTCAAATATGAACTTCAAGAAACAGTTCAAAGTTACGCAAGTTTCCAAACACTGGTTCAGAACAACATGAAGCTCCAACACAAGTTTATATCAAACACAAATCCCTAATACAAGATCAAACGGAACTCAAGGTTCCCATAAAGTTCAAAACCCTATATTGCAACGAAGGCCTGTTCAAAACACAACCTCGAATGCAAGTTCTAGAATGAAAAATAGAGCTACAAAAAAACAAGTTTCACATACAAGCTTCACATGCATGACATCACTGAACTTGCACAGAGAAAGAGAGTTTCCAAAACAACATTATTTAAGCCATGGATTCATATCCAAAAATCACAGAGATTCCTAAAAGCATGCAAGTAATCAACCAGACAAATCATGCAAATATTAATAAGCATAAGAGTAGAGTTATTCTAATGAATCATTTAGAAGAAAGCATGAAATCTTAATGGGTAGAGCCTATCATGCCTGATAGTGCTTCTGCCAAATTGAAGGAGACTTCCAGCCAAGCTTCCAACTCTTTTTCTCCTCCACGAAAGATCAACAATCAAACATATTTTCTTCCTATGCCTCATATACTTTCCTTTGATCAAAAATAGACCATAGAAACCAAAAATATCTTTGAAGTGAAGGTTGAACTTGCTGGTTCGAAGAACCAGATAGCTCCATGTAGAGCAAAATCCATAATGCATGTAAAACCAAACAACCTCCCACAAACCCACCTTCCAAGTTTCCAAGACGGTTTGCACACAAAAATCAAGGTCCATCAATGCCATTAATTCCAAATTTCCCACTTATCTTTCCTTGCCACCACCTCCTAAAACTGGCGAATGCCAATTCCATCCAAACATGCAATTCCATCTTTAGTGGAGCTTCCACGTATGCCTCCACTAAAGTCAACTAGCCCCTACCAAAATTGGCAGTACCACCATCCATTAAACCCTATCAACTCACTTAAATTCCATTGGAACCGTCACCTTAGAGACATGTGACCCTTAGGTTCCCTTTCAATAGTTTAGGATGGATCCCATAAAACTTAGGTTAGTCTAGCAATAACCACCTTAGGTCTTAAAACATTTCCAATAGTAATTCCCACCTTAGGTTAGATTAAATTCATAACCATTTAGTATTAGGTATTAGTTAAAATAGCCTAGCATTACTTTAGTAATCTCTCCCATATTCATTTAGCACAAAGCTTAGGTTAGGATGCCAACCCAACAAAATAGAATAAGAGGCTTAGATTAGAATGAAATCCAAATAAGTAGACGTAGCTAGAACATAGGTGTTCTTACCTAGCTTAGGATACTGTTAGGATAATCTTTTGGTTTTTGGACTCCGAATTCCTCCTTTGTCATAAAATAAATTGAATTTTGTTTACATCATTATGTCCTACCATGATCAATCCCCAAAGACTGAGCACAAACATACAGCTGAATGAAAACACATTCACATAAGACCAAAGAATTTGTAACATACAAATTTCAGTCCGCTATGTCCCTCAAACTACTTGAATGTCAATTTACCATTCAGTCTATGAAGAAGATTTAAAACATTCCTTGGATCACTGAAATTGATCCAAGGATGAGTCAGAAATAGGAATAAGTCTACAACTCTTAAAGCCAAATTGCAACTTACCTTTCCAAAGTGAAAATGAATTCTTGAAAGCCATACTATTTTAGTCTAATGATTTTAAGAACAAAATGATTTATCCATATCAAGCATGATCTTCAAGAAGTCAAAAGAACACACCTTTATCAAGAAAATCACATGTCAATGCTTGAAATGCAAAGGAGGAATATAACAATTGTCAAGGGTGTTATAGACTAGATGTAGATATGCCTTCATTCAACTTAGAACTAAATAGTTTCTTTATCAAATAAACTTTATTTGAAGCACTAGGTTTTTCATATAAATTAGCAAGAGATTTCATTAACTCTCCGTAGAATTTTCTTCTGTAATATTGGAAGCCACAGAATCTTTGCCAGCTCAATCTTATAGATCCCAAATCCTTTTTGTTAAGAATCTTCCATTCTTCATCGCTGTCTTTGTAGTTCTAGAATTTTCATCCAATGGTAAGTAAAAATCTCTTTGATACAGATAATCCTCAATCTACATCTTCCATAATTGATAATTTCGGTCATCAAACTTCTCTACCTTGTATTTTTTTCTTATGCCATTGTTGTAGCTCCCACTTAATTAGAAAACCCTCTGTGAGTAAATATGTCAACACAAAAAACCCTCAAACAAATCTCTGATACCAGTTGTTGGGGTTAGCATAAGGTTGTATAGATAATATATCAAATCTAAGCATACATGCAATAAAATTGGATATTCTACCGTAAGAAAAATATAAAAACAAGAGATATAAATCAACACCAGATTTAATGTAGTTCACCCAGTTTGGGCTACATCCACCAAGAAACAAGACAATCTATTATCAAAATCTTTTAGAAGATATACAATTGAATATCTACAATCTTCCACACCTCTCAAATGAACAATACTTTCTTTCTCTCAATTTTCTCTTTCTTCTCAAGAATTCTCTTTCTCACAATTATTTTCACAATAATCACTAACTCTCTCTATGTACCTTATAAACCCTAGCTTTCATGATTACATAGGCATATACGAACTTAGGTTACTTAGCCATGTAATTGCAATCAATAGATTTTCTTTAATACTAAAATTAGATCTAATTCCCTTGAGTTAAATAAAACACCCACACACAGGTAACCGATGTCGGTTCTACTTGCCTAAACGATGTCGGTCATAGGTGATTGATGTCGGTCCCTTCATAACGAATGTTGGTTACTTTTTTTTCCTACAAGTTTAATATAGCATGCTAAATTTAAGTAATTGAGCTCCACAACTCAACAATAAAAAATATAGTATAGCACATTTTGGGATAATTCTAGCCTTGTATAAGACAGAGAAAATGACTTCTAGGAGAGATAGAATATAGGTGGAGACTATATTATGTAGGAATACTACTATAAATTTGAGAGCTAGGTTTGGAAACTTTTTATAAGTGTTCAAAGATACTTTCAGGTCCTATTTTGCCATTTTGGAGAATTGATGTAAGAATTTTTGTTTATTTTTCATTATTAATATGATCAGTTCATCATATTTGTGAACCAAAAAATGTAGTCCCTCATGGAGGAACTCTGTTATCATGTGTTGAGTTATGTCTTTGATTTCATTCATTATTCTATTATTTTTAATCATTTATGATCTAATTTAAAATTTTATAAGCTAATTTATGTAATTTACAAGTTTTTACAAGAAAATTAATAAATGAAGGGAATGAATGTTAAATTGTTGGGATAATGTTTATTATTATTTTTCTCATTAATTTCAGAGTTTTTACATGCCAAATTAAATGTAATTCATGAATTTGAGAGAAATTAATTATCCATAAAAATGGGAAACCAAGTCAATTGAATTTTACCATTTTCAAATCACTGATATAAGCAAAGTGTTTGAGTCCCAAATCTTCTAGTAGCTTCATTCGGTGTACTTGAGGAGTTATTTAGAAGATAAAGGAAGGATATATGGGAGAATTTATTTATTAGATCCATAATAAAGTCATAATTTCATGTGAGCTAGTGACCATTGTGTTTCTTGAGTTCCAAGGTCTCTCAAAGGGGAACATTAGGTGCATGGTAGCCTTTGGCTCATGTGATCACATTTTCATCTCCATTGTATTACATCTCAAAAACACATGTATTTTAGATCTTCCCATGAATACCTAAACACAAGGCCATATCATGGTTATAAAAATTTTAAGTGTAAGCTTTGATGTCATGAGTGATGACCATAGTAGTTTTTTTGGATACATAGTTAGGTAGGAAATTTTGGGAAGAATTTTGATAATTGTTGGGGAATATATTATGATGGATGCGTAAATGGGTACTATGCAACACTATGAATTTTGTTTAAGTGGAATCATGATCATGGGATCCTACGTTACTAAAAAAATTATTCATATAATAATTTTATTTTGTTATCAAGAAACCATTCCATGAATTTATTATATTCTCTACAAGTGTGGGTTTCATGTCCTCTAAGACTATGAAATAGGAAGAATTGGTCAAGTTCGTAATCATACACATAACATTCTTATTGTCAAAAATATCCTATAGTTGTGATAGTCATTATGATGTTGGTAATCACGACCTTATTTCTTACTTTGTAAAGTGTTTTGATTTTGGTCGTGTAGTGGGTTGAAGTCTACAAAATGGATCGTCAATGTATTATTGTTAATATTGTGTACATTATTGTTATTTCTATTAATGTTCTTCTTATTGTTATTGGGTAGCGTCATAACCATGTTAGTTCCATTAGCTCATTAAGGTTGGTTTGTGACATGGTTTTTCATGGTATTATGATCACAATTAAGGAATTTTATCTCGAGCCTACTTACGGAGCTTGTGATTTTTGTTTTTATATCCCTATTTTTATTAGTATGGACATTAAGCTTCACATTGGTTTCATAGGTCCTAAGGTCACTATTAATGGATACTTGATTAATTCTCAATGTATTCTCTATTACTTCCCGTAGAAATTGTAGGGGAAATTTTTTACATCATCACTCATTTATCATTAATGGTGTGAAGAAATAAGTCATAGATCTCACTATGATCCATGTTTGTAACACTAACGAGAGAATACATAATTTTCCACCACCTTGTCATGAAATGGGTAGTATACTCATGAGGTTATTGTTTAATATATAGGAATTCCCTAATGACAGTCTTCACTATCTTGTTCATGTTAAACACTTTGAAGAATTTGGTTATTAATTGTCAAAAAGAGTGAGTGGAAGATTCAAGTAGGTGATAATACCAATCAAGTACTATTCCCTTTAGGAATTTGGTTAAAATTTGGTGAAAATTCCATCCCACAAGAGACATTCCCGTACCACCATTACATAATACTAGATATAGGAATTGGGATATACTTCCCCTTTATACTTAGGAAGATCTTAAGGGGTGAGGGAGAATGCGGTGCAAATATTGTGATTAAGTGGTTCCTTAAGATATTATGTATAGGTCCTCATGGTGTTAAATTTTAAATTAAATATCTCAACATAGGGAGGTGAAGGACGTGGTGTCATGTAAGCATTGAGCCCAACACCAATAGGGATGAATTGCATTATGTGTAGGTGGCGTTTAATACATAGGAAGTACTTAGGTTATACTGATTTGGAAAATGTATGATAGTATGGTGATAGGGTACTTAAAAATGTATTCCCTAAAATTCATGGCTAGGATAGGCATGTGATTGAGATGTGCCAATTGGCACACAATATATGTGTGTGAATGGTTAGGGAGACGAGGCCATGTTATGAGGAATAACATATATGGAATTATTATTGACATGTGTTTGAATAGATTATATATGTAGAAAGATAACCCATATATAGCATATCAACCCTTATGAGAACATCTCTTGGGTTTGGTTGTGTTGATTAAATAAGTAGTGGGTAGCGTTGAGGTTGTTGTACATGTTGTCATGATTATTGGGAATTGTTGATAGGAATGTAACCACGATTATTTATTATGTTGTTCACATTTTAGATAGTCTAGATTGTGTTACAAGAGGGGTAGATATTCTTTAATTGTTAAATGTGTCCCACCAAGGTAAATATGAACTCAATAAGTATAGGCTATTAGTTTGTCTTGTGAACTTGGTTTACATCGGGTTGCGTGGGGGAATATTGATACCCCTTTATGAATTGTTTGGTGTTTTCATCCTCCTTTATATATGTATGTTTACATATAGGTTATGGGGACACAACATTCTTATAAAATAAGGAGGTAGTATATTCTTATATCTTGTCTAATTAATTATTTATAGTACAATTTAGTCATTACTTGGATTGATTCATGTAAGAAATTCATCATCAGAATTTATGTGCTAATTTGAGGTATTCTCATTATATTTGGGTAAATTCCAACTCCTCCATTAGAATTCATATCATTCGAGTTGGAGTGTGTGATTTTCCATTTTTGGGTTTGGTCAACTTCTTGCATCCTAATATTGGAAAAGTTATGGGATGTAAGTAGATGAAATACATGCATGTGCATTATTAGGATAGTTTTTATCCGAGATATAAAGTTGAGGAGTTCATTTGGATTGTTCATAGTAATAACCTTTAAGACCTAAGGTCCTATAAACTTATCTTCTGACATATTCAATGGGTATTTATGTACCAATAAAATAATAGAAAAAGAGGAAGGTTTAATGAATTAAATAATAAAAATCAAAATGATAAATAACTAGTGTTTCACATCATTTCATAAAATTTGTACACACTATAAAGCACATGGTGCTCTTACGTGTGTAATAAACTCATCGATCAAGATAAAGTATTTGAATTCTGGATGATTTGATAATGGAGGATCATGGAGAATTATTAATTCAATGGAAAGTGATATGGACAAGAGAGGTGTGATCGGATAAATATTTAGCCAACGTAAACAAATAATTATCTACCAATGGGATAACAAAATAACAACATACTAATCAAGGGAAGAAAAAAATTATCCATTTGTGAGGAGCTCTAGGATCAAGTATATATTTGGTATGCAACTCCTGATCCATGTTGGTTAGGTGAAATATTCTATGTTGAGGTTAGATAAATCTGTGAAATTTTTATTATTTTCGAGATACTCTTTTCCTAAAAGGGTTATGTGAGAGATGGGAAAATGAGAGAAATGAGGATATACCTAAGAATAAAACTAAATTATATCCCTATGGGGTGCTAAATTATCCTAAGAAGTCATAGATTTGGAATCGAGTTGATCATATAGAACACACAATTGTGTGACTATTAAGGTGGATGAAGGTGTGGAATGGAAAGCTTCACCTCTCGATTCGAGTGAGGATTTCATCCTAAATGTTTTTAGCATCCAAAATAGAAGTTATATGTATGAATCATCATACCCTTATAGGAAAATAATTGATTTCTAAATTCATCTAATAGCCTAAAGGACTATCCATAATGTGCAACTAAATAGAACTAAAGCATAACCTAAAGTGGTGTTATCTAGGTGTAATGGATTGGAGTGGGTCTTTATGTGAGTGTATTTATCCTTATTTTAGAGCTATATGAGGCTTGTTGGAAACAAATTGAGAGTGGATTCCTACTCTCTTGTGGATGATAATGTTTTTGTTTTGGTTCGGAGGTGTTTTAAAGCAATAAAATGTTTGTATCTTGTTTACAAGATTGCATTTTTATTATTGTGGAAGGCTTTTTGATGTTTGCAAATTCTTGTATTAGATGAAATAAATTAGATATGAAAATAAAAATCACTATAAAAAAATTATTCCCAATAAATTCTATTCTAAATAATGTGTGCAATGAGAAATAAACAACAAATCAATTTCCTACAAATCTAAAAATTAATATGCAAATCAATGATTTTTAATGTTTTTTTATGGTTTAAAATACTACGGGATAATAAGTAAGACTAAGTTGCTACTACTACAACAATAATTTGTAATTATTTTTATGATTAAATAAGGAAAATAAATAAAATTTACAATTTGTTGAAAGTAAATACAAAATTCAGTCCTACGCGAGTGAATGCAAAGTGATATGTAATTATTTGTTTCTTTATCTTTCTCTCTTGAGAATGTTTTTTTGAAATGAAATGAACAAGTGGAAAAATATTAAATCTTGAATAGGATTTAAATTAATTAAATCTTGAATAGGATTGAAATTAATTAAATCTTGAATAGGATTGAAATTAAGTAAATATAAAACAATATCTGAAAATTAAACTTGATGTCGACAATTTTCAAAAAGAGAAACGATTCTAAACTATATCCTTTTCAAAGCATAACTGAAAATATACTTTCACTTTTTTTGAAACAAAATAAATGAATGCTACTAATGATTCAAACCTTGAGTACAATGATGTAGACAAATTAAATAAAAATTTGGATCTCAATCCCAAATTGGGATTAGCCCGAGAGAAAATAGGATTTGAACCTAAAACAATGAGTAATGGATATGAAAAAAATGATCTAAACTAAGTCTCTTTTTTTCTTATCTTCTATGGTTTTTTTAAATGAAATTATAGAATATAAATTTTTAAAAAAATATATATAAGAAATAAATAATAAAAATAGATTAGATCTAACATATTTCCAAAGAAAAAGTAGCTAGGATGAAGTATGTTGTTTATACCCTCAAAATAACTATCTTGATGTGTTCAAATAATCGGGACAAGATGCAAGGAGAGAATGAGAAGAATTGGGTGAGAAATAAAGGTAGAATGGCAATATATTTGTGTTTCATGCAAAGAAAATTAAAAGGATTGGTTTGAAATTCCATGTATCCTCCTTATAGAATGAAAAATAAGATCCTTTAGAGTGATTTATACATGAAGTAATCTCCTTCGGTCTCTGAATATCTCTCACACTCAAAATTTATACGTAGTAACTCTAGGAATAAGTATTCTCTAGAAAATTAAAAAACTATGGGGGCATTAGAAATGATCACATAACTTGTCTTAAAATCTAATCTTTCAATCAATATCAATCTCAAATATAGATAAAAAAATTGATTTAGGGTCAAAATATATCATGAGGGAGTGAAGTGGAGGATTAGAGAATAAAATTGAGGATAAATGAGGAAAAAATGCATATTTAACTTAAGAATCAGCTCCAAAATCACGTTCATGCAATAAGGGGAAGAAGATAAGAAAAGTGGGATGGAACCATTGATATCAAAAAGGGGTAGTGACACAACTACCACAAGGGGAAACAAAACCACTACAAAAATGAACCAATGTATTTTGGTGGTTAACCAAACCATTGTCATGTGGATGCAAACTATTATGGTGGTTGCATAACTACTACAATGGTTTTGAAACAATTTTTCAAAATTTATAGAAAGGGGGGGAGAAAGGAAAAAATTGTCTTATTGGTAGGTGCAACGGGATAGAAAGATCCAAGTTGGGAAAAATAAAGTAATTACAACATTGAGTGAGAAATTTGATAATTTCAAACATCTTCTCATGTTTTCATAGCTTCTCATTAATCATCATTGGGTATTTTGAATTATTGTATCATGAAAAATCGGTTGTGTATAATGTTCATAGGACATAAACTTCAATGAGATTCCTAAAGAGTATTGACATAATGTCATATATGTTTATGATACTTTATATCATTCGTGTATGTGTCTAAAAATTGGGTGAGATAATGAGGATGGTTTTCAATACTTAAGAGAGGGGATGATAACACATTTACGCTTTATATGTTTGATCCTTACACTACTATCTAAGAAGGTTTCGGGTCTAGAGTCTAAGACTCATCAAGTTCATTCCAATTACAATTTATTTTCCCTAAATTTATATCTAGAAAATTTGTGACACATCTATAAATCTAATTTAATCTATCTTCTTGTGTATTTTTGTATTTTGTCATGTGCATAATTGAATAATATTCCATTATTGCATTGAATTTTTTCCAAATATAAAATGTCATTTGTATTTATTTATAAAACATGGTTGAACATTATTCACTATATTTCTAACCTAGTTTGAATATTTACCACTTTCTATATTCTAATTTGGTTAAACACACTTGGAACCTATTTATTAATCTTTCACACTTTCTACACCTAGGGTTTGTCCCTATATAAAATCCATCCTTATTTTTCTTAGCTATTAAATTTTTCCATTATTAGTATTAATATGGACCTATATTTTCAAATACTTGGTAGTATGGTTTCCATAGATATTTATTTCTCTTAACATACAATTCAATTTCTTCTTAGGCCCTCATGTTTGGCTCCATCTTCTATGGAACCATTTTCAAATCATGTTGTTCATTTCTCTCATAACAATGCTAGTGAGAAAACATGTGTGGATAATGAAAATGGTATCTATATGTATGCGCGAACAATTGATGGTAATGACTATAGCTACATTGTTATGATTAAATCCATAGTAAGTTTAATAGGTATTCAAACCTCCCCTATTTGTACCACACCTTATACTTATGGTTACCAAGAATTTAAGGACCAATAATTCCTAGCTAACATTGGAACATACTCAACCTATGCATTCCCCTTTATTTATGGTTACCATGTGTGCATACCTAGTGATGATTATATAGATTATTAATATAACAAAAATTATGATAGTGCTTATGAGAGTGATCATTATAGTGATAATGGAGACTCTTCAACTCCAAATATATCCTCTATTAAATCTAGACATACCTTAAAGGAGACCTCACATCCTCTTGAGTAAATTATCTTCCCATATTCTATCAAAAAATAAGTTAAAGAAAATGATTGTATTGTCTCTCCAAATTATCTTGAAATGAAAATAGAAACAAATGATTGTGCCCTCTCCAAATATTCTCTTGAAATGAAAAATGAAATTGTGATGCTCCTTCATATATTACGATATAAAATGACACCAATGATTGTGATGTTCTCTATCTCATATTGAAGTATAAAATATTGATGATGGTTTTGATTATTCTATCGATTCTATTGAAATAGAAAATAATAAGCATGGTTCCTATATTTCCCCTTGATGTGGTTAAAATTTCAAGTGATATGTATGATACTTGTGATGATGTATCCTTAAATTATACATGTAAGGTTAAACCTTTATGTCTTTCCTTTACCAATATACATATTATGATTATGACGCCTCCTAGAGTTGTTAGTGATGATATCCTTATAACATCTTCCCTTATATGGGATAGTGTTCCAATGAAAATAATAAATTATCAAGACCATCCCTCTCATTCATTTCATGTTATCACATAACCAAAAGTATAAGTGACCCTCCTTGATGATCTATATTGGCATATTCAATATACAAACTATATAGGAAATGACATCCCTTATAAGTATATCTTATAATCTATTCAATCATTACAAATTTATTTTCAAAATAAAATTCAAGATATGAGTCTACATATAAAATCACTCAAGGATGAGATTGTGCACATAAGGAATCTAGAATAGTCTTACATCTATCATACCTATATGCCCAATCCCAAGCCTCACAAAATCCCATCTCCCATAGGGGTTAAAAAACAACCATCTATGTCTAATAAAGAAAAAGGAAAAATGATGATATAGTTAGTACTATATATATATATATATATATATATATATATATATATATATATATATAAAGTTTAACCTTTTTGCAATCATCATAGCATCAATATATAACGTGATAATGATTTTTATGCTTTGCAACAAAATCTAAAATAACTTAAGTGTAAATTATTTGTTTCATTTGATCTCTTCACTATTACATCTTTTGTATCACATTCCTCTTCTTCGGCGAGGTAATATGTATAGGTTGAGATATCCCACAACATCCCTTCATGGGACCACTAGTTCATCAACCTTCTATGAGTGACATGTCTTGGAGAGGATATTATTCTGAAACACACCCTATGAGGCCTAATTTATCAAATTATTAGAGAGTTGAATCTACAACATCTATATGAGTGTGAAAGTATATGAAACCAATTGATGAAGTAAATATAAATAATTGAATAATGAAAAAACTTATATCTGAATGCAATGACCACAACATATTATTGTGTAAGAGAACAAAGTGCAAATAAAAAATTAGAGAAAGAAAACTTTCATACACAATTGATAAAAAAGAAACAAATGATTTCAAATAACTACATTAAAGTTTAATTTCCTAGAAAGACCCTCCACATGTTATCATTATGGTACAACTCAATATTTAAATATCATGATACAAGTGTGGCTATAGAATATTTTTCAATGGCATATCAATCACTCTAATATAAACACAACATCCCTATCTCAAGTACACAAGATAAGATATTTGAATTAAAGTGTTTATCATTTATACAAAGAATCACTACAACATATATAATTTTAATCAAAAATGCAAGAAGTGAAATATCATGCTACCCCTTCAAGTTGTTAAAGCTAGCATATCTACAAATTTATTGGTTCTTCGAGCATTGGGACATGTGGCATATTACTATGATTTCATTGGCTTCATAAGATTCATGTTATCACTTATCCTATGCATATTTGTGTTTAAAATATTTATTTTCATAAATTTCTCAAAGTTTATATCATCCCTTATAATTCTCCTTTGTCACTTCTAATAGTTATTCTTGATTCTACTTCTTGTACGTAAATGGTCACATGACCTATAATTTTCCCATCTATTCACATAGTTACCAATTAGGTGGTTATAATTCCTATACTTGCATCCCTTCGACATAAACCACAATCGAGTTTAGGAAAATATAATTCAATGTAATCTCTAAAATAACTTAATATAAATAAATTTCTCCTGCATTTGAAGCTTAAAGAAACATAATTAGCTTATACATTTATAACTCAATTGATGAAAATTTCTCCTTAAGTGGTTCATTCTATGCATGCTCCTGTATATAAACATCCTTATATTATGGCACATGATCCTATTCAAGGATATCACATGCATACATTTATCATATATATTTATTCAGCAATTGATCATAAACCTCCTTCATTTGACTTGATCATCGATAATGAACTTTCATTTCCATTATAAATCAAAATATTTCAAAAATACAAAGAAAGCATAATATTTCCAAATTTTCAAAAACATTCAAATATTCCAAAAATAAAAATCCAAACCTAAGCATGATTTGATTTATCGTTTTCAACTTTACATATTTTTTAGTCACGATGCTTGGTGGATAACATACTCTATATTCTATACATAAAAAAAAATTATAAGGTAAATTAGCATGATGCAAGATGCATAACACTCTACATAATTTATATGTTGAACTTTCCCTTTTCCCAATTATCATGGCTGTTTTGGGGAATATTCTACACTATCGTGGATTTATTGCTCTATTCATTACACATTATTTTTTACATATTATTTATACTTATATTATATATTGTGATATGTGTTATTTATTTTTATTTTTGGTACTTCCACATGTGGACTATTTAGGACTAGAATATTGTAGACACCCAAATTTTGTGACCTATCCTTTAACAATTAAAATGTTGGCTTTGTTCCCATGCTACAAAAATTCATACATTCTATGAGATATTAACATATCCTTATCTCATATCATTTTTAATCTCTGCATATTTCACTATCATTTAATCATATAAAATTAATTATCTAAAGCAATAATCTATAACTAGGTGTATATTTTCCAAACTTTCTCTTTCATCCCTAGGTCCCTAAACCATATTGTACCGTATAGGACTAGGTTTTACTATGGTCTAGGTTGACCTATATAGTATTGTCTCCCATTTACTAGTGACCCATTTCTTAATTTTAAAATATTAAGTGCATCACTTCATTTTCCCAGTCATTGTTAATGTGATATATAACCTTTGGAAGCCTATTTAAGCAAGTTAAATGTACTTCATAACTCACCTAATATTCTCGTAAGCATACAATGAAAATTTCACTCCAAAAGTACTCAAGGATCTCCTAAATCCTTGTAAAGTAGTTGTAAATCATAGTATTCATCATACAAGTATAAATCACTCAAACTAGGTTCAAGAGTATAGCTTCCTCTATTAATGAGCATTAAAGGGTCCTAAAGCCATGTCATACCAAAAGTAAGTCACTCCAAGTATTTTCAAAGGTATTAAGGGAAAAAAGGGATAATTTTTAACATTTGAAACATATCAAACCATACTACTTCCAAGTTGGGTATATTTCTATATTATCTATAGCTACACATGTGATTCATTTTTTCAAGATGCATGAGCACAATATAGAGGTTTGTCTCATATTCCATACACTATTTTCACCAACACTAGGAGAACAACATGATTCTTTCTTTCACTAGAAGGGATATAGTGTAGCACCTAGAGTGGTTCAGTGGGTTGATCACTAGGATTAGTCCAAACTTACCCCCACATAAATTTATCCTTATGTTATCAAATCATTTTATGATACTTAATGCAGGTATCTAGGATTTTATATTTGTTTCACGTCATTACAAGTGGTGAAAAGGTGTGTGATAACCATTTACAGGCTAGTGATAGGAAAATGTAGTTATAAAAACACATTGTGCATATGTTCAAAATCATACAAAGCATGACCATATCGTACTACACCCCAACTCGAACTATACAATTCCATACAAGATTACTTTTTGGAATAGTCTTTAGGTGGAGCATTTCCATGTTCACATCATCCATCATTTTTATTTTTCACATTGAGATCACTCTATCACTAAGTATTTATCGCTTCTTGTGTTTTACATTTTCGTTTCATATTTATATCATTGTTTATTGTACTAATATCTATATTCTAGATTTTTTTGTTAATTTGGATTAATTTATCTATAATATTATACTTATAACATACCTTGCATCCTTCTATATAATATCATATATATAATTTTTTAGGTGTAAAGATTTGGTGAACTTTATTGTTGATCTTGCATAATCTTATCTTACCCTAGGGTTTCATATTTCTTCAATATTATAGGGTTTATATCAAAATTTACTTTTGATTTCTATCTTTTCATGCTCTAAATATGGTTATCAATTTTTCTCTTAGCATTTCATATTTGGTATTCTTCTTTGGGCCTCATTTTAGGGTCCCTTTTTGGTTAAATCACCTTTCATACCATATCTAAACTTTAAATAATATATTTTCATGTCCCTTGTAGATTTTTCATCATTTTGATAAACTAAATGAAACCTCTTATTTTTATCCTACTTTTTAGCACAATTTTTGGAATTTCAAAATTGTTTTTAATTAATAAGAGAATACTTAGAAAATATATGATTATTTAAAAAATCATTGCGGTTTTTGTTCATGATATTCAAATCCTAAAATACCTCTCTTGGTTTTTTAAAATTCATATTCTATTTTTAGAAATAGTCATTTTAGTATTTGATGACTATTAATTTTTTTCTAAAAATCAATTGTCAACTTTGGGATTGCTCTTATGTGTATTAAAATATCCAATATTTGGTTCTATCTTTCATGAGATTCAGCATTGCCTTATTAGGTATCGCTATCTTAAGTTTGAATCAATTAATAAACCCTTTTAAGACATCTCCTATGGATCATCCATCCACAAATGGTCATGAAAATGACATTTTTTATAAGGCTATCCTACAATTTATTCAAGTTTTAAAAATTATTTTCAAATACAAATTCAATCTATGAGGACCAAGATCAAATTAATTAAGGATAAGATAATAGATCTAAGGAATCCCTACACACCCATGTCAATCATGTGTCAATTCATCTTGATCAATTTAGTTCTAAGGATAAAGGAAAGCAATGTGATACAAACAATATACCTAATACATATAATGATTCAAATCCAAGAAATCAATCTTGAATACTAATGTAACCACATCAAAAATCAACTCTTCATCTCATCAAGAATGATAAACCGCGTGATATTATATATGAACTACTTGATAAGAAATTAATTGCTAATTATTATTATCTCCTTCATAAGATTGAAAAAATGAAAGGAAAACCATTTTTTAATTATCATGGAATCAATGGAGTACATGGCAATGTTTGTAATGCTTGACAACAAAAGATATAATATCTTGAGTGTAAGGGCACTATTTCCTTATATACATTATATTCGATAGATATCCCTCTCATTATTTGAGGTGTCACTTTACAGAGGTTGTGATATATTATGAGGTTCATTATCAAGATGTAATGGTTTCTCATCCTCTTATGAGTGATGTCTCTCGGGGGTGGATCCTCTACTATTTGATCATATCAACTCCATAAATCAAAATGGGTACCTAAAAATAACACATTTATATCAAACAAGCACAATTCAATACTAATTGATACATATTTTTCTATAATAAAATGGAAATACATCCATGAAGAATATATGAAAGTAATACATTATCCCAAAAATTCAATCGCAATGCAACAAATACATACTATTGTGAAATAAGAAAAGGAAACGATACACATAAAACAAGAGAAAATTGCAAAAGACATTTCAAAGGTAGAAAGGAGATTAAAAAGGCTTGAATACAATATTTTTTACATGATTATAGAATAATTAGAGCCTACGCAAGTGCACTCAAGGAAAATATAAATATGGATTCTAAAAATATCCATAAACTACCATTATTAGTCACTTTAGAGCTACACGACGGATCTAACATTTATTAGTATATGTGCATGATAAATTTAAATCCCATTGATGAAGATTCTTTGATTATCTCTACTATCCATGACACATCAAATATATTATTCTAAATTCAAGGATAAAAAATTATCTCCCAATATAGAGGTTAGTCATAATGGAAAAGAAGTCCTAGTGTAGGACATGCAAAACACTATGTTCAAAAAAGGAGTTCTTAATACAAAAGCACCATAAAAATACATGCCTATAGAGGATAGTATTCCCCTAAAAGTATCACTTACTTCTTAACGTATCACTATTGAGTATAATGCAACCAAAATGGCCAAATATGGCACCCAAGAAGATAACCAGTATGACTTTTCATAAAAGCATCTTTGTGTTATAACATTAGAATAAGAACACAACTTCTCACCCCATTGACAATGTCATGTTGTATGCATCTAGGTTTCCCTTGGTTGCATGATTTTAAGGATATACCATTTATCTTATTTCATTTTTTCAATTTCATGTATAGTCAACAATTTGATACGATCAAGGGTATCCCATATGAGGCCCCCATTCCTTAATTACTTAGAAATTTGCATTTTTACTATTATGATTTGTTAATCACATATTTATTCTAGTGGTTATCTCCCTCATAGGCCTTCTACTAGTTATTTTATTAAACATATTGATTCTAGTAGGTATCTCCCACCTATACTTCATGTTAGGCCTTTTATTGTACATACTATTTATCGTGGGTCTATCCTCGTAAGCCTCACATTACGTATTTTATTGCAAATGCTTCTCCTTGTGGTTCTATCCCCCTAGGATTCCTACAATGTATTCTATTGTACATGTTACTCCTGGTGGGTATTTCCATCCTAGGTATCCTATGACACATACTATGTCTCCTATACAAATTAAATATAATATTTTCCTTCTTCTATCGTGACACATTTGAGTCTCAAGCCTCCATTATTTTATGGGTCTTCCCCACATGATGATAATGTCCTCGTTAGGTATCCCTTGTGCTACATCCTTCTTGTACATAGATAATTTCAAAAATTCAAATAATCACATAATTCAAAACATTCAAATAATCACATAGTCTAAAACATTCAAATATTCTATAACATTACAAAGTCCCAACTCACATGTGACTCGATTGACTAGCTTATTACTTTACATAGGTTGTTTGTTGATATTGGTATGATAGATAGTATATTTTTATATACTATTTACACACATGTGGTCATGAGGTACGTTGAGTTTTATGCGAGACACAAAAATTTGATACATGATGAAAGGTATCGTCCTAGTCTCTTCCCGTGATTATGATCATTTGTGGGCATCTCCCACACTATATAGGTTTTTATTTCATTACAATTACTTTCACTTCCTTTTTATGCTAAATTAGTTATATTTTCTCTATAATATATTTTTACTAACATTTGTCTTATGTAGTGCTAAATTATCTTATTTTGTGTTCTTTTTTATTATTATTTGTTATATATGTAGGCTTTGTTTTTAGATTGCAAAGGATCTTTATTGATAATATAAAATTAGATTGCAATACATAAGACATGGAAAAAAATTCTTATACGAATTACATTATCTTATCAGATCCACATAAGGTGGATGAGATAGCTCCCGAATGGAAGAAAGTATGCAAAATAATAATATTACCCCTAATTTTCCCTACAAAAATTCATCCAAGAAACAACATTTCAACAACCCACAAAATAAGAGATAATGAAAATAATAAAAACAACTATACATAATTTTAAAAATGGATATTTTTACTTATTATATTTATTCAACTAACTCACCCATGGTGAATTAAGCATTAAGGATAGTCCTAACACCCCCTTAATTCAACATGGTATTAGTGAACAAGAGAGAAATTCTTCTGACCATCAAATTTGTTCTTTACAAGTGAATTTGTTAAGACATCTTTAATTGTTGATTTTTTGAGAAATACTAAAGTTGATTGTTGTTATTATTAACATATTCATGAATTATATGAACTTACACCTTAATTTTCATTGTAAAATCATGAATAAAAGGATTGCAAAACAAGTTTTGTTTCTCTATCGCCAGTATAGATTAGTCAAATGTTTATGTGGTAAAGTCAATCCTTCTAGTATATGATAGAGCCATATTGCTTCATAGAAAACTCCTCATGCTACATGATATACTGATTCTATGGAATACCTTGAAAAAAATTATTTTTCTTATTCCCCCATGATAATGGTCCAAATCCCCAAAATAAAGCAAACCATGAAGTGATTTTTTTGTGCCACCTATATTCCCTACATGATATATATATATATATATATATATATATATATATATATCTTGTCAAGAATAAGTTATCACAATTCTTATGATCTAGGAAAAAATCCATAGTTCCTATGATGTATCTTAGTATCCACTTACTACATCTAGTGAAGAATTTTACATTCTTACATGAACCTGTGAGTGACATAGTTGATATCTAGCCTCGTGTAAGTCAAGTAGATGATAATCTTAATAAACTACCAATAAAGAGTTACATTTACTTATAGTGATAGATATGTCCAAGAAAATTGAATTATTGTCTCCATAGGTATGGCGATTAGATTAAAATCCATCATATGAAACTTATTGAGCATTGTATTGGAATATTTCAACTATGATACAAAATATGATTTTCTCTTTTCTAAACTTCCAAACTAAAAAAATAATTTAGAAACCCAAGATTTGTTATGTTGAATGATCAATTTATATATTTATTTGTTGAATCAATCATCTTCAATAAACTTCCAGTATGAATAGATCATTGAAATAAACCACAACTATCACTATCTCCCCTTTATTTTTTAAGCTAGAGATTAGGATCATATGGAATTCAAATAAATCCATGATGTACGAGATGCTCATTAATATTTATGTACCATGACCTCAAAGCCTATTTGATACCATATAGTGACTTGATGAGTCTACACACATATTCCTCTTTTTAGGTATGATTTTTTTGGTTGAGTCATGTATTCTTCTTGTAAATCTCCATTAAGAAAAAAAAATTCAGATCCATTTAGTGTATTTTTACCAAACTATATAGCTAGAGAAAATCATTATGAAAGTTTTTATTTTAGCTATGGGAGAAATATTCTCATCATAGTCAATGCCTTCTTTCTAAGTATATCCATTTGCTACTATCCTATCCTTATGTTTAGCAAGAAGTATTATCATCTATTTTTAATTCATTTTGAAGATCCATCTTCATCCAATCGCTTTCTTCCCAGGTAGAAGATTTATAAGCTACCATGTGTTATTCTTAATGAGTGACTTATACTTTGAATTCATAACATCTTTCTAAGGTTTTGACTTGTAGGTATTCTTGGACTATAGAGGGATCGAAAAATTCAACAATTGTACTCATTAAGTCCAAATTTACCTCTCCAAAATCCATATTACAAGTCCTTGGTCTAGTGGTCGATGTGTAAGGGACATCATCCAACTCTCCATCATAGCATACTTATATACCACTTCAGAATATATTAAGTGGTTCTAATGGGTGATGGATCTACATAAAATTCCCCATCATCACTATCATCATTAGAGAGATTATTGTAATAACTAATATTGAACACACAAAAACAACAAAAAATACCGGAATAATTTTTTTGACTTTCATTACTTGTTACACGACACCACATGGAATCACTTAGGATAAATAAACATCACATGAGACATTTACACCAACATGAACCCACATATACAACATGATGAGGAAAGGATAAACAACACAAGTGTTAGGATGACACCGTAGACACCAAAATTGGGTCACACTCCCCTTGGTCCCTCAAAAAAATAACCAACTCAAACACACTCACCTAACCATGGCCCCTTTCACCCCACTCTAATATTAATTTAATTAAATTAATTCATGATCTCATAATATCTATTATTTAAAATATCCTAATTGGATAATGCCCACCATCCACCTCACCTATACACCTCATCTAGCCACCTCACCCTAAGACCTATTCTTAGTATGTTGCCATAACTAACTAAGACCTACCTAAACCTTAAAAATCAAAGCCTACATTCCCTCTAACCACATTCTCACCCGTTAGAAAGGAATATTCCATTCTAATCCATGGAAGAAAAACGAACGAGATCCAATAAAGTCACAAGGATTTGCTTAGTTTAGTAAACCTAGGAAATCCCACCCTAATCGACCCCGGTTACCATAAATTGTCACCATTCAACCTAGAATTGTCATCGGTTACCATTTAATTAAAAAAACAACCTTATGTGTTAGCACATTTTTGAGAGAACAAGGACGAAACCAGAGCTGCATGTAGACAAAACTAGCATTCGTATACACATTAGAGGATCTACAACCAACACCAGAAGCAATCACAGAGCCACCTGCATTCATGGGAGCATCCGGGAAGTGCCATCACCACACCAAAGCTCCATCCATCTGACCAACTGCCATTGCCAACTAGACATCAAGCTCATACAACAAGTAAGTGTTTTGTTAACCAACACTTGTCCATTGTCATTTTAGTAGACTCTTTTACTTCTGTTATTAGTTTCTACTTGCATTCCCATTCACCCATCATTTTCCTTCATACAAACTTGATCAATATTTCACCCATACCATTAAACTACCCATACCCTACTGATAACTATCCCTAAGCACACCTAAGACCCACACAGACCTCACCATTTCCCTTTCCATTTCCATTTAGCCTCAGATCTATCACCCCACCAAGTTTTTATTAAGTTTCTTGTACCCTGACCATACCGACGTCGGTTACCCACAACCGTCGTCGGTTAACCTAAACTAACACCGTCATACCAGACCAACGTCGGTCTTTGTGTTTTTACCCTCAGACCAAGAACAGAACTTAAAACCTCTACCAAATACCCAAAACAACCTAGAACTAGACCCTGACTAGTTCCAATAATCTGACAGAGATCTTGACCTTCAGATTCAAGCATAGCTTAGCCTGTTGTGAATGAATTTGCTTATTGTAGTTGAATGAGATACCTAAATCATTTTAACTACAGTAGGATTTCCTTTATTGTTAACATTGAGTTGTTTTAAACAATGGATTGATAGCCATCTAGGGAGTATCACACTTCCCGGATCTAGCATACGCTAGGTAGTCCACTACATATATTGTTTAACTTTTATTTGGTGGTCTTGTTTTCTATTTCAGGTAGTTCCTCCTAGCCAAAAGGAAGCTCTCACGATCATTTATGGATCAAGAAGTCATACGTGCGCAACAACCTTCAACTAGCATTTTAACAGGTATTCCTCCTAGCCCTTTACCCTTATCTGTTTCATCAATATTCAAAGAAACACTCTAGAATGAGGTGAAACATTTTGGCACACTCGGTGGGACCCATTCGGGTTCTTTACATTTCTTCATTTCTAGGTGAAAATTTGCATGTTTGTTTCCTTTCTAAAAGGTTCTCACATTAAAATTTCTCCCCTAGAATCTTCTCTTCTTCTATTGTCTAAGAGCAATCATATTTTGGTGCTTTAAAATGAACATTTCTTTCCTTTCATTAGTATCGCATTAGTGAAAGAGCATCCCTTCTCCTGTTCATCCTTTTGTGTCATCAATTCAATATTTCGATTTGGGTTTAAAAATCATTTCATTTCATTCTACTTTTCTGCATTAGCTCACATTAACTGAGGGAAACCTATATGCTTGGAAGTCATTCCTAGCTGATGGTTGAAAAATGAATCATAGAAAGCACATCTTCTCTCTCTCTCTCTCTTTGTCTTACCAAACTACACAAATTCAAAAATATACACATTCTTAAATGACATCTTTCCTAGGAACACCTGTCAATGATCGCACTGATCAAAGGATTGGCAAGTACTCCCCAACTCGCTACTTCTATCGAGTCATACTTCAAAAGATGAATCACCCCCACCATAACATACCTGAAACCTCTCCCTTTAGATATCTTTCTTCGTAGGAAGCCTTCCTCACCAAAAATTCTATTCTAAAGTTCATGAGTCAGTCCTTAATAGCATAAGTTGAACAAACATAATAGAAAAAGCACTTTTAGGATCGTATTTTTCTTAGTGTTTCTGTTTGGCTTGCGTTTTGAGGTGAGAGGACACATTCTTCATCTTTTCATTTCTCCTTGCATGCTCCTCATCATAGTTGGTGTATTCCAGCTTCATCTGAGTGTGCCTGGACCCTATTTTTATCATTCTCAGAATTCTGGGTCTGATTTTGCATCTGATTTTAACTCACAACCACCTTTTCTTCATCTCTGTTTCAAATTCATAGTAATCGTGTCGGTCCAGTGACCGTCATTGGTTACCCTTTGACCATCATCAGTTTTACACAACCGGCATTAGTTTACTATTATTTTTTGGTTAACCTACCCAAAAGGACACCTTCTTCACCTTCTTTGCTATTCAGAGTCTCTGTCACTCTCATCATATTCACTATCCTGAAAAATTCATCAACATCTTATCTACTTAGCAGATTGTTAGCCTTTTGCCTTGTCTTGACAAACTATCCATTTTCCACAGTGACCGACTCACATGTTACCTGTGACTAGCGTCAGTTTACCCTAACCGGCATCGATTAGCCTGTTCAAATTTCTAGCTGACATTTTATACCAAATCCACCTACCACCACCTATTTTTCCTATCTTCGCTATATTTCTATGTCACTTACAGAAAGTAGTCCTACCACGTCACTACTTGTCTACATGGTGTTGACACATAGCCAGGAAAATGCCCTCATATTCCATGCTAGTTGTCAACCACTCCCACCTATCCCTTCGCCACCTTCTATTTTATCACCCATGGATCCTACCCAACCTATCACTATCACCACAGGGGACGAGGAGTTCACAAAACTCCTTGACCAGAACCCTACCGCCTTATAGTTCTATCTTTCCCACTCATCCACTTGAGATGCCTTAGGTCAATTGATATACGGCATGCCCGTATCTATCCTCCCGACACTCACTCCTACTTCTACTCCAGCCTCTACTAGCTCGTGTTGCCCGCATCTACCTTGCCCCTAATCGTTTCGTAGAGCTAGGCCCTATACCTGCTATGACCACCGTGTCTACCACATCTATTGCACCCACTACATCCACTATACCTTCACCAACCACCTAGAACATAACCTCATCTATGCCTATTGTCTCACATATACCCATAGCTACACAACCACCCCGGTGTCGGTGACCCCTACCCCTTTTCAAAACATTGTCCTTTCTATTCCACAGTCCTTAGCCCCCATTGCTACTAGGGTCACCACGACCCTTCCACCTCCATATACGTACTATCAACAAGCCTCCCATTTCATCTATCATTCATTCTAGGTACGTACCCCCTATTTCACTCCCTCCTTCTCAATCCACCTATACAACATCGCCATATACTAGAATGCCACCTCCATCATATGTCCAACACCAGCCCTCATACACTACAAGAGGTACCCAACCATCACAACCTACTAACAACCTAATCAAGTTAATGATGGAAAGATGATGCAGATATTGGAGGCATTGGTTTTTGGCACACGTAACTCTCTCACCTATGATGAGATTTGTAATGAGCCCATCCACCCATCCATTCCTATTTATCCATATCTCGTACATTGGGAAATGCCTAAATTTAACTGCTTCAACAACAAAGAGGACCTACAAAAGCATTTGTGGTCTTTCAAACATGGGTGTTATCTTATTTCCCATCATGATGCTTTGCTCATGAGGACCTTTCCCATGTCTCTAGACTGGCCCGCATTAGAATGGTATAGTGGGTTGCCTAGAAATTCTATCTTCTCTTTTAATCAGGTAGCCCAAGCCTTCTTGGATCACTTCTCCATCAATGTTGTTAAGAAGGTTACCATGACTGACTTTTACTATACGCATCAATATGTCGATGAATCTATCACAAATTTTTTCGCTCATTGGCGTAGCCTTGATCAATCAACTCACATTCCAATTACCACAAACCGAACTCATAGAGCTCTTCACGCGGGCTTGTGCTAGACATATCTCACCAACCTTGCAGGTGCATACTTTTCAAACCTTTGATGAGGCATTCACCATGGCATGAAAGCTAGAGATTCGGGCCATCGAAGAAAAGAAAATTCAACTACGTAATAAAAACTTGGCATTTAAGTCAAATGATACCTCTTCTTCTTCTTCAAACCACAAAACAATTATTCAAAAACCAATGGAACCGCTAACGCAGTGGTACTCAAGGTCATCCCAGCTCATCCCTCAAATCAGGCTAACCCTCATCTAATCTCTCACCCATCCAGACTTTTCAATTCAAATGAGAACAATGGAAATACACCCCAATTAGGGAGCCTTATTCTTCTATCTTAGAAAATCTCATTAAAGTTGGGGCCATCACTCTTCCTCCCATAAAACCACACATTGGTTTTGATCCTGCTCACCCCACACCCATGTGGTACAAAGAGCATGACTTCTACAACTATCATCAAGTAAAGGGTCATAGTGATGGCAATTGCATCACTTTCAAGAAAATTATCCAGAAATGCTCGAGAAAGGCAAGTTAACCTTGGATAATCCTAATGCACCTACTAATCAAAACCTACACATCTTCAAGAAACCATTTCCTAATCATGCCCCTTCTTCTGATCAAACCGAGAGACCTCAACTCATGATAGCCATACCCGCAAGGTCCATGTTATTTTTAGCGACGCACCAGTTGCTTCCTAATTACCTCATATTCCTTCCATAGAGGAAATCCTAGCCCGAAGTCCTCCACCTACACTTGAACCCACTTCACCTATTTCTCCACCCACAGAGGAACACCCTTCGTCTCCTCCCTCACCTATGAGAGAGCCTTCTATTAACATCGAGACCATTTCACCTTTGGCTTCTCCACCTAGAGAGTCATCACCCATGGTACCCCTCTCGACCCACGAAGATGCTTGTGTATCTCCTCCACCCACAGAGGAGCACCCATCATCTCCTCCACCTATCAAAGATCCATTAGAAATGCCTTTGCCTCTAGGTGACCATTCTCCATCAGCTACCCAAGATCCTGCAGACTTACTTTCAACTCTCTTACCCATAGAAGCTGAAGCTAGCAAATTCCCCATTTCTAAGACACATTTTACGAGAATCACCATTAGATCCTCATCAACCTCACCCACTGTAGTGTCATTCTCATGCTTAGCTGACCGCCTGGATTATGTGGATAGAGCCTTACTTTGGGGGCGTCTTCTACTTCTTGTCTCAACACAAATGTAGATGTCACTCACTAACACTTCCACTATCTATCCAAAAATATTTTTTCCGATCAAACCAAACACAACAACAACTATCAAAAATTCCCCCACCATACCACTCATGGCTAAACTCACACCTCTACCCATAACTCAACATGTTTCTCGCATCTAAACCTACACCTACATCATCTTCCATTCCAAAATCTATTACTACCTTAGGGGTCATCCCAACGTCCAACCTTACTCATCCATACATCAAATTAGATTTAGCTACATCCTCTAAAGCTAACACCAAAATTAATCCGGCCCCAAAACAAAAGAACCAATCCCCTAGATTTCATACCCCTACCTCACCGATCACACCTTCATCACCTTCACCCATTCCATCCATCTTAGGACCTCGCCCTTCTAGCTTGGCTAAGAAACCTTCATCCACCAGTAAACTAAAAATGCAGCATCCCATTCCTCCATCGTAAACCTATAACATACCCAAGCACCCGACACGAATTCCACCCACACCTACAACATTTTTACCACCCATACCATTAATACCATTGATAACTTCTTCACTACCCATGACACTTCAGTCTCTTTCCCTCACACCTCCTACACGGCCCACACCATCTACCTTCACAGCACCTCAGTTATCCCTATGGGTAACTCACCCTCTTCCACCATCCGCTTTTCCCTCTAGATCTCATGTGCCCATATCACCTTTACCCAAGAAGGTGCAACCTAAAGAAAAAATCTGCTACCCTCCAATAAGGTAATCAAACCAACCACACACTCTATCGCCAGTTCATCTACCATGCCCCTACCCAAGCAGACATGACCAACACCTAAGACCACACCAACACCTAAAACCATAGCACGACCCACTCCCCCTCTTGCAAAGACCCTTCCTATACAGTCAGCTGCACCTACACCCAAACCCACCTTCACTTCTCATTGTGATCCACTAGCGGGATCCTATGCCAAAATCTTAACTAACCTCCTTGAAACTTTTGTCATCACATTACCACCTCTCAGACCTTATGACCCACTCAAACCCAAACCAAAGGGGTTTGACGACACCAAAATTTTTGCCTACCATCGTGTGCCAGACACGATGTAGAGAACTATAAGGCTTTGAAAACCATTCTTATCCAATTGTGTCCTTCTAAAGAAAAAATTGACGATGACTATCTTCTCAATGAGGACCCCATTTTGCCAAAGACCAATCTCCATAGTTCTTCCTCCATATCCTACTCAATGACCAATACCTCCACCCCCACAACTCTTAGAGCCACCCCAAGATTCGAAATGAACATGGTTTGCATCGAGAGAACTCATGCAAAACCTCCACCCAAATATCGTGTGCCCAACTTATCTCACAAGGTTCCTTCCCACCGCTCTTTTCCCTTCTTCTTGTTGTTATACCTTTCATGGCTCACCTACTTCACCTACCTCTCCACCTCAAATCAATATGATCCATAGTGTTACCTGTGCTCAAAAGGACAAAGGTAAGGAAAAGGAAACCAGCCCACCAACTAACCCTATACCCAACATACCATCTCGCACCCCACACCTAAAGTCACTATCTGTGGCCCCACATATTATTTCTAATGGGGTTACACGTCGCGTGATGCTCAAACAATTACACCAATCCCCCCTCAAAATGTCCCTATATGACCTCATCTAAACCTTGGAATCCCATTGCAAAGCTCTCATGGAGGTCCTTCAATCTATTGAGGTCTTACCCAATGATCCTACACCCGTAGCCTCCATTATTACACCCCATCATGTAGCCTCTCTCACCAAATTATCATCTTCTTCTACACCTTCACCTACTCACCAAGTAGCCACACTCAACTTCTCAGATGAAGAGATCACACCGCACCAAACCAATGACCCAGATCTAGCTCTTTTCATCTCTGTCCATATTGATAATATCCATGTATGATGTGTTATGATCGATGGGGGCGCTAGCATTAATATCATCTCCTCCCATGTGTTTGACCAAATACACATACTTGACAATTGCATGCATAAACATCCCATCATGTTGCGTTCATTCAATGACGCTATCACTTCCACACTTGGCACCATCATCCTCCATGTCCGCATGGGCCCCCGTACTATTCCAGAGTTATTTTACATCTTGGAGGGGGAATTCCAATATAATATGTTGCTTGGTAGACCTTGGATTCATGTTATGGGTTACGTTCCTTCCACTTTGCATCGTTGTGTGAAGTTTGAGCATGAAGGACACACCTATACCATTCTAGCTAACCCATCACCTTTCAAAACTTGCAACATGCTTTACCGACCCAATGACATGCTTATACCCATTAAAGTGTCTACCTCCATGACCACTTCCTCTTCACCTACACCTCCACTCACCAGTGCTGCCACTACCTCACCCACACCTACATCCTCCATTCCTACCGCTGCCACAACCTCCATGGCTAAACTATTAACCTCCCAATCAGCTAGCTCCACCTCTCGAGTTATCCTCTAACATGTCATCCATCCTAGCTACCCACATATCGACCACCGATCCCTTAGAAGGAATTTTTCAACACCTCACTCTAGGGGAGTATCACCTATATAGTGTCAACACATTCCTTACTCCACAAGAGTATAGAAGTCTTCACCAACACCCTCGCTATGATCACCGCATAGGGGAGCACCTCCTTTATGGTCCTCCCCACCTTCATACCAATCTCACCTATGGGGGACTTGATACTACCACTTATACACCTGAACCACCATCACAAACCCGCCCATTTTCTGTCGATCTCTAGTCACTCACCAATCACTATTTCACCCACACCTTCCTGCACCGATGTGCATGGAAGGGTTTTGGTTTTGGATTTTATGAGCAAGGCCACCATACTATTATTCCATGTACTACCCATAAACATAACAACCGTAGTGGTATCAGCTTTCCTGAACCACCTACCAAGAAGGCCTGTATTGAAATCATTGAGGACATCCACTGTTCTCCACCTTCTTCACCTGTTCCATCTTCTTCACCACCGTCACCACCTTCACCGACGGTGTCGATGGATCCGAATCCATTCCTCCTAGATTTTTTTTTCATAAACACCATTTCCTTGGGGCCTCCAACTTATCAATGCGAGGCCGGGCTCCTCATCTCTACCATTCCTATATCCTAAAATGATCAATGACGAAACACCTTCAATTAACGTTGTTCAATGTTAGGATGATGAATCTATACTCACCTACCTTGGTGTAGAAGACTCATATATTTATTAGTCGTTACCATCTGAGATGCAAACCATGTTGAATGAATCGACTATCGAGATCAACATTCATACTCAAGATGACCCGCACATTCTAAATATCAGACAATCTTTAGATGTTCTTGAATAGAAGCCATCACTTCTTTTCTCAAAAACCATAACCACGCTTTCACTTGGTCTTACGTAGATATGCCTAGTATTGACCCCACCATAGTGGTCCACAATATCATAACCATTCCCAAGGCCAAACCTATAAAACAAAAGCTGAGGAAAATGCACCCTCGCATTGTTCTTCTAGTCAAAGAAGAACTTCAGTGCCTTCTTTCCATTTCCTTCATCTTACCCATTGATTATCCTTGATGGATTTCTAACATTGTCCCTGTCACTAAGGTGACAAGGGGACTCTGCATTTGCATAGATTTCGTGACCTCAAGCTGGTTTTCCCGAAAGATGACTTTCCTTTGCCTGGTATTAACCAACTGGTTAACCTTACCGCTGGTCACAAGATGCTATCACTCATGGATGGCTTCTCGGGTTATAACCAAATCTTGCTTTCCCTATAGGATCAGCACAAAACTGCATTCATCACCCCTTGAGGGACCTTCTGCTATCGATTCATTCCTTTTGTCCTTAAAAACATTGGTGCCAATATCGTTGTTATGACTTACATCTTCCAAAACATCATTCATCGTATATTGGAAGATTACATGGATGACCTCCTTTCCAAATCCAAACATTGCTCTCAAGCACCTCGCCATCCTAAAAACCATCTTTGATTGTCTCATTAAATATTGCATTCACCTTCACCCAAGAAGTGTGTTTTGTCAAAATTTTACCCCCGTGGTAAATTTCGATAACATGCATCGAGTTTTGATTCCTGTGCAAGTAGATTGAAACAGGAAAAATCACGAAAATGGCTAAGTCCTAGTCCTAGGAGCGATCGGGACATTTGGGACATCTAGGCACGGATCGGCGAAAAGCCTCCCCGCAACCAAAGCAAAAGGGACATCTCGGGCCACAGTGTACGCGCGGGACGCTTGAAATGCCCGAATCGGCCGAAAGAAGGAAAAATTTTCCCAAGTCTTCATCTCGGGACAAACGGGACACAAGTACAAGAAGTACGCGAACCGGCTGGATCGACCAAATGAGAACAAATAATTTGGAAGCAAACGGGACATCTGGGCCGGAAGTACGAATCGGCCGGATCGGGCGAACCGGAAGAATTTGTCCTGGCACCGGGACATTTGGGACGGATGGACGTGAACCGCCGATTCGGCCAAACAGAAAAGTTTGTCTTTGGGACATCCGGGCCGCAAAGACGCGAAGGGCGCGAAAAGCCGGCAAACCCACGGACCAATCAAATCACGACACGTGTCACAAAGGAAATGGTCAAAAAGTCAAAGGGCGAGTTTTGAAGGGTCAGCCCAAACCAATGGGATAGTGCCACGTGTCCCAACTAGGGCCCACAAGGAAATTTCAAAAGAGAGCCCGCCGAGAGGTGGAGGAGAGAGAGTTTCTCGGTGAATCGGAACCTGCCACATGTCATCCAGTGGCGAGAGCGCGGAAGAAATTTAAAAATCCGTTTTCAATCATTTGTTTTGTGCCCTAAATCTTGAGATCGCCATAACTTTCGATCCAGAGCTCGGTTTGGCACGTTCTTTATATCAATGGAAAGCTGGTAAAATTCTCTACACGATTCCAGGGTCAATCTTGCATTTTGGTTCATTTTGGAGAGAGAAAATCAAGAAACTCCTCTGGCACGAAATAACAAGCAGAAGTAATGCTTCAACAAACAACTTTAATGCGTGAAACAGACAGTTCGCCGCTTCTGTTGGACAGCCACCGTTTTGCCAGGATCCGCCGCTTCTGTCATAATGAGATGAACTGAATGCAACTTGGAGGTGGTTGGAGTAGATTTGGCTTCCCCCTCTCTCTTTCCTCTCTCATTCTTTCTATATATTGTAAAGAGGAGCTTCTTTTAAAGGTCGA
The DNA here is from genome assembly GCA_018340775.1 of Taxus wallichiana var. yunnanensis. Taxonomy (NCBI): domain Eukaryota; kingdom Viridiplantae; phylum Streptophyta; class Pinopsida; order Cupressales; family Taxaceae; genus Taxus; species Taxus wallichiana. The sequence goes on from CM031242.1 coordinate 334,334,600, forward strand.
ACATTTTTCTGTTTTGCTCCTCCCTTCTTCTCCTATCAGGCGAATTTGTGGAGTTCGAACCTCTCATTTGAAACTGTAATACGACTCTACCTCTTGGCATTCTGCAGTGTATTGTATCAATCTTTGGAGCAAGTAATACATGTATGTGGATGATTCTCAACCCTCTCTGTGTTCATCTTGCATCCTCCTGGTCTTTCACTACAAGTTTTGTTATCTGTGCATGATCTTATATCACATTTGAATGGTCTGTGTTTACTGGCAAGATAGGTGTTCTTCATTCCTCGGTGCATCACCTCTATTAGTTTAGATTTATTTTTATGCATCTTCTTACCCTGTCTCCTTGGCAGATTAGATTAGGTTTTGAGAAAACCCTCTGCATATTTTGTGTGCATCTGAACAGAGGAATAGGAACCAGCCTTCTTTGGAGAATCCTTTCTCATTTTTCAAGTCCCACACTTGGAGAAAGGATTCAATGTTATGCAATCACACTGGATGCCAAAGTGATCAACCTAGAAACCTGATCTGCATCCAAGGGTGCTGTGATTTTGCACTAACAGTTTTGGCATGCCCGGTGGGACCAAAGGTCTCATTTTTATTGCAGCAAAGTTGATATGCATCTGCTGCAATTTTCTTGCTTGAAAAGAGCTATTATTCGCATATCTGGCGACTCCAAAAGGAAGAATCAACTGGTTTCAGCAGTGCAGGCCTGAGAGCTTATGAGAAGAATCACAAGGTCAAGAGTTGGAGAAGAAGAAGTGTTGTTTGAATACCTGCAATTATCTCCAAGAAGAAGGCAAAGAGGAAGAAGGATTCAAAGGTCTCCATCTCCACCAAACAGAACTCTCTCAACTCCTCCACCTGCTCGGCCTTTCATTCAGTATTCAAGAGTCCTTCGACCAATCAGAATGGCACAACCACTAAATCCCTTTGTCAATTTCACTGGCAGCAGCCCACTTGCCCTCAATGCATAGAATCCAGTTCCAATTGCAGTGTTGAAGAACATTCCATTTTTCACTAGAGAAAATCATACCACTCCTGGTGATCATGTAAAATACATTGCTAACGTCTGTGCAATCCATGAGATAAATGAAATGGATGTAGTTGTCAAATTGTTGGCGTCTTCATTCAAGGGGAAAGCATTGCAATGGTTTAGGAGCCTTACAGCTAGTTCTATCACAAACTAGAATCAGTTGTGTATTGCACTTCATGAGCAGTTTGGAGAAAAGGGAGACAATTTGTCTCTACTGGAACAATTAACAACTATCAAGAGAGCCCCCAATAAGCAGCTGACTGATTTCAACTTCAGATTTCAAAGGTCTTGGGATAGGATTCCAGTGGCAGTCAGGCCAACAGCAGAAGGTGCTTTTCTATACTATCTTAAAGCTTTGAATTCTGATATTTCTATGTTAATTCAATCTATGGGAGGCACAATCTTACCTGCTACTTATAGCATTGCCATTAGAGCCGAAAACTGTCTTATCCAAGCTGGTAAATTGGCTCCTAGGCCTCCAATGCCATTATATCCAAGTTTAGAGATCCCAAGTGCTAGTCAAGCACTGTCTTAGCTCCTATTCTGTTCCTAGAAATCGAGTTCAAATGAAGCTTCCACTTCATCTCCAAGTGCCCCAAATGAGCTTGAGAGGTCATGAAGCAATTGCAAAATCTAGGCAATGAGCTGGTCACTCTCAAAAGACAGCAAGCTCAAGGTTTTAGACCTTCATATCAGCCTCAAGCTCAACCTAATAGGCAGCCATATCAGCCTCAAAGGCCACCTAATCTAGCTGCAAATATGAATCAAACAAGGCCTCCTGTCAATAGACCATTCCAGCCCTATAATCCAAATGCCATATCTGCCTCTAGGGCATTAGTACCAGCACAAAACAACATTGCCCAAGAGTATGATTGGTGTTTTCCATGTAATGAGCCTCATAATCAATCCATGTGCTTCAATGGTGCTTTGACTCAAGCTTTAATGGTAACAACTACTGGTGTGGAGGGTGAGAACAGTCAAGAAAACAACCAACAACAAGAAACATTCCAACAGCAATCAGCCCCAAATGACACCACATTGGTAAATTGGCAAGCAGAGGATTTTTGTGGCATGAACCAGGCAGTTTCTCAAGGTGTTGCAGCAAACACAAGGTCAAAAAGGAGAAATTTGGGTGAAGAACAGCCATTAGCCCCAGCCAATCCACAACCTTCCATGGCTCCACAAATGATTGGCAAGCAAATTCCCACTTCAAATGCACAAGGACAGCCAAGAACAGCCCCTAGGCCAACTCAAATGCCATCTGTTACTACCCACATACAAGGAGTAAATGTACAAACCAAGGGGTAGTAGAGAGATCCTTCATCGCCATTCAGTATCATTGATCAGATGAAGAAGACAAACGTCAATATATCTATGTGGGAATCCCTATCTATCCCAGGCCAAAGAGATCTGCTGCAAGCTGCCATGAAGGACTGGCCAGCTTCGAATCAGCAGATGCAAGACAAAGTGCTTACAAATGCTGCCCAATCTGAAGGAAATCATGGAGGACAACAAGGTAAGATGTTGAAACCCCCTCCTTTCTATGTTTCATTAATCATTGGAAATCAGCTAGTGCATAATTGCATGATTGATTCTGGAGCAAGTAGCTCTGTCATGCCCAAACAAATAGCTGATCAGCTAGGGCTTCAGTATGAAATAACATCTAAGGGAGTAGTGCAGCTGGATGGGACAGCAATAGCAACAGTTGGAGTGATTAGAAATTTGAGTCTTACCTTGCATGCATGTCCAAATGTTGTTGTCTTACAAGATGTGTCAGTCATAGACCTTCCACCACTCTTTGCCCTATGTTTGTCAAGGGACTTCACTGCCAAGATTGGGGGATATTTGTCCGCTGATTGGTCACACATGCTGTTCAGAACGAGGTATGGAACTAAGGCTACAATTAGGTCAGAACCTATTGCAAACTTCCACATTGAGCCCTACACTCCAAGTCAGATTAATGCCAATTGCTCGGATTTGATCAAGAAGATCACCCAAGCACGATGAAACTAACACTAAAGTTGGAAACATCCCGGATCTAGCTCTTGATGAATGGGCAAGCAAGGTGCATGCTTTTGATCCTTATCACGGAATAGAAGAATCGAGCTAGGAGTCTATTGTATACACGAAGAAAGTCAACCTATTCCTAGCATCACTAAGCCAAACCACAAGGATGAAAATGAGGTATGGAAGCTATTTTTTTTCGATGGATCAAGGAGTAGACAAGGTGCGGGAGGTGGAGCCGTGCTTGTTTCACCTCAAGGAGTAAAGTACTATTCAGATTTTAGATTTCAATTTTCATACTCCAATAACACTCTTTTGAATATGAAGCCTTGGTGCAAGGGATGCATTGGGCAATCAAGAAAAAATAAAGAACTTGCAAGTTTTGGGGACAGTGAATTGATTGTAAATCAAGTCAAGGGACGACATGCGGCCAAAACCGATCTACTCAGTGCTACTGAGAACAGGTGTGGGACCTCATGGAAGATTTTGAGGGTTTCGGCATTAAAGCCATTCCTAAGAAAGAGAATCAAGTGGCCGAGACTTGTAGCGGTAGGGGTAGCCTTTGACATTGTAGAAAACATTCAACAAGACAAGGTACAGCCAAACATCCACGTGATTGTCAGGCCTTCGGTGCCGGATAACGATGTCAGTTGGCAAGTATTTGAGAATGACCAGCAAATCATCCATTTCTTGCAAGAAGAAGCTGAGTTCTCAGCTAAGAATCAAGAAAAGTTGGAACAGCAATATGGTGACCAAGTGATACAGCTGAGAACTGACAAGCTGCCCAAGGGACTTATCACTTTGGAGTCCATTTTTAACCCCAATGATCAGTTTAGAAAGGAGAAAGCAAACATTCAGGTCAAGAGAGAAGATTCGGTATCCATCTTGGTAGAAGAGAACAAGTCATTGCAAATTGGAAAGATGACAACTGAGCAAGAAAGATGTGAGTTCATACAGCTATGTCAAGAGTTCCCTGACGTGTTTGCTTGGAGCTATGAAGACTTGAAAGGTTTCAATCCCAACTTAGCTCAAAGATACCATCGAATTGGATCCAAATACTAAGCTGTCTCGAGCAAAAGCAGAGACCAGATCAATCCACACATGGAGCCTCTCATGAGGAAAGAATTGGACAAGTTGATTGAGTCAAGAATCATATTCCCAATCAAGCATTCTAGTTGGGTTGCCAACTTAGTTCCAGTCAAAAAGAAGAGTGGAGAGATCAGGCTGTGTGTTGACTTCAGAGATTTGAATAGAGCCTCTCTCAAGGACCATTATCCACTCCCTTCCATGGAGCAAATATTGCAGGTCGTAGCTGGTTCAGAAAGGTTTTCACTACTTGATGGTTACTCAGGCTTCAATCAGATTATGGTGAAGGAGGAAGACCAGTTCAAGACAGCCTTCACAACCAAATGGGGCACATATGCTTACAAGAAGATTCCATTTGGACTGTCAAATGCCGGAGCAACATTCCAGCGAGCTATGGATATGGCATTCAAAGGCTTGATCAACAAGATAGTGCTGATATACCTAGATGATATTCTTGTCTTCTCAATGAATGAAGAAGACCATTTCTTTCACCTCGAGTGCAAGTGTTTGAGGGTGTAGAAAGTTCGAGTGTCTTTGAATCCTAAGAAGTGCATCTTTCTTGCACATGAAGGGAAGCTCCTTGGCCATATTGTCTCCAAGGAAGGATTAGCGATTGATCCAGAGAGGGTTGAAGCCATAAGAGCACTACCATTGCCAAGCCACAAGAAAGCCCTTCAGAGTTTCCTGGGAAGGATAAACTTTGTTCGGAGGTTTGTCCCAGATTTTGTAGCCCTTGTCAAGCCCATCACCAAAATGTTAAGGAAAAGCATGGCTTTCAAGTGGACGAAAGAAGGCAAGGAGAGTTTTGAAGCAATCAAGGAAGCCATCTCCCAAGCACCCACTCTCATTAACCCAGACTTTTCCAAGGATTTCATCCTCTATGCATTTGGAGGTGATGACACTATTTCGCCATTCAGTGCAGTGCAGAACAAAGATAATGATGAATGCAGCTGATTTCCTTCTTCACCCAGAGCCTAGATGATGCGAAGTGAGGTACTCTTTTATTGAAAAGCATGTTCTTGCAAGAATGTCGAAGCTTGAAGAAATTCAAGCATTTAGTCTCAAACAACAAGGTCCAATTACTGGTCTCACATGCTGGGGTTAAGGACTTCCTCCTCAACAAGGACTTGAATGAGAAAAGGGAAGGTTGGATCACCCGTGTCATGGAGTATGACATTGAGATCAAGATCACCAAGCTGGTAAGAGGGAAAGGATTGTGTGAGCAGCTGGTTTTAGGGAAGCAAAAGGAAGTATGCAACGAAGAAGAGGTTGTTTTGACAGTTCAAGACAGCCATGAGCCGAGTGGCAGACAAGAAGAAGACAATGCTACCCCACTCCTTGTTGGACCCAAGGCATTATGCACTTCCTACAAACAAAGCTTGTGCCCTCCGAGAAATGAGCAAAGCGAAGAGGAGATACTTCAGGTTGCAGGCTGTTCCATATACCATCATTGATGGAGTTTTGTTCAAGAAGGATGTGAATGGAGTGCTGCTGAGATGCATTAGCACAGGTCAGATCCAAAGGGTATTAAAAGAGTTTCATGATGGACCAGCTGGTGGCCATTTTGCACCAAGAGTGACAGCTCTAAAAATCATGAAGGCTGGTTATTATTGGCCTAAAATATTTAGTGATTGCTATGCATGGATCAAGAGATGTAAGAATTGTGCATTCTTCACAGGAAAAGAGAGACTCGCTGCCCTTCCATTACATCCAATCTCAGTTGACCAGCCATTCATGCAATGGGGTTTAGACTTCATTGGAGCCATCAACCCCAATTCAAGCCAAGGACACAAATGGATTTTGACAGCCACGGACTACTTCACCAGATGGACAGAAGCAGTAGCACTCAAAGAGGTGAATGAGTCTAGCATCTTGGACTTTTACGAGGGGATAACTACTAGATTTGGCATACCTGCTACAATAATCTCTGATAACGCATTGGCATTCATTGGATCTAAGGTGACTGAGTGGGCTGTCAAGAACGGGATCTACCTAAGCACTTCATCAAACTATTACCCTCAAGGTAATGGCCAGGCCGAGTCTACAAACAAGAACTTGCTGAGGATCATTAGGAGGACTCTTGATGAGAACCAGAGGGCTTGGCATACCAAACTGAAATCAGCCTTATGGGCTGATAGGATCACTCCCAAAAGATCCACAGGTAATTCTCCATTTAAGCTTGTCTATGGAAGAGAGGCAATCTTGCCCATGTCACTTGAGTTGCCAACATTGGAACTCATGAAGCAGCTGGAGTTGCTTGAATTTGAGCCTATGGAGGTGAGATATGCAAGAATTGATGGAGCTGTAAGAGATCGAAATCAGGCATCCCAAGCAATGGAAAAGGATCAAGCTTTGATCAAGAAGACCTTTGTCAGAAAGGCCAAGGATAGATCTTTTCAAGTTGGAGATTTAGTGTTGAAATGGGATGCAGATCGGGCAAAACCAGGAAGGCATTCCAAATTTGATGCCATCTGGAGTGGTCCCTACATGGTCATGGGATGCAAAAATAGTAATGCCTTCTAATTTTCTGCATTGGATGGAGAGGAACTTCTGATTCCGGTTAACGGAATCTATCTTAAACATTGCTACTAAAAAGGAAAAGGTTTGCCCTTGTAAATATTAGTTTAGATTTTCATTCCTCCAAGTGCGTATGCACATTGTCCTGTGGTAGTTAGGTTTCTATTTCCCTAAGTGCTTTGGGCATGTGAGTTTCTTTGCTCTCAGGTTGTTTTCTACAGTTCAGAGTGTTGCTGGAGAAGAAGTTGCAGTATCAGGCTCGTTTCAGGTTATTGCTTATAACTCCATGCCCAATGGATCGCTAAAAGGCCACTGATCTTCTACCTAGCAGGCAGGTGACCCCGCTGAGTCGTCAAAACTGTTGTCAAAATTTCACCCCCAGGTAAATTTCGATAACATGCATCAGAGTTTTGCAGTTCCAGGCAAGTAGATTGAAACAGGAAAAATCACGAAAAATGGCTAAGTCCTAGTCCTAGGAGCAGTCGGGACATTTGGGACATCTAGGCGTGGATTGGCTGAAAATCCTCCTGCGATCCGGAAGCAAAGGGACATCTGGGCCACAGGTACGCGCGGGACGCGAAATGCCCGAATCGGCCGAAAGAAGGAAAAATTTGCCCAAGTCTTCATCTCGGGACAAACGGGACACAAGTACGTGAAGTACGCGAACCGGCCGGATCGGCCGAAATGAGAACAAATAGTCTGGAAGCAAAAGGGACATCTGGGCCAGAAGTACGCGAATCGGCCGGATCGGGCGAACCGGAAGAATTTGTCCCACAAAGCACTGGGACATTTGGGACAAATGGACGTGAACCGGCCGGTTCGGCCGAAACAGAGAAAGTTTGTACTTTGGGACATCGGGCGCAAAGACGCGAAGGGCGCGAAAAGCCGGCAAACCCACGGACTAATCAAATCATGACACGTGTCACAAAGGAAATGGTCAAAAAGTCAAAGGGTGAGTTTTGAAGGGTCACCAGAACCAATGGGATAGTGCCACCTGTCCCAACTAGGGCCCACAAGGAAATTTCAAAAGAGAGCCCGCCGAGAGGTGGAGGAGAGAGAGTTTCTCAGTGAATCGGAACCTGCCACATGTCATCCAGGTGGCAGAGCGCGGGAAGAAATTTAAAAATCCGTTTTCAACTGTTTTGTGCCCTAAATCTTCAGATCGCCATAACTTTCGATCCAGAGCTCAGATTGGCACGTTCTTTATATCAATGGAAAGCTGGTAAAATTCTCTACACGATTCCAAGGTCAATCTTGCATTTTGGTTCATTTTGGAGAGAGAAAATCAAGAAATTCCTCTAGCACGAAATAACAAGCAGAAGTAATGCTTCAACAAACAACTTTAATGCAGCAAACAGTTTGCCGCTTCTGTTGGACAGCCCACCGTTTTGCCAGGATCCACCGCTTCTGTCATAATGAGATGAACTGAATGCAACCTGGAGGTGGTTGGAGTAGATTTGGCTTCCCCCTCTCTCTTTCCTCTCTCATTCTTTCTATATATTGTAAAGAGGAGCTTCTTTTAAAGGTCGAACATTTTCTGTTTTGCTCCTCCCTTCTTCTCCTATCAGGCGAATTTGTGGAGTTCGAACCTCTCATTTGAAACGTAATATGACTCTACCTATTGGCATTCTGCAGTGTATTGTATCAATCTTTGGAGCAAGTAATACATGTCTGTGGATGATTCTCAACCCTCTCTATGTTCATCTTGCATCCTCCTGGTCTTTCACTACAAGTTTTGTTATCTGTGCATGATCTTATATCACATTTGAATGGTCTCATGTTTACTTTTGGCAAGATAGGTGTTCTTCATTCCTCTGTGCATCACCTCTATTAGTTTAGATTTATTTTTATGCATCTTCTTACCCTGTCTCCTTGGCATTAGATTAGGTTTTGAGAAAACCCTCTGCATATTTCGTGTGCATCTGAACAGAGGAATAGGAACCAGCCTTCTCTGGAGAATCCTTTCTCATTTTTCAAGTCCCACACTTGGAGAAAGGATTCAATGTTATGCAATCACACCGGATGCCAAAGTGATCAACCTAGAAACCTGATCGCATCCGGGGGTGCTTTGTGATTTTGCATCAACAAAGGTGTGTCTTTGTGGTTTTTTCAGAAAACTCCCGAGATTTATCATCTCCTTACATGGAATATAGGTTAACCCTACTAAATTCAAGGCCATTCTTGAAATGCCTCCACCCACTAATCTTAAGAAACTCCATAGCTTGCAAGGTAAGTTACAATCTATTCGTCGTTTCATTTTGCAATTATCAGATCGGTGTCAACCCTTTCATCATCTTCTCAAGAAGGATGTCTCCTTTAAATGGGATGATGACTGCCATAAATCTTTTGAAGCCTTAAAACAATACCTTCTCCAACCACCCATACTCATTCCACCTAAATATGATCAACCCTTCTACCTATACATCTCTGCTACCGATCACTCCTTGGGGACATGTTTTCTCTTCACGATGAACACCACAGGGAACAAGTGGTTTATTACATAATTCATACTCTTTTAGACTATGAAACCTGATACACCCATGCCAAAAAAATTCTTAGCCTTAGTTTTCATTGCCACAAAACTCTACCATTACCTACTCAACCACAAAACCTATGTTGTGACCAACACCGACCCCTCACACTTCATGTACGCAAAACCTTACCAAAATCAACGAGTTGCATGTTGGCTCATGCTTCGGCTGACCTCGACCTCGAATTCACCCATAAAAATTCCATCAAGGGCCAAGCTATTGTCGAGCAATTGGTGACGCACCTATTTCTAGGGATCGACCCTCTAACTTTGACTTTTTAGATGAGTCAATTGTTACCCTTTCCTTGGACGAACCCGCTTACCAAATGACACTCTTCTTCAATGGTTCCAAGTGTCAACATGGAGGTAGAGCTGGTGTTATCCTCATTCCACTTGATGGTTAACCCATGCCTTTACCTTTCAAACTCGATTTTGATTGTACAAACAATATTGTTGAATACGAAGTGCTCGTATTAGGTCTTCAAGTTGCCTATGCCTTAGGTATTAAGTCCATCAACATATTTGGTGATTCTCAATCAGGGTTCATTTTAAGAGACCTCTTAGAAATCGGAGGTGGAAAATACCTAGCGAATATCCTCGGAACCGGTTTCGCGGGAAGGAAAATTTTTTGGGGGTCTGATAGCAAAATTTTTTCCTGATTTTTAAGTGGTGGGATAGAAGGCTATAGATGCACGACAAAGATTTCCTGATGCACGTCAACATGGTGGCTGATGTACATCAATGAACCTCACTGACGTGTGTCAAAAACCTTGTTGACGTGTGTCAATGAGGTTCATTGACGTGCGTCAACCACTATGTTGATGTGCATCAGCAAATCTATGTCGGGCATCTGTAGCCTCCACCATCTAGTCGTACAACAAAAAACATCCATATCATGCATCAAAAAACTCTCTTTCATGCGTCTACTTCCTCCGCACTCTTGTCGTGTGTCAAAAAACTCTCCTTGTCTCACATCAACAAACTCTCCCTATCACGTGTCAACAAACTCTTTGTCACGCATCTACAGCCTCCACCCTCATGTCACGCATTTATTGTACTTGATAATACATATGCCCCCAAGTGGTATGAGTGAGCTAGTAGTGTTCTACTTGGTGAATAATATAGGATTATATAGGGGATAGTTTCAAGGGTAGGTGAAGCCGACCCCTAAAAAAATTAAACTGTAATTTTTAGGTGAACAGGTCACTGACTGCTTAGAAAATTCACCTTTTCAAATTTTTCAAAAATGGAATATTCACCATATTACGAATATTTGCCACTAAAATTATCCTGTTCTCAATTGGTCGTAAACCAAGTCAATGGTATATTCTAGTTTTGTAATGAGATACTTCAAAATTATAAACATCATGTGGACATACTTTTGATGACCTTCGATTATTACGCCCTTAAAACCATCCCCGTTTTATGAACAAATTTGCGAGATACCATGGCCTCGCTTGGCTTCTCAAATACCCGCTTAAGCCCACCGATTCTAAAATATTTGTCACCATATAAATACTCCAATCACCCTCTTACTTACTTCACAAAGTTTAATACATCAAAACCACTTCTCCTGACCTGAGTGACCTTTGGTATAAACAATACTCAGAATATCTTTCCCTCTCCATCTTGCCTCTCAACCTCACTCGCAATGGACAACGTGCTTTTCTTAAAAAGGTTTCTCATTACGTCATCATGGGTGGCCTCCTCTATAAGCGCAGGCTTCGATGGTATTCTCTTACGATGCCTTACGAGTTATGAAATTCCTTATACCATTAAGGAAGTTCATGATGGCATATGTGGAGGTCACTTCAATGGCCTTGTTGTTGCTAAGTGTATTCTTTGCCTAGGCTATTATTGGCCGACCCTTAACCATGATTGTTGTGGTTATGTTAAGCATTGTTTAAAATGCCAACAACGTGCCAATATTCATCATACACCTAGTCATTCTCTACATGTCACCCATGACCTTTGGACCCTCTCTCAATGTGGTTTGGATCTTGATGGAGAAATAAATCCCCATTCTTCCCAGTGACATCAATGGATCATCACTGCTACCGAATATTACACCAAATGGGTTGAATCCATACCTCTCATCTCCATGAAAGCCGAGAAAATATGTGAGTTCATCAATCATCACATCATTTGTCACTTTGGTGTTCCTCACCGCCTCATCACTGATAACAAAAACAATTCAAAAATAAAACCTTGCAGAAACTTTCATGATGCCTTCGGTATTCGACTTAGTTTCTTGTCACTGATTACCCACAAACCAATGGCCAAGCCGAATATACTAATAAAAATCTAAACAAAATTCTCATGAAAGTGGTTAATGATACTGGGAAGGACTGGCATATGCACATTACTTTCGCCCTATGGGTGTATCGTACTAGTATTCACACTTCTACTGTTGCCACACCTTTTTCTCTAGTCTATGGTACAGAGGTTGTTCTACCTCTTGAAGTCCAGATTCCATCACTTCATATTTCTCTTCATGACATGCTCAATGATGATGAATTTCTCTAGGACCGTTTAGCACAACTTGAGTTATTAGATGAACATCGTCTTAATGCTCTTGACCATCTTCAAGTTTACCAAAAATGTATCAAACATGCCTATGACAAACGTGTCCATGAATGAGCCTTCCAAGTCAATGACCTTGTCCTAAAATAAAATCAATATGTAACCTTAGTAGGAAAAAGTAAACGGCGAAAATTTGCTCCTAATTGGCTTGGACCATACATCGTGACTCATACTTAAGGATCAGGTGCTTATCGTTTATCTTCACTCGACAGTAAACCCGAACCTAAGCCTCTTAATGCCTTGCATCTTCAACCATTCTACTATTGACTTTTAGTCCTACCTCACCTTCTTCCTTTTTTCATGCTCATCCCTTGAGCACTTTTTACTTCCCTCCTTTCACTATGTCACCCCCAATGATTAACAAGAATCATGTTCATACCCATCACTCTTTTATCTTCTCTTAAATATGTGTACCACAAGGTGTCGCATGGCATGATTCTCATGGATACTTTTCGTCTACTTTTAGATGAGATCCCATGGTCATTTCACCTTGCTTTCTAAACAAGAATCTGATTCTTCACCTTACTCTTTTCCATGACTTAAAAGCCCTCACATGGGATAAAACTCCTTGAGTCAAACTTCCAATAAAAGATGACTCCCTCAAAAGGACATCTATTCTATAAATAGACTTCTCCCTCGAAGGACAACTATGTAAATCCTGCTTAAAAAAAAGAAAGAATCAAGCTTCCCACATCGATCAACTTTGTGAAGACCTCAAGGAGTTAATTTCCTCATCCCATATAGACTTCCCACCTCAATCAGTCTATCCCAAATACAAGTCAAACAGAAAACTTTTTCATCATGGACTTGTTCATTGTGATCTTGGATCTCTTGCCAAAAGGCATGCTACCAAATACCATATAAACTAACCACTTTTCACCCTCTCACCATTCACATTTTCATTCCCTACCGCCTCAAGGGACCTACTAGAACCGTGACATTTGGTGATCATGTGACTACTCTTCACCTTTAGAATAATCAATCATGCAATGTCTTCAGGGTCTTATATTCACTAGCCTATCTAAGGTATGATCCAACTGTTATGATCCTTGCCAATCAGGTGGCTCTCTTACCTCCTCTTATCTTTTAACTTCTTCATTATGTGATTGATCATCTCATACAGGACTAGCCCCTTGATGCTTATCTCTGGGAAATTTTCCTCTTTCACCATAATCAACTTAATATAACCCATACCTATTTGCCCACAATTCAACCACGCCTAAACCAAAACCTAGACTCAATCATGCCTATAAACTACCAACTCATTCTCATACCTCCTCGCATTTTTCCCTAGCTTATGGGAGAACTACATTGGCCTGAGGTCCCTTTTTGCCAGGACTATGTAGGTAGCACTCCAAGGGCATGGGGCCCTTGGAGGTTAGCTCGACCACTCTCTACCCCAACCAATTCCCCTTTTCCTTTTCCTAAATCACATTCTACCCTAGTTAGTTTCCTTTTTATATCAATAATTGGAAATTTAACCAAACAAACAATAGATTGCTTCACATTTTTATCATCATCATTCATACATTCATTATGTCTACCATTTCTTTACCATTATCATGCATGTGACTATAAAACGTCTCAAACGCGTGACCCATATCATCATTAATTGCACAAATTAATGAATTACATACTCAACCCATTTCAACTCAACCATCTATAAACCAACCTAACTCAATCCATGCCTATGACCTGACTCAATCCATGCCTATGACCTAACTCAATCCATGCCTAAACCACAACCTGACTCAGCCATGCCTATAACCTGACTCCACCATGCCTAACACACCTATCATGAATCCATCTATGCATAATAATCCAATTCTATCAACACAAATACATCATGCCAAAATCACCATCATCTCTATAAATAAAAACATCCAAATATGTGTATCCATATACATAACTCTCAAATATCTTTGGCACGTAGGCCGTGTATATAACAAAATATCTCAAAACTCTCATATACATCCTCACTCTCTTCGGCACATGGGCCGGTATATATCAAAAATGAATAAATACATCAAAAAGGAGTGACATACATCAGGCATCATGTCATGGGATATCCTCCATATCGGTCTCTCATGTCTCCTCCTCGGCTCCTGCCTAGCGGCCTGATAACATCTCACCACCTCTCATGGGGCGTGGCTAGGTCCCTACTTGGTACATCACCTGGGCTAGCCTCCGTGAACTAGTGGCCTCACCCTGATCCTATCTCGAGGCTTGATGGCTCACTGTGTTCTCCATGGTGTGGGTTCGGATCGGGTCCTCTCACTCGAGGCCTATTGTGCCCTATACTCTTCGTAGGATAGAAAATCTATCCCTGCCGCCATCAACTGATCTTGGTAATATTTGATCTCACCTAGGGCATCTCGTAACCTGAATATAGGTGCACTGTCTGTGGTGGCCCCATTGGCCTCTGCCCCTGTACCTATCCTATGGGACCCTATCCTACCATCTGCTGGAACTAGGACCATGTCCCAATGCCTCGTGGTGGCCCCATCATCCTCTAACCCTGTATCTAGGCTCGTAGTGCCTTAATCTACACACGTGAAGTGGCAAACTAGCCCTATAAACTGTAGCTTTGTGCTTGTAGAGCGGCCACCTTCTCATCATCTCCATCTCCATTTCCACCCTGGGCCATCTCACAGACTAGCCACTGTGCATGTAAGACGGCCACCTTTGCCTCTCGAACCTACTAACTTCCCCATAGCATCCCCAACTGTGTAATCAGGGTCACCACCTACCCCTATATGGCATATCTCTGCACCATAATGGTGGCTAAATCTGGCTACCCCAACCTGGGAGGCACTACTCGTAAATGTGCCACCCACCACTACTTATACCTATCAGTCACCTCGGCATCATTGATACACCAATCTATAACATGCTCCTCCTCCCTTGAAGGTACTATCGGCTGTGGTAGTGGTTGTGGTCTCTCCACATCATCTCTCCGGTATTGTGGGAAGGGTGGGGGTATGTCCTGCGGTAGCCCAAACTGTCGTCTAACCCTCGTCTACTGGGATCATCTCGTGCTCCCCTACACGATGCCCCTCAATCCATCTGAGTATCTGCAGGCCATCTAACTCTTCACCATTTGTCTGTATGAGGGATAGCCCACATACAATCTCCAAATAATGTCCACACTAGACAATCCCTCCAATAACCGCCTTATAATAGGCTACATCATGTGTAACCCTGCCTACTCGACGCTCTCCCATCACTGGCACCCATCACCTATAGCCCACTCTAACAAACCTAGGCTCAAATGCATCTGCACTGAGGCATACCAATCGGGTGAACACACACAATGTGCTCGTAGGCCCAACAGTGAAGAATAAATGTGCGGATAAAATGAACCGGAGCCTCCCATACACCCATAGCTCTATGTAATTGCACTAGGAATGTTGGCACCCATGTAAAGTAGGTCTTGTCCATCATCATATCATGTAACACCCCCATCAGTGATCATGGGAATCTCCCACCCTCTATGTCCAGCAGGGAAAATAGCAAACTACCTCCATCAATAACACTACTAGCCTCGTCTCCTCTGGACGAGCTAGGTACATCTCTCCATAACTCAGGTGGCCGCACCATGGAAAGTCATCTCGCCCCTCACCAAATACCGTCAGCATCAACTCCTCGGATGCCTATGAGGAGATCAAATATACTTGCCTCCGAATATAGGTAACCATAGGATCCTGTACACGTCCTCCATGGTGACTGTCATCTCCCCGTCGGTAGGTGGAATGTGTTAGTCACTCAATCCCATCTATCGATGAGAGTGACCATCAAACTCGGCTATTAGACTACATGCCGATAGTGTCGGACCCTAATCAGGCCCACATCTGCGACATGCCTCCACTCCTTGACTGTCACCGCACCTCAAACTCTCAATAGCAGGGGTGGCACCCTGTCTCTCATCCTCAACTGATCTCTCACCTACATCCAACAAAACATCACATTAATTTCACCTTAATCATAACCACAATCCCACTCGACACCTCACCTTTACCTACCACCCTACCTCTCTTTCCCTAGACCTCCTTACCTTCGTATCACATCTTCTATCTACCCCCTAACCCTCATCCACTATCATTCACCCTTACCTATTTTTACCCCTTACCTATGTTATGATTTTCCCCAAAACATCTCCTACTTCCCACTACCTATCTCACCCACCCAACTTAGGTCACTTTTGGCCCCTTTTCCCCATATCCCGACCGGTCTTGGTTACCCCTAACCGACCTCGGTCCCCCATAAACCGGCATCGGTCACTTGTTTCGGTGGCATGTGACCAATACCGATTCGGCACCATCAATGTCAACTAGCCTTCGACCGACACTGGTCACTATCACCGCAAAAACCGTGACGTCCAAACCCCCTTCTTCCTAAAAACTTCCTTTTTCTCCCTTCTACCCACCCAACCCTACCCAAATCCCCCTCCACCCTTCCCCACCCCTCCGTCACCCAATCACCTCTCTCCTCATTCCTATTTAACTCAATTTTCCCTCCCAAAATTCAAAATTCATTTTCCCCCCAAAAACCCATTTTTACCCACCCAACCTCTAATTCAATCTAACACAAAAACATTTTCATAGGATTGACTCTTACCTCATCACACTACCACCGCCATGGTGGCACATTGACCACTACACCGGTGGTCCACCCGACCCCTCTCTTGCCTCTTCCATCACACAATCAATGTTTCACCTTCAACCAACCAAATCGATCAATCTGATCCTGTGGACCTGCCTATAAAATACCAATCACCCACTATACCACTCACCAACTCATCTCTCTATTCCGCATGGACGCTTTCCACCTTTTTCTCTCTCACCTGTCATTTTCTCCAATTCGGTAAATGACAAATGATTTGAAAAATACAGCAATTTTTCTTTTTTATAACCTACCTAACTTGACCGGTGATGGTTTTACCTTGACTGACATTGGTCTTGTGCCCTATCTTACCGTGGTTGGTCCATTGCGACCGGCATTGGTTCATTCAAACCATCATCGGTTATCTTGCTTATTTTTTTCCTACCCCCTACCCCCAATTTTTGACCTGAATCCTTTCTACCTTACCCACACCTGACTTGGACACTTCACTTTATCCTCCTGACCTCATCCTTTACTACCTCACCTCGTCCTCATTTGGGGACTCGTTATTTTTCCCATACCTCGGCCCTACCCATGTCGTGACCTAGTTACTTGGAGTTGGAACATTGCTAGTGACCTGTGACCTCATGTGCTCACTATACCTTGCAAGACAGATCACATGTGTTTATAGAAATACTGACCTTACCTTGCCTCTTGTCATGATCGTTTATCTTGATCCAACCCTTGGTGTACCGAAATATACCTAAACATTCCTGCACCTGACCTGCATCGTGTTTCCGGACCATATCCTATACCTTGGATACTGGAATCACCTCAACCTTGTTTAGATAAACCTATTGACCTTAGAAAATGTAGAGTAGGCCTACTCTTCAACACAGTATCATCTTTGCAGTTTATACATGTGCGTGCATTTGATCAAGTTACGACCTTTAACCACGACCCATTACCCGGATTACCCGATTAGACCTTTTCCCCTTTTTATCCTTGTTGCCCACCTTTCTCTCCATCACATTCACCTTTTATCAAACCACTCACCGATTCTACCTTCTACCTCATTAGTTCCTAGTTTGAGGGGGATCACCTTCACCCACACATGGGGCAACCACATCTTATTTTGTCAGCGTCGCTTACCAATACAAGCTACACAGTAAAAAGGGGGAAAATGTAGACACCAAAATTGGGTCACACTCCCCTTGGTCCCTCGACAAAATAACCAACTCAAACACACTCACCTAACCATGGCCCCTTTCACCCCACTCTAATATTAATTTAATTAATTTAATTAAATTAATTCATGATCTCATAATATCTATTATTTAAAATATCCTAATTGGATAATGCCCACCATCCACCTCACCTATACACCTCATCTAGCCACCTCACCCTAAGACCTATTCTTAGTATGTTGCCATAACTAACTAAGACCTACCTAAACCCTAAAAATCAAAGCCTACATTCCCTCTAACCACATTCCCGCTTGTTAGAAAGGAAGCTTCCATTCTAATCCGCGGAAGAAAATGAACGAGATCCAAGAAAATCAAGAGGATTTGCTTAGTTTAGTAAACCTAGGAAATCCCGCCCTAACCAACGCTGGTTACCCTAAACCACCGCGGTCACCCTAAACCACCGCCGTTCAACCCAGAACCATCGTCGGTTACCATTTAATCCCTAAAACAACCTTATTTCTAGGTTGGCACATTTCTGAGAGAACAAGGACGAAACCAGAGCTGCATGCAAGTGGAACCAACATTCGTACATGCATCAGAGCATCTACAACCAACACTAGAAGCAATCACAGAGCCACCTACATTCACGGGAGCATCTGGGGAAGCGCCATCACCACACCAAAGCTCCATCCATCTGACCAACTGCCATTGCCAACTAGACATCAAGCTCGTACAACAGTAAGTGTTTTGTTAACTAGCACTTATCCATTGTCATTTTAGTAGACTCTTTTACTTATGTTATTAGTTTCTACTTGCATTCCCATTTGCCCATCATTTTCCTTCATAAAAACTTGATCAATATTTCACCCATACCATTAAACTACTCATACCCTACTAATAACTATCCCTGAGCACACCTAAGACCCACATGGACCTCGCCATTTCCCTTTCCATTTCCATTTAGCCTTAGATCTATCACCCCACCAAGTTTTTATTAAGTTTCATGTACCCCTGACCATACCGATGTCGGTTACCCACAACCATCGCCAATTAACCTAAACCGACACCGGTCATACCAGACCGACATCACTGTGTTTTTACCCTCAGACTAGGAACAAAGCTTAAAACTTCTACCAAATACCCAAAATAGCCTAGAATCGGACCACTGGCGAGTTCGAATCGACATAGATCTTGACCTTCAGATTCAAGCATAGCTTAGCCTGTTGTGAATGAATTTTCTTATTGTAGTCGAATGAGATACCTAAATCATTTTAACTACAGTAGGATTTCCTTTATTGTTAACATTGAGTTGTTTTAAACAATGGATTGACAACCGTTTAGGGAGTATCACACTTCCCATCTAGCATACGCTTAGGAAGTCCACTTTATATCTTTGTTTAACTTTTATTTGGTGGTCTTGTTTTCTATTTCAGGTAGTTCCTCCTAGCCAAAAGGAATCTCTCATGATCAGCTTGTGGATCAAGAAGTCATACAAGCGCAACAACCTTCAACTATCATTTTAACAAGTATTCCTCCTAGCCCTTTACCCTTATCTGTTTCATCAATATTCAAAGAAATGCTCTAGAATTAGGTGAAACAGACACACATACACTTTTCCAAGCTTACCTAAGAGGCTTATAATGGGGAGAGGTCATCATTCTAACTACCCCTTATAACTCCAAGAAGGAATCCTCCAAAATAAAACACACACTTCCCCTTATTCCTCCCTTCACTAGCTATATCTTATTATTCCAATAATAAATGATTAAACCTCACCTCGAAATAAGAAAACATAACCATAAGAAAACACGTGATACACATCAAAACCACATTTTCCATTTATAAAGAAAAATATAAATAACAATCCAACCACAATATAAAATTATGGATATGCACTTTCCATGACACAACATTTTCATGGTTACATATTTATTACAATCTTATTTCATTATTTAACCTTAATTATTTTAATAACACTTAACATGTAAACCTTCATTCTTCTTAAAACTAGACTACATTTTCTTTATTTCATTTAACATTTTACCTATGATGGTTCCATTTTATTTTTCTCATTTCTCTTATCGCAATTAATTTATATAGCTTGATTGTTAATAGGAACATTTAGACACACATGAGGCTTCTATTACTTGTCTTAAGGATTCATTTCTAAGGAACATGTTTACTTGGTTTAGCATTATACTTTCATTACGCAATAGGAACTAGTATGAGATCAAGAGGGAAGAGGTCTATAGTTTAAAGGATTAAGGTTCAAGATTCTTTTTATACTTTAATAATTGGTTGGGTTCATATTAATGTTTACACGTCATGAGTTTAAAAAAAATTATGTTTTCTTGAATGCTCAATCTCACATGGAGTAGCTTATATTCTTTTCCCACAACATAAGAAGGCTTAATCAAGTTATAAGAAAGCTTTGAATTTCACTTTTCTCTTGGAACAACATCTCATGAATACACTTTCAAGACTAAACATTAATTAAAAATTTTCAATTATCCACAATTAACTCTTGATATCGTATTATAAAAAACAAATTGATAGCTGAAATTAGGTATGGAATTCATCCACAACCCAAATCCTCTAAGATGTATTTCAAAAGAAACTCCTAACTTTGTCACCTAAACCCTTCATTCTACTCATGTATCGAATAAAAAAATCATTAGATTTAAAACTGGGTTTTCTTAAGGTACTAACTTAAGAGGCCCATTCAATTTATGGTTCACCAAAGTTTGTATGATCACCCATCAGTGTTGCAAATTTATATTTCCTATTTTCCCATATGCTACCTAGTACATTCATTGCTTAGCCCTCCATGCCTAGCCTCAACACAACTAAACAATTATGTTGCTTATACTTTATGCCTTACATTACCCAAGGTGACTTTATACCTTAAACTAAAGCATCCCACACAAATTCCACATGCACAAAACAATTCCTAGGAGGAAACCCACATGCTCTAGATAGTGTTTAACCATTATCGTTCCTAGAGGGTGGGTTTGTGACAACATTGATAAGCATACATGAAACTTGTAGCAAAGTGGTCAATATCCTTAACTCACAAGACCTTCGTAGAAGCCCAAGGTATTCCATTACTAACTGCTAAGGGAACATATGTTTTAACCTTAAGACTTACGAAAAATCGCTACAAATTTCTTTTGCAATGTGAGTTTGGCTCTCTTAACAAGTCTCTAGTTCGATACTTGTGAAAGCGACAATTTGGCCCACGAGGGTAGACAAGGAGCATTCTCATGGACCATGCATGAAGGATGGATGAGGTAAAAGTTAACCTACCCCAATACGGTCAAGCAAGCATAGGCGAGACCCATTTTCTTGGCATACGGTAGGACCTAAAATCATTATAGAAATGAAATGACACCATTATAAGTTGACCAAGTTCAACTCCACTATGAAAATTAGGCATGGAGGTAAACTCAAGGAGAACATTACATACAACTAGGGTTATTGATTTTTACAATAAGTTATTTGTCGGTTCCAACCAAAAGGGAAACACGCAAATGCAATGTGTTATGTCTCTTAAATACTAAATGGTTTTCTAGGTCTAACACATCATTAATAAGTGGATAAGAAATGCCATTCTAAAATTATTACTATCCAATTTACTAGTACAATCAACATTCAAAATTACCAAGCTACGATTAGTTTCAAATAAAAAGATTTAAAATTCACCCTCCTACACTGATTACAGACACTATCTATAGGAATTATTTTGACATCAATTTCCATAGCAACATGATACAATCAACTTATCTTACTCAACCATCATATAAAAGTATGACCAAGTAGAGAGTTAGTCAACATATAAAGTGCAACTAAGTACAAAATAACACACTTTCCCAATATGCTAGCAATGTTGTATTCTTCACGAAAAAACAATAAATGAAAATTCTATTTATAACAATAGTGATAATATGACATATAAAAATACAATATTTTCAATATCACATGTTATTATGCGAAAACCAACAATGCTTCACTTTGTCCCTATCCTTGCACTTGCATCCATCACATGGTAAGCAAAAACTGTTGGCATGGAATCTACCCAAAATATAACATAATTCACGTTTTCGTAGTTTTCCATTCACATGATTATAATTCTTAACACACAAAAAGAGATAGTTAAATACATTCATTTCATTTCCTAACTAGAGGGGAGAGGGAGAGAGAGAGAGAGAGAGAGAGAGAGAGAGAGAGAGAGAGAACACCATTTTCTCAACAGTTTAATTCCTCAAAACAAGGCACAAAATATAGTTACATATAGTCATCTATAAGTGTCTTCAAGTTTTCTCGTCAATTATTTGACTTGAGAGGGTCCCACGACATTCTTTCACATTTTCCTACTAGTTACGAAAATGTCCAAATTTAACCCGATCTTTGTAAAATTGCATTCAAAATTTGACCACTGGTGGGTGAGTGCACCACGAGGAAAATCATATACGCTCTCCTATATATAGGGAATTCACTAGAGTTGATGGAACTTAGAATTGGTGAAGAAGGTACGAATGACAACTACTTTTCGAGGCCACCGGTCGTAATTGGACCAGTTTGAACTGGTCACCCAACGACCAGAGGCCGACCAAACCCCTCAGTAAAACTAATTGGCAATAAGTCATTCTCAAAATTAGGGGTTGCATGAGCAATTTTCATCTACAAATACTAAGGGCATATGAAAGCCGATATCCATTTCTTCACCCAAGGTCAAAACGGTAAGCCAAAACCAAACCCAACTTTTGATTTTCAGCACTTCCCAAAGATACAAAAAGGGTTCATAGGGCTCCTAGAGGGGGTGATTAAAATTGCATGAACGGTAATTTAAGGGTGTTATAAGGTTTGATACAACACTCCACATGACAGGGAACACAATCAAAACTCGGCTTTCCCATTTCGGGGTTAGGAGGGTGTGCGAGTCACCGAAAATCGTGTTTTATTAACTTTGCAAGGTAAACAAAAGAAAGGTAGTTTAGTTGATGACTCAACTCAATCTCGCCAATTCAAGCGGACACAAATATCTAGTTTGATACCTTGGTTTTACAACGCCTTAGGTCTTGGTTTAAGAGTACAATTGATGGTTAAAACACTCAATTAGGTTGTATAGGAAAAAACACCTTTTTTGTTTTAGACTACGTTTTATTGAATTTAACCGTAAGCTTGTTCTTAATTTCATTTGAAAAATATGATTTCATAACAAACAGGAAAAACTATCAATACAAATATAATTCAAGTTAAGGTGAGAAAACCATGCTTGTGAGGGAAATCGAAGCGGGTACGCAGGTCACCAAACCACTTGAACACACACAAGCCACGAGTCCAACACAAATGCGTTCGATTATACCGCTCACGTACAAATTGTTTGTTTCCTCATTGCCATACACATCCATTCCAACCAAAAGCAATGTGTCAAAGTGAATATTTTAATGACACACATTATTTCTAAGTGACAAAGCAATAAATTATTTTCTCCACATTTCAAAGCCCGCGTATTACTCTCCATATGACTGATTCAAACCCATACCAAGCTTCAAGCACCAAGCGGTCCCATGACCTATTTCAGAGCTCCCATTTTTGCATAGGAGGGAGGATGTAGACAATGGTTATGGAGTTTGATTGTACGCTTGCCAAATGCTCTTTTTTAAAAAGTTCCAAGGATTTTAAATAACCCAGTTTTTCGCATATCCTGCAACCATTGCCGTCTACGAGTTCCACATTTCTTCAACACATTTTGTCAAATAGTTTAGGCGCATGTGCTTCCATATTTTTCATTCCTGTATACTAGTGCACTGGGTAACTAAAACATCTGAAAATGGAGTATATTGGCACGGTTATGGGTAAGGATTGAAACCAAACCAAAGTGTGGCAGTTAGGAATTTCCAAGGCCTTTTAAACATACCCATTTTAAGTGTAACCTACAATCATTGCTGCCCATGTGACCACATATTTTTGAGGTATTCTGTCAAACAGCTGACTTGCTTTGTCTGTGCATCCAGATTCATTCAGCATACATCTCTATCAGGGTTCCTGTAGTTGCAACATATATACCCAAAACCATTTTGGCAGAGACAGGTGGGGGAGGAGCACTACAGCTAAACCAAACAATACGAATGCCAATGTCATCCACTGAAGAACTCAAATCACTGCATTATAAATAGGGGTTGAGCTGAAGGAGGTGTTGCATATTTGCTTTTAAGTTTTCAATGTTGATTCAACCAGCTCACTCCCATATCTAACAACCCACGCACTCCATGAATTCACATTTCTTTGGCATTTTCAAACAGTCCACATTGCTCAAGGCTCATATTTTACTTAAAAAATCCAACATTTATTCAAAATTCCATATGGCGCAAACTGGAAGTAGATTGATTATGGCTGTGGAGACTAGTTTCACACCTGTCAATTGCCTCTGCATGAAAGTTTCGAGTTCCTTCTCAACAATTCCATTTAACACATGTTGTTAACATGCAAGCAGAGGTGAAGCATTAATGCTTATGTGGGGATGCCCGTGTTTGATGCCCCTACCATCACTCATCCATTCCTTCCACCGCCACCACTTCTCCATTTTTAAATAAATTTTAAGATCTTTTTATTTTTAATAATAAGAATTTTATTAATTTTACATCTTTGTTCTTAATTTAATTATTTTATTTAATTAGTTGATTACTCCAACTTTTAAACCCCATCATTATAAATATCACTAATGTTATTAATTAAAGTTTAATCTAACAATTTCATCACCCAAACTCAATCTCACAATGTTCGCTCAAGGGGTCGGTTGGTGGGCGTTACAATTATCTTCTTTTTTTTACAACATCATTGATTTGTTCATCAAATGAGCTTGTGGGAGGATCCTTTGCTTCTTTCTTCTAAAAAACTCAACATCACTTCTGCTAGTGTACACCTTTCTAGTTTTTGAATCCATTAGTTTATAACCAAGTGCCACATCATTGTACCTTAAGAAGATATGATTTATGATTATAGATAGTTTGGTTCTCTTCTTAGGAATGTTTATATTTGCTTCACACCCAAAACTCTTGTATGTGCAATTGATGGATTTCTCCGTGACCATACTTCGTATGATGTTACCTCATCAAGAGCTACAATAGTAACTTTTTTAGTAGAAACATTGGAAATTTAGTTGCTTTAGGCCAATATGTTTCAAGCTAAAATCATCAATCATACATCACACCGTGTCCACGAGTATGATTTCTCCATTCAACAACACCATTTCATTTTGGCATATGGGAAGGACTCATTTGACAATGAATTCCATGATTTTCCAATAAGGATTTGAACTTGTTACGTTTGTATTTACCTCCTTGATATGAATAAAGTGTTTTGATTTTACAACTAGTTTCATTTTCAATAACTTTGAATTTCTTGAAATTCTTAAAAGATTCATCTTTTACGTGGAGACAATATATCCACATTTGTATTGAAAAATAATAAAAAAGAGCATAAAATATTAAAACCCAATATGGCTAGGTCTCATTGGTCTACATAGATCAGTGTAATCCATAATAATTTTTCTTGGAGCTTGAAATGTACTTCGTTGAAAAGGTGCTCGATGTTGTTTTCCTACTAGACATTGCTTATACTTATTAATATCCTTTTTTAGAGGTGGAGAACCTCTCACCATGTTAAAGTGGTGGAGTGTGTCAAGATAGCCAAAACTCACATGACCATGTATTTTATACCACAATTGTATTAAGGTTATTTCTTTAACCATTAGGGCTTGATTATCTCTCTAAAAATCCAATTGAAACATTCTACCCACATTAGAAGATCATGTAACAATTTGGGAGCTTTTTGACTTATCTTGAATGAGACACATGTTTCTAATTCCTTTACAATCAAAATCAATCTTAAGATTATGTTCTAATAGATTAGTGATTGGTAACATGTTTTTAGTTAAACGAAGGACATATAATACATCATTAATTTTACAATTATGAATTTAATAAGTGAAATGTTTTCAATACCTTGAACATTGTATGTTGTATCATCACCCATAAAACATTCAATATGAAGAACCAATATTTTTGTCTAGCCATGTGGTGGGTTACACCGAATCAACATAACATTTTGGACGTAGATTCTTTATGGTATTTGTAGCATATAAGAATTCCCCATCATCGAGTGGTCTTCTTTCTCAACAATGTTCTCTTGTTTTTTTGCATTTTCCTTTTTGTCCTATTGATTGGTTTGTTGTTCTTATGTGTATTTTTAGTTATTGGCATTATTTCCATAGATGAGCCCTATTGAAAAGTATTATACCAACAATATTTTATATCGTGGCACGTAAGACCACAAATTAGAAATTATTTCTATGTTTTATTTCCATGTTGACTATGTTAGTTGGTTTTCTTAGGGTTTCTTAGATTATTGCATTTGTTTCTTCCCTTTTTGAAAAGAAATAAGTATTTGATCCTCTTCATCCTCTTATGAGTTCATGGACTCTTCTTATTACAACATGTTTGTAATATTTTCAAAATTTACCATTTGTTCAAACACATTTAGTGACGTGACAAAAAAATTAAGATGGTGGAAGGGATCTTAAGACAATATGTATGAGAGATTTTTCATTCACATTCTCTTCCAAGATAAGAAGTGATGCCCTTAATATTTCAACATGCCTTAAAAAGGATGTCATTTTTTCATTTTATTTTTATTTTTGAAATGCACTTGAAGTTGGCTCGAGATGAAGAATCATGTTTTGATTTTTGGCTTTGTATAAAATACATAATTTATCCCATGTTTCCTTTGGCACTTTGGCATCATGAATATGAGGTTGCACCTCATTAGACATGCCAAGGAAAATAATGAGTTTTACTTTTAATTGGCTCTAGCAAATAACCTTTTTGATTTACATCTACTTCTAGTCATGTCAAATATCGATCTAATACAACCTAAATCTCCTCAAAATCAAGTTGAGCTATGACTTTATTTTCCAATTAGCATAGTTATCACCTTGAATGAGCTAGGAATTAGGAAGAATTTTTTTAGTAGTTTAGGTAGCCATAGTGAAGACTGTAGGAAATGGGAGGTTTTCTGATTAATCCATGTTTGTGGAAAAGAGTATTCAAAAAAATATCACAGATTTTTTAGGATTTGTGCCCTTGAATAGTTTCAATGTACCCCATTTCATTGGAAATGTTCAATTACAATTTAAAAATAAATATTTTTTTGTGAAAAATCCAAGATAGCGTAATAATGGAAACTTTGGCCTCCTTTAATTTTACAATTAAATGAAATTTTTAAAAATGCAATTTTTGACTCCAATTAGGAGTTTTATCACTAAGTAACCTAGTGAAGGTTTAAATCTATTTGGTGTGGGTTTAATTATGGTTAGGTTTCTAAGTTAAGAGGTGCCACCAAGTTTTAAAGCCTTTGAGAAAGGGTTATAGTGTATAAAGGTGTTGGGGGATGACCTTGTGTAGTCATTATTTTACCCTCAATACCGATTTATAACCCCAAGTGCGTCGGCCTATCACCCAACATACATTGGGAGCTCACACAAGGCACGCGCGGGACAGAGAGCCCTCCTTTATGTGAGATTTGCAAGAGAGTTTCATCATTAATGGAGGATTATTTGCAGAAACATAATTACATGCATCTACTTAAAGGGCGAAGATATAACTAATGCAGTCTACACAATGCATCACAAAAGGTAAATAAACATTGTATGAAGCACAAGGAACCAGATCTAAGTCATGACAAGCCAAATAACATGAGGGTTTACACCCATAAACAAGATGTATAGAATAGATCCATGTATATTGATTTAAAAGAGTTTCTAGTAGCCATACTACATTCAAAAGGGTCATCTCAGACCATATACATCAAATGACAGAGATCCAACCCCTACAAAATTATCTGATCAGAGATCCTAACTATGCTTTCCCCATTATAACCCTTGTTATAGACCCCAATACCCATACATATGCTTAATGATATCCCTTACAACCCTCTAGCACCAAGAACTCTAAACCCTAACATCATGAGCTCCAAACCCTTAACATTTCCTAACATTTATGCAACACCTCATTACCCTCCTTCTCTTATCACTCTTGTACCTTCTAGTGCCTTCACACTACCTTCTCCCTTCTTTTCCTTCCTCCTTTTTTTCTGTCCCAAGCACTTCTTTAAATAGGATCAGCATCCACCACCATGACTTCTCTCATGAGTAGATTACGTGCCAAGTGTCAATGTGGTCCTCCATTGGCAAATGCTTATCCTCTTTGCAAAACCTTCCACTAATTGTAATGATGCCTCTGGGAATATTCCTTGCATGTAATATCCTTTTCTTGGCCTCCAAGGTTCTAGGCTGGTACCTTATCCACTTATCACGCCTAGTCGAGTCCTCATGTTTTTCCTCAAGTGACTCCATGATGCCAAATATGGCTAAGTCCTTTAAACCCTTGTTCTACCTCCCGCACATGCCTTGGTTTCACTTAAACCCTTCTTAAACCATTTTCTTACATGATTTTCCCTGAGTGCCCTTCTATTTACTTGATCTTGTGCACACACCTCTTGGTACTTAGCCAATATTTAGGGTCTAACATCACCCCACACTATGCGTGTTCTCCGTCCTTGAAAAATTATGCTCCTTCAAAGAATAAAGAATAGTGGAATTGAAATAATCTAAATAAAGAATGGAAGAATATGTTATTACTGCATGAGGAGTGGGAACTCCTTCTTCACGAGATGCCTCAATCTTCTCCTAAGAATCTACTTCTCCTGCACCTACTAAAGTAGGTCACCCACTAATGCACTTACTTCATCAAAACTTAGTTCATCACTCTTAGCTTTCAGCGTATCTACAATGCTTCCCAACTGCTTGCTAAGATCACCTAGCACATCCATCCTGCGAGTGACTTGGGGGTAAATTTTATTAATCGAAACCCACAAGGTTTCTATTGCTTCCAACTTCTTCTCAACCTCGGTCGGGATCTTATTGTGCTCTGCCCTATTACCTTTTTTCTTTTCCTAAATTTCTTTCATATCCAACTCATGTGTAGAAACCAAGATGTTTTCTACCCTATCTCTATTGGCACAATTTTCATACAAAACTTCATCCATTTGCACAACGGTCTTTACTGCGGCAAGGAGCTTGAATTACCGAGTCACTTTGTCTCCCCAACATTTAATTTTTCTTCCTTCTTCTAGGGTGCCATCACCTCATTTTCTGATTCTAATGAGAGTGTTTTCCTTTCCATGGTGAGGATACAAGTCAAGTCTTCCAAGCAGTGCATGGTTGACTCATATTTCTACTCAGGTGGGGCCAGGTCTAGGTGTTTCAAGATAATGGCATCTAAAATGGCCTCTATCTTCTTGTGGACTTCGTGCACCTTCACCTTTTCATCCCTCAATTCATGCCTTAATTACACATTGATCAATTCCTTTTGTTTTATCTCCCATCCCACTCAATGATCTCCTCATTCTTTTTCTCAAGCTCTTCCTCCAAGACCCTTATTCTATCATTTCTACCGAAGAGTCTTTCTTCCACCTCTATCGATACCTTATTGAGCATGTTGCAAACTTTCTCATCTGATATTTTTGGGAATTTACAAGGGGGTTTACTCCCTTGGCATTTGGTATCTTCATCAATACATCACGATTTACCTCAAACTCGGGTTCATCAATGTGGGACTCAAAAGCCTAGGATAGCATTTTCCTCGTGTGTGGGTATGCACCCTCTTCATCAAAAGAAGACCAAGTAAGGAGTTGGTTTATGGGCACTATAATTTGGAAGTACGCATGTAGTACCTTTCTTGGATCATTAATATAATTCATATCGTGTTCTTGTTTCGCTACTATGTGTGTTACTATTGCGAAGCTTACTACTAAGCTAGGGTCTCTACCCATGCTCCCATACTCCTTTCCTACACTTTCACTCTCTTAGCTTCCTTCAACACTTCTTCGTGCTTTTCTCTACTTCATGCTCCACCAACTATTGGATAATACCTACCACCTCCCTCTCTATAGTGTTATCCATCTACTCCTCGATCGGGTCAGGGTCTTCTGATATTTCATGTTTACTTCCTCACTCCCCCCCTTGTCATGAGTGCCTTCCTTGTTCTCATCCCTTTCTTCATTTCCTTCTTCATCTGACTCGTGTACATTATAAACAAGATGATTCTAAGCCTCACCACACTCTTCATCATCTTCATTTCCCTTGTCAGCCTCCATGCTTTCTGTTTCTCCTGAGTCTGACCCTTTTGTCACCCTTTGCTTCTTCCTTACTGGTGACTCCAATTCAAGGGACTTCTCTTTTTCTTCTTTCTTGGGTGACTCTTCGCTTCCACCGTCATCTCTTCCTTCATGGAAAATATTTTCTAACGAGAGACCTCTTCCATCGAGTGTAAGTACTTGTGCCGTGCCCGACTCATATGCCCCTACTGTCATGCATTTCTATCTCGCACACTCGACACCTTTTTAGCCTAGTGGACTACCTTGTCATTCAAAGATAGATTTAAAATTAAAGTTCTTCATCGAGTGAAAACCCAGTTGGATCCGACATGGATGGAGGTTGTGACTTAGTTGATTTTAGGTCTTATACTCTTGTTAATGAACCCCTTAGCCCCGCTCAACTAAATGTGTTACCTTGATTTCTCTCAACATAACACCTTGGTCCTTTCGGGAAGGTGGTTTAGCATAAATTTGTCCTCTCGCTTAAAACTCACATATAGTTGAGGGGTAGACCCTTAGATTAAGTTGGAATTAATCTAAACCTTGTTTGATTTGGAGGTTGGCTTAGGGTGCATGTGTAGCTTCAAGTCTCCTTATCTTTTTTGTCTTCAAGAGATTAGACAAACAATTTGTAACTCCCTTTCAAGACAATGCAAAAAAAAAAAAGAACATAAAGTGATGTAGAAAATAAAGCATATAAGAGTAAAGATGAGATTTGAGGTTCAAAAAAATTCCACCCTTACAGACCTTATAACTCAATAAAACATATTCTTTTGTTTCAAAGAATATGAATTGTTCTTGGTGTGATCAACCTTCAAGAAAACAAAATACATATATAAATCAAAATGGAATTCCACAAGTCATTGAATTAGAGTAACTGTGGTAGGGAAATCTCTATTTCATGATCGAGGAATGTTTTTGGTAAAAAAACTACCTTGTATCTAAATCTTTGTTAAATCCTTTTATTGCGTTCTGGATATCAAGTTACTTTCGCTTGAGTTGTAAGGTTAAAACTGTAGACATCGAATAAATGTTGGAGAAGAATATTCTTAACATAATAATAAGATAATTAAGTACTTTGTATGCAATTTGATTTATGCCAAATAAGTATGTTAGTTATGGAAATTTTTATAAAGTATAAGAAGCCAACATAAGATGGTCGAACTGTATTTTAACCATGGAATAAACTTAAGAATATTTGGGTGGAAAAAGCGATAAATTTATCCTTGTTCAATAAAGTTCTTGGAATGTTAATTGTAACTAAAATACATTTAAAGAAATGATGTGTTGTGGGTTCGCCGTTCCTGAAGTCATGTTTCTTGTGGTTGGGTCATTGCTAGTATTCGTTCATTGGGAAAAGTGTGGCATCGACATGCCTATGTCATTTTCATGTGTCTATGTGAGTCGATGACTTATGTGATTGTCCTTTTGAATCGAGTTTACAGTACTTGGAGCCCTTGTGTGTGTTGTGTGTAGTGAGCAATGTAAGTGAAAAAAATTATCCTGGTATTTTACTGTTGTTTTTGGGTGTGTAAATTGTGCGATCTACATATGGTATCAAAGTGAGGTTCATGCTCTCAAACTTACGGGATGGATTGGAGTTGTGATGATTCGCATCATGGTCGTGGATAATGGAAGAGTAATGTGATATATGTTGTTATGTGAACTATGTCATGATTGTGACCTTATGGAAGCACATGTGGTGCATGTCACTTAGTGCATATTTGTTGTCATGTTGATGTGCTTGTGATGAGAGTATCAACTCTCCTTTTTGTGGATTTAATGATGAATCTATGTGTGATGTACTTCCTTGTTGTTGTGAGTAGAATGATATTGTGAATTGAAGAGTGGTTAAACATTTTGAATTTATGTGATGTGAAGGTGTATTGATGTATTGCATGACAAAATTGATGTAAAGTGAATCACATTTCATCATGATGTCATCACCATATTGTGATTAGTTGTGTGCATCGTCGTGTTGTATTGCAATTGACTATATGTTGTAATGTTAGACATTGTGTTCATCATACTTATGATTTGTGTAATATGTAATGATTTACGTCATGATTTAGGGGCATATGGTGAGCGTATGATCCCTATGGTATAGTGATTGCACTCCGGTTGCAGAATGTGGTAATGTGATGTATCGTAACTCATGAAAGTAATGATTGTGTTATACCCTATATATATACCATGCGTAAGATGTTATGGTTAATGTGTGTGAATCACCATTGTGTTAGTGATGTAGTTATGTGTATGTTGTGAACCTTACACTAGATGACCCTAAGGGGATGAACTTTCAAGAGTGTATGTGTGGAGAGAGGAGGTGTGGACCAAATTTTTATAATCTTGAGCTGAGTAAGAGTGAGGAAGTGGAGTCCTATATAGATTGAAAACCCACTTCTATCTGTTTAGTATACTTTGATATTACTCAGTATATTGTGGGTGCGCACCACCTTAGGCTCAACTTATGCAACTAGAGTTCCCTGCTCTTTCCTATTGGATTATTCATTGAATAATCCTATGTGATTTTGACCATGTTGATCCTTGTGGGAGTATGGAGTAATGATTCAGTAGAGATGATGACAATTACATTATTTGATATACTCATTCTGGTTACATGTATATTTTTACGAGATGAGGCTCGATGTCCGAGTGCCAACAACTCCATGAGTGCCAACAACTCGATGAGTACCCCTTTGGTGGTGGTATGAGGCCACATAGTGATTGTAATGTGCTATTTCTCTATACATATTTTTATTCGTAAATTGATCATTATCTCTTTTAGCTAGAACCAACCATTTTCTTGATTGACATGTTCTTATATTTTGGGCATTTATTTGATTGTTGCATTAATAGTTGGATTTTGCACTAACCATGGCTAATTAGCCATTTGTTTTTCTTAGTTTTAAAGACTTTCTTATCATATTTAAAAGTTTTGTAGCCTAGCCCAAGGCTTTTGATTTTTCCACTTTGCATTTGAATGGATTGTTATGCTAGTTCTAATGTCGTAATGTGTTGAAATAGGGTCATGGGATTCATCATGGAGTGGTGGAACCTATGGACCCGCTTCCTTGTATGGGGGTATGCCCCAAGGAGTTATAGATAATTAGCGGGTTGTTGAACCACGAGTTATTATGTCACTTGGGTTTGGGGGTGACGGGGCTCTATGTGCTTAGGGCCATAGGGTGACCCGGCCTCATTTAAAAGGAGAAAGGAGATGGGCATCTATGGTTGAGTGACCTATTATTCTTTGTGGCACTCTATGGTTGAGTGACCTGATATTCTTGATGGGGCTCTACGGTTGAGTGACCCGACTTGGTTTTGGCACTATGATTATTTCTTTTGGGGAGGTATATGTAGATTATTTGGTGATGCTTTGGGGAGGTGTATGGAGTTGTTTTATGATGCTCCATGAGATATATGGAGTTATTTCTTGATATTTTGAGATGTGTGGAGTTGGTATAGTGAGTTATGTGTACCCTTGTGAGTCTTTTTGACACCTTGTTATGTTTGAGGCTTGAATCTTCCCTTGGTTGGTATGGACTATTGGATATTGTCTTGGCACTATGTTGGTATAGTCATGGTTTTCTTTGGGTCTTGTGATACTCATTGTATATGTATCAGTGCGATGATTATGTTTGTCAGTCATATGTGTGTACTAGATCTATGTCTAGGACGTAATTGTTGGAAATTATTTGCTATGTGGTCTACTTGTTGTCATTCCATGGTTTGGTGAAACCCTTGTAATGTGATACGGTCGTGAAAGTATGTAAAAGTATGCTTGTGAAATTTTAGTGTTGTGTATGACCCTGGTAGGGTGTTGTGACTGTAGTTCATGATGGGAACCCACAGAATGAATAAACTAAAATTATACAACAATGAAATTCTAAAGGACTTGAATTAAGAATAATGTTAATGGAAAGAGATTAATGAAATAACGAATAAGAGAGAATTGCCAATCTTCACAGAACCTTGAAAGTTAAAATTTCTACCTGATGTTCCTAGGACCACCCCATGGCCATGATTTTCTATCTGAAATATTAACTTTAGAGTGTACTTTTGCCCATAATTGTTCCTTGTTGCTTACCATTTCTCTTTCTTCTTTGTATGTCGCATCGAGGATGATGCTTTCTTAAGGGGAGGAGAATGTAATGCCCCATTCACTCCCATAGACCGAGACTCAAATTGCATGGGGAGATGAGTCGTTTTAGGGTTTTTATGTACCTTTTTAGATTAAAAAATAAAATAAAATAAATAAATAAATAAAATAAAACAAAGTGGAGGAGGGCGATTTTTTTTTTAAATCGCAGATTAGGGTTTTGTCTTTTGTTTTTGGAATGGGTGAATTTGGGGGGGCGGCGGCAGAGCAAATCGAATGCCAAATGTTCTTCTCATGTGCCATGGTTGTGTGGCCTCCTCCCAGCCTCCCATCCTATGCCAGATCCTCCCACCTTCCCTAAACACCTGCGTGGACACCAATCAAAGCAAAAAAAAAAAAAAGATAGGAATTTTGTCAGATGTGGTAGTTTCAAATGCATTGGTGGGCGCTATTTTTAGTGTTTGACTAAATGAAAGAACGAGACAACTTCTCTTGGAATGTGAGGATGGAAGTATACAACGAGATGCAGGTTTCCTCATGAGACAGTCACACTGTTTCATCATGCAACAAACAGGATCCAATCCAATTAGTTTTCATTGCCGGCGTACCTCCGGCTGTGCAAGAAATGGAAGCTTTGTATGCAGAGGTATGCACATCCGTCAAAGCATAAAAGATTGAGGAATTTTGTTTGATGCTCTATTTGCAAACGCTTGGATATATGTGAAAGCATGTGCCTGGCATGTGAATTGTGTGCCTAAATTCCTGAAATTAATGTGGCCTCCCACAATGATAATTGAGAATACTAGATTGACCAAGGCCGCTAATGGATGTTGGATTGGAACGGCAATATAGAGATGGCCCAAATCCTCCAAGAGATTGGTCACACATATGGTAAACCGAAAACTACATGGGACAAAAGAGGTAGATATATTTTTTAATACTTGAACAATGTTCATTGAACGAGATGAATATCTATGAATTTGGCATGAGAATTTGCACTTTCTTTCAGATATATTAGATTTATGTGCCACTGTAAATTAGAGACCTTCTAGGTAAGAACTTGGTAGTTCAAGGATGGATGTTGGAGGTGTGATTTCCTTCTATCATTACTAGTTTAGATGAGATTCTGATGCCAAGAATTATTGCCTCACCTCTTCCAAGTGCAAGCTTTTGGACTATTCTATTAGAACCATTAATTAATGCTTCCTGTGCATTGTATTTGAAAGCTATTCCTTAGAGTATTTGTATGCACAAAATGGATTTGTTGAAAAGGCATGTGAACTGTTTGGGAGAATGCCTCAAAGAAATGTTGTCTCATGGAATGCCATGATTTTAGGATATGCACATAATGGATTCATAGTACACATGACATTTGTTTGCTATCCCAAACACACTGATAAGCCTCTTTACCATGGGCTTATTACTCAATTGGAGGCACTTGCTATTCCTTTCTTGCCACCAGAGGATTTTCCAATAGAACTAGCCACTGATTTTGACATTATTGTGGATGCTATTTTTGGGTTTTCCTTCCATGGCTGCAAGCAAGTGAAATCAATCGGTGCGATGTCAACTCCTCGACTTCTGCCTCGCCAGTTCATTTCCAGGCATGGTTCATCTTCCCTTACCTCTCATAATTCTCGTGTTCTATTTCTCTTTTGCAAATTAATAGAATCTTAAAATATTAGGTTCTTAATACAGTTAAATATTTACACCAACTCATTACAAAAACAATGAAAGGTCGTGTTATAACTCACAAAATCAAAATAACTCTTCTCGTATTAAACCATGAACTCCCACCCTCATTCTCGAGGTGATTTAGAAAAATTCCTACCCAACCGGATCACTAAAAATTGTCTTATCGACGCAGACAAAATTGACTTTCCAAGTAATAATGTTGACCTTCACCTGTTTAAATAGTTAATTTTTACATTTTTCAGAGACTCATTAAGTACCCTTCTGAACTTTGAAAACAAGATGTTAGGCTTCATTCGTGTACCTTGTTATGTGAGGAATCACTTGGACTGTTGGATTGACCTAGAATGAACATTTGTGATCTTTTGACGCTCTTATAGGAGCCTTGTTACACTGGTTTTTATAGTAGTAGAAAGCTGTCAAATCTAGAGAGTTGGCTTTCGTTTTGAACCACCATTTGAAACACGGTAGAGAAATTATTTCCGTCTTCGCAAACCTCTAGTGTTTATACTAGAAAATTACATGGAACATCCAGCTTGCAGAAAAGCACTATTTTAGATAGGTTGGAAAAGCCATTTTTTAGGCCTCCAGCCACAGTTTGACGAGGTCAAACTGGACCAATTTCGACTTGTCGCTCCAGAAAACTTGTCACCGTTTGAAAATGGTTTTCTAGTTCTCAGTCCCGTCGACTCTAATGAATTATCCTCATATAGGGGAACTTGTAGGAAGTGTCTCGTTGCGTGCTCATCCATCGAACATCAGTTATGGATGTGGTTTTCTAGGCCCTCGAGCTAAATTTTGTTCATTTGCAACTGGGTCAACTACGACCAGTGGCCCCAGAGAACTAGCCGCCAAACGCAAACCGTTCGCTCTTTCCCATTTCCGTCAGTTGCTATGAACTCTTGGTATATCTAGGGACACGTAGAAATTTGATCATGGTGTGCATTCTCATCGAAAGATAACTTTTGGAAGTGGTTTCTTAGCCTCCGAGCCCGTTTTGTACGTTTTTGTAGCTAGTAAGAAAATGTAAAAATAGAAAGTGAGGACCCTCGTAGGGTTGCCAAACCACCCTGAAAAATCTTAACACATACAAATAATTGTTTAAAACTCTATAGTGGAACTTGTTGTGTGCATTAGAAATTTTGACAAAATGGTGTTTTCTCTCTCTTCCCTTCTCTTTCTCTCTCTAGGTTACAAAATGAAGAAAAATGAAATGTAATGAATACATGTCTCTAGACCTTTTTATTTCGATTGCAAATTGTAATTATTGTCATATGTAAATGGGAAACTGAAAATGATACTTATGTTAGGTTAGGGTGGATGCCATGCCAGTGAATTATCGTTGATATCATGCTCACGTGTTTTACAGGATGAAAGAATGATGACGTAAAGGCGTTGTGTAATGCATTAATTATCATTGTAACTTATATTGTTTATTTTTAAATGAATAAATGTATTTTGCAGTCTCATGTTTCAGAAGGTTATATTTGATAATTTGTTGCTATGTATGAGATGTTGGTTTCTAGGACATCTAGGAAATGTGCATTTAATCTTAGGTTCAATTTTGATTCAGAGAACACATGGTTAAAAGGGGTTGATATTTATATAAGGTAAATGAATTTGAAGTAATATCTTGTAGTGTATGTTTACTGTCAATAAATGATTAACGAGTCATCTTTTGCATTCATACTTTGTAAATGTAATAAAGAGCTTTAATAAAAACACACTACCCTTGTTGACATCGGGGCATAACTTGTTTTTCATGTGTGATACTCCTTCCTGTAGAAGACATTAAAAACCATAGGATGAACTTAATCTTTTCTCTCGATGGAATGTCCTAATTTAGGAAAATCAGAGCTCAAGAATGGACTTATTGTCTTAGTCAGTAGGTTTAGTGACATTGTCTTAAACCCGTCTGATAGGAGTGACACAATCAAACTTTTCTTGGAGTGTGTAGAGCTAACCCCTCCTTCGTAGCCTAGTGGACTACCTTGTCATTCAAAGATAGATTTAAAATTAAAGTTCTTCATCGAGTGAAAACCCGGTTGGATCCAGATGACATGGATGGAGGTTGTGACTTAGTTGATTTTAGGTCTTATACTCTTGTTAATGAACCCCTTAGCCCCGCTCAACTAAATGTGTTACCTTGATTTCTCTCAACATAACACCTTGGTCCTTTCGGGAAGGTGGTTTAGCATAAATTTGTCCTCTCGCTTAAAACTCACATATAGTTGAGGGGTAGACCCTTAGATGAAGTTGGAATTAATCTAAACCTCGTTTGATTTGGAGGTTGGCTTAGGGTGCGTGTGTAGCTTCAAGTCTCCTTATATTTTTGTCTTCAAGAGGTTAGACAAACAGTTTGTAACTCCTTTTCAAGACAATGCAAAAAAAAAAAAAAAAGACCATAATGTGACGTAGAAAATAAAGCATATAAGAGTAAAGATGAGATTTGAGGTTCGGAAAAATGCCACCCTTGCAGACCTTATAACTCAATAAAACATATTCTTTTGTTTCAAAGAATATGAATTGTTCTTGGTGTGATCAACCTTTGAGAAAACAAAATACATATATAAATCAAAATGGAATTCCACAAGTCATTGAATTAGAGTAATCTGTGGTAGGGAAATCTCTATTTCGTGATCGAGGAATGTTTTTGGTAAAAAAATACCTTGTATCTAAATCTCCATTAAATCCTTTTATTGTGTTTTGGATATCAAGTTACTTTCACTTGAGTTGTAAGGTTAAAACTGTAGACATCGAATAAATGTTAGAGAAGAATATTCTTAACATAATAATAAGATAATTAAGTACATTTTATGTAATTTGATTTATCCCAAATAAGTATGTTAGTTATGGAAATTTTTATAAAGTATAAGAAGCTAGCATAAGATGGTCAAACTGTATTTTAACCGTGGAATAAACTTAAGAATATTTGGGTGGAAAAAGAGAAATTTATCTTTTCTCAATAATATTCTTGGAATGTTAATTGTAACTAAAATACATTTAAAGAAATGATGTGTTGTGGGTTCGCTGTTCCTAAAGTCATGTTTCTTGTGGTTGGGTCATTACTAGTATTCGTTCATTGGGAAAAGTGTGGCATTGACATGCCTATGTCATTTTCATGTGTCTATGTGAGTCAATGACTTATGTGATTGTCATTTGTGAGTTGAGTTTTTGTACTTGGAGCCCTTGTTGTGTTGTGTGTAGTGAGCAATGTAAGTAAAAAAAAATTATCCTGGTATTTTACTGTTGTTTTTGGGTGCGTAAATTGTGGGCACTACATATGGTATCAGAGTGAGGTTCATGCTCTCAAATTTATAGGATGGATTGGAGTTGTGATGATTCTGCATCATGGTGGTGGATAATGGAAGAGTAATGTGATATATGTTGTTATGTGAACTATGTCGTGATTGTGACCTTATGGAAGCACATGTGGTGTATGTCAATTAGTCTGTATTTTTTGTCATGTTGATGTGCTTGTGATGAGCATATCGACTCTCCTTTTCATGGATTCAATGAGGAATCTATGTGTGATGTACTGCCTTGTTTTTGTGAACGGAATGATATTGTGAATTGCAGAGTGTTGAAACATTTTGACTTTATGTGATGAGAAGGTGTATTGATATATTACATGACAAAATTGATCTAAAGTGAATCACATTTCATCATGATGTCATCATCGTATTGTGATTAGTTGTGTGCATCTTCGTGTTGTATTGCAATTGACTATATGTTATAATGTTAGACATCGTGTTCATCATACTTATGATTGGTGTAATATGTAATGATTTACGTCATGATTTAGGGGCATATGGTGAGCGTATGATCCCTATGGTATAGTGATTGCACTCCGGTTGTAGAATGTGATAATGTGATGTATCGTAACTCGTGAAAGTAATGATTGTGTTATACCCTGTATATATATACCATGCGCAAGACGTTATGGTTAATGTGCGTGAATCACCATTGTGTTAGTGATGTAGTTATGTGTATGTTGTGAACCTTACACTAGACGACCCTAAGGGGATAAACTGTCAAGAGTGTATGTGTTTAGAGAGGAGGTGTGGACCAGGTTTTTATAATCTTGAGCCGAGTACGAGTGAGGAAGTGGAGTCCTATATAGACTGAAACCCACTTCTATCTATTTAGTATACTTCGAGCTTGCTCAGTTTATTGTGGGTGTGCACCACCTTAGGCTCAACTTATGCTACTAGATTTCTCTGCTCTTTCTTATTGGATTATTTATTGAATAATCCTATGTGATTTTAACTATGTCGATCCTTGTGGGACTATGGAGTAATGATTCAGGTAGAGATGATGACAGTTACATTATTTGATATACTCATTCTCATTACATGTATATTTTTACGAGATGAGGCTTGATGTTTGAGTGCCAGCAACTCAATGAGTACCCCTTTGGTGGTGGTATGAGGCCACATAGTGATTGTAATGTGCTATTTCTCTCTATATATTTTTATTCGTAAATTGATCATTATCTCTTTTAGCTAGAACCAACCCTTTTCTTGATTGACATGTTCTTATATTTTGGGCATTTATTTGATTGCTGCATTAACAGTTAGATTTTTCACTAACCACGGCTAATTAGCCATTAGTTTTCTTAGTTTTAAATACTTTCTTATCATATTTAAAAGTTTTGTAGCCTAGCCCAAGGCTTTTGATTTTGCCACTTGGCATTTGAATGGATTGTTATGCTAGTTCTAATGTCGTAATGTGTTGGAATAGGGTCATGGGATTCACCATGGAGTGGTGGAACCTATGGACCCACTTCGTTGTATGGGGTATACCCCAAGGAGTTATAGATAACTAGCGGGTTGTTGAACCACGAGTTATTATGTCACTTGGGTTTGGGGGTGACAGGGCTCTATGTGCCTAGGG
Organism: Taxus wallichiana var. yunnanensis; assembly: GCA_018340775.1. Classification (NCBI taxonomy): domain Eukaryota; kingdom Viridiplantae; phylum Streptophyta; class Pinopsida; order Cupressales; family Taxaceae; genus Taxus; species Taxus wallichiana. The sequence goes on from CM031242.1 coordinate 334,375,045, forward strand.
CCATAGGGTGACCTAGCCTCATTTAAAAGGAGAAAGGAGACGGGCCTCTATGGTTGAGTGACCTATTATTCTTTATGGCACTCTATGGTTGAGTGACCTGATATTCTTGATGGGGCTCTATGGTTGAGTGACCCGACTTGGTTTTGGCACTATGATTCTTTCTCTTGGGGAGGTATATGGATATTATTTGGTGATGCTTTGGGGAGGTGTATGGAGTTGTTTTATGATACTCCATGAGATATATGGATTTATTTTTGATATTTTGAGATGTGTGGAGTTGGTATAGTGAGTTATGTGTACCCTTGTGAGTCTTTTTGACACCTTGTTATGTTTGAGGCTTGACTCTTCCCTTGGTTGGTATGGGCTATTGGATATTGTCTTAGCACTATGTTGGTATAGTCATGGTTTTCTTTAGGTCTGGTGATACTCGTTGTAAATGTATCAGTGTGATGATTATGCTTGTCAGTCATATGTGTGTACTAGATCTATGTCTAGGACGTAATTGTTGGAAATTATTTGCTATGTGGTCTACTTGTCATTCCATGGTTTGGTGAAACCCTTGTAATGTGATACGATCATAAAAGTATGTAAAAGTAGTCTTGTAAAATTTTAGTGTTGTGTATGACCTTGGTAGGGTGTTGTGACTGTAGTTCATGATGGGAACCCACAGGAATGAATAAACTAAAATTATACAACAATGAAATTCTAAAGGATTTGAATTAAGAATAATGTTAATGGAAAGAGATTAATGAAATAATGAATAAGAGAGAACTGCCAATCTTCACAGAACCTTGAAAGTTAAAATTTCTACCTAATGTTCCTAGGGCCAACTAATGGTCGTGATTTTGTGTCTAAAATCTTAACTTTAGAGTGTACTTTCACCCATAATTGTTCCTTGTTGCTTACCATTTCTCTTTCTTCTTTATATGTCGCATCGAGGACGATGCTTTCTTAAGGGGAGGAGAATGTAATGGCCCGTTCACTCCCATAGACTGAGACTTGAATTACATGGGGAGATGAGTCATTTTAGGGTTTTTATGTACCTTTTTAGATTAAAAAATAAATAAATAAATAAATAATGTAATTAAATAAAACAAAGTGGAGGAGGGTGAAAAAGTTAAAAAAATCACAGTTAGGGTTTTGTCTTTTGTTTTTGGAATGGGCGAATTTGGGGGGGGAGGGGGTGGCAGCAGAGCAAATGGAATGCCAAATGTTCTTCTCATGGAGTGTAAAAGTTGTGCGACATCCTCCCACCTCCCAGCCTATGCCAAAGATCCTCCCACCCGCACCAAACACACAGGTGGACATCAATCAAAGTGAAAAAAAGATAGAATTTTGTCAGATGTGGTAGTTTCAAATGCATTGGTGGGTGTTGTTTTTAGTGTATGACCAAATGAAAGAACGAGACAACTTCTCTTGGAATGTGAGGATGGCAGTATACAACAGATGTGAGTTTCCTCATGAGATAGTCACACTATTTCATCACGCAACAAATAGGCTCCAATCCAATGAGTTTTCATTGCCAGCGTACCTCCAGCCTGTGCCAAATGGAAGCTTTGTAACAGGGTATGCACATCCATCAAAAGCATAAAAGATTGAGGAATTTTGTCTGATGCTGTATTTGCAAATGCTCGAGATATACGTGAAAGCATGTGCTTGGCATGTGAACTGTGTGCCTAAATGCCTGAAATTAATGTGGCCTCCCGCAGTGATCATTGAGAATACTAGATTGGCCAAGGCCGCTAATGGATGTTGGACTAGCATTGGCAATACAGAGATGGCCCAAATCCTCCAAGAGATTGGTCACACATATGGTAAACCAAAACTGCATGGGACAAAAGAGGTAGATATATTTCAATACCTGAACAATGTTCATTGAACGAGATGAATATCTATGAATTTGGCATGAGAATTTGCACTTTCTTTCAGATATATCAGATTCTTGTGTCACTGTAAATTAGAGACCTTCTAGGTAAGAACTTGGAAGTTCAAGGATGGATGTTGGAGGTGTGATTTCCTTCTATCATTACTTGTTTAGATGAGATTTTGATGCCAAGAATTATTGCCTCACCTCTTCCAAGTGCAAGCTTTTGGACTGTTCTGTTAGAACCATTAATTAATGCTTCATGTGCATTGTATTTGAAAGCTATTCCTCAAAGTATTCATATGCAAAAAATGGATTTGTTGAAAAGGCGTGTGAACTGTTTGGGAGAATGCCTCAAAGAAATGTTGTCTCATGGAATGCCATGATTGTAGGATATGCACATAATGGATTCATAGTACACATGACATTTGTTTGCTATCCCAAACACACTGATAAGCCTCTTTACCGTGGGCTTGTTACTCAGCTGGAGGCACTTGTTGTTCCTTTCTTGCCACCAGAGGATTTTCCAATAGAACTGGCCACCGATTTTGACATTATTGTGGATGCTATTTTTGGGTTTTCCTTCCGTGGCTGCAAGCAAGTGAAATCAATCGGTGCGATGTCAACTCCTCGACTTCTGCCTCACCAGTTCATTTCCAGGCATGGTTCATCTTCCCTTACCTCTCATAATTCTCGTGTTTTAGTTCTCTTTTGCAAATTAATAGAATCTTAAAATATTAGGTTTTTAATACAGTTAAATGTTTACATCAACTCGTTGCAAAAACAATGAAAGGTCATGTTGTAACTCACAAAATCAAAATAACTCTTCTGCATTAAACCACGAACTCCCACCCTCATTCTGAGGTGATGTAGAAAAATTCCTACCCAACTGGATTGCTACAACATTGTCTTATCGACCAGATGAAATTGACTTTCCAGTAATAATGTTGACCTTCTCCCTGTTTAAATAGTTAATTTTTGCATTTTTCGAGACTCATTAAGTACCCTTTGGAACTTTGAAAACAAGATGTTAGGCTTCATTCGTGTACCTTGTTATGTGAGGAATCACCTGGATCGTTAGATTGACCTTGAATAAACATTTGTGATCTTTTGATGCTCTTATAGGAGCCCTGTTACACTAGTTTATAGTAGTAGAAAGTTGTTAAATCTAGAAAGTTGGCTTTCATTTTGAACCGCCATTTGAAACTTGGATAGAGAAATTATTTCCGTCTTCGCAAACCTCTAGTGTTTATACTAGAAAATTACATGGAACATTCAGCTTAGGGAAAATCACTCTTTTGGATAGTTTGGAAAATCCATTTTGTAGGCCTCCGGCCGCAGTTTGATGAGGTCAAACTGGACCAATTTCGACTTGTCGCTCCAGAAAACTTGTCGTCGTTTGAAAATGGTTTTCTAGTTCTTAGTCCCGTCAACTCTGATGAATTCTCCTCATATAGGGGAACTTGTAGGAAGTGTCTCATTGCATTCTCATCCATCGAACGTCAGTTATGGACGTGGTTTTCTAGGCCTCGAGCTAAATTTTGTTCATTTGCAACTAGGTCAACTATGACCAATAGCCCTGGAGAACTAGCCGCCAAACGCAAATCGTTTGCTCTTTCCCATTTTTGTCAGTTCTATGAAATCTTGGTATATTTGGGGACATGTAGAAATTTGATCGTGGTGTGCTTTCTCATTAGAAGATAACTTTTAGAAGTGGTTTCTTAGCCTAAGAGCCCGTTTTGTACGTTTTTGTAGCTAGTAAGAAAATGTAAAAATAGAAAGTGCATGACTCTCGTAGGGTAGCCAAACCACCCCGTAAACTCCTAACACATACAAATAATTTTTTAAAACTCTATAGTGGAACTTGTTGTGTACATTAGAAATTTTGACAAAATGGTGTTTTCTCTCTCTTCCCTTCTCTTTCTCTCTCATAGGTTACAAAATGAAGAAAAATGAAATGCAATGAATACATGTCTCTAGACCTTTTATTTCGATTGCAAATTGTAATTATTATCATATGTAAATGGGAAACTGAAAATGATACTTATGTTAGGTTAGGGTGGATGCCATGCCGTAATTATCGTTGATATCATGCTCACGTGTTTTACGGGATGAAAGAATGATGACGTAAAGGCGTTGTGTAATGCATTAATTATCATTGTAACTTATATTGTTTATTTTTAAATGAATAAATGTATTTTGCGAAATCTCATGTTTGAGAAGGTTATATTTGATAATTTGTTGCTATGTATGAGATGTCTTTGGTTTCTAGGACATCTAAGAAATGTGCATTTAATCTTAGGTTCAATTTTGATTCAGAGAACACATGGTTAAAATGGGTTGATATTTATATAAGGTAAATGAATTTGAAGTAATATCTTGTAGTGTATGTTTAGTGTTCAATAAATGATTAACGAGTCATCTTGTGCATTCATACTTTGTAAATGTAATAAAGAGATTTAATAAAAAAACACACTACCCTTGTTCAACATCGGGACATAACTTGTTTTTCATGTGTGATACTCCTTACCGTAGAAGACATTGAAAACCGTAGGATGAACTTAATCTTTGCTCTCGGTGGAATGTCCTAATTTAGGAAAATCAGAGCTCAAGAATGGACTTATCGTCTTAGTCAGTAGGTTTAGTGACATTGTCTTAAACCCGTCTGATAGGAGTGACGCAGTCAAACTTTTCTTGGAGTGTGTAGAGCTAACCCCTCCTTCATAGCCTAGTGGACTACCTTGTCATTCAAAGATAGATTTAAAATTAAAGTTCTTCATCGAGTGAAAACCCAGTTGGATCCAGATGACATGGATGGAGGTTGTGACTTAGTTGATTTTAGGTCTTATACTCTTGTTAATGAACCCCTTAGCCCCGCTCAACTAAATGTGTTACCTTGATTTCTCTCAACATAACACCTTGGTCCTTTCGGGAATAGGACTTTTTAGAAGAGCAACAATGTGGGACAAGAAGTCCCTCCTCTTTAATGGGAGAGGTTCCCTTATTCGAAATGAACTTATTTAAAAATGTATAGAACATTGTTTTATGGTCAAACTTGGATTTTACGAAAGTGTTTTCCACAAGGATCATCAATCACGCAAGGACCGAGGAAAGGGAAAAAGGAGATGAGCGAGTAATAGCAACATTCGTAATTATAGATAGCAGTAATAATTCCTCCCGTATGCGAAGCTTCAAAGAATTTAAGACAAGATCATTTGCGTTGGCTGAATGAGATTAAATTTAAAGACACAAAGTTCCATAAATAACCTTCTTCAGATTTATTAATCAAGGACACAAAGTTCCTCCTTGGTTGTGCAAGATCACCGTATTTGCAAAACCGAACAAAGATGCAATCGTGAGAGACTAACGAGTTAGGAACAAAATGATCTTCACGATATTAAAGGAAAACACAGAGATAACAAGAATTAGATAGACAAAGAATGAAAAGCCCTTTTGTATTGATTTCTTTAAGATCTATTTACACTTTCAGCAAATATTCCAAGTTCTTCCTCCTTTCAAAATGGCGTGGAAAGGCCATTATATAGCTTACAAGTCAGTTACTCTTCGTAACCGTTTCTTTTAACTAAAGAATAGTTAAGGACCGCCGGTTACAATACTTTAACTGATTACAAAGAATACGAAAAGAAAGGGAAGAAGAGGAAAGAAAAGAGAAGGAGACAGGTGGCCGGTTACTGGGAGGGACCCACTGTCTTCAGAATCCGCTGCCTGAATTTCTTCAATGACTCAGCTATATCTCTGCCACGAGGGACTGACGTGTTGGCTGCAGACTGAGTCCAAAATCCCAGACATTTCTCCATCTCTTTATCAAACTCGACGTGAGTATGATAATCTTTGTTTGCTTCTTCAATGGCAGACTGAAGAGAACAAATTTCCTTCATCTTTTCCTTAGAGATGGAGCTTTCCTTGAATAGATGATCTTTGACAAAAGCTCTGAACTGAGCTTTGATTTCTTGCAAGGACAAGGAAGCACCAGAGTTTTCATCTTGAAGATGACAATGCATATCTTTGAAAGCAGCAGCTGCCAGTGTCTTGAAAGCTTCTCCCTTCTGCCAACTGTTCTTCATTTCTCCCACAGCTTCCTCCAAGACTTTGATTTTCCACTCTACGCTGTAGACCCAGGATTTTGATAGATTGTCTTTGGCATCATCGAAAATCTTGTTCGCCAGTAAGATGTTCTCATCTGTCTGTCCCATGAGGCGAAGGTCTACAATGCAACTGCTCCAGAGTTTAAGCTCTTTATCCATAACCCCAATAGTAGAGGATAGCTTCTGTTGCAAATTGTCTACCTTTCCATGTAGTTTAAAAGCTTCATCGATGAAGTTTAGCCCAGCAACAAGCATGTCATCCACCATGGCTTCAATAGCTCGGCCATAGACAGAATACTTGTGCATATCTTTGATACTTTGCACTTCATCTTGGCTTAGAATTACAGGAGGCGGTAGAGCAGTCAAGGGGGTGGGGTCCAAAACTTTGTCCTTAGACAAGAGTGACTTGATAAAACTTGTGAGAATTTGGGCTTGTTCTTCCAAATTGCTCAATAGTCTCACCCTTTCTCTACCCTTCCAATGACTCTTGTGATCAAGCTTCCCCGGAGGTTGTGAATTTCACCTTCAGGAGTAGACTCTCCCATAGGGATCCTTGAAAGCTCTAAGTCAGATGTCAGCAAGTCTGATTCTGATTTGTCTACTGTAGGCTTAGCAATCTCCAAGAATTGCTGACCTTGGGCATCAGACACAATTCTGGAGGTGGTTCTGGCTTTCTTGGCACGAGAAGGAGTGGTGCCCAACAAGGCTGCTACAGCATCAAAATTTGGTCCCAAGCTTTGAGAGGAGGATTTCCTCTTCCTTTTGTCGACCAGAGGTTGCACCCAAGCAAAAGAGGAAGAAGAATCTGCAGGAGGGGAGAGGACCAAGAGACAGGGAGCTCATGACACTCAGGGTCTGCGCAGCTGTTGACTCAAGCTGAGACGTGAGTAGAGCACTGGAGGCAATGGCAGTAGAAGAATCAGTAGTACCTGGAAGTTCAGTGCTCTGGACCTCCTTGTCCTTATCTGCTGGATCTTCAGGAACATTTGCAGGAGTTGGCATCTCACTTTCTTCACTTTCACTGAGAACAACGATGTTCTCTGGCCCTATAGGCAACTCTACCTATTTTCTTGGAGGATCATTCTCTGCAGGCTCCTTCTTTACCTCTTTGAGTTTCTTCTTGTATACCTGGGTAGATGGAGAAGGAGTAGATTCTACAGGTCCCCGAGCTGTTGAGGCAGGAGGGGTTTTCACTGGTGTTCCAGACTCTGGAACTGATGCCTCTCTTATGGGTGTCGAATCATCCTTGGAGCTAGATTCTCCTGAGTGCCTCTTGAATTCTCGGATCTTCTTACGAACTGCACTTAGTCCTGATTAAGACTGGAGCAAGAATCTCAGCCAGATCATCTCTCTCTTTCTTGTTCCAATCCAGGTCCTCCAGAGGGGTGTGCTTAATCACATTTTCATACTCATAAGAGTATAGCTCAGAATTGTCATCCTGGAGACCTTCAGAACTTGGGTACAGAGTTCTTGGATCAATCACAGGAGAACCCGCCACAATGCCTTCTTCCGGCTTCAAAATCATCTCACACAAATTTCCAAAGAGTCTTCTCAGTATCTCCCCCTATGATGATAGACTATTTTGATGTTCTGTTTCAATGAACTTCTTCAAGTCAAAACAGTTCTTGGCTTGAAGAAATGAACAAAGGATAGGACCAGGGCTCTTTCTATGTTCTCGAGCATCCAAAGTCAGTGTTTTGCATGTGTAGTTTCCCGTAGAGATGGGAAAGTGCAAGCCGAAATCTTCTTGTCTCTCGCAAGTTCTCAGGCAACTTGTCTAGTTGCCTGCATATTTCAATCAAAGCCATTTTATCATTACAGAACATGGGGAGCCGTAGAGGAGTGTTTTCATAGCCAGCAAGCCTGATATAGGAAAATTTCCTGAATTGAATGAAATAGGCTCCATACTGCGATATCAGGTTCATGGCTTCATCTGAAAACCTTCTTGCAGTATCACCTTCGAGCAATCTGACCACGTACATGGTGAAAGCATCATTGACCCTTCTGAAATTGCGGTTGCTGGTCTCCAAGGTGAACTGCGGGCAATAGGCATACACTGGATCATCTTTGTGTGCATCTATATAGGAGAAACCAAACCACTGCCTGGATGCTGCTAGGGTATACATCAGATATGAAGTCATGTAGAACTTCTTTGTTTGCTAGACGTTGGATAGCTGCTCAGCCAAATTCATACTGATGATCTCTGCCCAGTTGATATTTTGTGTTCCCTGGCACACCATGCTGATGAGCGGGCACATCCAGAAATGAAACTCATTGGTGGAGGGCAAACCCATAACCCGAGCCAGCAGGATTATGAAGTCTGATAGTTCTTCGTTGAAATCTGCTCGGAAGAGGGTTTTGGTTAGGCGAGAAGCACCTTTCTTAGGGTTCTTCAACCAAGACTTCGCCACTCGCGCCTTGTATTTGTCACTGTCTTGGTCGAACATAGCCTGTGCTTGATCCCGGGAGACGACTATAGCATTTTCCATCTCCGAATTCTCAGAGCAGCGCCAATGGCGGCAGCATCCAGCTTGGCAATGAGTTCCCCATGTACATTTGTCAATTCGCTAGAATCGGGGTCGAAGTGAGCTCCACATGAAAGCACTGTATCAGCACACTGTACTGAGATTGGGAATCCTCCGGCAAAAGCTAAACCACTATCATTAATCATCTGTGCCATTGGTGTAGGGTTTGCATCTGTCATTCTTGCCCAAAATCACCGAAGTCAGATGACGAGCTTCATTGCCCCCCCTATATTGCTAACGGCAGATTCAAGCGGAGAAATTTGCTCCTGTCCCTGGAACTTGATCTTCATATTGATAGTCTCGGAGCTGCAACCTAGACTTCTGGAAGGAATTTGCAAATGGAGGGGGAATCGCGCAGGTTTTCAAATGACGAGGGTTCGAGCAAAAGATAGCATGGAAGCAATGCGAAAATGCAAAGGGGAATGCTCGTTATATAGCCGTTTGGAGAGAGAAATGACTTTAATGCGCATTGAATACACAACCACCAATTTGAAAAGCATCATACTTGGAGCGAGCGGGAAAAACTAAGTGTAAATGACACTAGGTACGCTTGGGACATGTGAGACGCGAATGCGCGAAACACGCGGCTCGGCCGGTTCGGGTGAAACAGGGAGAGGACGCACAAATGCATTTGGGACAAATGGGACGAAAATGTGCGAAGTACGCGATTCGGGTGTTTCGGCCGAAATTGGAACAAAGGGCTCGTTTGGACTTGGGACATTCGGGACAAAAAGTTCCGAAGTACGCGACTTGACTGCTCGGCCCGAAATTGGGAAAGCTCGTACTTTTTCAAATGGGGCAGCTTGGGACAAAATTGCGCCAAGGACGCGGTTTGAGTAAATCGGCCGAAAATGGGAAAGCTCGCACTTTTAACTTTGGGACATTTGGGATGAAAGTGCGAAGTACGCGGGAAGGATGATTCGGCCGAAATTGAACAATACGCAAAATAAGTTTTGGGACACTTGGGACAAAATTTTCCGACGGGCCGAAAATGGGACAGCCTTCTGGGATTTCGCTGATCGGGTAACAGAGTGCACTTTCGCACTTGGGATGATGGGACAAAAAGTTCCGACAGTTCAAAATCACACAAATGACCCAAAACACATATTTTTTCAATTTCACGACTTAGGCATTTTCGAGAAAAACACTTAAACTCAAAATTTTGAAATTTTACTCTTATCAGAGCGGGAAATTTTGAGTAGACAACAACTGGGTCCTTCTGGGGATGACTTGGTATAAATTCATGGAATGAGACAAGGCAAGAACTTAGATAACTTGAAGTAGACCAGTGCCTTATCCATTGGGCAAAGGAGTCAAAAACAAACCAACACAGAGGGCAACACAAACAACAACAGAAGGGAAACACACCGAAAGCAGAAAAGCAAAAACACTGTACAGAATATACAAAGGGGACTCCCTAGTCACCTAGGACTTGAACAACTTCAAATACTACCCACTATAAGGAAGTGGGAGGGGGGAACCATCCATGTAATCAAGATAGAAAGAGTTCTTACCAGCAAAGTGTCTTATCTTGAATGGTCCGAGCCATAGTGAATCAAATTTTCCATGGCTGCCACGAGGTTCATGTCTTTTGTCCCATAACAGCACGGTATCTCCAACTTGGAACTCCCTGAACTTAGCTTTCTTGTCAAACAGAACCTTTACCTTCTGCTGGTGAGCAGATATCCTGTCAGCAACCTCCAATCTATCCTCGTTCAGTTTGTGCAGGTACATGATTCTTTTATCCAGAGCATCACTGAAACTAGTATCCTCAATGGCCTTCATCAAAGTGCAAGGTGGCAGCCACATCACCGCAATTGAGCTTCCACTCCATACACCACTTGAAAAGGAGACATTCCAATGGCTCTTTTAGGTGTGATCCTGTCTGCCCAAAGAGCATCATAAAGCTTCTTATGCCGCTGAGATTCATTGACCAACTTCCTTATGATAGTCACCAGATTTTTGTTGGTGGATTCTGCTTGTCCATTTCCCTGGGGTAATAATCTGAAGAATGAGCCAGAGAGATGCCATACCCGTAGCAGAAATCCATTATCTCAGTTGAGGAAAAGTTCGAAGCATTGTCTGTTACAATCTTGTTAGGTACACCATACCTTACCAAGATGTTCTCTTTGATGAAGTTGCATACAACTTCAGAAGTAGTGCTCTTGACTGGAATAGCTTCCACCCATTTGGTGAAGTAGTCAGTGGCAGTTAGCACATGCGTGTGACCAGCACTAGAAGCAGGGTTCAGTGCACCAATGAAGTCTAGACCCCACTGCTGAAATGGTTCCTCAATCACAACCGGCTTGAGAGGTAAAGATGCCAATTTAGGTCTTCCCACAAAGGTCTGACAAGCTTCACATTTATCCACCCACTTGGATGCATCTCTGAACAAAGAAGGCCAGTAATATCCTCCCCGGAGTATCTTGTGAGCTGTGACTTGATGAATAGTGCCCTCCACATGCCTGATCATGGAAAGCTGAGAGCAACTTTCTCTGCTGCTCCTTGTCCACACACTTCAGAAATCTCCCATCTAAACCACGCTTGAACAAGGCATTTTCCCATAGTACATATTGTGCTGATCTCAATTTAACAGTCCTCTTTTCCTTGGTAGTTAAATGAGAGGGGCATTCCCCATAGGTGAGAAAATGGGCAATGTCAGAATACCATTCATCGACTGAACTAAGGAATAGAATAGTAGGAATGTCAGCTTTCTCCTCCAGCAACTCATGTTTGGCTCCTTCAGCAATGAGCTCACAAAGACCCCTTCCACGAACCAGCTTGGTTGGTTTGATATCAATGTCATACTCCTGGACTTTAGCCACCCGCTTCTCTCTCTTGGACCCAAATTCTTGCATGTAAGAATTGACTTAACAGTCGTATCTGGAACCAACACCATAGAGTGAGAGTTGAGGATATAGAAACGGAACTGCTTGACAGCTTTGACTACTGCAAAAGCATGCTTCTCCATCATGGTGTATTTCAGCTCATGATTCTTCAGGATATAGCTCATGAAGGCAATTGGTAGCTCATGTCCATCGTAGTCTTCTTTAAGACAACAACCTGGTATTATCTCAGAGATAGCAATAGATGATGAAATCTTTGCTGAAATCAGGACAGGCCAAAACTGGAGTTTTAGCAATAGCTTTCTTGATACCCTCAAAGGATTCCTTTCCTTCAGAAGACCAACCAAATGCTTGCTTTCCTTTCATCATCTGAGAGATGTTCAAAGTTAATTCAGCAAAATCAGGGATGAATCTTCTTAAAAAATTGATCTTACCGAAAAAGGAATGCACGCCTTTTTTACTGGTTGGGAGAGGAATTTGCTGGATGGCTTGAACTCGTTCAGGATCAATCTTAATACCATCCTTGGATACAATGTGCCCTAATAGTTTTCCTTCTGTAACACAGAAGACAGATTTTTTAGGATTTAAAGAAATCCCATGCTCTCGGCATCTCTGCAGAACTGTTTCCAGGTGGTCGAAGTGATCTGCTCTTGTCTTTGAAAACACTGTCAGGTCATCAAGGTATATGACGATACATTTCCCTTTCAAGCTTCCAAAAGCCAAATCCATAGCTCTCTGGAAAGTGGCACCAGCATTAATCAGCCCAAAAGGCATTCTCTTGTAGGCGAAGGTACCCCAAGGAGTGGTGAAGGCTGTCTTGTGTTGATCAGCAGTATCAACCTCTACCTGATTGTATCCCGAGAATCCATCAAGCATAGATAACATTTCGGACCCCGTTACAGCTTGCAAAATTTGATCCATCATAGGCAGAGGGTAGTTATCTTTCAGAGAAGCCTGATTCAGGTTCCTGAAATCAACACAGATGCGGATCTCACCATTCTTCTTCCTAACAGGCACAATGTTTGCAATCCATGTTGAATGGTGAATGGGAAAGATGATTTTAGCCTTCAACAATTTCTGAATCTCCTGAAATATAGTGTCGGCTATTTTGGGATTATACTGCCTTTGTTTCTACTTGAAAGGCTTGATTCCTGGTTTGAGAGGGATAGAGTGCTGCATGTCTTTTGGCTTGAAGGCTTTTAGATCCTCATAAGAATATGCAAGAACATCCTTATACTTCCTTAGAAGATCAATTTCTTTTTCTCCTCTCGCTCGGTGCAACATTTCCCAATATTTACCACTTGGGATCGTAGAACTCCCTATATCAATCTTATCATACTCAGCTGATTGCTGAGGTCCAGTAGAAGCTTTAGATTTCACGTATCTGTCATGTTTATCAAACAACTCCTCCAAACTCACCAAACCTTTGGGAATCTTGTTTCCTTTGAGTTTAATGCACCCTTCCCGATCTGCTTTTCTCCTTGGGTGACAGCTTGGTCAAAGGACACACTCTCACGAGGCAGTCACTTCCTCAAAATACAGTTGCTTCAAATTCCCTTGAGTTCCGTGAAGGAAAGCAAATGCTGGTCATCGTTGAAAACTTGCCAGTTATTAGTATTGTCAGGTACACTAGGCCGGTGGACCATTTCAATAGTGAACTTATCCTGAGAGAATTCAGGATGGGGAATCAATAATGACCCTGAGACAAATAAAGAATCAGCCCCATTTCTTTTCTCTGGGTATTGCTTCAATAGAGAAGGCATCAAGGAATTCAATTGAATCCCAAACCTGATTCCGGTAATGCTTCAGCCTCCCATTTTTACCCGAAAATGCTTCGACTTGTTTCACAATCAGCTCGCATCACCACGAGCCGTAAGATTTTTACACCTCATTCTTTGGCCACTTGCACCCAAGAATGAGAGCCTCATACTCTACGGTATTGTTAGTGTTTTCGAACCGCAACTTAAATGAAAAAGGGTGTAGGCAGCCTTCAGTGACACTAGCAGACACCAGCTCCAAACCACCGAGGAACAACTTCCATCAAATTCTAAAATCCAAACACCATTGGGATCTTTGGGTGATACTTTGAGGGTTGGATTTCATCGTGACGAATCATGTAATTACCATGACCTATGTCTTCATAGAGTATTTGTGCCTTAGGATCATCTGCTTTCTCGCACAATATACTCAGATCAAGCTTTCTCGTGAGTAACTTCTTCATTTGTCCATTGACAGTATGAGGGCGTGTGACCAATCCATTTGAATCTCCCACCCACATCTTTACAGTAGTTCCGACTTAGCAACATTCCGTAAGAAGGAGGAATGTCTCGCTACTAGGATGGTGGCCAAGACTTTCTTTTCGTAAAGCAAAGAAAAAGCCACTTGTGCATCTTTAATCCTTCCAACCAAAGGTACTTCCTTACTTTCCATGGAGTAGCAAGATCCATAAGTACGAGTAAGGGTCAAGCCTAAAGCATGAGCTACCTTAGCAGTGCACATTATCCGAGGCTCCGAATCTATGACACGCTTATCGAGCCTATGGCCAACTATAAGAAGTGTTACATAAAAGGCTTGATTTTGTCACTGTGCGAGGTGACAAAGCAGCTACTGACTAGGGTCAGTGGTATAGAAGGAGGAGTGGGCAAAAGGCCTTTAGAGGTGGTCTTGGAATGGGAATTTACAAATTGGATCATCTTGGCAAAAGCTTTGGGATGGGTTTGGTAGTATTCAGCTTCTGAAATTTGAACCTTGGTCCTTTTTAGGTGATCCACAATATCAAAGGATCCAGAGGTGGATGGGCCATCATCATTTGAAATTCTAGGCTTATCAACCTTAGGAGAAAAAGAAGAAGAAGCAACTTTGGTAGCAGGATTGACAGTACTTACCTTTGGTGCAGATGAGGTAGGGATAGGAGATCCTCTTCTGGCAATTACAGGAATAGTTGCTGGTTGCTCCTTAGATTTCTTCGTGGGCTGTGTTACTTTCTCCTTCTGCCTCGTCTGTTCTCGAGTCATGACAGCAAATGATTCACTGTTCATATCTGCTACCACTTCATCATAGTTATCTCCATCATCAGTGCCTTCGGTGGTAAAGAAATTAACCCGAGATCCTTCGAGTTCTTCCGCCTCATCATCAAATTCCTCCAGGAATTCCTCACGAGCTTCATCGTCCACATCATCATCGGGCTCTTCAACTTCACAGGTTGCGTTCACAGGAACTTTGACAGGAGGACCTTCAAGTGCTAGCCTTGTGTGAGGAGCAGGCAAACGATTTCTGGGCTGAAAATTTCTTCTTGGAACATCTGCATACGGGGCATGCTGGGCCAATTGTTTCTTTATAGCTACTAGATCATTTGCAAGTTTCTGGACTAATGGATCAGTATTGGGTCCAGAGGTGGAAGAGGAAGAAGCAGCAGATTTAGATTTGGGAGGATCTCTCTTCAACTTCCCTGACATGATCAGGTCATCCTCGACACTAACAACCAGTTCTTGATCCAGAATTAACGTTCCAAGATTAGCCCTTCTTAGAGCATAACTGACTTTGGGCGTTTGAGCATTTAGAAAGAAACATTTTTGAATTTGATCAACCGGTCGAGTATTTACAGGAATTTTGTTGATCAGTCTATTGAACCGAGCCACAAATTCTCTCATGGGTTCTGATGGATCTTTCTTTATCTGAGAAATTTGGGCAAGCAGGCATGCACATCTTCTGCCGGCTTGAAACGGCTTTCGAACTGAGTTCTCATTGTATTCCAGTCGGTGATGGCACCAGCTGGAAGGTGATAGAACCAACAAGCAAAGATTATCCTCGTAACGCCTCAACGAACAAATTTTACCGAGACGCTTCATGTTCAACTCCCAAGACTCCACATGCAACTATGAAGGCTGCAATGTGTTCATCAGGGTGTACTTTGCCATCTCCTCTAAACTTGGGGAAGTTCTTTCGGTTACCTCTAGGTAACTCATGCAAAGGTTGAGTAAGGGCCAGGGGCCCGACACGTTGACCCCATGGCAATTGTGCCGCCATTCTTGGAAATACGGCTTGGAGGGGAACTTTAACACCAGCAAGGATCAAAGCTCGTAGATTGGGACTAGCAGGCTCTGAAGGAATACCACCCGTAGGACTTCTATCTTGAACAGGCAGAGTGCTCGTCGAACGAGTTCTTCTATTTGAAGGGAAAGGAAAACCCTGTTGCTCCAAAAGCTGAAACTGAGAATCTTCAATACCAAGGGTCCTTCTCCCTCGAGTGAAACGCGGAGTCGCCAGATCAAAGGATGATCGAAAAATTTCAGATCGAATGTGATTTTCCCAAATGTGAGTCGCCAAAAACAAGTCGTCAAATAGGACTTTTTAGAAGAGCAACAGTCAGGGGACAAGAAGTCCCTCCTCTTTAATGGGAGAGGTTCCCTTATTCAGAAACGAACTTATTTACAAATGTACAGAACATTGTTTTATGGTCAAACTTGGATTTTACGAAAGTGTTTTCCACAAGGATCATCAATCACGCAAGGACTGAGGAAAGGGAAAAAGGAGATGAGCAGAATAGCAACATTCAGAATTATAGATAGCAGAATAATTCCTCCTGTATGCGAAGCTTCAAAGAATTTAAGACAAGATCATTTGCGTTGGCTGAATGAGATTAAATTTAAAGACACAAAGTTCCATAAATAACCTTCTTCAGATTTATTAATCAAGGACACAAAGTTCCTCCTTGGTTGTACAAGATCACTGTATTTGCAAAACTGAACAGTATGCAATCAGAGAGACTAACGAGTTAGGAACAAAATGATCTTCACGATATTAAAGGAAAACACAGAGATAACAAGAATTAGATAGACAAAGAATGAAAAGCCCTTTTGTATTGATTTCTTTAAGATCTATTTACACTTTCAGCAAATATTCCAAGTTCTTCCTCCTTTCAAAATGGCGTGGAAAGGCCATTATATAGCTTACAAGTCAGTTACTCTTCGTAACCATTTCTTTTAACTAAAGAATAGTTAAGGACCACCGGTTACAATACTTTAACTGATTACAAAGAATACGAAAAGAAAGGGAAGAAGAGGAAAGAAAGGAGAAGGAGACAGTGGCCAAGCACGGGAGGGACCCACTGTCTTCAGAATCCGCTGCCTGAATTTCTTCAATGACTCAGCTATATCTCTGCCACGAGGGACTGACGTGTTGGCTGCAGACTGAGTCCAAAATCCCAGACATTTCTCCATCTCTTTATCAAACTCGACGTGAGTATGATAATCTTTGTTTGCTTCTTCAATGGCAGACTGAAGAGAACAAATTTCCTTCATCTTTTCCTTAGAGATGGAGCTTTCCTCGAATAGATGATCTTTGACAAAAGCTCTGAACTAAGCTTTGATTTCTTGCAAGGACAAGGAAGCACCAGAGTTTTCATCTTGAAGATGACAATGCATATCTTTGAAAGCAGCAGCTGCCAGTGTCTTGAAAGCTTCTCCCTTTTGCCAACTGTTCTTCATTTCTCCCACAGCTTCCTCCAAGACTTTGATTTTCCACTCTACGCTGTAGACCCAGGATTTTGATAGATTGTCTTTGGCATCATCGAAAATCTTGTTCGCCAGTAAGATGTTCTCATCTGTCTCTGTCCCATGAGGCGAAGGTCTACAATGCAACTGCTCCAGAGTTTAAGCTCTTTATCCATAACCCCAATAGTAGAGGATAGCTTCAGTTGCAAATTGTCTACCTTTCCATGTAGTTTAAAAGCTTCATCGATGAAGTTTAGCCCAAGGAACAAGCATGTCATCCACCATGGCTTCAATAGCTCGGCCATAGATAGAATACTTGTGCATATCTTTGATACTTTGCACTTCATCTTGGCTTAGAATTACAGGAGGTGGTAGAGCAATCAAGGGGGTGGGGTCCAAAACTTTTCCTTAGACAAGAGTGACTTGATAAAACTTGTGAGAATTTGGGCTTGTTCTTCCAAATTGCTCAATAGTCTCGCTGCCCTTTCTCTCTACCCTTCCAATGACTCTTGTGATCAAGCTTCCTGGAGGTTGTGAATTTCACCTTCAGAGTAGACTCTCCCATAGGGATCCTTGAAAGCTCTAAGTCGATGTCACAAGTCTCGATTCTCGATTTGTCTACCGTAGGCTTAGCAATCTCCAAGAATTGCTGACCTTGGGCATCGACACACACCTGAGGTGGTTTTGGCTTTCTTGGCACGAGAAGGAGTGGTGCCCAACAAGGTCACTACAAAGATCAAAATTTGGTCCCAAGCTTTGAGAGGAGGATTTCCTCTTCCTTTTGTCGACTGCAGGTTGCACTGCAAGCAAAAGAGGAAGAAGAATCTGCAGGAGGGGCAAGAGGACCAAGAGACAGGGAGCTCATGACACTCAGGGTCTGCGCAGCTGTTGACTCAAGCTGAGACGTGAGTAGAGCACTGGAGGCAATGGCAGTAGAAGAATCAGTAGTACCTGGAAGTTCAGTGCTCTGGACCTCCTTGTCCTTATCTGCTGGATCTTCAGGAACATTTGCAGGAGTTGGCATCTCACTTTCTTCACTTTCACTGAGAACAACGATGTTCTCTGGCCCTATAGGCAACTCTACCTGTTTTCTTGGAGGATCATTCTCTGCAGGCTCCTTCTTTACCTCTTTGAGTTTCTTCTTGTATACCTGGGTAGATGGAGAAGGAGTAGATTCTACAGGTCCCCGAGCTGTTGAGGCAGGAGGGGTTTTCACTGGTGTTCCATAACTCTGGAACTGATGCCTCTCTTATGGGTGTCGAATCATCCTCGAGCTAGATTCTCTTGAGTGCCTCTTGAATTCTCGATCTTCTTCTACCGAACTGCACTTAGTCCCGATTAAGACCGGAGCAAGAATCTCACCAGATCATCTCTCTCTTCTTGTTCCAATCCAGTCCTCCAGAGGGGTGTGCTTAATCACATTTTCATACTCATAAGAGTATAGCTCAGAATTGTCATCCTGAGACCTTCAGGAACTTGGTACAGACTGAGTTCTTGGATCAATTGCAGGGAGAACCTGCCACAATGCCTTCTTCTGGCTTCAAAATCATCTCGCACACCACCCAAGAGTCTTCTCAGATCTCCGCCCTATGATGATAGACTATTTTGATGTTCTGTTTCAATGAACTTCTTCAAGTCAAAACAGGTTCTTGGCTTGAAGAAATGAACAGTGATAGGGACCAGGGCTCTTTCTATGTTCTGAGCATCCAGAGCTGTTTTGCATGTGTAGTTTCCCAGAGAGATGGGAAAGTGCAAGCCAGAAATCTTCTTGTCTCTGCAAGTTCTGTGCAACTTGTCTAGTTGCCTGCATATTTCAATCAAAGCCATTTTATCATTATAGAACATGGGAGCCGTAGAGAGTGTTTTCATAGCCAAGAAGCCCGATATAGGAAAATTTCCTGAATTGAATGAAATAGGCTCCATACTGCGATATCAGGTTCATGGCTTCATCTGAAAACCTTCTTGTAGTATCACCTTCAAGCAATCTGACCACGTACATGGTGAAGGCATCATTGACCCTTCTGAAATTGTGGTTGCTGGTCTCCAAGGTGAACTGCGGGCAATAGGCATACACTGGATCATCTTTATGTGCATCTATATAGGAGAAACCAAACCATTGCCTGGATGCTGCTAGGGTATACATCAGATATGAAGTCATGTAGAACTTCTTTGTTTGCCTTTGGACGTTGGATAGCTGCTCAGCCAAATTCATATTGATGATCTCTGCCCAGTTGATATTTTGTGTTCCCCGGCACACCATGCCGATGAGCTGGCACATCCAGAAATGAAACTCATTGGTGGAGGGCAAACCCATAACCCGAGCCAGCAGGATTATGAAGTCTGACAGTTCTTCGTTGAAATCTGCTCGGAAGAGGGTTTTGGTTAGGCGAGAAGCACCTTTCTTAGGGTTCTTCAACCAAGACTTCGCCACTCGCGCCTTGTATTTGTCACTGTCTTGGTCGAACATAGCCTGTGCTTGATCCCGGGAGACGACTATAGCATTGTCCATCTCCGGAATTCTCAGAGCAGCGCCAATGGCGGCAGCGTCCAGCTTGGCAATGAGTTCCCCATGTACATTTGTCAATTCGCTAGAATCGGGGTCGAAGTGAGCTCCACATGAAAGCACTGTATCAGCACACTGTACTGAGATTGGGAATCCTCCGGCAAAAGCTAAACCACTATCATTAATCATCTGTGCCATTGGTGTAGGGTTTGCATCTGTCATTCTTGCCCAAAAATCACCGAAGTCGAGATGACGAGCTTCGCTGTCCCCTATATTGCTAACGGCAGATTCAAGCGGAGAAATTTGCTCCTGTCCCTGGAACTTGATCTTCATAGTGATAGTCTCGGAGCTGCAACCTAGACTTCTGGAAGGAATTTGCAAATGGAGGGGGGGATCGCGCAAGTTTTCAAATGACAAGGGTTCGAGCAAAAGATAGCATGGAAGCAATGCAAAAATGCAAAGGGGAATGCTCGTTATATAGCCGTTGAGAGAGAAATGACTTTAATGCGCATTGAATACACAACCACCAATTTGAAAAGCATCATACTTGAGCGAGCGGGAAAACTAAGTGTAAATGACACTAGGTACGCTTGGGACATGTGAGACGCGAATGCGCGAAACACGCTGCCTCGGCCGGTTCGGGCGAACAGGAGAGGACGCACAAATGCATTTGGGACAAATGGGGTGAAAATGTGCAAAAGTACGCATTCGGGTGTTTCGGCCGAAATTGGAACAATGGCTCATTTGGACTTGGGACATTCGGGACAAAAAGTTCCAGGCACGCGACTGACTGCTCTCGAAATTGGGAAAGCTCACACTTTTTCAAATGGGGCGCTTGGGACAAAATTGCGCGAAGGACGCGGTTCGGGTAAATCGGCCGAAAATGGGAAAGCTCGCACTTTTTAACTTTGGGACATTTGGGACAGAAAGTGCAAGTACGCGGAAGGATGATTCGGCCGAAATTGGAACAACACGTAAAATAAGTTTTGGGACACTTGGGACAAAATTTTCCGATGGGCCCAAAATGGGACAAATGGGATTTCGGCCGATCGGGTAATAGAGTGCACTTTCGTACTTGGGACAGATGGGAAAAAAAGTTCCGACAGTTCAAAATCACACAAATGACCCAAAACACAGATTTTTTCAGTTTCACGACTTGGGCATTTTCAGAGGAAAACACTTAAACTCAAAATTTTGGAAATTTACTCTTATTAGAGCGGAAATTTTGAGTAGACAACAAAAAAGACCATAATGTGATGTAGAAAATAAAACATATAAGAGTAAAGATGAGATTTGAGGTTTGAAAAATGCCACCCTTGGAGACCTTATAACTCAATAAAACATATTCTTTTGTTTCAAAGAATATTAATTGTTCTTGGTGTGATCAACCTTCGAGAAAACAAAATACATATATAAATCAAAATGGAATTCCACAAGTCATTGAATTAGAGTAACTGTGGTAGGGAACTCTCTATTTTGTGATCGAGGAATGTTTTTGGTAAAAACTACCTTGTATATAAATCTCTGTCAAATCCTTTTATTGCATTCTGATATCAAGTTACTTTCGCTTGAGTTGTAAAGGTTAAAACTATAGACATCAAATAAATGTTGGAGAAGAATATTCTTAACATAATAATAAGATAATTAAGTACTTTGTATGCAATTTGATTTATGCCAAATAAGTATGTTGGTTATGGAAATTTTTATAAAGTATAAGAAGCCAACATAAGATGGTCGAACTGTATTTTAACCATGGAATAAACTTAAGAATATGTGGGTGGACAAACAAAAATTTATCCTTGCTCAATAATGTTTGTGGAATGTTAATCGTAACTAAAATACATTTTAAAAAATGATGTGTTGTGGGTTCACCTCCAAAGTCATGTTTCTTGTGGTTGGGTCATTGCTAGTATTCGCTCATTGGAAAAAGTGTGGCATCAACATGCCTATGTAATTTTCACGTGTCTATGTGAGTCGATGACTTGTGTGATTGTCATTTGTGAGTCAAGTTTTTTTACTTAGAGCCCTTTGTCAGTGTTGTGTGTAGTGAGCAATGTAAGTCAAACAAAAATTATCCTAGTATTTTACTATTATTTTTGGGTGCGTAAATTGTGGGCACTACATAACGCAATAATCACCTACTTAGATAGTGAAAAAGCCTTAGGAGTGTGAGGTGAGGGGTTTGACCCCCACCAACACTTTTATTTTTTATACAATTAAGATTTAGAGTTAAATTTAGCACAAAATGCATTGTTAGCGGTAGAAAAAATGTTAAACCCACTATCTATCTCCAAACCCCACTAACAATAATGCGGAGAAAACCCTACAAAGGGTCAAAAACTATTCTCCCGTATTACATATTTTTTCAAACTGAGCATTTTTTTCCAAAGGAGGGGTGATCAAAAATTACTTTTAAAGCTATTTTTTTCTTAGAGAGCCATATTGAGCTCCAGAGGCCACTAGGGCCTCGAAAAATCAAATAAAATTTTCCTTCCATTCAATTTTTTTCAGAATTTTGAATGTAATTTTATACTTCAGTGTATTGTACTAATTTGCAGGTTGTCATATTCAACCGCAAAACCATTGAACTACTGTAAAACTGACAGAGATTTATACTAAAAAATAGTAAAATTTGGTTTTGTATCACTCATGAGATCTTCAATCTCATTTTCAACATTCAATATAAAAATACCTCCGGGAAGTGCTTACGGGTAAAGCCAGTCACGACTACTATTGCACTTAACGCCTAATATAGCTACAACAACATCATCTTGGCATCAACCCTTTAAATAAAAAAGAGTAATAAGGGAACAATGCACACACTTTGAGCCCTCCCATCTGCTTTTGAATGATTGCATGACTTAAATACTGATCGAGAAATTATTTGAGTATATAGTGAAGTTACGCATGCGTATGAAGATATTTATTTAAGCCGGTGTCGATAATCGCATAGACCCCTTTCAACTATCTTTGTACCAAGTATTGAATTCTTTCACGTACGTTAATTCCTCTTTCACATATCGTTGGGTAGATAGAAAGGGTGAGATTCTTCCATGTACCAACGAGTATATCGTAAAGGTGCGTATATAGAAAGGTTCGGATATCGACTAATGATATATAGATTGGTAAACCATATACCTAGAGTGATAAGAGCCTTACCCTTTGTAAGTTGATTCTAAAAAATGGGCACCAACACCCCTAAATTCTTTCTTCTAGATTCACAACTAAAAGGAACAATAACTTGAGATCATACCAAGCCAAGAACACGAGATGCTAATCAAACACCATGATTAATAAGATGAAAGTAATTCACCAAAATAACTTTACATTAATATTTGCAAAAAAAATGAGAATCAATCTCATATATTATTATGGAACTCAATGAAATACAATGAGAATGGGCCTTGCTTATATAGGCAAGGAATAACAATCTAAGAACCAAACCAAGGTCGTAGATCAAGCCATAAATGAAGGAGATAACTAGTCATCAAATAACTAGTCATGACCATAGATTTAGGAGAGAACTAGACATCAAGGATCTAGTCAATACCATAGATCAAGGAAAAAACTATACCTAACAACTAGATAATATCTCCTAATATCTAAATAAGATAAAAATAAATATCCACACACATAAGTGGGTGAGGATAAATATAATAAATGTAAATAAAGTACCTATGTGAACATGAGCTAAAATAAATACCTACTCTAACACCCCCCCTTAAGTGAAGCTAGGGGCCAAAATAGAAGTGGCATGTCCACAGTATGAGTCCCGGAAACTAGGCCTAATGAGGTACTCATGTACAATAATTGAGGAAAAAGGACACCGCAAGGTACCCAAAACTAGTAAAAACAAAGTAAAGAGAGTAAAACCCACTGCAAGGCATCCCAAGAAGCTCAGCTCAAAAACTCATATAATGCTGAAGAAGTTTGGTGTGTACTGTGGTCTAAATCCACTACTTAATCACAAAACTCAAAAACAACGATACTAGGATTCACCGAATAGTTCTATACAAGGAGACTGCCAACAGAGTGATGTCGAAAGTGCAATAAAAAAACCAAACATAATTCAATCAACTGTTGTAAATAGGTGTGCCACAATCCAAGAACAATAACCAAAGCAACAAGAAAAGGACACAAAATCTAGAGTGTCATGATCCAAGAAAATCCAAGGTAACAAGGTAAGGAAACAAAACCTGAAGAAGCAGGATCAACACCACACCCTCCCATATTGTTGAATGGGTGGAGTGACGCTACAAATCTGTATGAGTTGCCCAAAATCAACTACTCAAACACTAACAAAATAACACTGGAATTCACCATAATAGATCCCCCATAAGAGATATTGTCAACATGCCAAAAGTGTTGAAAATATAGATATAAAATCTCTCAACAAAAAAGAGAGATACACTACACCCAAGCTAAAGAAAAAATGCTCAAAACTAGAAGCATTACGATGCAAAGGGTATAGAAAGTGGAGAAAGAGGTCGAATGGTGGAGGAACCAAGCCTCGTAGAGTCCTCTCAATGAATGCCTATGTCTCCACCATGAGTGATCGGATATCCACCCCAAATCAAAACGAATGGATGAAGAAGATTCTCGTATATGACTTGGTGCAAAATGCACAATGGGTGCATGCAAAGGAACATCATAATGTGTGCTAGGTTGATCATGTCTGATAGCTGAAATCTCAGGTTTCTCAATCCTGAGTGAAGGTGTAGAACTCATGTGTTTCTCATGATCCTTAAAAATAGTTGAGTGAACAAAAATAGGAGCTCTATTAATGTGTAATCCCAATGAAGTATCTTCTTGAAAACTAATGTCATGGTGAGAATTCCACTTAACATGTGGAATAGGGAAACAATACCCTGTGAATGTATGCCAATACCTCTGCCAATGAAACCCATAGAATGAACATGTGAGAACTGAATGCAATGATATGCTTCTCAAAAGAGCCATGCATATGAGAAGAAGTAGGATACACAACATGTGTTTCTGTAATAGGCACAGTGTGTGGAAGAGCATGCAATAACAAGCCTCATAGGCTTATGAGCATCAAGATCAATGATAGACTCAAAGACTGGCATATCAATGTTAGTGGTATAAGAGAAACAATTGTAAGTGGACTAGGAGCATGAACATGGCTGTCCGTAATATGATGGTTATTATGTAGCAAGTTTTTGCTGCAAGGAGTGTATTAGTGTATCCTTATCGTGAAAGAGTGATCGAAGAAGAGAATTTCACTTCTTGAGTGATCTATTTTCTTCCACAAATTTTACAATATCCTATTGAAGTCTACTCACTTTAGAGAAAAACATATCATTCTCAAAATCCATGATAGATACAAGAATGTAACTCCCAAAATTTTAGGATGTTGGGCTTAGCCAAAATTGTGTCCACAATTGATTACAACACTCCTCCATATTTGACACTTTATAATGAGTGTGTGTTACAATATGGAAATTTATAATTATAATGCAATTCTCAAAATAAATATTTCCAATGGAAAGAGCATGAAAAAATAAGCACTTTTGCAAAAAAAGACACTCAAAACCGAGTTACTCGATCAAAAGATACAAGATTTTCAATATTATGCTCTGTTATTTATTTTAGTTGCCACTAAAACAAAATAAAATTCTCTTGCCTTCACCACACAAAAAAATGAAAGGGGGTTGGAGTTAATCACCTACTATTAGGAATCACAAGATTCAAGCCCTCATACGACCATACCATATGACCAAGGGCTAAGGACCTTCCGGATCCAATGGAAACCTCTATTTTGCATAAAACCACATGAAACAACAAAATACGACCAAATCCCAAATACATGAATATAGAAATAATTTATTTGCAAAATAAAACTTACATATGGATGTCAATAGCAATCTCCTACTCTGATACCATAAAAGGAACGATAACCAGATCATACCAAGCTAAGAACACAGATGCTAATCAAACACCATGATCAATAAGATGAAAACAATTCAGCAGAATAACTTTACATAAAGCTTTGCAAACAAATGAGTATCAATCTCATATATTATTATGGAACTCAATGAAATAAAATGAGAATGATCCTTGCTTATATAGGCAAGGAATAACAATCTAAGAACCACCAAAGTTGTAGATCAAGCCATAAATCAAGGAAATAACTAGTCATCAAAGAACTAGTCACGATCATAAATTTAGGAGTGAACTAGACATCAAGGATCTAGTCAATACCATAGATCAAGGAAAGAACTATACCTAACAACTAGACAATATCTCCTAATATCTAAATAAGATAAAAGAAATATCCACACACATAAGTGGGTGAGGATAAATACAATAAAGGTAAATAACATACCTAGGTGAACATGAGATAAGGTAAATACCTACTCTAACTACAAATACTTAGAGGAAATAATTATGCAGCATGGAAAACCAAAATTAAGACACAACTTGAGTTTGAAGAGATTTGGACTATTGTGAATGGTAGAGTAATTAAATCAACAACTGATATAACACAACATAAATAGTTTGATAAATCTGATCAGAAGGCCAAGCTAATCATCTTGTTTGGAGTGTCTGATGACGTGTAACCCCACATTCGAGATGCCAAAATAACCAAAGAAGTGTGGGATAAGTTGAGCACAGTGTACGAGGCCAAAAACAAGAATGTCATACTAAATTTGCAGAGTCAGTTACACACACTGAATTTTAAACAAAATGAAAAATTAGAAGATTTCCTTCAAAGAGTTACAGAGTTGAGGGATTTAATACTATCCCTAGGAGAAGCGGTCACTAATGAATCTCTCATTCCCATTGTTCTGAGATCCCTCCCTTCTTCATACCGCAATTTTGTGACAACACTAAACTTGTTAGATACGATAATTAGTTTCAAAAATTTAGTGAGCCTACTACAAGAGGAAGCTATGTACAATAAAGATGATGAAGAGGAGTAGTAAATTTCTTCTCATCAGAAATGGAAAGGAAAAGGAAAAGGAAAACCTAATTCCTATCAAAATTCCCAATATCAGAATCAACATCAAGCAAGGGACAAACAACAAAAGAAGAAATATCCTATCTACAAAAGAGGACATGAATTGAAAGATTGTTGGTATAATACATACAAGAAAGGTTCATCAAGTAACTCTAGACCTCAACACCAACAATCTCACAAGGGACATTATAACTACAATCAAGGGAAGAAAAAGGGTAACTAGAAAAGAAAACCCCATCATCAAGGGAATATTGCTGAGTAAGAAGAACATTCAGATACTGAACACTACTTGTACACTACTCAATCAAGTGAACCATCCATGTCATCTATGTTGGTGTAGGTTATTTTCCATGTATTTATTTTAAATACATGGAATACCTCCACATAGGTGATTCACCATGCTTAGGTGTCCTAGGGTGTCATTATGGCTCTTACACATGTCATAGAACGTCATTGGAGTTACATTTGACCGGCTATTCCGGGAATGTAACTCCCACTTCTTAACGGCTACATTTGTGGGGGAGTTACACACCCCACTACTATTTGTACACCCTTTCATCTTAAGCAACACATGGGGAATGTAATAGAGTTTGGTTTTTTCAGATTTTGTTTCCTCAATGCATGCACATTGCTCTCATGGATGATTTCTTTCTTTGATCTTGAAGCTACATTGTTTTGCAGTTGAATGCAACATTTTGATGCTCACGGATTCCCTCCAGATCTTTGTCATTCCTTTGACATGGTATCAGATCTCGGGATCGAATCATGTTGCTCACCTTAGTTGCTTACTACTCTCTGCCTCGTAGTTTCTTGTGCAAGTTCCCATTCTGTTTTGTGCTCTACTTGCATTTTATTATTTAAAAAAAGGAGGTTCTTGTGTTTGGTTTTATGCTGGTGTTTTCTGTGTTGAGAGAAAATTGTAGGTTCAAGGTGCTCCTTCGTGGTCGTTTGATCTTCTGCGAGCCCTTCCTTCATTTGGTCTTTAAAGCTCAGGCTTTGGTTTTTAATCAAAGTTATTGGTGCTAGCTTGTTTGATCATTCGACTCTATTTTGTTGACCTCGGTTGTGAGTAACTCATGCAACTCCCATCGTGTTGCCTTCTCCCTACGTTTATTCCATTGGTTTGAGAGTTGTGGAATCTTGTGGATGGTTTCTTGGAGCCTTAAACTAGGTAGTTTCAGGGTGAACGTTTTTAGTCCTTTTGAACCGCTTTCTGCACGTTCTACTCAACCATCACCTTATGGCTTCACGCTTCATGGTGTAGCCCTCTACCACCTTCGTGTTGAAACTCAACTTTGATAGACATCTCCATCCTAGCGCATACCTCCCACATGTGGATCTCCAAACTATTTGCTCATGAACATATCCCTAGTTTCGCCCCACACCAAGCAATTGGTTTTGTAAGATTTTATCAATGTTAAACCACAACGAAATTGGTTCTTGTTCTATTCAGAGGCCACTTGCTAGCCGAGAATTATCAAAGGTGTGATAACATCTCGTGGCTTGGTTCTCCTTACCAAAATAAAAGGTTTAGGGTTTGGTTCTGTTGGTGTGTGTTTACGCTACTTACCACCGGGCTTGGCATTTTTTGTTTGACCATTTTCTCGGCACCTTGGCCGCTCCTCGTAACTCCGCTCACAGCCTAGTGGTCACAACTCAGTGAGATTGTACAAATGGCCTAGCCACTCGGCCAACACGTGGGCTCTCTTCTCTCCTTGGGAGTTTCTCCCAAGACAGCCTCTGGCAAGCCGTTACTTCGCCCAAATGTGGACCTACAAAGACCTAACCTGGTCCTTTGACCGTTTCCTCGCCTACGTGGGATGTGGAACAAAAGTTACATGGGAATAGCAGAACCTTCTACCAGCTTGGGATGTGAGATCTCCCCACATGGCTTGACAGCTCATCTCTGGGCCCGTCTCTTTTAGACATTGTTGGGCGGTTAAAACAATCCCATTTTTTGATGTTTTTGGGTTAAAAACATTATATTGGCATTGTAATAAGTTTTAGGTTGTATTTTGCTTGTTATTATGTCCTTCATTCACATGTCGAAGATGGAGGGTGAGGTCCGAGGTTGGTAGGAGGCTAATCCCCCCTCACAAGCAAAACAAACCCTACCTGAAATTTGATGCCATTTCCAACGAGTAGTCACATGAAACCCTTTGCACCTATTTTGTGCACTTTTTTAATGCGTTTGCAATGTCTAGTGCATTTTTCCATTAGTTGTGGGAATCATTTTAATGCTATAACTTTTGACTCACTGCTCATTTTTTAGCGCTTCTTTAGTCAAAGTTACATGATTTTCCACACTTTGTGTGATTACATTTCCAATTTTATAAACACACTACTTTTATAAAGTGCCGCATTCTGGAGGGGGTTGCTTATACTCTTGGGTTTTTACACGCAGACGCAACGTTATCACCCGAGTTCGAAGTATTGCTTTTATGCACCTCGCATCTTGAATTTTTTTATTATGGAGAGTGTTCTTTCTAGACGTGACCATCATAGGATCACCTTACACCTCTCCTCGCCACTTCTCACCAGGAGAGAGACCTATTCAGCTTGGTGTGCTTCCATGGAACGTTACTTCACCCACAAGGGTCTTTCACCCTTCTTTCTTGGGCCAGTTCCTCGTACTCCGCCGATCATCGTCATCTAGGACTTCCTCGACACTTATGACCATGTCTTTGGTCACATGATGATGCATGTCTCTTGTTCTCTCTCGGTTTCACGTGGCGTATCTGCATCCACCTCACCGTGTTTAGAACATTCTTCGCCTCCTTGTATGGAGACCCTTCACATATTGCTGCCATTGTTGCTACTATTGATTCAATTGTCTCCTCCATTTCTTCATGTGATGACAGTTTCATTGACACATGATCGCTTGGTTCTACTTCTGATGACGAGGATTGTGCATCCAGCTTCGATGTCAAGAGTACTACAGAGGACTCTTCTGCCTTTCTCTCACTATTCCGAGAGAGTGTTGACACTTCCCACATCTCATCGTATATCGAGCAGCCCCCTTCTTAACCTCACACCATCATTACACTCACCTCCTTTCCACTTCCAAAGTGTGTGAGGCCCATTTCACTCCTCCACCTTCATTGGATGATTCATACCTATCCGACATCACTCTTCTATTTGTTGAGCCCCCTCATTGGGACAAGTATCTACCTGACCTTAGTTGTCTTTTCACAAACTCCACTTGTGATGCTCTACAGTCCCTAATCCAAATACAGTGTTTCGAGAGGGGTTCATCATCTCTCGTTGTTAGGAGTGCCCCTTCCGGGGAATCATGTCACTTCCACATTTCCAGAGACCTTCATTGATCCACCCTCACCAGTGGATCCCTTTCTGTTGTGAAGGATGTTTTGTTGCCTTCACATCATGTGGACATCATTTCTACAGGTGTTCACTCTTCACACTCTGACAGTTCTGTACACGTGGCATTACCTTCGGTTCCTTAGCACTCACTCGCTAGACCTATGTACCGCTTCCATGCACTAGACTTAGAGTTCTTCGTATTGATGCCTTCTCAGTTTCCTTTGTGGAGTGGGCAAACTTCTAGCACGTCATTTCTATCCTTCCTAAGGGCTGGAACATAGTTTGGTGCGGGTGGCTCTTCTTCAGTCCCGTAGGTAGAGGATCTCATCATCAACATTCTTCCAGGAGACTTCATAGAGCTGCAGAGTTCAAATCCATCCATGGCATCTTCTGCATTCCTCTCATCTCCCTCTTCTTCTCTCTTCTTCTTCTTTCTAAGAGAATGCCTCTTTGTACATGGGTGCCTTTTTAGGCTTGTCTATGGCCGGGACCCATCCTTGACATCTTTCTTAGATTAGAGAGTGGAATTGTCTCTCTTTTGGGGGGGAGTTTTTTCCCACTAGGTTTTCTCCTTTTACTCCACTTTTTGAGAGCTTCTTGTACGTGGGTACCTCATTAGGCTTCTTGCCGGACCCACTTCTCTCCTTGTTTTCATCTATGTCTCCACCTAAGCTATGCTTTAGGGGGGGTGTTGGTGTAGGTTATTTTCCATGTATTTATTTTAAATACATGGAATACCTCCACATAGGTGATTCACCATGCTTAGGTGTCCTAGGGTGTCATTATGGCTCTTACACACGTCATAGAGCGTCATTGGAGTTACATTTGACTGGCTATTCCGGGAATGTAACTCCCACTTCTCGACGGCTACATTTGTGGGGGAGTTACACACCCCACTACTATTTGTACACCCTTTCATCTTGAGCAACACATGGGGAATGGAATAGAGTTTTGTTTTTTCAGCTTTTGTTTCCTCAATGCATGCACATTGCTCTCATGGATGATTTCTTGCTTTGATCTTGAAGCTACATCATTTTGCGGTTGAGTGCAATGTTTTGATGCTCACAGACTCCCTCCAGATCTTCGTCATTCCTCTAAAAATCTAGTGATGTCTCGGTATGTTGATTTAGGAGCCACTTGATACATGACTGTCCACAGAGACTAGTTTACTTCAATGAAGGACACACCTTTGAAAAACCATGTTTTGTTAGGTGATGATTCTTCATATACAGTTCAAGGGATTGTGAATATTTCTCTACCCCTTGGTTCACGCAACTATAGATTATCAGATGTATTATATGTTCCTAGGTTGAATAAAAATATGTTGTCAGTCATTCAACTCCTTGATCATAACTTTAAAATTGACTTTGATAGTCATTCTAGAAATAAAATTTGTTTAATTCAAGAAAAATCATGAGGCTCGAAAATAGTTGTAAAAGCCTCCAATGTGGGATACATCTTCCAACTTGATTTTTTCCACAGAAATGATTAGGAACTTGTGGATAAGAACTCTACCTTTGCACAGTTGTGGTATCAGATACTTGGCCATATCAGTTTCAAGTATCTTGAGACACTTCACCGACAAAATATGGTAAAAGGATTACCATCTCTCCAGAAGGATACAAATAAGTGTCCTTAATGCCTAGTAGGAAGACGACACAAATTTTCATTTGAGAAGAGTACTTATCAAGCTCCCGGTAAGCTTGACCCGCTTCATACCTATCTTTGCGGTTTGATTCAACTAAGTCATTCTATATTTCAGTACTTCATGCTTTGTGTTGATGAATATTCGATAAAAATGTGGATTTTTTGTCTTCACAAGAAAAGTGAAGCTTTTGAAAACTTCAAGAAGTTCAAAGTGACTATTGAGAACGAAATTGGTCATCACATTGGAACTATCTACTCAAATTGAAGGAGGTAATTCACATGTGATGAGTTCAAATAATATCTACAAGCTCATGAGATTCATCGACAAATGCCTCCTCCACACACACCGCATCGAATGGTGTTGTTGAGAGAATAAATCATACTATCATGGAAATGGTGCGATGCATGATCAATGATTCTAGACTAGCAAGGACATTCTAGGTAGAAGTAGCAAAGATGACAGTGTATTTTTTGAAAAAAGTGCCCACATTTTTTCTTGATGGAGTAATGCCACATAAAGCATGGTCAAAGCAGAAACCATCTATTGTACACCTCGAGTATTTGGTCAAAAGTAAGTATGCACATACCCAAGTAGAATAGAAAGAAATTGGATATGAAATCATAAAAACTCATCTTCATTGGGTATAATGAAGAGAATCTTGGGTACAAATTGATGGATCCAAAGGCCAAGAAATTCTACACTAGTAGAGATGTTGAGTTTTTTGAGAAGAAGGAAGCGACGTCTCCTCTTCCAAACTCACCTGATGTATATTTTTCACCAGCTTCTAAAACAAAATCTAATGTTCCTACAGATGATGAAAGTGATGATGGGGATGATGGTGATGATTTGATATAACCACGACCCATTGGATCAGTTCACTGTATGCCCAAGTGGTATACTAGCATGCTACAAGATGCAAGAATGGATGCTATACTAGATACATCCACCACTGGACCACGTAATCATAGTAAAGTAAGAGAATAAGTAATTTTTTTTTTTTTGATGAGTAGAGTTATTGAATATGATGAGCCCTCTATAGTTTAGGAATCCCTACAGTCAAAATCTTAGAAAGATGCCATGGATGTTGAATACAACTCAATGATGAAAAACAACACTTGGCATCTTGTCAATCTTCCACTAGGGAAGAAACCCATTGGATGCATATGGATATTAAAAACAAATTACAAAGTAGATTGGACCATAGACAAGTATAAAGAAATACTAGTAGAAAGGGGTATGCACAAAAATAAGGCATTGACTACAAGGAGACATTTACTCACACAACTAAGATCAAAATGATCAGGATGATCTTTTCTCTAGCCGCATTGATTTGGTTGGAAATTCCATCGATGGATGTAAAAAGTTCCTTTCGAATGGATATTTACATGAAGAATTTTATATGACTCAACCCGATGGATATGTTGTACCTAGTCAAGAAGCAAAGGTATGCAAACTCATGAAAACTCTATATGGCCTTAAACATGCACCTCGGGCTTGGTACATCAAAATTGATGAACATCTTGTACAACATGGATTTGATATAAATCCATATGATCCCAATCTCTACATTAAAAAGAAATGGGTGGAGATTGTGATTTTTGTTGTCTATGGTAATGATCTAGACATCACTTGTAGTTCAAAGAGGATGATTGATGCAATGAAGAAATATCTTAACCAATCGTTTGACATGACAGATCTCAGGATGATGCATTATTGTCTTGGATTGGAAGTATGGAAAAAGAAGAATCACATATTTGTTTCTCGGTTGAACCATACTAAGGAAACACTTGAGTAATTTATAATGATGGATTTCACACCTATTTCTATACCTATGGAGAACAAATTGTAGTTATCTTGTCCGATCCATCTCCGTGGTAAATGCCACTCTCTATCGGAAGTTGATTGGGAGTCTCATTTACCTGACCTACACTAGACTAGATATCAACTTTGCAATGAGCTATCTATCTAGGTTCATACAAGAACCCAAAGTTTGTCATTGGAAGGCAGCAAGGTGAATCTTGAGATATCTCAAGGGAACAAAGTGGATCTTAGTCTATAATACAAGAAGAATAACAACTTCTTCTTGTGAGGATATTTAGATTCGATCATGAAAGCAACATTGATGAAAGAAAATACAATTCAAGGTTTGTGTTCTTTATGGGATCTGACCAATATCATGGGTAAGAAAGAAACAAAAATTTGTTTCTCATTCTTCCATAAGTGAAGCTTTGAGTATCATTCTACGGTGAAGTTGTATGTGAAGTGATGTGGGCAATGCGCATACTTGAAGGACTTGAATACCACAGATAAGCTGACTACCTTTTATGTTAACAATGAAGGTGTTCTCAAATTTGTTTGTAATCCAGCTTTTCATGAAAGAACAAAGAACGTTGAGGTACATGTATGTTTCATATGTAAGCATGTCTTGAAGTATAATATACAACTTCAATTTTGTCCAATAGCTGAACAACGAGTACATATCTTCACAAATTCAGTTGCATGTGACAAGTTTGAGTTTTTCAGAGAGTTCCTCTCCTCATCCCTTGAGGCAATACAAAATTAAGGGGGGAATGTTAGGTAAAACATATTTTACTATAGTTAATTTTGCATTTACTATAGTAATTTGGTAATTAATATTAATTGTAATATGGTTATGTTTATATAACCATCTAATTATTTTTATTCAACATACGTAAGGTTGTTTTAGTCATTGTTATATTGTTTTAACAATATTCTTGTCTGTATTGTTTCCTGGTTATACCTGTGAAACTTATTTCTTTGTTTGTACTTGGTCTGTGCAATATCTATAAATATTACAGCCCATTCTTTGTAATTTTGATTGGATTCATTATTAATAAAATAACCAAAGCTTCGTCCCTATTCTTAATCTTACAAAAACACAAGGTAAAGATAACGCACCCCCAATCTTCTATTTATAACTTTTACTTTTCTCCACAATAAATTCCATGCCACCTACCAATGTACTTTTGTAATAAAGGTGGATTTTTCCAACAAATAACCCGCATCACTTTTCCTCCATGCTCAATCATACATGAAAAACTTTGACAACCTTCAGGTGCACAAAAATCACTTACTCGACTACGATCCTTATGCATGTGATTTCAGCGGTGAAGGCATTCTTCCTCTATGTCCTAATCCTGGTTCTTGACATCACCTACCTCATGTTTTTCTTGCACTTTTCATTCTTATACATGGTTTCTATAAATCCTTTTGACACCATCCTTCCCTCATGTTCACCTCTTCTATGTGTGATCTTCTAATCCACGTGTTTTTGATTTTTCAACTCAAGCCATCAACAACCATAGCTTCCAACACTTGTCACATCACTCCACCCCACACAAAATGGATGTGCGGTCCTCTCAGACATAGAAAACTTATGAAATAATAAGTGGCTACTAGTGCACAAATGTGCACAAAACAAAACAACAAGAAAGGGAAACACAAAGAAAGGAAACTGCATCAAATAAAATCCTAGGCTAACTAGAAATATTGCCTTATTTACAAACACAAAGAAGACTTATTTATAGTAGGGCTTCAGCCTACTCCCATTGAAATGGCCTAGAAACCATGTTCCATCTAGCGCTTGTAACTAGCAAGTGCCTAAATCAAGTATATAGGATACAATGTACATGCCCAACCAATGGACTTTGAATTTCCCAGGATGGCACAGAAACTTGGAATCATACAAGAGAACCATCTTCCCAACCTCAAACTATTTGTTCTTGATGTTTCTATCATGCCATGCCTTCTACCTAGATTTTTCTATTTTCTGAATGCAACAAGAAATAACATGCCTCTCATCCAACTACATAAAATTGTCAATCCTCTCCTAAAATGTTTTTTCATCATGTAACCCTCCTATGCACACTATACACAATGATGGTAACATGAATTCAATAGGTAACACACTTTTGCACCAAACACCAATTGAAAAGGTGTGGCCTTGTTTAATCTCTTATAAGTAGTCTGATATGACCATAACACAACAAAATTTTTTTCATCCCAATCCTTTCTTCCCACATCACAAATCTTGGTCAATGTGTGATTCAAAATTTTGTTAAACACCTCAATAGTCCCATTATATTATGGGTGATAAGGGGTAGTATTTTGATGGGCCACCATGAATTCTGCCAATAAAATTATAATTATCTCATTTAAGAAATGAGTACCCCTATCACTTGTTAAGCTCAATGAGCATCCATACCTACTGATTATATTTTCCCATAAGAACCTAGTTGTTGTTTCCACTATGCAATCCCTTATAG
Source organism: Taxus wallichiana var. yunnanensis (assembly GCA_018340775.1). Lineage (NCBI taxonomy): Eukaryota > Viridiplantae > Streptophyta > Pinopsida > Cupressales > Taxaceae > Taxus > Taxus wallichiana. The sequence continues at coordinate 334,410,618 of CM031242.1, forward strand.
GTGTCACTTTTGCCCACCTTGTAAGGTAATTTGTGCATGTAATGATATAGCGCAAACCTATCCTTTGCATGGCTAGATAAATAGGGCCTATGAAGTCAATTTCCCATTTCTCGAACGGCTCTACACTGACAATCGGTCTTAATGGCATTTCATCTCTTTTCCTAGTTTACCAAGGCCGGGCAATGTCATAGGCCTTGTAATATTCAATACAATATTTGTAAACCATTTCCAACCAAAATCTTGCTAGAAGGATCTTGTGTGTAATTTCATTCCCTGCATAGTGTCCCACTACAATTCCACCATGAGCCTCTTCCATGATTGTAGTGCACTCATACTCAAGTATGCACCAATGTAAAACCTCATCGCGGACTAGATTTTATAAGTCTCCACTAATTAACATGTAGGGTGAAACACGTATGGATAATTGATTCCTTTCTAAAGTCTTCATTACCTCTACCACCACACTCATTTTGAGAAACATGTCAATATATTCCAAGTCGAGAGCGTGTGTTATAATCAACAATTGTGCATCTGAAATTTTATCCTCAATGTTTTATGTGTCCTCTCCTGAGTCAATCCTTGATAAATGGTCAGGCCCCAAATTACTCTTACCTGGTTTTACAACAACCGTAAACTCAAACTCCTAGAACAATAAGACCCACATGTATATGCACCCTTATAAGATGGGCTTGTTCACCAAGTAATTTAATGCCATGTGGTCCGTGTAAAAGATAAAATGTGTCACTAGAAAATATTACCTAAATTTGTGCAACACGTAGATCATCGATAATTCCTCGCACTCCGTGGTAGTATAATTATGTTATGTTAGGGTTAGCTTCCTACTAGCAAAGCACAAGGGATGGTCAACAATTCCCTCTCTAGGTTGTGCTAAGATTTCTCCAATTTCCATCCCTAAAGCATCAACATGTACATGGAATGGCTTATCCAAAAGCAGATGCATAATATGGGCACGGTGATAAGTTTATTCTTCAATGTGTCAAATGCCATCTGTTGTGCCTCTTCGCCCAATGAAATATACTTTTGTGTTTCAACAAATCTTCCAAAAACATGATGATCTTGGTATACCCCTTAGTAAATTTCCAGTAATACCCCATATGCCTAAGGAATCCACACACCACACTCTCGCTGGTAGGCTCCCCAATCCCACAATAATGAAAACTTTGGCAGGATCCACCAACAAGCCTTCTTTACATATGGTATGCCCTTGCAGGTGCCAAATGGAGTAGTGAAAACACATTTCTTAATGTTTAGAGATATACTCAATAACTGGAATATCTCAAACATCAGCCTCATATTGTCACGATGCTCCCTCACTAATCCATATATTGTCCAGTCATCTAGGTAGACTTGTAGAAATTTATGGATGAAGTCTTGAAATGCCTAAACCATAATGCGTGAAAACACAATAGGTGCGTTCTTCAGTCCAAAAGGGCACATTCTTTAGACCAAAAGGCATGGACTTATAGGAAAAAATTCCCAATTCAGTGGAAAAGGTTGTCTTTTTTTGGTCCTCCTTTGTAATTCTAACCTAATAATATCCTTATAATCTATCTATTAAAGAATATATCTCATGCCCACTACTCATTCTAGGATCCCTTTGATGAAGGGGGTTGGAAAAGGATCAATGACACACACTGCATTCAAATCCTTGTAATCAATGAAAATCCTTATCCTCCCATCCTTCTTAATGTTGATGACCATCAAACTTATCCACTTTGATTCCTCAACAACCTCAATGATGTCTGATGTAATCATCTTATCAATCTCCTCCTTGACTTTGATGCACATATTTGGATTCATTCGATAAGGTATCTTCCAAATTGGGTATGCACCTTCCTTTAACTTGATCTTCATTTCTCCCAAGGAGTGGTGAACTCCTTTAATCTCATGGTACCCACATAGAAACAAATCCTGAAATTTGTGTAATAGATCAATAATATTTGAAACCTCCCTTTCTATCTAGTAATCTCCAATAGTAGCTTCCTTAGGTTCCACCTCTAAACCAATGTTAACCTTATTGGTTTTTAGGGGTTCATGGTAGGTGCGTGCTTGCTCATTAGCACTATCCATAACCTCACATGTACCGACAATATGGTTAACATCTAATTTTTCCACCTCTTCACCATCTATCATGTAGACCAATTTTCCTTTCTCCTTTTCCATGCATGTATGCTCAAGTTGTACCTCCTTTGATTCTTCCTCATTGAAGCACGCTTCCAAGCCAAGTTCATCTAAAAATCCAATAAACTATCCTCTGCCATGGCACTATCTCCCATAGTTAGGCACTTAACAACCTATAACGCCTCATTCACCGATGGTTTAGTACTCACGATACTCGAAAGCTTGAAGGAGATCAGTGTCAACTCCTTCCAGCTTTCTTGTTTGACGGTGCAACTCGAGTGAATGTATTGTGTATGCACAACCTTGTAAGGTGGAGTAAAGCTTATGTACCCATAAATATGGAGGAAATGCTTTTGCACCTTCCATAAATGCCTTCTCATGTGCCTGGATGTGAAACGAGGTAGGTTCCTTCCCATGATAATATTGTATAGTAGTAGGTGCATTACTTCAGAGAAACCTAATAGAGAACACAATTCTCACCTCACACCACTCTAGAAGGTTATCATGATGGGTCACCCACCAATGTGTTGCGGTCTTGAGCAAGGTATAACTAAGCATACTTCTCCTTTCGACCTCACATCTCCATTGGGTCTCCATTTCTCGTAGGAAAACATCAGGGTTGGCTCCCCCAGTGTAACTTGGTAAATTTTGTCCTCCTGTGCACTGAATGAGTGCATATTTGTTACTCTTGACATATATCCTTTTAAATTCCTTTTGAGTAACTCATATTTCTAGTGCACCTAATTGTCACATGCCACACTAGTTGTATCACTTATAGATTGAGCATCTTCCCACTGAATAATGCCTTCTTTTATTGGTTGCACAACCTTAGGGTCTCTTGATAGTGTGCACATAGATTTTGTCTAGGTCTTCTTCTCCCAAGGGCTCAATATAGGGTGTTGACTTTCCATCCATCAAAGGAATGATAACACATTCCTCCTTATTCTCAAAACTTATATAACCCTTATTGAAACGTAAGTCAACATTATTCTTATAGCACTAGGGGTGCCCAAGTAATGTTGGAAAGTTGTCCGCCTTAGAAAGGGCCAAGGATTCAAGTATCCATGAATTTTTCCCCTGGATAGTGATAAAGCAACATCCCTTAAAACACTAATGAGAATTTCCTTTTTTGTTAACCATATACAACACATTTGAAGATGGCTATAATGGGGGCCTTCCCATTTGATTCCATGCATCTAGGGTGAGAACATTAAATTTTGCACCCATGTCAATCAGAATATTACTTAGGAGCCATCCATCAAAAATGCATTCAAGGTAATATCCTTATCATATTCAAGGTTGTGAGGAGGTAGATTAGCATGCAAAACCTTCCTCTCATGCTCTCCTCCAGTGTTTGGTACTTTATCTCTCAACCATTCTCCTAATAGAGGGATGATATTCTCTTAGCACAACATCTTACACACCTCTCTGACATCATCTATATCTTCCTGAGGGACCTCAACACTTTTCTTCTTCGCTCCAACTTCCTGGATTTCTCTTTTAGACACTAAATTTCCCTTAAATACTTCTAATTACTTCCATGGTATCTTGATAGACTTCCTTTTCATGGGTAGGGTTTGAATACTTCCCATGTACCACTTCTTCTCTTGTAATTAGTGGTCTCTATTTTGGTATCTCCTGGTGCACGTAGCCTCATCTTGTGTTGTCACCAGTACAGGTTCTAACTCTAACTCACACACCATCCTTGGCATCCACTATTGATCAACATGCTTTACACTCACCATCCCAACACCCTTAGCCTTCTCTTATTTCTTCTGATTCATGTGTTTAAATTTTTTTAACCATTCCTCATACTTTTGTTTTTTCCCACACCAAGATCACTGCAACAACTCGAGACACTCACACTTGTAGTATTATGTAGATCTACATTTATAGTAGGTTCTATGAGGGAATTTTCTCCTTTTTCCCCCGTGATTGCCACAACCTCTAAATCCTCCTCAAAAGCCTTTACCTCAACCTCTTCCATCCACATTCCCTTCATAATGAGGATCATCATCCTTAGAGCTATTTACAACACTGGGATGGCACACACCAGTATCAATGGCATCATGTATTTGGTTAATAAACCTACAATCCTTGGTGTTATGAGTAGTAGGGGTACAAATTTTGCAATAAAGAAGACATGTTCTTATAGATTGTGCACTCACAATATCAAACACCTACTTTCATCATGATCTCCAAGGAAAATCTCATAGTCTACCATCATCGCAAGGTAAGGAAGCCTCCAAGGCCTAGTGTGGATATTTAACATTATTATGTGAAAGCTCACTCTTGAATGGTGTGATAAGTCCTCTGAAAACCACTAAGCATCTTTGTGAAGGGTGAATGTCATAAGATAACTTAGATAGGAGAGTCTTGAAATGTGTGTCATACTCTTGCACACTCTTTTCCATTCCTTGTTTAATCTCCTTCAACACGTTGATTCTTTTCTATTCAAACTTAGGTATGTGGAACTCTACCAAAAAGGCATTATGCAACACAATGTAATCCACCACTTTCTAGTGTGGGTCATACTTCCTATACCATCTATGTGCGTGTCCTTACAATGTGGTTACAAACTGATTTTCCTTCCACTCCGAGGTAGTGATTCCCTTCGTGCGCCATAGTAAGTTATACTTTTGTACATGTTCTGCGGCATCCTCAATGCCCTTGTAATCAAGTAAGTGGAGTGACATCTCATAAAACACTTGTTGATGGTGTTGTGGACCTTTTCCACCAGATCCAGACCTTGATTCCCTCTAGATGTTTCCTCCACCACCAGACCCACTAGATCCACTAGTGTCAACTCCTCCAGATCCTCCTCATGTCATGTGTTAGGGGCCTAACATAGTTATGCCCTATGATCCCACCATCGTGTTAACCTACACACCGATAATTTTTGATACCTTAACCACTCCCAAATGTGTTTCCTACTCTACTCCTAGATGTGATACTCAAACCTTGTGATCCCACACCTTGCCCAAATTTTGTGCCATAAAAAATACCCCCAAACATAGGAAATTATTGTGCAACCATAGATGTACCAAATGAAAAATTATACCTCCTAGGTGTTTCTTGACTACCAATACCAATACTAACTAGATTATCAAAACTTATCTCAGAACTGGAAAACTAAGTGCAAGGGTTTGGTCATCATGTGGGTTAAGATGTGTGCCTACAACTCTCCTCCTTTATTTATATGACGAGCTCTCTCCAGAAGTCGATGGAGTTTCTCTTCCACACTTTTCAAGATGGGGTAGCTCAAACTACTCAGGTTCCATGTTCTCCGCGTGAACCTTAAACCATTCCCGTAATGTGTGCCTTCATAAATCCATCACTCCTATAGCTTCAAATTGTCTTTCTAACTCCCTCTCCCAAGATTCATTATACTTGAGCCACCTCTCCTCTCTCTCCATTTATGCCACAAGGTCCACCATCCTCTACCACGCTAGCTTCCATGCCCTGTGCCTAGTAGGAGTTTAGCCAGCCATGGGAAAGGCTTCCAAAATCAAAGTAATGACTAGGATCTTGATAAATAATGGAATAACACACAAGAATGATCCTCTAGGCTCCCTCAAGAACTCAAAATCAGTAATCTCCGGAAAGAATACGTAGAAATAATGTATTCCAAGGTATAACTAGTCAACACTCTACTCCACCAGTGATCAACAACATGGGTCCATGTTAGATCGGCATCATGCAACCATTGATATTCCTCCTAGGTCCAAACATAAGGTCTATAATACTAACTTGACCTTGATGCATATGTTGATAGTTATTCATACAACTCTACTGGGAAAAAAAAAAAAGGTCTCATATAACTCATGATACAGGTGATCCTCTACCCATTTACGTGCATCAAACTTATGTCCAATGTTAAATCTTTGAGAAAACTCATCCTCCATGTTTTTGAGCCATACTTTGACACTATCCAAGGTCAAGCACTCTGTCATTACACATTTCTCTCACAATAGCTTCAAAATAGGTCCTAAAATGGAACCAAGATGCAAATCATTATTTTACCCTCAATACCTCTTTTTAAACCCAAGTGTGCTTGTCTATTACCTAAACATACATTGGAAGCTCACCCAAGGCATGTGCGGATGCCAAGCCCGTCTTTTTATGTGATGTTTTCAAGAGATATTAATAATTAATGGAGGATTATTTACAGAAATAGAAGTACATGCATCTAATTCAAATGAAGAAGATAGAATTAACATATCTATACATCAATACATCACAAGGTAAATAAACATTGTATGAAGCATAAGGAACCATATTTGAATCATGACAAGCCAAATAACATGAGGTTTTACATCCCTAAACAAGATGTATAGATTAGATCCATGTATATTGATTTAAAAGAGTTTTTAGCAATCACACTACATTCAAAAGGGTCATCTCATACCATATACATTAAATGACAAAGATCCAACCCCTGCAAACTTATCTCGATCGAGATCCTAACCATGCTTTCCCCATTATAACCCTTATTCTGCACTTGGAACACCATACAAGTGCTTAATGATATCCGTAGACACCTATAATTTATCCTCGAGCAATTAAAATACTTAAATTACACTAATTATATCCTTTCCCATAAATTAGCGACATATCATTAATAAATACTTATTTTCTCTTCTATCACCATTAATTAGTTACATTACATTAATTAATTAACTCTTTTATCTAGAAAATACGCCAATTAATGACATTTTATTAATTAATCCCCTTTATATCTAGACTAATTAATTATTATTAATTAATTAGCTTCCTCTTCTATTAAATCAATAAATCAGCATTTATTTGATTAAATTCCTCCCATGGTCTAAATCATGCTAATTGTGTGCATGATTTGCTAAACTAAGATAATGAAAATAAATACTAACACCTAGTAGTCTTAATTAGCAAAATTAAGCAAATTACAAAGTACCATCAAGATAAGAATTAAACAAGGTTAGACACTAACATTTATCATATTAAAACTTTGAAAATTTAACATGCTAGTTGTCTAAATCCTCTATTCTCTTAATTAACAACAAAATTAAATGGACCTATGTAAGCTCCATGGCAATCAAATTGGTTGCTCTTGATATTCCAAGAACCTAGGAATGGGAGCTTATCAAAATTGGGCTACAAGACCCTTTTGACTCTTCCCATATGACCTAAGCACTTTGGCTAGAAAAGAGGCTTAACTCTCCAAGTGGTGAACTCTCAAGAAAACAAAGGAAAGCTTTTAGTCTATTTTGCTATATGCTTTGCTTTTGTCTTCTCAAGAAGTTTAGGTGTAAGTGTAAAGGTAGGAGGAGGGCTCTTTATATAGCCCAATGGATAAAGGAACCACTACATCCCTTTGCATGTGGGATAATAGGGATGTTGAGTTAGTTGGATAAGGGGGGTTTATATAGGGTTGAGTTAACTTTAGGAGGGTTTGTTTGTCCATTAGTGACTCATGTGGATAAAGGGGTCTTTTAATTAATCAAGGTGATTTAATTAATAGATGTGCAAGCTTATAAAAGCTTTTAGAGGAATATTAGCATGATTTAGACTATAGAAGGGGATTAAATCAATTGAATATTGATTTATTGGTTAAATGAAAGGGGATGCTAATTAATTAATAATAATTAATTAGTCTAGATAGAAGGGGAGATTTATTAATGGAAGGTCATTAATTAGGATATTTGTTGGATAGGTGACTTAATTAATTAGCATAGTGTAATTAATTAACGATGATAGGAGAGAAGATGAGCTCTTTTGATGAAATGTCACCAATTTGCGAAAGGAGATAATTAGCGTAATTTAAGTATTTAAATTGCTCGGGCATAATTATGGGTGTCTACATTTGCCCCTCTTTGGGGTGGCGTAAGTGACGCCACTTCAAAGATAGTAGACGGATGAAATTTTGAAGGGATAGAAGAAAAATTAGTAGGAGGGAGAGATGCCCCCTTGAGTGTCGATGGGGTGATGAAGGAAGATGATCGATGATCAAAAAAGGTGAGAAATAGATAGAAGAATGGGGGTAGGATGCCCAGTAGAATGTTAGGGTGAGAGGAAAAGTGATGCAAAGAAATATGGAGAAGTGGAGAGAAGAACTAACCTCTAGCCTTATGCATATTGAACACCTTCAAAGTGTCATCATATTGCCAAAGAGATCTACGTCATCGGTCCTTATGAAAAAAATAAGTATACAACAAAAGTAGAATGACATAAAAAGCCATACTATGAACAATTGTCCATTGCTGAAAACACCAACTCCATGAAACATACAAAATGCAATGCAATATGAGAAAGTGAAATATGCCTAACTCCATGCAACATACAAAATACAATGCAATACGAGAAAGTAAACAATCTAAACTAACAGAGAAACATAATGTAATGTTTTTATTATCGAGCTTCAGTTACAACCTCTGTGAACTAATGACAAGGGTTGATGATGGTCCCCTAAGAAAGGATACATGCAAGGGGAATAATTAAGGACACTTGGGTCCGATGGAAAAATAATGTGCACTACGAAATAGTACCAGAAACTCATTGTGCCCTAGTAAAAAAAGTAAGCAGCCTAGCTTTTGTTGATGGAGGTAGATCAAGATGATCCGCAAGTCACACACATGAAAAAGTGAGAACTAAAGAGAAATGTTTTGTAGGATGATTTTCAATTTTTAGAATTTTTATTAAACATATTTGAATGTTTTGATTTTTCTAACATATTTAAATGGTTTGATTTTTCTAACATATTTGAATGTTTTTGATGATTCTAACATATTTGAATGTTTTTTATTTTTTTGAAAATATTCTAAAACTATGTACAGGAAGACAAGGAAGCATGGATGCCCCTAGTGATAGATGGGATGTACAAGGGCATAAGGCCACACACGTACGAGAAAGGTGAAGATGTCAAAAATGCCCCAATGATTAGGTGGGAGTATTCAAAGGAAAACTCTTCACAAGTAGAAGTGGGACCCAAGGCCATTATGGATAGGTTCAACATGATGGTGAACATAAACCAATGAAGTGTTGGGAAGAAGCAAGGATGCCCCCAATGTAAGTTGGCCTAAAAGCACATGATAGAAAGGAAGGAGAAGATTTTTTTGTGAAAGGTGACAAACGTGTCCGCAAACATGGAAAACAAGTAATCTTATACACATGGATGTTCTGAATGAAGTAGAAGAATGATGTGAATGATATGAATGTATCTTAGAATCCTCATGATGAAGAAGTGATTAACCAAAGGCAAAAATTGTGAGACGAGATATGGACTAGAGTAAGATTCTGAACAAGGTCCAAAACGAGACACTTGGTAACATATTAATCCTGCCTACTCATAGAGATCCAATGTGTGCACGTGGAGTTTAATTACCTCTTGAAGGGAAGATTTAATAGACAACAAGTGAAGACACCCTAGCCAAAGTGTAGGAATGATTGATTTTGAAATGTGATTTTGTGAATGAAGGGTGGAAGGATAGTTGTACATTTCTTTCTTTGCCAACCAAAGGCCCATAGCCCCGATGGAGATGCATTTGATTCTAATCATAAAATTTATCTACTTATAGTTAAGAATCCATAGCCCCAATAGAGATTATTGAAATACCCTAAGAGAGAGTTATATATGAATGTGATTTTGCTTTTAGCTTTAATTTTGATTTTGATTTTGATTTTGATTCTTTTACTTTTTGAAAACTTATTTCAGCTCTCTTATTTAACAAGGGGTTAAGAACCACAGATGGCTTGATGGAAGGAGGTGGAAGTGATTATGATGATGACATTGGCTAGTGTCAACAAATATGTCCAAAATTTCTTCGTAACAAGTTTATTAGATGTTGAATGTGATAGGATCTCTAAGAGGTCAGTCATTTTTTAATTTACCAAGGTGATAAAAGACCAAGGTCAAACAGATACCATAGAGATAAATTTTACAAAATGTGTGTGAAAAGGCTAACCAAAATATCACCAAAGGGATGAAAATGGTAGGAATACTTGTAGAATAACAAGGAAGGGAAGAAAGAGAAGAAATAACATCCATTTGTACGCAATACCTGATTGCAATGTTTGATCTTTGTACCTTTGATTTTTCTTGTGTTTTCTTAATGTTTTTGTATTTTTGAATTGTTTTTTATTTTTAGATTTTTGATAGTTTTAAGAGGTTGGGACTAACAAAGTCACTCTATGTGGTAAGATCCAACAATAATGTTTACGACTTCCTTGATAAGGGAGACTAGGCGCATTTGTTTATCGAGAGTGATATTATCCCCGATCTCGATGATTAAGGTGAGTTCACACTCAATAAATGACTGTGATTTGTTTTGAAACATGGGTTTCATATGTGGGAGTTTGAGTTCCCTATCCATAGGTTTTGTACTTTGTGCCATACTTGATGGGTACATTGGTGTGCATTCTGGAATTGCGCTTGATTTAGAATTTTGAGATTGTTTGATTTGTTGGGAGCTATAGAGCTCTTAACGCTTTTGATCCGAGCTTTATTAAGAAATTGTTTGGGTTTCTTATAAGCTGATGCATGACTTGTCTAATCTAGAGAAGGAGAAGAAATTGAACGTGGATGTTTAGAAATGATGTGAGAAATGACCATGGGCTTGCCATAACCATTGATAGAAGAAATATGTGATGGATGAAATGGATATGGTCCAAGAATTGAAGAGGATGGGCTACCGAGAGGTGAGATACTTATAGAAGATGATGAAGGGATTCCAGGATGTGGCCCAAGAATCAAAGAAGAAGAGCTACTAGGATGTGACCCATAGATATAAGACAAAGGGATACTAGGATGTGGCCCAAGAATATAAGAAGAAGGGCTACTAGGATGTGACCTATAGATGTAAGATAATGGGCTACTAGGATGTGGCCCAAGAATAGAAGATGATGGACTACCCGGGGTGATCCATACCTAGAAGACAAGGGGCTAGTTAGGCATGCCCCAAGAATAGAAGATAGTGGACTACTCAAAAATGTCCCACAAATAGCAGAGGGAGGGCTACTAGAAGGTGACCCACACCTAGATGAATATGAAGGGCTACTTGGTGTTGACCCCATAAGAGATTGATTGAGGAATTATGATAGAAAAAGAGTTATTGGGTGATGAGAAGATAGGCCATGGATCAATGCAAGACCAAGGAGTTTCATCACATAATGAAGAATGTGAAGATGAAAGAATAAGAGGAGGATCAAGTTACATGATTTGAGGCTCTTCCTCTGTTTCTTGATAAAAGGAATCAACCTTTTCCTCACAATACGTAGATGCATCAAAGTCTAAAGAGAATCCTTTCTCATAATCTGCTAAAGGAATATCTTCATATGCCCCTATAAATTCCCTAATTGTTTCTTCATTCTGAAAGAGATCAATTGGTATGAGTTGTTGATCGACCACTAGGGGTTGATTGGAAGAAAGAGTTCACTTGGTGTGGAAGACTTATAAGATGTTTGATGATGATAATAGAAAGATGATGTGGGGGAGAAGAATATGTGTAGCTAGATGTCTCAAGAGTAGAAGAAGCAGGTGATGTGGACCTACCTATACGATGGTATGTCATCTGTAAAATAGTAGGATTAAGTCCAAAGTCTGTAGATTGTGATGCATGGGGGTCGATTCGACATTTGACTCAAGGACTTTGAGTCACACGAATCTTCAAAGGAAGGAAGACTTATTGGGGGTGATTGATGAAGAAGGTCTTATGAAGAAGGGGAGGACCATGATTCAAGAATCACATCGGATGAATAATAACAAGGGTCCTACAAAGAAAGAGAGGACCATGATTCAAGAATTGTATTAGATGTTTGATTGGAGGGATTTGGAGTCGCGTGTATCTTCAAAGGAAGAATATGTCATTGAGGTGACTGATAAAAGGGGTCCTACGAAGAAAGGGAGGACCATGACGTAGGAGTCATATTAAATGTATGATGAAGATGGTCCTACGAAGATAGGGAAGACCATGACATAGGAGTCACATTAGATGACTTAGGAGACGAATTAGATGAATCCAAATAGTAGTTTGGATCTAAATCATCAGAAGATTCAAAAGAAATATTTGGATTGGAATCCTCAAAAGAAGAGGAAATGTTTGGATTAGAATAAAAGAAGGGTGGGGGAACTCAATAATAATTTGGATCAGAAGTGTCCAAACCATACCACCGACTATGAGATGAAGGTGGGGAACGGGTTACCCGTATGGGTTCTCTAGTGTGAAGAACCAAACGAGGTTTAGTTGTAATGGGAATCTTTTGATTTGAATTGTTAAACCTAGGTTCCGTATTGTTGTAAATGTGAGAAACCACACGATAGTCAGTCATTTTTTTGGCATTTTTTAAGCAAAATTTCTAGATCTAGACAGTGTGATGGAACTCCTTCAAAGGAAGTGACATGTCGATTTGGGTAGCATAAGGACAACCAACTAGACATTTCGTAAGTATTGATATGTGTGTGTGATTTTCCAAAGAATGTATAAGGAAAATAGACATCGTGATGATGCAATATCAATGAGATAAAAAGGGATCATCCTAGAAAATAATTTTCTGAATAATCACAAGGAACAATCATGCAAGTGTGAAACACAAATCCAATCAACAAGGAAATACACCATATGAAAATGTGATGCAAAGATGATCAACACAATGTCAATATTTACGTCAAGCTTGAAATGAAAAAGGCATAAATATTAACAAAGGGTAGATGTGAATCCCAATCAAAGGATACCATGACAAGTTTAACAACCAACAAGGCCTAAATGTTAAAGGGTGAGGTTTACAAATGTAAGCTACATAACCACACCAATTGGACACGTCTATCAAGCTTCGCGGAGAAGTGAGATATTAGTGTCAAAGTGGTATCAAAACAACGCAAACAGTAAAGTAAGTGACACCTTTCAAGATTTGGGACAATGTTTGAAATCAAACTAAGTCAAATTATACCAAGGATTTGTTAAAACATGGGCAACGTAACACCACAATATGGACACTTAGATCATGTTTACAAGAAACGTGACATAAGTATCTTAATTATGTCAAGACAATGCAAACGAGGTAAATTATCAAAGGGAGATAAAATGATGAATCAGTCCTAACTATGATGGTGATCATGACATGGGTATCAAGATCACAAAGGATACCAATGATATAAATATGTCTCCACACACTTTATATGTTTAACTAACCTATCTGCAAACATGGATGGGCGTAAATGAACAAAAAAGTGGCAAAAAATCGATTGGTAACACAAAATTAGTCACCCTTCTTTTGATTAACAAAGTGTCAAAAGAATGTGAAGGAAGTAGATCAAAATGGGGATGAAAAATGATGGCTTCACTTTAGTAGAGTTTCACCTCACCTTAAGGAAAGTGAAAAACTAACTAAAAGTAACGTGTCACATGTTTCATGATGAAAAGATGGTTCACAACTCAACACTATTTTAGAATGGTCAAAGTGGGCTCTTGGCCAAAGAATATCTTCCTAGGTGGTTCTCTCTCCTAGGTGTTACAAATCTATCTTAAGCGAGTGTAATTTACCCAAAGAGTTACACTGACTAGTTTGGGAGTATCTCGGATTTACTTTACCCCCTTTAATAATAGTAGGCAACTAGTGCGTCTACATTACTATCACTGGGGTCACCATACAAACAACTAATAATGATATCTCACAAAGGAATCACTAGTCAAGTAGGTAGTATGAAGCACTTCCCATTTCATCCACAAGGTTCCCTCTTGTGTGGACTACTTTGGGGTTCCCGTAAACCACCCCCATTGTTGTAGCTTAAAGCATTATGCCAAAGGGTTATGTTCCAGTTGAGCGGAGAGGACGTACCCTTTTCCAAAACCTGTAATACAATGTGTTTTGAATATGTTGTTCTTTTTATCTTATTTAATTAGGTGTGGTTTGCTTGAACACCTTTTGGTAACTTGTATAAAAATTTTATTAGTAGTTTTTGAATTCATCTTTGATTCCTCCTTTCTTTGACAAGCATGGTGTTTTGTTCCTGTATGACGATTTTAGTATTTTTCCATCAAAAGAGTAAACATCATTTCTGATTCTCCAGATCATCCAAAAATTCAAGAGAAGAGCATACATGATGTTTCCAAAATCTAAAAAGATATCAAATGGAAAAACACTTTAATTCAAACACACCAAGTTAACCAATTCCAATTCAAATATTCCTAACAACCTCAAAGCATCAAAAGGACCTAAGAATCATTTCTGATTCCCAAGATTTCCTAAGGGACGTGAGGGAAGAGCATATGTGATATTATTCCTATAAGTAAACATGTAAAGTTTATCTAATCAAGTAAAAGCATGTAAAAACCCTACAAAGATGAGTATTTAATTAGATAAAACCTGCAAGAAAGTTAGCACCTCAACACATTAATCTCAAGAAAACAAAAAGACACTTGCACCCCTGTTTTGGCATTTACGCGTGGGTTAGGGCGGATGCACCGCTCTATGTTTTCTAACTTATATTACACCTACACCACCCGAGAGGCGTGTGTACCACTAAAAAGATGTGTGTGTTACCTTAGATAAAAAAGTGTTAAATTCGTACAGAGTGCTTACGCTATCGAAAAGCATCTCCACCACTAGAAAATCATGTGCGCCACTAGAAAAGTGTGTGTGCCACCGCTTTGTAAAATAGTCTCAGATTCTAATAGAATGCTTGCACCACTAGAAATGTGTCTGCACCACCAAAATAGCGTGTGTGCACCGGTGAGGGTGTATGCAACAATTTGACAGTTTTGAGTTGTAGTGAAGGTACAGTACGAAATGATGTCTGTGCCTGGTTAATACACTGCACCTTGGTTAGGGTATGTGTGCTAGGTTAGTGCGCTTATGCCAAGGTCAATAGACAGAGATTTAGGTTTGACAAAGGCACCCGCACTACCAAAGGTGTGTCCTGCACTCCTATTAGTGCACTGCGCGCCACTCCCGTAAACCAAAACATGACAAAAATACAACAAAGCTCACAATAGTTCAAATTTTGGCAAGTTAGTTTAAAAATTGCAACAACCCATTAAAATGATGGCTATGAACAAGAACTTACACATAAAATTAGCAAAAAATCCAAAAAAATGGACATTAATTACTAAGTGTGCATATCAAAAGTTAGCCTAAACAATGAAATTTAAACTAAAATTCCAAGGGACTAGGTCCCACTTTGGGCATGCCAAATGTGTGCATGATTTGCTAATTTAAGCTAATATTCTTAATTAACAAAATTAAGAAAAATACAAAGCACCATCAAGATAAGCATTAAACAAGGTTAGACACTAACATTTATCATATTAAAACTTTGAAAATTTAACATGTTAGTTGTCTAAATCCTCTATTCTATTAATTAACAACAAAATTAAATGGGTGAACCTATGTAGGCTCCATGGAAAATCAAAGTGGTTGTTCTTGATATTCCAAGAACCTAGGAATGGGGGCTTATTAAAGTTGGGCTACAAGACCCTTTTGACACCTCCGATATGACCTAAACACTTTTGGCTAGAAAAGAGGCTCAACTCTCCAAGTGGTGAAATCTCAAGAAAACAAAGGAAAGATTTTAGTCTATTTTGCTATATGCTTTGCTTTTTTCTTCTCAAGAATTTTAGGTGTAAGTGTAAAGGTAGGAGTAGGGCTCTTTATATAGCCCAATGGATAAAGAAACCACTACGTCCCTTTGCATGTGGGATAATAGGGATGTTGAGTTAGTTGTGGATAAGGGGGGTTTAGATAGGGTTGAGATAACTTTAGGAGGGTTTGTTTGTCCTTTAGTGACTCATGTGGATAAACGGGGCATTTTAATTAATCAAGGTGATTTAATTAATATATGTGCAAGCTTATAAAATATTTTAGAAGAATATTAACATGATTTAGACTATAGAAGGGGATTAAATCAATTTAATATTGATTTATTGGTTAAATGAAAGGGGATGCTAATTAATTAATAATAATTAATTAGTCTAAGGGAGATTTATTAATGGAAGATCGTTAATTAGGGTATTTGTTAGATAGGTGACTTAATTAATTAGTGTGGTGTAATTAATTAACGACGATAGGAGAGAAGATGAACCCTTTTGACAAAATGTTGCCAATTTGCGGGAAAGGAGATAATTAGTGTAATTTAGATATTTAAATTACTCAGCGTAATTATGGGTGTCTACACTAATTATTCCTCTAAAAAAATTCTATAAGCTTACACACCTATAATTAATCACTTGAATTAATTAGTAAATCCCCTCAAGCCCCATGGGTAACTAAAGGACAAATTAAATTCTCCTAAGGTTGACTCAACCCTCCTTAAACCTTCTTTATCCACAACTAACCCAACCTCTCCATTATCCCAAATGTAAAGGGATTTAGAGATTTTTTTATCAATTGGGCTATATAAATAACCCTCTTCCAACCTTTCTTCTTATACCTTTACACCGTAAATTCTTATAGCCAATCTATAGGCATTTTATCTTAGAGAATCTTTCATTTGATCTAATAGCTTCATTCTTGCATTTCATTCATCCAATTTTTTTGGGTCATATGGAGAGAATCAAAATAGTCTTGTAGTCATACTTTGATGAGCTTCCATTCCCAAACCCTTGAAGATTAAACAATCAACTTTGATTTCCATAGATCTATCTAGGTTCATTTATTGTTTTTGGTGATCTAAAGAGTAGAGATTCAAATTCTTAGCATATTAGTTTGATTTCTATTTCAATTTCTAATGCATAATGTTGGTATTTAGTCTTGTTTAGCTCTTAACATGATGATCTTTGTGTAGTTAGTTCATTTTTGAAAATATTAAGGTGTTAGTTTCAATTCTCTTTGCATAGATAACTAATACATTGATACATTTGGCACGCCTTTGGTGGGACTTACTCCATTGTCCTTTGCACTTAATTTCAAGTTTTTGTAGTTAAGTTTCAATTTTGGTTATTAACCCTCTTTTTGCATATATTGACATAACTTGTTTTTCTTAACTTGTTTTGTTGAGTTTGTATGTGTTGATTCTTCCTTGTAGGTATAAAGGAGGTGAAGTGCTATCAAAATTGAAATTAATAGGAAAATTTCAAGATTTCTCCATGTTTTCATTTTTAGAGCTTACTTTTTCAACATTCTACATGTTAGTTTTGTCAATTTCTTAAAAATATTAAATTATTGAGCATGTAGGTTAGTGTTTGATAGTTCTGAGTATTATATTTACATATTAATGTGGTGGATTTCTATCAAAATTGAATATTGGTGAGAAAATTTCAAGATTTCATCATGTTTTCATTTTTAGAGCTTACATTTTCAACATTCTACATGTTAGTTTTTTCAATTTCTTGAAAATGTTAAGTTTTTGATCATGAATGTTAATGTTTGATATCATTGAGTCTTATATTCATATATTAATGTGATGAGTTGTCAAAATTTAATCTTGGTTGGAAAAATGTGACCATTTTACAGATTAAGGGATGTTTTTTTGACATTTTTAGGTACATGTTAAGTGCATACCCGTGAGAATAAGAGCATATGTGTAACCCATCTTTCAGAGGCCATAACATTTTATCCCGAACTCAAAATGACTCCATTTTTTTTTGCATTGGAAAGGTATTGAAGTTAAATATGAAATGAAAACATAAATTTTAGATTTATACTTACAAAAATCACAATTTTTCCATTTATTTTAAAACTAGTCATTTTCTAACATGTCTAATGTTTTGATGAATGTTGTATTTCCATGCTTTACTTGATTTAGATCAAAGCTTGTGTATTCTCTTCTCTTTCACATTTTGGTGATCTTTAGAATAAAAAACAAGTTTTATCTCTATCTTTTAAACATTTGGATTAACTTGGAAATTTGATTATTCATTTTGCTTCAGGGAATGAATCTTTTACAAAGCATTTTTTTATGGTCCTTTGATTTAAATTTTTCATTTCTATATAGTTGGGATAAAGTTTGTGTATGATCTTATCTTACACCTTAGGGTGATCTTGACAATAAAAACAACTTTAGTCTTCATTTATAAACATTTTTTTAGTTGGAAACTTTGTCTTTCATTTTTTATTTAAGGGAATGAACATATATCAAGTTTTTTTGTATGGTTCATTAATTGCAAAATTTTCCTTTACTTTTTAGTTGGATTATTTTTTTGTATGCTCTTCTCTTTCATCCTTGGATTTTCTTGAGAATCAAAATCAACTCTTAATCCTCTTTTAAATAATGTTATTTTCTCGGAGAACTACTAACACTTGAGTGCAAGACCTAAAATGCTTGTCAAAATAAGGAGTTTGAAACAAAATTTTCTAACTACAAATGTATTGTAGGTTACCAAATAGTGAACGAATAAACCACATTAACTTGAAAAGATAAAAAAACACACCACATTCAAAACACTTGATTTGTAGGTTCGAATAAGGGTACGCCTCGTCCACTTAAAGCTAGGACATAACCCCTTTTGAATAAGCCTTAAGCTACAAAATGGGGGTGGTCCTAGGAACCCCAAATTAGTCCATGCAAGAGGTAACCATAGGAAATTTTAGTGTCTAATATTCGTAATTTGGCTAAAAGTAGGAATTCTAAAATATCAATTTGGCTATTTTTACGACCATGGCAGTGACTATGTTTCTCCCAAAAATTCCACAAACAATAATTTTTCCCTTATGAATAGCCAATGGATGTCCAATCCCAACATGTATTTTTTATCAAATAATCACGTGATAGATTGATCGTGGTTTTAAAACATTCATGTAATGCCAAGAAATCTATGGAACCTTCCTATTCATTCGATCTCATTTGCCAACATGTTTAGGATTTTTTTTTAAATTCGATTATATTTGTTCTATGTGTGTGTGTGTGTGTGTGTGTGTGTGTGTGTGTGTGTGTGTGTGTGTGTGTGTGTGTGTGTGTGTTTTTTGTTTGTGTAAAACACACACACACACACACAAATATATATTGGAAGTTGTTAAACCTTTAGAAGACCCGCTAAATTTAAAAGAATCTGCTAACTTCCTAGGAACCCACTAAAAATTTTGATAAGCCTTGGAGCATGAGGAGTGGCCAAGTTTAACCCCTTATAGGAAGTTGAGCGTAAAGGTATGCAAAAGGATCCCCAACACCTAAAATTGGATATCGAGTGGACATGTGGTGGAATTCTAGGAATCCTTAAGGAAAAGGAATTGTTTGGACTCCAAGCCCATAGAATGAACCAATTAAATAAAGTTTCGATCCCTGGTTAGGCGAGGTAGAGTGACAGTTAGGGGAACATGTGGTAGACCTTCGTTTGGAATTAAATGAATTTTGTGCAAGAAATATCCTTCATGCCAATAAATTATCCTTCATTTTCCACTCCATCTATAATTTCCTTCAAAAAAATATTATATTTTTCCAATGCCACAAACCCTGATTTAGATAATCCGCCAACCCATTGAATCTAGTTCTAACCTTATTTTCCACAATTTCTATAAGTTTTTTTCAAGAGGATTTCGTAAAATTTTCCCTAGAGGTAACCTTGTGGACTAAACGGGAATTTCTCTACACACCTACTTGACTAGTATACACATGAGATTTAGCATCAAAGTTATATGTATCGCGACCTTAGTGAGAGTACATAATAGATGCATTTATTGTCCATTGTGCTTAAAGGGGGTAAAGTAAAGTTGGGATAATCCTTGGAAAATTGAGCTCGCTCTTAGATAAATTTTTGCACCTAGTTGAGTGAACCACCTAGGATATCCATTCATTCTTTGGAGCCAACTTAACCAAATCATTTTTTTAAAGATCCAACATTCATCACGAAACGTGAGAGGCATTACTTTTTCTTATTTTTTCACTCACCCTAAGGCGAGGAAAAACTCTTCCAAAGTGAGGCCAACATTTTTCATCCCCACTTGTACTACTTCCTTCACTTTATTTTGACACTTTTTTGATCAAAAGAAGAGTGACCACACATGTATTTCCAATTGATTGTGTCACCACTTTTATGTCCATTTATGCTCATCCATGTTTGGGTGAGATGTTAAACGACTAAAGTGCGTGGAGACATTTTCATATCATTGGTAGCATTTTTATCTTGATACCCAAGTCAAGATTTTCAATCGTAGTTAGGCTTGATTCTCCTTTGAATTGTTATCTTGCTTGTATCGTATCACAACAATTTTGATACTTACATCTTGTTTCTTGCAAACTTGACCTAAGTGTCTAGATTGTAATGTTACACTACGTGCATCATAACAATTCCTTGGTATACTCTAGCCTTGGTTTTCTTTCAAAAATTACCTCAATTTTGAAAGGTGTTGTTATTACCTTTGTGCATGTCATGTCAATATTATTTCGATACTAATACATTACTTTTCTACAAAGTTTTGTTAACGTATCTTAATGGTATTGTTGCATCGTTCATATTTGTAACTCCCACTTTTTAAGATATAGGTCTTGATTAGAATTAAACTTGATTTTATTATACCTTGCTTGGAAATTGTATAAACCTTTTTTTATTACTTATGTCTTGTTCGTTTTTAAACTTGGCATTAGTGATGACCTTTTTTTGATCATCTTATGTTTCAAACTATTAATTGATCGGATGGTTAGGAAGTAATCCATTTGACTAATTGGTTTACCAACAACTTTGCATGATTGTGTCTCATTTGTCACATTGACTTATCCATTTCTAGGATAATATTTTGGGTCTTTGATCCTCTTGATATTCTTGTTTTTTCCTAAGTTCATGATCATTTTTTAACACATCTTTCAAACCTTCGTAAAAACATTTCCTATCAAGTAAATTTTGCATCAATCAAACATAGGAAACATTTCCTTTGATCCTTTATGTTGCTAAAGTTGACATTTACACCTCCAAACCTTGTTATATTATCAATCTTGAGTCATCATGATGTATGTTTTCCTTAGCTTCCCTTTTGGAAAATCACATAAGCATCCCCATCTTTATGAAATGTCTAGTTGGTTGTTGTTATGTTTCCCAAATCAACATGAAAAATTCTTCACTTTGAAGAAGTTTAATCATAAAATCTAGGTCTAGACCTTTGAACCCAATACACATAAAAATGAATGATTATTACAAGGTCTCTTATACATACGATAATAAGGAATCAAAGTTTTGAATTTCACATCAAATGATGCCCATCATGACCAAACCTCATTTGGTTCTTCACACTAGAGAACCCATCCAGGTAACCCGTTCCCCACCTTCATCTCATAGTTGGTGGTATGGTTTAGACACTTCTGATCCAAATTATTATTTGGTTTCCCCCCACTCTTCTTCTTATTCTAATCCAAACATTTCCTCTTCTTCTAAGGATTCCAATCCAAATATTTCCTTTGATTCTTCTCGATGATTCGATCCAAACTGCTATTCAGATTCATCTAATTTTATTCCTAAGTCATGGTCCTCCCATTCTTCGCATGACCTCTATTATCAGTCACCGAAACAACATTCTCCTCCTCTAAATATTTGTAATGCCACAAATTAGCTTCATCATTCATCTAATGTGACTCCAAAATTGTGGTCCTCCCTATCTTCGTAGGGACCCTCTTCATCATACAATTAATACGACTCCTACATCGTGGTCCTCCCTTTATTTTTAGGGCTCCATTCATCAATCACCTCAATGACATATTCTTCCTTTGAAGAGATGCATGAATCCAAATCCCTCCAATCAAACATCTAAAAAATTCTTAAATCATGGTCCCCTTTTCTTTAGGGACCCTTGTTATTATTCATCCAATGTGATTCTTGAATCGAGTCATCCCCTTCTTCATAGGACCTTCTTCATATATCACCCCCACGAAGTCTTCCTTCTTTGAAGATTCATGTGACTCAAATTCCTTCTATTCAAATGTCTAAATCAACCCATGGGTCACAATCTTTAGACTTTAGACTTAATCCTACTAGTTTACAGACACCATCATATAGGTAGGTCCACACCACCTTCTTCTACTCCCGAGACATCTATCTCCACATCGTCTTCATCCCCCTCATCATCTTCTTCTATCAATCATTATCAAAAAATTCTAAGTCTTCCACACCAATTGAAACTCTTTCTTCCAATCAAACCCTTGTGGTCGATCAACAACTCATATTGATTGATCTCTTTCGAATGAAGAAACAATCGGGAATTTATAGGGGCACATGAAGATATTCCTCTAGTAGATTACAAGCAAGGATTCTATTTAGAATTCAATGCATTTACATATTTTGAGGAAAATTTTGATTCATTTTTTTCAAAAATGGAGGAAGAGGTTTAGATCATGCAACTTGATCCTCCTCTTATTATTCCATATTCACATTCTTCATTATGTGATGAAACTCTTGGGTCTTACATTGATCCATGGCCTATCTTCTCATCACCTAATCACTATTCGTTTATTACAATTACTCAATCACAATCTCTTATGGGGTGAATACTAATTAGCCCTTCATCTTTGTGTAGGTGTGGGTCACCTTCTATTAGCCATCCCTCTGCTATTTGTGGGACATTTTTGAGTAGTCCACTATCTTCTATTCTTGGGGCACATCTAATGAGCCCCTTGTCTTCTATGTATGGATCACCCCTGGGTTTTTCATCATCTTCTATTCTTGGGCCACATCCTAGTATCCCATCATATTATATCTATGGGTCACATCATAGTATCCCTTCTTCTTCTATTCTTAGGCCACATCCTAGTAGCCCTTCATCTTCTGTCTATGGCTCACCTCCTGGTAGCCCATCTTCTTTAATCCTTGGATTGTATCCTTTTCATCCATCACATTATTCTTCTACCAAATATTGTGGAAAACTGTCATCATTTCTCATATCAATTCTAAACGTCCATGTTCTTCTCCCACTTCCCGGGATTAGAAAAGTCAAGCATTAGCTTATAAGAAACCTAGACAAGTTTTTTACCAAGCTAAGACCAAAACATCGAAGAGATCCAAATCTCCCAACAACTCAAATGATTATAAAATTAAAAATAAAATGTGATTCCAGAATGCACACCAACGTACCCATCAAGTATGGCACAAAGTGTAGAAACCTATGGATAGGGAACTCAAGCTCCCACATATGAAACCCATGTTTCAAAATAAATCACAGTCATTTGTTGAGTGTGAACTCACCACGATCATCGAGATCAGGGATAATATCACTCTTGATAAACAAACGCACTTAGTATCCCTTATTAAGGAATTCACACACATTGTTGTTGGATCCTATCATGCAGAGTGACATTGTTGGTCCCAACTTCCAAAAATCTCAAAATAAAAACTCATAAAGTAGTTCAAAAATACAAAAAAAAAGAAATCAAAGGTACAAAGATCAAACATTGCAATAAGGTATTGTGTACACATGGATGTTATTTCTTCCCTTTATTTCATATTCCTCTGCAATTCATCCACCATTTTCATCCCTTTGATGTTATTGTGGTTCACCTATTCACATGCATTTTGCAACATTTATTTCTATGGTATCTATTTGACCTGGTCTTTTATCACCTTGGTAAATTAAAGAACGATCGACCTCTTAGAAATCCTATTACTAACTACATCTAATAAAAATTTTGCAAAGAATTTTTGGACGTATTTATTGACACAATCCAATGTCATCATCACAATCACTTCCACATCCTTCCATTAAGCCATCAGTTGTTCTTAACCCCTTTTCAAACAAGAGAGCTGAAATAAGTTTTCAAAAGAAAAAGAATCAAAATCAATCAATCAAAAAGCAAAATCAAATTGATATATAACTCTCTCTTGGGGTATTTCCAGTAATCTCTACTAGGGCTATGAACGAATGAATGGTAGTAGAGAAATGTTGTGATTAGAATCAAATGCATCTCTTTCAGGGTTTTGGACACCTCACCGGCAGCGGAAAAATGTACGCTCTCTTCTTCCACAATCCATTCACAAATCACCTTTCAAACTAAATCATTCCTACACATTGGCTAGTGTCTTTAATTGATGTCTACCAACTCTTTCCTTCAAGAGGTAATTCATTTCCATGTGCACACACATGATCTCAATGAGTAAATAGGATTAGTATGTTACCAAGTGTTTCTTTTTGGACCTTATTCAAACTCTTTCTTTAGCGCATGTCTTGTCTCGTGATTTGTGCCTTGGGCTAATCACTTTTTCATCGACCGCCTTCTAAATCTTTTCATAGCATCCTTTGTTCTTCAAAATAATTTAGAACACCCATGTATATTGGATGTCCTTTTTTCTATGTTTGTGGATGGATTTTTCCCCTTTAATAAATCAATCACCCACTTCCTTTCTCTCATGTGTTTCTTGGCCAGCTTACGCTAGGGGCATCCTTGCTCCTTTATGATTGAACCTATTTTATATTAGCCTTGATCCCCCTTCTACATGTGAATATTTTGTCTTTGAATACTCCCACCTAATCACCGGGGCATGTCACATCTTCACTTTCTTGCATGCGTAGCATTCTTCCCTTGTACATCCCATCTATCGTTGGGGGCATCCATGTTTCTTGGTTTCCTGTACATAGTTTCATAAAACTTTCAAAATAAAAGACATTCAAATATGTTTCTAAAAAATAAAAATCAATACAAATCATCCTACAAAACATCTCTCTTTGGTTCTCACATGTTCTTATGCATGACTCACAAATCATCTTCATCTACCTCCATCAACGCAAGCTATTTGCTTATTATGTCCGTACTCTAGGGCACAATGAGTTTCTTGGTACTATTTCATAGTGCATGATTTCTTTTAATAGGACCCGAGTATCCTTCATTACTCCCCTTCCATGTATCCTTGGTTAGGGCACCATATTTAAACCCTTGTCGTTAATTTACACAAGTCGAATCAAAGCTTGATAACAAAAACAATGCATTATATTTCTCTGTTAGGTTAGCTTGTTTACTTTCTCATATTGCATTGCATTATGTATGTTGCAAGGAGTTAGGAATCTTTTACTTTCTCGTATTGCATTACATTTTGTATGTTGCATAGAGTTGGTGTTTTTAGCAATAGAAAATTGTTCGTAGTATGGATTTTCATGTCATTCTACTTTTTTCATATGCTTATATTTTTAATAAGGACCGATGACGTAGATATTTGGAAATATGATGACACTAAATTTGTTTCAATACACTGGATGAAAGCTTTCTCTTTTCTTTCCATCTTCATTCCTCTTCTACATAATTCTCCTATCAACATTATTCTTCTGATTCACCCGGGGCATCCTGACCCTACCCATTCTTCTATCCATTTCTCTCACCTTTTTTGATCATCGATTACCTTCTTTCATCACCCCATCGACACTCAAGGGGGAATCTCTCACTTCTACTAATTTTTCTTCTACCCCTTCAAAATTTTATCAGTCTACTATCTTTGAAGTGGCATCACTTATGCCACCCCAAAGAGGGGAAAATGTAGACACCTATAATTTATCCCAGAGTAATTTAAATACTTAAATTGCGCTAATTATATCCTTTCCCACAAATTGACGACATATCGTCAATAAATGCTCATTTTCTCTTCTATCACCGTTAATTAGTTACATTACATTAATTAATTAACTCTTCTATCCAAAAAATATGCCAATTAATGACCTTCCGTTAATTAATCCCCCTTTCTATCTAGACTAATTAATTATTATTAATTAATTAGCTTCCTCTTCCATTAAATCAATAAATCATCATTTATTTGATTAAATTCCTCCCATAGTCTAAATCATGCTAATTATTCCTCTAAAAGATTCTATAAGCTTACACACCTATTAATTAATCACTTGGATTAATTAATAAATCCCCCTCAAACCCCATGGGTCACTAAAGGACAAATTAAACTCTCCTAAGGTTGACTCAACCCTTCTTAAACCTTCCTTATCCACAACTAACCCAACATCTTTATTATCCCACATGTAAATTGATGTAGAGATTTTTATCCATTGGGCTATATAAAGAACCCTCCTCATACCTTTCTTCTTACACCTTTACACCGTCCATGCTTATAGCTAATCTATAGGATTTTTATCTTAGAGCATATTTCATTTGAGCTAATAACATCATTCTTACATTTCATTCATCCAAGCTTTTGGGTCATATGGAGAGAATAAAAATGGTCTTGTAGGCATACTTTGATGAGATTCCATTCCAAAACCCTTGAAGATAAAACAATAAAATTTGATTGCCATGGATCTATCTAGGTTCATTTAGTGTTTTTGGTGATCTAAAGAGTAGAGATTCAGATGCTTACCATATTAGTTTAATTTCTATTTCAAGCTCTAATGCATAATGTTTGTATTTAGTCTTGTTTATCTCTTAACATGATGATCTTTATGTATTTAGTTCATGTTTTGAAACTATTAAGGTGTTAGTTTCAATTCCCTTTTCATAGCTAACTAATACATTGATACAATATCCCTTACAACCCTCTAGCACTAAGAACTCTAAACCCTAGCATCATGAGCTCCAAACCCTTACCATTTCCTAACATTTCTGCAACACCTCATTACCCTCCTTCTCTTAGCAATCCCATACCTTCTAGTGCATTCATACTACCTTCTCCCCTCCTTCCTTTCCTTCCTCCTTTTTTATATCCCAAGCACTTCTTTAAATAGAATCGGCCCACCGCTATGAACTCTCTCATGAGAATATCATGTGCCAATTTTTATGGTGTCCTCCATTGGCGAATGCTTATCCTCTTTGCAAAACCTTCCACTAACTGTAATGATGCCTCTAGGAATATTCCCTGCATGGAATATCCTTTTCTTGGCCTCCAAGGTTCCAAGCTGGCACCTTATCCACTTATCACGCCTAGTCGGGTCCTCACATTTTTCCTCAAGTGAATCCATGATGCCAAATATGGCTAAGTCCTTTAAACCCTTGTTCTTCCTCCACCGCATGCTATGGTTTCACTTAAACCCTTTTCCTACATGTTTTTCCTTAAGCACCCTTCTATTTACTGATCCTGTGTGCACACCTCTTGGTACTTAGCCAATATTTAGGGTCTAACACCTCTTGACCTCCAAATCCTTTTTTAGTTCACTTGCATTAGCCACTTAGGTGGATTCCTAGTTACTGATTGTGAGTAGAGGTTTAGTGTTATATTGTGTCACAAAATACAATAAAACAAAGAAAAACCTTATTAAGATTAAAAATTTGTTACATAAATTTTTATTCCTTTTTTGGTTTCAACACCTTATTTAGGATTAAAAGGCTTACATGCATTTTAATTGTAAAATTGAAATTCCATAATATATATATATTCCATATATATATATATATATATATATATATATAGAGAGAGAGAGAGAGAGAGAGAGAGAGAGAGAGAGAGAGATTCACATAATAATTACTCCATTTCCTTAATATGACCACCTCTTATATTTTTCTACAGTTATAAAGGGGTGTGGAAAGAGGGAAGATATGCAGCAAAGTAATGGAAAAATCTTTTAAAATTCCTTTCAAAGATGAAATAGACATGGTTTATACCAAGGCAAAGCCTCCAAAATTAGGAGAATAAAAACTTCAGTCCACCAATTAGCTAGTAGACACCAAAACCCATGAATACCTCTCAAAATATATCAACCTTCAACACACATAGTAATCATCTCACCAACTCTCGAACTCCTCAAGATCTCACCAAAGAAATTTTTAGAAGCGCCACCAAATATAGGGTTTGTTAATGAAGTTAGTAATGTCTCAAAACTTAGAGACAAAACCTATTTGGAAATATATATTTTTAATCCAAATAAATATTTTTGTAATGCAAAAGGTAGTTCTCAGGTGGCACCTCATTTCCTATAGTTAGATAAAAAAACCTTGATATTTGGATCAATTTGTGATGCAATTTCTATCAGTAACCTCTTGGAAATTTTGATGCAACATCTCGCAACATCTAGTATTAGAAAACAAACACTATGAAGATATAATACTACTATTTTTTACACCAATCAAACTAAGTGTTGATATGGATGGGGGTTGAGAGGAGGTAGAAGGAAATATGGATTTTGGTGCTTAAACCTATCCAAAACCTACATAATTCTTATGAAATTTTTTTAGCAGCTCCCTAACAGATTAGGAGCTCTACCTACTCGATACAAAATATTAACAATAAAAGATGAGATATTTACTGATAATAAAAATATATTACAATATGTAGGAGATAACATCAATTCTTATAGGGATTGCATTGTTTATCAAATCCACATAAGGTGGATGAGATATCTTAATGTAGGGGTTGTTAATCCCCGTTATAAAGTCACACAAAAATAACAAAAAAATAATTATTAACTAGAAACACCTTAACGACATCTAAAATTATTTTCCCACTAATGTGTCTATTACAATGCTTAAACAACATCTAAAACTATCATAAGGGTGGTATTTTCACTTAAGGAATCTTTGGATTGCACTAAATTTAGATTGATTTGTACCTTATCTTATATCTCCGCACTCAACTCTCTTTAATCTTATCAACTCTTTTCTCAACCCTTAAAACTTTAAAATACAACATAGACCTACCCATTTTATAGGTGTTTTGAAGTATCCTCTAGAACCTTCCCCACTAATTACACTTATACTGTGCATTAATGATGTTGAAATACCATAATATAGTGGTTGAGAAAATATTTTGAGGCATCTATGTCAGTTTATTTCCCAAATGGTTCATCCCATTTGTCTTTCACCTACTCTACTTGTCAGTCCCCATCTACATTTTTTGGATTTGTCATCTAGTGCCTTCAATCTTTCATTTAATCTTGCCTCTGCATAGTTTTATGCACTAATATTTAAAATACATGAGCACTATATTTACTCATTACACAATATATGAATTCTACCTTACAACCTTACCAAAATCCTACATGCCCATACTTCTAATAAAATCATTGTGCACACCCATTATCAAAATTATGTCGCGCACCATTTCTTCCATACACTTTGCAATCAATAATATTTGTAAAAACTTTAATGCATTCTTGATTAGTTAACTACACATTTTATCATGGATCCTTCACCTTATTGGACCTTATAAAAACTTGCACACACTCAAACACTTAGCCAAATATTGAAATCACGTAGCCTCAATTCTCATGCAATGCTCCTACATCAAACACTTGATTTAAAAAACGTGAGCTTCACCTCATGAGTTAAATTATTCTAAATTATCTCATATCTAACCAATATCCTTCACACTTATCCATATCACATCCTTTTCTACACGATTCTTCCACTTCACCATGTACTCCTTATATTCATTTTTGTGATCCTTCTTTACTACATTTAAGTATAAAATGGCATCAACTTCTTCCATTTTGTTCTATGATATCTTCCTTCTCCAATCTAAGGCATCATTCATTTCTTGTGCACCCTCATCGATTCAAAGTAGACTCATCCATTTTTACACTAGTTTATCCTTCATGGAATTCATATAAAATTGGTGAGATTAAATATCAATGAGATATCCAATTTTTTTGACAACTCTAGCTTGTAGGCATTTGGTCCAATTTTAGGCAACACCTTGCATGGTATAATCTTCTTTAACTTTAACTTAGTATAGGTACCTTTAGGAAATATCTCCTCATGTAAATGCACTAATACCTAATATTTGATCTCAAATTCCTTTTTTCTACACCTTTCATCCATGTAGTCATTGTAACCTTGGTTATTTTATCCCAACCTATCACACACTTCCTCATGCATCTTGTGCATATATTTCGTATAGTATTCTGCTTTGCCACTCCTATTATCTACTTCTTCACACAATTCCATGCCTTCTTTAGGACTTTCTCCATAAATAACTTGGAATGGATTCTTTCCAATGATTTTATTTACTTATATTCATTATAATAAAATTCAACTTGTGCTAATACCTTATCCCACCATCTTGGGTTGTCTCCTACCAAGCTATACAATAAATTGCCTAAACTTATACTAACCACTTTTTTGTCCGTCAATATATGGATGATGTGTCAAACTGAAATTTAGATTTGTTCCCATTTTATTCCATATGGTCCTCCAAAAATGACCTAGGAAATTTGTATCCTAGTTTGAAAATATGCTTGATGGAAATTCCTAAAACTATACTTCTCTTTGAATAATAGATTTTCTATTCCTATTGCATCACTAGTATTTTTACGCTATAAAATGTGTCAGTTTGAAAATCTATTGACTACCAAAAATATGGATTCATTTATTCTCTATGTCCTCAATAATCCTACCGTGAAATCCATGTTGATATTCTCTCGTGGATTCCTCAAGATAGATAATATTTGATACAACCTTGTATTCTACTAGTTCCCTTTAGCTAATTGGAAAGTTCTACAATTCTAAACATATTTTCACACATCCACACTCATCTTTAGCCAATAGTAATTCTCCTACAATTTTGCTAAAAAAATTTCACCTCCAAAGTGACCTCATAAGCTTCCATTATGTTTTTCTTAGATCAAGTTATCACATGTTGACCCTTTCAATATACACAATTATGCTTCTCTCGAATAACATAACTTCTAAGATGAAGTAATCCAACCATAGTGTTCTATATGTGTGTCGTTTCTATGTTTCCTTGAATTATTTAGTGTACACATATAAATCCATCATTTTAAACCCCATAAATTTATTGCACATTTATTTTTGTAGAAACACTCTCCTACTTAATGCATCTACAAATTTGTTGTACTTTTCACTTCTATTTTTCAACATAAATAAATGAATTTGTAATAACTCCGCCCACTTCAATTTCCTATTATTCATATTTTTCTAACTATTCGTAAAACTGTAGCACCTGATGATCTATGTACAAGACAAACTAACTTGAAAATAAGTAATGCCTCCACTTCTTCAATGTTTACACAATTGTGTAAAACTCTTGATCATAGACTAAGTATCTCCTCTTAGTATCATTCAACTTTTCATTAAGTATCCTATGGGTTTCCCTTCTTTACTCAACACCATGCCTATAGATGCTCCACTTACACCGCAACCTATTTTAAATAGTTTGTTAAATCTTGAAATGCTAGTAATGATTGTGTTGCAATCCTCTTCTTCATTTCATTAAAGTTTTGTTTTTTTTTTTTTTTTTCCACATAAACTCTTTGTGATCTCCATCCATAGTCTTTGTGATTTTTGCACCAACCCACTAAAGTTACTAATAAAATTCTTACAAAATTTCATCAATCCATGAAAAATTAATGCCTTCATTACATTGCTTGTTGATGGCCACTCAATTATTATACATACCTTTTCTCGATTCCATTTGTAATCCATCTTGGGATATCACAAAGCCCATATATACCATCTCTTCATGGATGAAACTGCATTTTTTTACCAACAAATTTTCTTCTTGAAAATGCTTCATCGCCTTATGCGTATATTTTCTAGGTGATCTTTTGTTCATCAACCCCATAAATATTATTAGGGAAAATTTTAACCCAAATAGCATCACCAACCACTCATACAAACCTTCCTTTGTCTTGAACATTATTTTACACTCATCTCCTTCTCTTATACATATGTGGTGGTAGCCACTCTTGAATTTAATCTTTGATAAATATTTCACACCACTAAGTAAATTCTTAAATTCATCCATTCTTGGTAATGGAAACCTATACTTGATCGCGTGATATTTTTGATGGCTATGGAATCAACACATATGCACCATTTTCCTCCCTTCTTTGGTGCTAGTATTGTGGATACTGCAAATGGGCTAAAAATTTCATGCACTATACCTCTATCCAATAGATCTTGTACTTATTTGTGTACTTTCACATTATCCTCTAAAGTCATACTATATGGTGATTTGTCTCGAAAAACTTGATCCAGTATCAATTCAATCGATGAATCATACTTTTTGATCACTAGTGGTAATCCTTTTGGTAATTCTTATATCAATATGTCTGCAAACTCGTTAGAATTTTGTATACTTCTCTTTAGATATATTCATCCTTTGTGAAATCTTCAAAACTTATTTTTAGATGATAATATACGTTTTCTCCTCTTTTAGTTCTCACATGAATTACCCTATGACAACCAAAACCATTACATAAATTCCATTATACACTTCACCTTCCTACTTTTCCTTCAAGAGTGATAAGTAAACTTTCTCCCATCCTTTTCTATGTGAATAACATCCACACGACCATCATGAACAACCTTATGGTCATACCGCCATGACCTTCCTAATATTATATGACAAGCATCCATTTACATCATTTAACATGAAACTTCATCACATAGTTCCCAACTGGAGGTATCCACATGATGTTTATTTTGGATTCATTATTGTTATTTTCCTTCACACCCTTAGTAGGATTTTTGAAGGATTATTTGGGCATATGTATGTATGTATATATGTGTATATATATAACATATATATACATATATATACACTCACACACACACACATATATACAAACATATGTGTATATATATGTATATATGTCACATATGATACATATGTGTGTATATGTATATATATGTGTGTGTATATATATACATACATATATGTATGTATGTATATGCCCCGAGGTAGAAACCCCGATCGATACTGCTTTCATGGCCCTAAAGGCTCAGTATGGAGGAGGAAGGTCCTTTAGACCTATGATGAGGATAAGGCCACATGGCGGAATGCCAATGAGGAGGTTCTCAACCCATTGATAGGGATAATCCCTATTTTGAGTGAGGAGAGGGGTCGGTTGGACTAGTTTCCTTCCCCTCCTAAATTTGTTATTTCAATTGAGCATTATTGGGGTCACATCCAACACAGTCCATTATTTTTGTTTCTTTTTAATAATAATTATTATTATGTATATAAACATGATAATATATAACAATAAATTATATTTTAAATTTATATTTAAAAATTGTGTTAGCATGTGTTTTTGCAAGGGAAAAATTCAAAGTTGAAAACATGACAACTTTACCCTAGTGTCAAAATTTTGTTTGAAAACCCTCCCTTAACACCTCTCCGATCAGTTTACCCCATGTGTCATGCCTATTCCAATATTTCAAGTACTCATATGTTTGGTAATAACCTTTCCCTAATATTAGAAATATTTATATATGGTAACTCACTTCTTTTATTGCAATTCTTTTAAAGGAGAATTCTTTAGTAAGCTTAGAAAGGCTAGTTTTGGCCTTTCTAGGACGTATGCATCCTACGAGATAGGTTTGAAGGATCCAAATCATTGTGAATTCGTTTGGAAGATTCTATAAAATATTTCTAGTTATTTAGGAAAGTTTAGGAAATATTTAGAGGCTTATGAATAAGTACAAAGTGAAAGTGGGTTTTGAAGGTGAAGGAGCTTGTAGTTCAAACTAGTGCCCGAGCTTTGTAAGATGATTCTGGGAGGTCCATTGGGTGTTAGAGGTAAAAAAATATCATTAGAAATATAATTCAACCCTATAAATGATGGTAATTTCATATTTTTGCACAAGACTAAGGATCTTTTTCCACAACTCATTTTCAGCAGATATACCCAGTTGTCCTTGTAATAAAGAATATATTTTAGGAGGTTTTAAGAATAATTAGACATGGGACCCATCCCATTGTATTCATAAGGATATTGGGATTCAAAATAATATATGGTTTCATAAAAATTACCTCCCTGGAGCTTCAAAAACGTCATCTTCACTGGTCTCTCTCAAGGTATGCTTTTGTAGTTAGAAATTTTTCAAAGAGGACACATGTCATCTCCTAGTGCATGGTAGAATTTTGTGTCCCTTCCATCCTTATTGCTTGGGTACATATAGGACAAGAAATTTCACCCATACTTATTTATGCTCTACGGTTCATCATATGACCTTTTAGAAGCTCCATGATGCAGTTTAAGTCATTTTCACCTCATTTCAACCCTTCCCATTGACCAATGCAACAATGTCACTAGTCAACCCAAGGTAAGGGAACATTTTTTTCCCCATATCCTATCCCTTATAGATATTTGGGACAAGAAAATGTGCCCCATGCTTTTCTTGGCCCATGGTTCTTCACGTGACTTGAAACTAGCTCCACAATGCATTTTTAAGCCCTCTCTCCTCTCTCTGCCTCGTCAAACCACAACTTGCCACTTATCACCTCCACATCGGGTGAATTTTTATAACCCATATATCCCTATATATTGGGGAAATTTAGGAAAAGAAAATGTTCCCCACCCTTCTCATGCCATGGTCCTTCATGTGACCCAATCTCAACCCCCGGGTGCTAATTGCTAGCTTTTCCTCTCTCCTCCATCAAGCAATCAAACCCCACCACTTTTCATGCTCACATCAAGGGTAGTTTTTATACTCCTGTTATCCAAATGTGCCCCCTACTCATTTTGTGGCTAACTCCCTTTCATTCTTTCCTTCTATTGTGCCTCAGTCATAAATTTTTACTTTTTAGGCACTCAAAACCTTCTGGAAATGACACCATTGGATAGAGCTCTTTCTCAGCTTTCTAGAAAGGTAAAGATTTCCTCCTAACTCCACGTATTTTTCAAGTTATGGCTTGGTAGAGTTTTTGTGGGAAATTTTCCCTTGCAAGGTCCGCAGCCAATCAGAACTCGCCACGTGTCCAGGTCAAAAATATCAAAGCGATCCGATTTTGGCCTGTTTTTGCCCTAAAACTTCAAATCGCCATAACTTTCGATCCAGAGCTTAGATTTTCATGTTCTTTATATAAATGGAAAGCTGGTGAAATTCTCTATAATATTCCATGGTCAATTTTGAATTTTGGTTCAATTTAGAGGGAGAAAATCAAGAAACTCTTCTGGTACGCACCCATGGACAGAACTAACGTTTCAACAACCAATTTTAATGTAAAATGGGTCGCATTCTTCTCCAACATGGTCAAAAATGTCAGGGCATGGGTTTGTAAGGACCTCCATGCTGTTTTTAATGCATTTTGGTCAATGGGGAATGGTTCCCACGTTTTTTCACATTTTCTCTCTCCTGGGCTCGACCCATGCACTGTAAAAGCCGGATTTGGCTCATTTTTCAAAGGGGGAACACTTTTTTTGCACAGCAAGCTTCTGTTTTCACTTTCAACAAGTGATTTTGGAAAGTATCAGACCTTCCAGGGATTGTAACAGGTTTTTCTGCCTCTTTGGTGTTGGAATACAAGGATTTTGATGTTGAAAATCACAATGCAGGCTCTGTGAATGCTTTCAGTCCTTTGTATGTGTTGTTTGCTTCATTTCAAACCCTTGTTTACAACTTATCAACCTGTGCATGATGTTTTATGTTGCAATTTCTGATTTGTGTCAATTTTCATGAGCAAGAAGTGCTCACCACTCCTTTGGTGTATCACCCTTATCAGTTTAGTTTTAATTTTTGCATTTCTTATCCCTGTCTCCTTGCAAATTAAGATAAAATTAGGATCTGAACCTCTGCAGTTGTGCAAATAATAGATCTGATCAAAGGAATTTGAGGAACCAGCCTCTAATCTAGAGATTCCTCTCTCATTTTACAAGTCTGACACTTGGAGAGAGGTTTCAATGTTGTGCAATCACACTGGATGCCTGAAACATCAACTTAGAAACTTGATTTGCATCCAGGGGTGCTGCTGATTTGCAACAACAGTTTTGGCACACCCGGTGGGACCTTAGAGGTCTTCCACTTCATCTTTTGCAGGTTGGTGTGTTCCTATGAAGATTTCAGCCTTTGGAGGCACTTGCAAACACATCCGGCGACTCCATCTGATCAGCAACCCATTTCAAATTGCAGACCTGTTTTTCATCCATTTCCATCCATTATTCTTTCCATCTCTTTCATTCTTTTCCATTCCATGAAGTTGTGCAATCATGACTTTATTTCCATCATGGAACTCACATTTACAACAGCAACAATGTTTCCCACCTCCAACATGTTTTTTAAATCCTCCAAATCAGCATTTTTAACAAATTCAAAATCAACATACATACCCATATGAGCAGCAATGCCAAAATTAGTTTGGCTATGGAGCTTTCCAAGAGCAAGGGTGTGCATATAATGAAAACAATCGATGCAAGATGCTGGTCTGTTGGAGAAAATCCAAAAGATGGAGGTAAACATGGTGCAATCCAGGGCTCAAGCACAAATGAAAGCATTTGGAATCGGTTGTGGAGCACCCTGTCCATGGGTGGGACCTTCCCAAGGCATTACAGCCCTCAAGAGAAGCTTGACTTCATGATTGCAATGCTACCATTGCTTGCAAAGTGGATTGAAGGAATAGAGGTGTATGAGAGGAGTATTCAACAACCTTGTCAACGGGTAAGCACACCATCTCATGCCTTTTCTTTTCCTCTTTCCCAATTTGTTTTATCTCAGTAGTGTCAAGTTTTGAACTCTCCATCTGCTGTCCCAAGTGTTGAATCCATTTCTCCACCCCCTAGTCTTCCACCTCATCTCAATTCTTCTATCCTTTTAACTTCCAAACAGTCATCCCCTCCACAAGAGCTAAATGAAACACCCTCTCCTCCAAAGAAACAAGAGGTTTTACCTCCTCCACCACCACAAAAAATTTCAAAAATCAGTCATGAAGGACAACAAAAAGAGAAGCCAAACAAGGATGAAGAAATTCAAATTTTGAAGAGTTGGGATCTTAAATTTGGGATGAAGAAGATCCCTTTGCTGATGAAAACTTCAAGAGAGTTGGAGTTACTGAGAACAAATGGTGGTCGGGACTGATTTTTTTGCAGCGTAAGAAGAGCAAAAAGGAGTTGCAGATCAGCAATCAATTTGTTCAGAATATAGTGTCCATGTTGGCACCCTATTTGAAGGAAATGCTGATCCAATTCAAATTGCAAAAATCAGTCATGAGGGACAGCAAGAGGAAGGAGAAGCTGCTCCAAATCCAAAAGAAGAGGAGCACATTCCAGCTGTGGGGAGAAAAGTGCAGATCCAAAGTCTTTGAGCACAAAGCAGTGGTATACAAGAACCTTCAGTTCTTCTCTCTACTTCATCTCTCTCAAGTTCTAGTACTGAAGAAGAGTTTGATCCCTCAAACTCAATGCTGGAGGATGAAAGAAACCATGGTGATCAAGTTGTAGATCAAGAGAATGCCATGGGAGAGGTTGAACATTTGCAGCAGGACAACAATGAGGTAGTTTACCTGTCTGATTTGGAGGACTATTTTGATGAAGAAGAACCGGTTGAGTTTCCACCATTCTCTCTTTCATCATCCATCTTCCAAACACAAGAGCCTGCTGTCATGGAGGAGAGTATTCATTTGCAGCAGCCTACATCTTATAGAAGCTCTTTGGAACCAAGATTGGAAGATTTTAATCTTTCATGTCCTTCATTGGAGGAAGAGAAAGGGCAGAAGGGTTCTACCATTGCTTCCACACCATCCATTCAAGGTCTACAAGAGAACTCCATTCTTGGAGTTGAAAATCATAATTATGGGCATACTCAATGGATTAGACCTTGCCCAATCAGGTATTTGGATTCATTGGAGCCAAAGGAGAAGCCAAAAATAGTCATACTTGCTTCTAAGCATGAGGATGAGCTACAAAGTTCCAAGGATCAGCTGTCATACCTCTCCAATCCAAATGCGAGCAACTAAAAAAGGTATTGGATTTTTTTAGTTGACACCTTGCTAATTTGGGTAGAAGACCAGCTTCTTGTTGATTTTCCACTCATCCAATCAGCCATACTCAGCTCCAAATCATTTGCATGGCTGCCAATTTTGAAGAAAGGAAGCTATTTTACACAACCAGTTGCAGGGTTCATTTAGCTCACCTTTGCTTCCAGTTAGAGTAGAGTAGGTAGGTTTGCTTTCAGTAGAAGAAGTGCTTGTGCACACTCTGCATGTTCCATTTGGAGCATGTATGATTTTCAGTTTGTACATAGTTTTGGTGCTGCTGGTTTCACTCTTGCACAGTTCATTTTGATGGCATTTTGGTGGGAACAACTCCATGTCCAGTGGGATTCAAGCGGTTCAGAGGGAAGTTTTCAAAGTTCAGATCAGTTTTCAGGCTACTACTCATGACTCCATGCCCAATGGATTGCTTCAGCTCACGATCACCATCCAAGAGGGTAGATGACCCTCTCGAGTCACCAAAATTGTTATCCAAATGTGCCCCCTACTCATTTTGTGGCTAACTCCCTTTCATTCTTTCCTTCTATTGTGCCTCAGTCATAAATTTTTACTTTTTAGGCACTCAAAACCTTCTGGAAATGACACCATTGGATAGAACTCTTTCTCAGCTTTCTAGAAAGGTAAAGATTTCCTCCTAACTCCACGTATTTTTCAAGTTATGGCTCGGTGGAGTTTTTGTGGGAAATTTTCCCTTGCAAGGTCCACAGCCAATCAGAACTCGCCACATGTCCAGTCAAAATATCAAAGCGATCCGATTTTGGCGGTTTTTGCCCTAAAACTTCAAATCGCCATAACTTTCGATCCAGAGCTCGATTTTGCGTTCTTTATATCAATGGAAAGCTGGTGAAATGATCTACAAGATTCCATGGTCAATTTTGAATTTTGGTTCAGTTTGGAGGGAGAAAATCAAAAAACACTTCTGGTATGCGCCCATGGATAGAACTGACATTTCAACAACCAATTTTAATGCATGGGTTTGTAAGGACCTCCATGTCAGTTTTTAATGCATTTTGGTTAATGGGGAATGGCTCCCATGTTTTTTCATGTTTTCTCTCTCCTAGGCTCGACCCATGCACTGTAAAAGCTAGATTTGGCTCATTTTTCAAAGGGGGAACACTTTTTTACACAAAGAAGCTTTTGTTTTCACTTTCAACAAGTGATTTTGGCAAGTATCAGACCTTCCAGGGATTGTAACAGGTTTTTCTGCCTCTTTGGTGTTGGAATACAAGGATTTTGATGTTGAAAATCACAATGTAGGCTCTGTGAATGCTTTTAGTCCTTTGTATGTGTTGTTTGCTTCATTTCAAACCCTTGTTTACAACTTATCAACCTGTGCATGATGTTTTATGTTGCAATTTCTGATTTGTGTCAATTTGCATGAGCAAGAAGTGCTCACCACTCCTTTGGTGTATCACCCTTATCAGTTTAGTTTTAATTTTTGCATTTCTTATCCCTGTCTCCTTGCAAATTAAGATAAAATTAGGATCTGAACCTCTGCAGTTGTGAAAATAATAGATCTGATCAGAGGATTTTGAGGAACTAGCCTCTAATCTAGAGATTCCTCTCTCATTTTACAAGTCCCACACTTAGAGAGAGGTTTCAATGTTGTGCAATCACACTGGATGCCTGAAACATCAACTTAGAAACCTGATTTGCATCCAGGGGTGCTGCTGATTTGCAACTACTCCTTCTATCCCTAACCCCCGGAGATAGTTGGGACAAAAAAATGCACCCCATTCCAAGTTGTTTGAAAACTCAAATTTTGGCTAAATCTTTTTCCGCACTGCTTCTTACTTCTTTCTCTCCTGTGAAGTGAAAATGCTGCCAAATAGTTTTAAACACAAAGAATCTCTTACCCATATCATTTTTTCTCATGGAATATATGGATACAGAGTAAAAACATCCATTAAACCTAAAAATATCTCTATACTTTTCCCAAATTTCTCAGGATTTGCCGTATGCTCTTAAACTTGAAAAATGCATATCTTTCAAATGGGTGAACGAATCTTAACGATATTTTCAAAACAAGCCAGATGATTCTCTTAATTTTTAATGGCATAAAACCCTTATATTTTCCTTAGATTTTTCTTTTTCGGTTTCAATACATTGTGATAGGAAAATTACATTGAAATTTTGAGCACGAAATCCGGAAGTGAGCCTAATCAAATGATGCAATTTTAGTTACAAAATGAGGTGGGGAATTGAATTTTGTAAATTTAGTAAGTATATGATGTCTCCAATTACTAAAAATATTAATTCCCCTCATATTAGTGCACTCATTGAACATTGAAAATGGTAATCTAGGCAATTTTGACTAAAAGACAAAAAAACATAATAAAGCAAAAAGCAAAGGCAACTGTCTAAAAATAGAAAGTTTCCAAAATGGAAAATAATGATCAAAAAATTTGAATTGAATTTTATAAATGATCAATAAGTTTAAATTTTAGAAAAACAGGTGAAATATCCCAAAATATTAGGTCCTGGTTTAGCTTGCTAAAAATAGAATGTCTCCATTTTAGGTACAAAAATTTGAAGTTGGATATATTTTCATCTATCTATCTACTTTTTGACATATTCATAGGGTTTTATGATGGTTGAATAGTTCAAATATGGTAATTCATTCTTCATAGAGGTCTTAAGGAATCATTATGATCACGGTTGTGTCGAGAGAGCAAAGGCGAGAACATCACATGGTGTAACATTGAAGAGGAAAGAGATGTTATGCATTATGATAAGATATTTGAAAAGGGTTCAGAATCTAAAGGTCATTATTTTAAACCTTCAATCAATTTGAAGAAATTTTTACTCCCACTATGTGTTGGTTGAGTGAGCTTAGTGAAATGTTTAAGGTGAGTTGAGCCGTTGAGCTCAAAGTGTCATGGTTGAGTGAGCTTGGTGAGTTGGGAGAGAAGTTTGGGCGAGTCAAGGACAATTAGTTGGAATAAACTTCTCAAGAAAAGAAGGGATGATTCGAGCATCATCTTTCTCTGCATAAGCATCTAGGTATGTCTTCTCCAAGGTTAAAGCTTCTCCACGTTGATCAAGAATTGATTTCACAAAGAAGCTACCGAAGGTGCTCCAATGACCGACATCATGTCAACTCCTGAAGATAATTTTCCATGGATTAAATAAATAAATAAAATTATCTAAGGAAAAAGTAACTTTCTATCATGCCCAATCTCAAAGCAATATTAGGAACACTAAATTCCAAGTGAAGAAAGAAGGTTGAAACAACATTTAGCTTCTACAAAGTGGCATCTCAAGTAATCATTATGTTGAAGTTGTCGACCTAAGAATGAAAATCCCATTGAGGACATGACTCTATCATATTATTAGTTAACATGTATCTCAATGGGTCAAGCTTTACATGAGGGTTACTTTCATCTATTAAAGGAATCCACTTCCATCCCTCCTTTCTTAGAATGAATAATACAAGAAAACAATTGTGCAATTGGAGGAATAAGTAAAAACCCTCAATGCTCACATTAAATATTTTTGAGCCTAATTCAATAGGTTCTCTTCCTATATAAGACTTTCCTCCAATCAGTAACGCAATTTGGATGTAGTTAAGAAAGCACAAGGATACATGATGCAGGGAAGTCTAATGAGAAGTGGATTGAGAAAATCATTGAACAAGGAAAGGCATTATTTCCATATGTCATTTCTCTCATCAAGTACATTCTTACAACTATTTCAGAAGTAAAAAAAAAAGAGGAGTTTACAAAAGATTTAAATCACTCGGATGAAGTATTCCCATTGGTGTCTCGAGATGAGTTCCTTTAATTCTCACACTCTCGTGATTAATAGCATGTTCGCATAAGCTACGGAGAAATTTTCCATGGATGTGAGATATGGAATGCTCAAGAATGCAATCTCTAAGTTGAAATCTTGTGGACAACATGATTTCAAGATTTTGAATGATGTTTACAAATGTTTCAGAAACTTGACTTCCCTTCACTCACTAAAGATTCATCATAATAGGAACTTATTGTTTCTTTCCAAGAGTTGGTCAAGGAAGAGGTAGGTAACTATCTTTTCTTCAATGAAGATAACTTAGAGTCCTTGGCCAACATTATAAGCTGCATTTTAGAAATTTTAAAGGATCGAGAAGGGAGGATCAATCAATAAAAGAAGATCAATGATGTTGCAAGAGCATGGATCAAGGTATTGGGATGCGTTTTCATTCATTAGGTGGATAAGTTGACATCTTTTCTTGTGTGTTTCCGGGACACTCGAATATGGCTAAGTCAAAAACTTGTCTTTCCTTACATGCGCGTGCATCATGTGTTCTGTAAAACCCTACTAGAACCCTTCCCTACGTGCCTTTAACCACGCGCGCCTTCTTTAACTAGGTCTCACGTGCCCATGCGCCTTCTTGTACTTGGCCAATATTCGAGACCAACAAGAGTAATTGTGGATTGATATTTTGGGTGTTGAGTTTTGTATCACCAATCCATAAGAAATAAAAGCTACTTTTCTTCAATTTCCCTTTTCCTATTTTTCCCTCTATTTTCTCTCTTATATGAACTTTGTAAGTATAACAATAAAGAAAGAGATTTGTATATTTCATGAATGAATCTAGAGAGCTATGTGTTTTGGTTTGTTAGTATCATTAGATGTTTCATTGTTGCTTTCTTATAAATTGAATGTTGAACTACTCCGGTTATTGGGTGTGAATTTTTCTTTTGGCTACTCACAACAATAACCTTCCTTTGTCTAATTTCTATCCTTCATCCCTCACCACTGCAATTTCCTCCCTTTTACCCCATAAAAGCACTTTTCCATAGGTTCAATGAAGTGTTCCTTTGTGATCCCCGACCTATTTGGCCACCCCACGAGAATAAACATGATTATATTAGTTTACATTCAATAATGGGAGCCTCCTTATACACAAGAAGGAGGGGTATAACCCCATGAGAATTGGTGAAAATAACTAATTTTACATATG
The DNA here is from genome assembly GCA_018340775.1 of Taxus wallichiana var. yunnanensis. NCBI lineage: Eukaryota > Viridiplantae > Streptophyta > Pinopsida > Cupressales > Taxaceae > Taxus > Taxus wallichiana. The sequence goes on from CM031242.1 coordinate 334,453,182, forward strand.
ACTAATTATTTCACTAACATTTTTGGTGACTCCAATGGGGAGATATTTTCCCACGTGCACCCACAAATATCTCTACAAAATACAAAAAAAAATATTTCAAATAATAATCATTTTTAAGGTGACTCCATCAAGGAACGAATCTGTATCATGTTCACTTCCCATAGCACAATAAAAAAAATTAATATTGGATTTCGGTACTAATGAGTGACAATGAAGAATAATATGATGATGACTGCCAAGAAATGTAAATCTTTGATAAACCCTCGTTTTGGAACGCTCTTGCAAAGACAAGAAATCTAAGTGAAATACGTTTTGTACCATCTTTACAATATCCATGAAAATACTTTATAGAATGGAGAATATTTTTGTTTGTGAAGACCTCGTCATCAAGTCATGGTGGCTAAAATTCAAGAAGAGTGCTACTAGAGGAAAGAAAATGGAGATTTATATTTTTGATAATCGAGAAGCAAATAAGTGGATGAAGAGAATTCATAAGAGATATTAGATGTTGTATGAATGGCATGATGGTGTAGAATCCACTAAAGGTAATATTTTCAATGTCACACAACTGAACAAGAAACTCAGAGCCGTGTATTTTATCTCTCTTCCTCTAGATGATTTTCTTGCATATGGAGATGAAGAAATGGATGTTTTGAGAAGAGAATATGTGCAAATGCTTTTGATTATGAAAGAAAGAAATCATGATCCCAAAGCCTATCATAAATTTTGTAAGTATGCATTGGCCTTACAAAGAAGATATGAACATCTTGAAGCACTTCATAATTTTGAGGAAAAATAAACTCAAGAAGACCCTGATGGTTATACACACTACGAAGTATTCATCCCTAGAAGATTGTTCTCGCACTTTTGATGAATGTTATATCCTCGTAACCTTCCGATAAGAATCAAAGTAACACCTTGGAGGATGATGAATAAGAAATGATAGTTGAAGCCGTTGGGGTGATAATGTCAAGTGGGATCAGCCACTGCAGTATGCCCCAACATTAAATTTAAAATTTTTTAAGAAAAATTTATTGTGAAGGTATTTCACATTAAAGAGTGAAACGACTCAACCGATTCACCCACCCACATTGATTTGGGTGATCCCTCTTGGGATTGGTTGTCTACAACATATACATGTTGTACATACTAACTTAAATATTAGGATCTTATTACAAGATACAATTGATGATCATTATATGATCTGATCAAGAAAATAGCTTAGTAGACATTGTGAATGACTATGAACTAGAAGTGGAAGTGTTGGGTTGAACTCATGTAATTCTTAATAGAGACAATGCTTTACCAATGGAGTTTTTTCCTTCAGGTTTCTCAACTTAAATTGGTTGTTAATCGTCTCTGCTCTTATTTTTATTTTCTTTCAATCTCTATCTCGTTAAGCTTTGTTATTCACTATATATTTCAAGCTATGTCTATGTCTAAATTGATTGCATATCATAATCTATAATCTTCGATTTAATGGTGGATTTGTGATCTATGGATTACATTTCCCCTACTAAATCTAACATGGTATCAGATTTTGGTAATTTTACGTGTGTAGGATCGATCTAGAAGTGTTTAACTTGAAGAGGTGAAGAAGCTTGAAGTGTATTTATGGATTTGTGAGACCCTTAAAAGTTCTCGCAATTGTCTTCAAGCAAACCAGGTTTAAAATTCCAATTCCCGCCCAAATATGGTTTGAAATATTGGTGAAATATGGGCTAAATGGCTATTTAGATCATGTTTGAAGCTTTTTATGCTTAGATATTTACTTCTACATCTACTTTCAATCGTTTCTAGTTTAAATCCATCATCTGCAAGATTGTTTTCTATTTTTCACATCATTTCTAGCAGCTAGACTCATTTTTTTACTTTGGATCTGAAATATTTATTTAAATCTAGTTTTTTTGAGGCTTTTGATTCCATTATAGTGGTAAAAAAATTTATTTTTCGCTATTTTTGTTTTTATAAATCCCAATCCAATCATTTTGTGCCATCTGTCTTCACATTTTCATTCTTTATGTTGATCTTTTCAATTTTGTGAAGTTTGCACCAATAATATTTCTCCATGTAGCTTAATTGTTGTTTTTTTCATGCTTGTAAAGTCGTACCCACTCTTAGAGTGCCAAGTGGCTTCAATCTGACATCCTTCTATCTTTGTAAATCTTGGGCCAATCCTCTTGTGCCATTTAGCTTTTCCCTGATAGACTTATTTGAATTTTTCCATTTGTGAAGCTTGAGCCAATTAGAAGGCTCCATCTTGTTTTTTTGTGTTAGTAATATTATTTATTTGATTGTTAATCATGAAACACAATCCAATAAGGTATTTAAGCGTGTATTCACATTGTCAAACTTGGATTATCTATCATATGTCATTTGTGAAATACATACCAATACAATTGTTCCATATTTTGCATTTTTTTATCCTTTGTTACCTATTTCTGACATTTCTAAAATTTGAGCCAATAATATTGCTCCATATTTCAACATGTCAATTTTTTTCGGTTGTCTACCCTTTACGAAATTAGAGCCAATAATATTGCTCTAAGTGGCTCCGTATTTCTCTTTGTCAATCTTCTTTTAACTTGCCTCTGACATATGCGAAGGGTAAACCAATAATATTGCTCCAAGAATCTTTTATTTCATGTTTTTCAAACTTGTGAAATTTGAGAAAATTAAGTTGCTCCACATTTCACATTTTTCAATCTTTCTTTTTTGGCAATTGTTATCTAATTAAAATTTTCCACCTTTTCACATTTGTCAGTCTTTGTCAAACTTACGAAAAGTGAGCCATTTAAAAGGCTCCACATGTCCTCAATTTTCTTTAGCCATTTCAGTTACACTGCAAGTGAAAACCAATTACATTTGGACACATACATCTCTTTTTTTGCATTTTTCAGTCGATGTCATTTTGCGAAGTGCGAGCCATTTAAAAGGATCCACGTATCTTCTTTTTTGACTTTTCTTTGTCATATTTGTGAAGCGTGAATCAATTACTTTTTGACACATAATTTTAATTGTGTTATCCTTTGCAAGTGTCAGGGTGTAAGTCTTTGCTTTGGTTTAGACACTTAAATTGTGACATCTATCTTATACATTTTTCAGACCTAGACTTTATTTTAAGTTTGGTTTATTTCAGGGACTTTAAGCCCGCTCAAAGCTATCTATTTAAAGTTTGGTAGAAATATGCCAAGTGTATTTTATTTAGTCATTAAAATTTCGTAAAGTGGCCTCATTTGACTAATACTTTTATTTCGTATTGTGTTATAGTATGATAAGTGATCCAATTAATTTAATACACATGTCTACGGTTCTTTTTTAATTAATTGTCTTCGGTCTTATTAGTTGCATTGTGAAATGCGAGCTAATTAAAAAATGACACGTATTTTTCTTTTTCAATTCTTGTTGCAAACCCAAAAAGGCATTAACTTTAATCTTTAAAGATTTTACATACGGCCATGGATCTACTTTAAATCCAACACGTGCCCTTTTTTGATATTGTTGATTCATGCCACATGTTTCTGCCTGCCTTGGTTGTTTATTAACTTGTTTTATTTGTTAAGTAGCTCATTTTTGAGCTCACCACGTCGAGTTGCTAAATAACTTGTCAAGATTTCTTTGTCTCGTGGATTCCAAATTAGACCTCGATTGAGCTCTATCAAATTGATCTTAAATTCAACCAATTCAAGCTAATTGTTGATTAATTTTGAGCTATTTGCATTTGTATAGCAAATTAAAAGATTTGTAGTTTGTTGTTTGTCTCTGTTTGGCCTCCTTAATTTGTTTTTGAGTTGTTTTTTGTCTCCATTACCATATGAACATTAAAAATGGCTAGTTCCATTAGTTTTTTTGATGGATAAGGCTCAAATACTAAATGGAAAAAATTATAGCATTTGGAAAGTGCATTTAAAATCTTATTTTATGGCTAGAAAGCTCTGGGATCTTGTGACTGGTATAGAAAAATGTCCCATAGGGAGACAAGCTACCCTTGAAAACCTCATTTCATTTTCTCGAGATCCCAGTGAATCTTTTTCCATCCTATTACAAATCATTATAGATGAATTCTAGATGTCTATATGCCATATGGACTCACCTACATATGCATGGAAGCAATTAGAAGCCATGCATGAAGGGAATAGTCTATATAAGATAATTAAACTAGTTTTAGAGCTGTTCACAACTCCCATGAAGGGGGATGAGAAAATTGTGAATTATTTAACTAAAATTAAGAACATTAAATCTCAATTAGATGGTCAGAATTATGAATTGTTTCAATATAAGTTGCTTTATTTCATTATACTGATTAATATTCAAAAAATTAAGACATTACATCTCAATTCTTAATTCTAATTATCAGAATGAGAATGATCTACGTGATTTGGAATATTTGACTTCTTTGTTTATTCAAGAAGAAAGAGTCATTGAGAACTTTAATTCAAAAGAGACTGCTTTCTCCAGCATTGTTCTCTCATAATCATAAGTTTGTTCATAATATGATTAATTTCAATCCAAATCTTAAATCCAATATGGGATCTAAATTTTTTTATTAGTGGTAAAAAGAGGGTTAAGGGGACCCTACCCCGTACAACCAGAAAGCTCCATGAGAGTAGATTAAGAAAAATTATAATAACATCAAAACACCATAGTATAAAAGTTCATAGTAATAAGGGCACTTAGGAGCCCAATAAGAGAAACTAACATCATCAAAAATAAAGAGAAACTAACAACATCAACATAACTAACAGCCAAAGACAGAGATAGTGAAAAATAGAACACCCCGCACCAAATTCATTTGTAGGATTTTTCAAGCCCCTCCAGCACCTTAGCCCATTCTTTAGCAATAACATCAATATTAACAGCCAAAGAGCCCAGGTCTAAACCATCCGGGGTCACCTTCCATTTCCTTCCTTGACTATCCAAAGCATATTAAGAATTGGCAAGTTGCCCCAAATTTTTAAGGTGTATCAAAGTCGACTTAATAGTCACGATGCTCCATTCCATATAGCTATGCAGGATAGCTTTAACATGATCCATATCCCTGGTAATGGCCCCCAAGTTGGCCTTTAGGATCTCGATCTCGCCACCCTTCGCCCATTCTTAATAGCTTCCTGCACTCTACCCTCATCTTGTGCCAATCATTAAAAAGAAATTGACCGAGCTCTTAGTGAGCCGCATGTCCCCCTTGAGTTCATCAATATCGAAACCATCCTGGCCAAGTGATTGTCCCCTTTGATTAAGCCTAATCTGACCCATAGCTTCATAGTGTTGTTCTAATTGAGCATTTATAGGAGTCGGGGTACCCTATTTGCTAGACTCACCCTTAGTGTTCACTTAGTGTTTGAGGTCTGCTTCGATTTTAGGTCCTATAGGTTTTGGGCCACAACCACCTCCACCTCATCCTCTTCCATGTTTCCATCTAGACATTACATCTCAATTCTTAATTCTAATTATTATAATGAGAATGATCTACGTGATTTGGAATATTTGACTTCTTTGTTTATTCAAGAAGAAAGAGTCATTGAGAACTTTGATTCAAAAGAGATTGTTTCTCGAGCATTGTTCTCTCATTATCATAAGTTTGTTCATAATATGATTAATTTCAATCCAAATCTAAAATCCAATATGGGATCTATATATTTTTTTATTAGTGGTAAAAAGAGGGTTAAGGGGACCCTACTACGCATAAACTGTAAAGCTCCATGAGAGTAGATTACGTAATATTATAATAACATCAAAACACCATAGTATAAAAGTTCATAGTAATAAGGGCACTTAGGAGCCCAATAAGAGAAACTAACAGAAGCAAAAAACCAAAGAGAAACTAACAACATCAACAGAACTAACAGCCAAAGACAGAGATAGTGAAAAATAGAACACCCCGCACCAAATTCATTTGTAGGATTTTTCAAGCCCCTCCAACACCTTAGCCCATTCTTTAGAAATAACATCAATATTAACAGCCAAAGAGCCCAGGTCTAAACCATCCGGGTCACCTTCCATTTCCTTCCTTGACTATCCACAGCATAATAAGAATTGGCAAGTTGCCCCAAAGTTTGAAGGTGTAGCAGGGTCGACTTAATAGTCACGATGCTCCATTCCATATAGCTATGGAGGATAGCTTTAACCTGATCCATATCCCTGGTAATGGCCCCCAAGTTGGCCTTTAGGATCTCGATCTCGCCACCCTGCCCATTGCTAATAGCTTCCTGCACCTACTCCCTCATCTTGTGCCAATCATTAAAAAGAAATCGACCGAGCTCTTAGTGAGCTCGCAAGTCCCCTTGAATTCATCAATATCGAAACCATCCTGCCAAGTGATTGTCCCTTTGATTAAGCCTCCAATCGACCCATAGCTTCATAGTGTTGTTCTAATTGAGCATTTATAGGAGTCGGGTACCCTATTTGCTAGACTCACCCTTAGTGTTCAAACTTAGTGTTTGAGGTCCGCTTCAATTTTAGGTCCTATAGGTTTTGGGCCACAACCACCTCCATCTCATCCTCTTCCATGTTTCCATCTAGACATTACATCTCAATTCTTAATTCTAATTATTATAATGAGAATGATCTACGTGATTTGGAATATTTGACTTCTTTGTTTATTCAAGAAGAAAGAGTCATTGAGAACTTTGATTCAAAAGAGATTGTTTCTCGAGCATTGTTCTCTCATAATCATAAGTTTGTTCATAATATGATTAATTTCAATCCAAATCTAAAATCCAATATGGGATCTATATATTTTTTTATTAGTGGTAAAAAGAGGGTTAAGGGGACCCTACTACGTACAAACTGGAAAGCTCCATGAGAGTAGATTACGTAATATTATAATAACATCAAAACACCATAGTATAAAAGTTCATAGTAAGAAGGGCACTTAGGAGCCCAATAAGAGAAACTAACATCATCAAAAAACCAAAGAGAAACTAACAACATCAACAGAACTAAGAGCCAAAGACAGAGATAGTGAAAAATAGAACACCCCGCACCAAATTCATTTGTAGGATTTTTCAAGCCCCTCCAGCAGCTTAGCCAATTCTTTAGAAATAACATCAATATTAACAACCAAAGAGCCTAGGTCTAAACCATCTGGGGTCGCCTTCCATTTCCTTCCTTGACTATCCAAAGCATATTAAGAATTGACAAGTTGCCCCAAATTTTTAAGGTGTATCAAAGTCGACTTAATAGTCACGATGCTCCATTCCATATAACTATGCAAGATAGCTTTAACATGATCCATATCTCTGGTAATGGCCCCCAAGTTGGCCTTTAGGATCTCGATCTCGCCACCCTGCCCATTGCTAACAGCTTCCTGCACCTACTCCCTCATCTTGTGCCAATCATTAAAAAGAAACTGGACCGAGCTCTTAGTGAGCTGCATGTCCCCCTTGAGTTCATCAATATCAGAAACCATCCTGCCAAGTGATTGTCCCCTTTGATTAAGCCTAATTGACCCATAGCTTCATAGTGTTGTTCTAATTGAGCATTTATAGGAGTCGGGTACCCTATTTGCTAGACTCACCCTTAGTGTTCGGCTTAGTGTTTGAGGTCTGCTTCAATTTTAGGTCCTATAGGTTTTGGGCCACAACCACCTCCACCTCATCCTCTTCCATGTTTCCATCTAGAGAATCCTCATCATCACTCAAATCCTCCTCCTCTAAAACTGACTCGACTCAATCCCAGCATAAGCTGCCAAAGACAAACTTAAGAGCACCAATTTTATCAATGTCCAGAGCCACCCTTTTGACAAGGGTAAGGATAAATCCCTAGTGGATAGGGAAAAGGATCCTACGTGATTTAAACTATGAGACAGAGGCACATAGAGAATGATACAAGAAATAGGGGAAACTAAAAGCCTTCCCTGTCTAAAATGGTTTAGCATTGGGAGGTGATAAGCATAGATACATTTGTGGCGACCTTCCAGGGTTAAGAATTGAATTAAGGTGAGAGACACCTCGTCAAAAGGTTTAGGTAAAGACATTCTAAGATAGCCAGCAAAATGGGAGGTGAGATTCTCATTACCTTTAAGAAACAAATTTAGTTCTTCAGAGGCTTCCTTCTTTAGTTTGTAGACCTCTCTACCAACCATTAGAATGCCCATAACTCTAGCCATAGAATCCACAGTGATCTCCAGAATGATCCCTTTCATCTCCACAATAACACCTTTTTTGGTCACCTTCCAAGTGCTAGCAAAGTCTTTACTTGAGATTCTCGTAGTGCCCTTCAAAGATTTTTAGAAAAGGGGTAAAACCCTTGCTATCAAATAGGGACATAGCATCGGAGTGACCCCAATGAGGTCAACAGGTTCAGTCCTGATGAGATCCCCACCCATACCGCTAAACAACAAAGGCCTCTTCACAAAATGACTCAGAAACCAGAGAGCCGAGAGCTTACTCGCACACCACAAAATGATTCTACAGTAGCGGTTGCTAGATAAAGTTCTCCAAAAATACATGCAAATCACCACCCCAATCTTCTCATAATTGAGAAATAAATGCCAATTCATCATACAACAAAAAATCATGATAGGATAGTCCTCCCATGAAGAGACCTTATACGTGGGCATTAGTGTCTTTTAATAAGTGTGCCCGCACCTTGGGATCAAGAATTTCAATCTCCCTCAAAAGTGTCAAATCATGCCCATTAACCCCCATGTTAGCAAAAAGAAATCCACCACAACATTAGCTTCCCTATACACATGTTTGAAGGAGATAAAATTAAAATAATGGGCCATTTGCTTAATACTCTTAATAGAGTTAAAATTGGTAATAGAGATGGGACCTTCCTTATTTATGTTGTTAATTATGTTCAGGGAATCACCTTCCACCTCTAGATTAACAAATTTGTGTTGAGAGAGCTATAGATAGACCCCAAAAGACCCCAACAGCTTCAACAACATTATTTGTTTGAGTGCCCAAATTGTAGAAGTATCCAAGAATAAAACTTCCTTCAGAATCACGAAAGACCCCACCACAACCAGCACGCCCAGGATTACCTTTGGAGGCTCCATCAAAGTTTAATTTTAAATAGTCCTTGCTAGGTTTGACCCATCCATTAAGTCTAGGGTTTAGACCCGGGGCCTAAGGGTAGAAGGTCCCAGACCCCACTTCATGGAGAAACAAAGTTCTTGCTTGAGAGAAAGACTTCTTTTGGGAGTTCAAGATAGAAAAGTTAGCCAAGATGGATCTCACACAATGGGCTCCAATTTTAACATGGGACTCTTTTTCCCCTTTAAATATTCTTCTATTTCTTTCCTTCCATATTTCCCAAGCCAAATGAATTATAGAGAAAATCCATAAGAACTTCAGACCTTGGCTCTTAAAAGGACTAGTCCATTGGATCCACAACAATTTTATGGAATCCGGGAAGACCCAGTTGACACCAAAGATGTTAAGGATGGTTTCCCTAACCAAAACAAGGAAAGGGAAGTTCATGAATAGGTGTGAGGCATCTTCACAATCCAATTCACACAAAACACATCTATTAACCATGTGGAAATTTCTCTTGTTCAGATTGCCAACAATAAGAATCTTATCATGGATAACCAACCACCAAAACATATTAATCTTGGGGATTAATTCTTTGATCCATATGCTCCCCCAATTAAAATTATCACCTATCTCCTCCTCATGAAAGAAGGAGTGGTAGGCACTTTTGACCGAGAAAATACCATTTTCTTCCTTAGACCAATATAAGCTATCTTCAACAGAATCTCTCTATTAATAATAACTCCTCTTAATTTTTTGTTAATAGCAGAGATCTCTAAGCTGTTAGAATGATCCAAAGATATGGTTTTCCACTGACCCAAAGGATCATCCATATTGAAATAATCTCTCACCTTAGTCCCATATTTGGACACAGAGTCTCTGTAGATAGAAGGGAAGATAGTCTTGAGAGGAACATTCTCCACCAGTTTTTCCTCCCAAAAGTTAATGATGCGACCATTTCCAACAAGCCATTTGCATCCTTCAGTTAACACATGTTTAGCCCAATTTAAGGACTTCCAGAAGCAAGAAGAAGCATTAGAGTTCGGGTACAAAAGCACCATTCATTAGTCAGGTTGGGCTAGTATTTACATCTTATGATACTAGTCCAGACACTATCTTCCTTTAACAGTCTCCAGCTCATTTTGGCTAGCATAGCTTTGTTCATTTTAGTCCAATCTCTGATACCCAAGCCACCAAATTTTTTGGGGAAACAAACCTTATCCCAGAAATTAGAGGAATTTTGTCTTTTGATTCAGTTCCACTCCATATAAATCTTTTTTGTATGCTCTCCAACTTTACATGCAATATCATAGGGTAATCTATAGATAGACATCATATAAACCGGTAA